>CM074579.1:49745000-50451666 GCA_037305975.1 Chrysolophus pictus | reverse complement strand
TCCATGCACCATCTTTTGATATGCTTGGCTGCCTAAGGCATCCTACTGCCTGCAGTTTCAAGAGTTGGGTTTTCAACAGTGAAAAAAGGACTTGAAAAACCCACTCCCCCAAAAACCATGAAACCTTACAACTTTAAATCCTTATTTTTGAAATGAAAGCTACTTCAGTACATCATGCACCTTCTGTGAACCTCAGATACAGCATTAGTGTATCACTTTTATTGTGGTATGTTTGTTAGAAAACACAGAGTCAAAATATCCTAACCAATATCTCATTTACTAATTCAAATAATGGTTTTGTTCTACAATGGTTAATCTGAATGATCATTTCAAAATGTTTCTACAGAATTTGAGACAATAGCATTTTCATAACCACATTTCTGCAATTGAAAATAGAAATCTTGCACACACAATATGTAGAAAGAAGTATTTCTATAATATAACATTCACAAAAATGTATTAACTAGATTGATTACCCTGCATTAATAAATGAAAGATATCTTCAACATAAAAGGGTATAGTAATAGCATTACTTTAACTGATCTATTAGCTAATAATGACAGACCTCTCATCCCCATAATTATTCACTTAGACTTATCAGAAAATTGATACCAGCATATGACAACTGGGGTGCAGAGGAAACAAAAGAGCATCAAGGCTATGAACTAAACACAGAAAAACAAAACATAATACATTGATTTTTTATAGTGATCTAAATCCCAAGGCCTTGCAAAGCCCCACAATGCACTAACAGGTGCAGCAATTATACATGGCACAGCTTTAGAGATGCACTAACAAATTGACTGGGAGCTCTGCAGTTTTGAAGGGAGGATGAACTGTTAAACAACAGATATTAAAATCCTTACTTGCCAAGTAAAATTAAAGTCAAGGGATAAAATCACAGATGCCCATGAAAGCATGAACTAACAAGATTAACCAGGTCAAAACTAGTGAACATTTTGGAAAAGTGAAAGGAATATTTTTGTTGTTTCACTTCCTGTGGTTCAATAAACCTCTAAAATATAGAAGTTTCCCAAGTATGCTGCTCTACAGAAATCCAGGGATCTACACTACCTCTGAGCTTGCATAAGGCATGCTTCTTTCACTTGTAGCAAGATCCCATCACATTTGACATCTCTGGGATTTCTCTTACAGAAAGATTTGAAAAAGAATCCTACTCCTTAATAGAACTATTCTTCCTGAAGATGTATACCTCACTATCTAGAACTACACCTCCAGATCACAACTGTTGCCTTGCACACATACTGTGAACACAGAGAGAGTGCCCCTCACTGCAGAGATATGAGCATAAATCAGTCCTTGCAGTATACAAAGCTGCACACAAACGCACAAAGATTGATACTGCTGTATGAAACCCCTTCACTGTATGACGAGAAAGCTGAAACTTGTAGAATAGCAAGCAAAGTAGGCATCTGGCTTCTATATACAAGCAAGAATACTAAACTTTATGAAAAAATACTTTCTTTTCAGCATTTATTTCTCAATTCAGGAATTTGACAGTTTAATTACTCACCTGAAGCAAGTTCCTAGCACTTGAATATACTGGGGCTTCACATGTGTTCTCAATGAGGCAATTACTTCACCTCTTACTCTGAATGAATACTGAAATCAAAGTGAAGTCCAGCAGATATTTTGTTCTATTTGATCTAACCTGGATTTCCTATTGGTTACTAGATTTTTCTTTTTTCCTCAGACTCAAGCTGAGCTATTGAAATTTGTACAGCCTTTCTAGAGAAAACCTAGGCTTTACAAATACCAGAGGATAACCCGTTTTGATTTCTAAAACACAGCATACAAAAAGCAGGCATATAAAAAATTAACCTTATAACATGTGTTTTTACAAATATATCCACTGGCTACAATGCTTATGAATTTTATGAACCTAGGTTTTGACTAGATATTAGGATCAGTTATATCAGCATTCATTAACAGGGGTAATAGTCTCTATTTTCAACAAAGACTGAAATAACATCCATATCCCATATAAAACACACCTCTTAGCATCATCTTTAAAATTTACGCTGAATTACCATAAATAAAAAAAGCATCTTGAGAAATACAAAGGAATTTTTATAGATTTAAATACAAATACTTAAAAATGTCATGACTAAGAACTAGAAAAAATGATACTTGTTACAACACGAAGGCAACACAGAAAGTTCATGGTTGTGCTAAGATTACATCTAACCAGAAAAAAAGAATGAGACACATACACGTGATTTCTGCTATTAAAAGCCAAACTCTGCCATACCACTTTTTTTTTTTAATGACTTGAGCAGTAAGCAAAGTTTTTAAAACCATCATTTCTTTAATTCACAACTAATTATGCTAGCAAAATCTACAAACACGCTTCACCCTCCAACGTGCTGCTAGTTACATCATTACTACTCATCTGATGGCAAAGTTCCTAATCTGGAGGACAAAGGCAAACCTTCCACTACTTCACTCCATAGTAGGGAAAGAAAAATTAAGCCAAACTGCATGAAGTTAAGCATGATCATTCAACTACAACTACTGCTACTGTAATAAAACCATTATTTTTTCTCTCTCTGAACATGCTATGTGCCATAGCAGAAAGATCATAAAAGTCATTAAAAAAAAAAACAACACTGTTCACACATGATTTTGTGGGAAAAAAAGTATCACTGTTTTGCTCACAAAGAAGCAAAATTGCTCCTGACAGGTTCCCAGCAACACCAGGCAAAACACTCACAGTAGACCAATAGTTATCTACACACAGAAAGAGCCCAACCCACACCACTGGTAAAGAAAACCTCTAGCTATACAGCACACCTTCTCATAAAGCAACCCAAAGTATGCTTCAGTGGCTAGCCCTTATATGAGCCCAGGGTGGAGCCATATTGGGTCCACCCCTTCTGGTGGAGCACAGGTGCAAATAATTTGCTCCCCATTCTCCCTGAGCCAGTCACACCCTTCCACCAGGTGCTTAATCATCAGTTCAAGCCCTCACCTAACAGTTCCCCTACAATTACTAATTGATTTACCAAGATAGAGAAACCTTCTTATTCAAATAACATGAAACATTTAGTTTCAATTTCTTGTGAAGTCTCAAATACTTCATTTTCCAGATTGCACTGGACCAGAGCTTTAGGTTTTACTCAGACATAGGGATTGCCAATGCATTGAAAATTCTCTTTGATTTCAACTTGACTGTCTTAAAATGATCCCATGTTGCCTTTTATCTGAATGTTTGTCTGAAAGCAGCAACAGCTAAATCTCTACTGTATTTTCTTTGATGGATATATCATTAATCAAAATAGCAACAGAAGAACTATACGAAGAACTTTTATTTCTCCTTTACTCTTTTAGAGGCTACCTACACCACTCAGTCTTTGGCATGGGTTTTGACTGTGTATACATAAATGTAATTCTGGCAAAGGTAAACCTCATCAGCTCTTCTGAACTCATCGATAGTTGATGAGATCAGAAAGAGTTGAAATAGCTCATCAAGCGTGCTGATAAGAATTGATGTGTTTTTGCTTCCATAAATGTCCACAGACAAAGAACTTCTGGTAAAGGGAATGAGAAAATATGGAACAAAGTGGTGAAAAAATGGGATAGTGAGAGGGAATAAATGAACCAACAAGCTGGATGACTTAACACGTACTAGAAGGTACGGAAAAAAAGATCTAATTCCAACATCATCCTGTCATAATCAAGATACTGCTCGAAATAAAGGAATAGGATATTGTAGAAAGAACAATAGAGAAAATTTAAGATGAAAGAATAGTCTGATATCATTTTGGATGTATGGCATGGTGAAGATGAACTCTCCTTTATTCTTTTTTCTGTGTGCCCCAAAGAAGATTCAGTGTGAAAGATGAGGGGATGGGCTGGTGCAGTCGCCAAAATCTTAGGGATAGAGATTTCATGCTGCTGGGGAATACATCATCAATTCATAGTAGAAAAAAAATTATACAGCACCTTTTTCATTTGCACAATATGAATACTGTCAGAAACTGAGAAAGGAACAGATGAGTTCCTACATATAGAAGAATTGAGTACGATACAATATATGTCATGTGCTATTAGTAGTACCTGGTCTTCTAGCTTAAAGCAGTGATGCAGATCCTTTGGTCAAGTATGGATAAATATCACTGCAGCATAACAGAATACCATGACATGTCTGTTACTTCAGTGCTGAGGATCAAAAATTAAATCTATATGCTTTATGTATCATTTTATCTCACACAGAAAAGCAAATGCATTTCTACTTAAAATTTTAAGGATTGTTATTAAACTTTTTGGTCTTCAGGATCCCTAGCATAGGAGAAAAGATGGGAACTGAAGAATCAGCTGAAAGCCAAGTAGATAGAACTCCATAAACTAAAGATCTCCCACTGTCTTGAAAATTCTATACTATTTACTGTCCTGACAAACTATGGTCAGCATTATTAAATCTAAAATTAGAGTCAAACACCATATCTAGGCAAATAGTTGCACCAACTTTTTTATAGCTACCCAGCCATCTACTTAAAGTATCTAAATACGAATAGAGATGGACAGTTTTGTTGTGATTTAATATGGGCAAACCTCATATGCTTATGGCTTTGTTCCTTCCCTTGCTGAAGCTTACTCTCTGTGTTTCACAGGCAGCCTGTTATTTCCCAAAACTACTCATGTGACTCAGGACATCCTCCTCTCTTTTTTAAAGTTTTAGGTGCTTAGGCATCTAGCCATTCTCATTGCCTATACCTTTATCAGGTACCTCATAGTATCAAATCACAATCTAGCCTCCAGCATGATAATAGTGGAATCAGGGAGTGCTGCAGCTATAGGAATGTTGTTTTAGTTGACACATTGGTAATTCCAAGTCCAAAAAGGGAAGGCCATTTATTAGTTTTGCTATCCAATTGTATGACAGTAGAAAAGATGAGCATTACATAAATTATTTTCTATTCATGAGAAAAAAAGCACGCAAGATTTGGTGCAAGCATTTGATTTTTTCTTGCAAATTTATTTTTAAATGTTTGCATTTTCATTTTAACTGAGAAACAAAATTTGAGGTGGACAACTCTGTCAAATGCTTAAATGCCACTAATAACCACAACAAAATTGTATTCTATTAAATACACCTTGCTGTTTGATATATGTATTCATTTTTGCAGGCAGTTCAAGAGAAACATTATTACAGTTTGAGATGACAGCTTCATATTTTGTTAGAAATACATTTTTGAAGGCACAGACATTAATAGAAATGTGTAATATTTACATTAGTAAGTAGTCATAAAGTACATCCTTATGTTTTGTAGTATTTTTGAAGAAATGGTCATGAATTATTTTTTCAAGTACATGTATCTAAGGAAAGTTTTAAATACGTGTATAGAAGTAGAAGTATTTTTCTATAGGTTTTATATTACACTTTGTTTAAAAAACTTTAGAACTAGACTAGTAGTTATTTAATTATCTAGGAATGGAAATAGGCTTTTGTTATCAGAGGAGTAATTCCTGAAGTGTAACTACTGAGCTGTTAGAACTTTTCTAGGCTTGCCAGAGTAGGCATCTGTCATATGAGTTTCCCCTTGCTACCCAACAAATGGCCTGAACTTAATTCACGAGGGAATATCTGAGCTGTCAAATCATACAAAAGCTATTTATGATCACCAACAAAAAGGAATAGATATATGCAGAAAGCTTTACATATTTTCCCAGTGAAAGCACAGTAATGTCAAAAGTTTAAATATTAAAGGGATTTTTGCTCTTTGCATGTAAACCAGAAGAAAGTACATTTCTCCATCTTTGAATGAAAGCAGTAACATGATGAGGAAATTTTTTTTAGCACTTTCTCATATTTGTGATAATGCATGGATGACTTTTGACTCTGGCAGAGGTGTTACTCTTGACTACGCTAAAGTAAGAAACAAATAAAAATGTAGAGGGATATTTAGCAGTGAATATATTAAACAAGATCATCACTTATGGCAATTCAAAGACGAATGTAAATAATTTTTTTGTACATGTCAGAAGGACAACATAGTAAAAAAAATAATTAAATTTCCCACATTTATTAAAATTACAAAACAAAACAAAAAGCAACCATGCATACACTTAAAGAAACCAAAAAAAAAAAAAAAAAAAAAAAAAAAAAGGAAAAGGAAAATAAGTTGGAAAAAAGAAATAATCATTACAATTAAATGCAAAGATCAAGATTTCAATTAAGTGGGAATCCAAATATAATTAGAATGCACAAATAAACATCAAGATCTTTTTAGATCTTTATCTTATAATACTAAAATTAAACCCATACTAATAATCACGAGTGATTTCATCTTCGGCAGACATTTATGAAACATATCTTGAACTAATGACTGAAATATCATTACTATTCCTGAAAATAAAATATGTTTACTGTTGTCAAAATTTTCTCCTCCAACTTCACTGAATTCACTATTTGACTCATTTTGATAAGCAAAGATATAGTAGCCACAGACTTAAAAATCAGCAGTTTTCTAGATTTCATTGTCCTATTCAGATTTAATTTGTGCGAAAAAAATATATTACCATCTAATTGTGCTATTTATTGTCCTGTTACTATCCGTCCATGTAAAAAGTCAGTCTCCATCTTTCTATAAGCACCCTTTAGGTACTGGAGGGCCACAAGGTCTCCCCAGAGCTTTCTCTTTTCCAGATTAAAAACTCCCAGCTCCCTCAACCTCTCTTTGTAGGGGAGATGCTCCAATCCTCTGATCATCTTCATGGCCCTCCTGTGGACTGCAGTTAACATCTACCTAATGTGAGAAGACACTAGAGCTTAAAAGGTTTTTCTGAATACTCTGGGGACTGTTTATTGACCTATACCATGGAAAGATGAAGGACAGAGAGCCTTCTGCTATGTCTGTTCTATGGACATAGATTAAATATTTTTAAATATTTTTATTGAAAGTGAAATAAGAGTACACTATCCTTTTTTTGTCAAGGAAGGAAGATACATAATCTTAGCAACAACTGTATAGCACTGATAGAGAGGAATAATCAATACGATACAAAGACAGGTAACACTTCAATCTTTTCTGAAGAGTTATCATCTATACATCAGTTCACATTGTAGTTTACAATACATTATCATTTGTAGTCCTAAGGGATTCTATCTTAGCAACTTCCATACAGAGAATTCCTATGCCCTGTTCCCCCACGTGCTACCAACAAAGAATAAAAAGAAGCACACTATATTTCTAATCCTCAGTTTCTCAGATAGTGTAGCTAAGTCTGATAGGATTTTGAAATGAATAGTCAAGTGAGAGAAGTCTGAATACACACACAATCATCTTGAAGATTAAAAGTTCCATGGCAGTAATTCATCTTGTGAAGTGATTGTTCCTCTGTAAACATACATGGTAATGATTCCAAGTAGTATTCCTTGAAATGAACTGGAAGAGTTCTTCACACTCTTTAGTTAAGTGAAGACTGAGAGGTGGACTTCTCAAAGACTCTATTTTTTCTAGACACTTCAGGAAGCACATAACATTTAGTGAAAGTTTGAAAGGAGCTCCAGGTGGCTGTACAACAAATGTCAAACACTAGAAAGTTCATGGGAAAGCCACTGTTTCTGCTTGAATTGCATCCAAGTGGACCTTTTGTAAGAAAAAAAGGTTTAGTGATTTTGATGGTGTTCTTTTACACACCAGACGTCTTTGAGAGGGGACTGGCAGTTCCTTGGGTCTTTCAGCTTCTGATGAAAAAAGACTGCACTTTTAAGGTCATGTCCTCATTACAACATCTAATTTTTGGAGATTTGTTTCCAGAGAAGAAGTGTGAAGTTTATGAAAGATGACAGGCAAGTTAACTTCCTTCAATACATGAAAGTCAAAATTCTCTTTTGGTTAAAGTTTCTCTTGGATCCTACTACTTGTCCTCATGGAAAACAGTGCAAAGGAATTAACTGTAAGAACTTGAATCTCAGCTGTACTTGTTGCAGAGGAGAGAGATCATAAAGACTGTTTTCACAGATAAATGCAGAAGAGACCATTCAAAAGATTCAAAAGGTTGTCACATACGAAGATAAAGGACATGAATTGTTCGTTTCTGACAATAGGCCAACTAATAGTAGCCTAGCATGATTTGCAGGTATTTCTGATGTGAAAACTGAGCTCTGGTAGCTCCTGCAGAGTGAGAGTTGCAAACCAACCTCCCTTGTGGAAGCAAGGGGAATACTGAACTTCAGTTAAAGCTTACAGATTCTTAAGGTTGAAACAGGAATTCAGTACAAATTACGTTTTTGAAAATATAGATGGAGTAGTTGTCATAAAACTCCTTTTATTTGTTAAAGAACTTTGATCTATGATCCGTAAATACAATCAGAATTGCATCTGTATCAAGGTGGATATTGTGAGAAGGGTCTCAGAGAGAAACCTAAAGGATGGTATGTCCATAAAACTGAATTCTGTAGCTGTGGGGTACAGTATGCAAAGTCTATTATCAAATATATTAAGCTTCCACAGATGGTGCCATATTGATATGCAGACTGAAATAATGGAGAACACTTGGAAAATTGAATGTCATTGTGGCTGCCTTAAGAGAGAAGAAGGTAGAGTTCACCAGTGTACTTTTATGATTTATTTAATGAAAGCCACAGTTTGCAGCAGTGATCGTGCACCTGCCTAGGAACAAAAGTGTCTTCAGAGGGCAATTGCTGCCACTATTGATCACACTATTGTCAAAGGCATAAATTGCACCCCAAAGCAGTGACCTTCAGAGCCAAGTTTGCTTTAAAGCAGAAAAGAAATCAAGATATTTCCTAAAGTCTAGTAGGATGAGATCCCAGAATAATTTATTTTAAATCATTATCTTTATTTATTACATTAGTGAATCCATTTCTAATGAAATGAAAAATTGCATAAGCAAAACCTCAGTGTCTTTATCTACCCTAAAAAATAGGCACAACTTCTTTCTGTACAGGAAGCTTACTGTAGACAACAAAAAAAAGAAAATGCATGTATTTTCTTCTGGCATGGTCTATCTAGTCTTCCAGATATAGTCTCATAGGAATCTATACAGCTCCACCAAGTGACCAGTGCAAGTTCCAGGAAAGCATGAATATTCTTTTTATAGTAATAGTATGAAGGGAAAAAGAAGCAGTAGAGAATACCTACTACTAAGTGACATGATGTCTTAGTTTCAGCTAGGATGGGATTGTTTTTCATCAGTTTCTGGAATGATTATATGTTTTGGTTTTAGGATAAAAACAATGTTGATAACACACTGATGTTTATAGCTGTTGCTAAGCAGTGTTGCACAGAGCTAAGACCATTCCAGTTTCTCCACTCCTGCTAGTGAAAGATGGAGTTTGGGTGCAAGGAGCTGGGAGGGAATAGAATCAGGACAGCTGACTTAAAGATGACATGCCATATGTCAATATGCAGAAGGAGAATTCTGAAGGGGGTGAGAGTTTATCTCACTCCCTTCTGTTGCATGGGGAGCTAGTTGTGCATTGGTCAGAGCATGATGAGCAATTGCTTTTGCATCATAACTATTATCCTTTTCATTTTCTCTATCTTAGTAAATAGTTTTATCTCAACCCACGAGTTCTGCTTTATTTTTTTTTTTTTTTTTTTTTTTTTTTTCCTGATTAGCCACCTCTTGGGATAAACCACAATAGATGATTCCAAAAAGAGCTTTAGGAGGAACCAAATCTTTTCTGTTCCTGGAAGGGCTTGTAACTTTCTTTCATTTGAGATATGGAATGCATGGAGCAATGACGCAATGACAGTCTGCTGCTCTCCAAGAAGTTGCATAAATAGTGCACTGGGGAAAAGTATACGGAATGATTTCCTCAACGTCATTTCTACTTCAGATTTGGTCAAATTATAAAGCAGCTGAGGGCTGAACAAGCAGTATCCCCATAAGCAACTAAGGACTCTGCAGGGAGGATGCCAGGGTACTCTATGAATCAGCATTGGTGACTTTTCAGATCAGGCACACTTACATAAAAATGATAAATATTTGTACATGCATGAGGGGGAAATAGCATTTGTTCCCAGTGAGGTTTTCCTTCTGAGGAATTTTGTGGTCACAGAAGAACTCCAGGGTGCAGTGGTAGAAAAGAAAGCTAAGTTTAATATCTGATGCCATATTTCTTCTTTCCACATGCCAGTAACTTAAGTGAGGAGGTTTTTTGCACCTTTTGAAGTGGCTCAGATGCCAGCATTTCTTCATGTTCTGTTCCAAAGATGGCATGACAGAGTTAAGACGAAGGGCCGAGACAACATTAGTTTCCCTCATTCCTTCAAAGAAACTGGAGCAGGTTTGGATGAGCTTCAAAGAGATACACAGCATCAAAGGCATGTGTATGAAGCTAGGAATTCAGTTTGGTTTCAAAGAAAAGATAGGAAAAGAAATGTACAAGGCTAAGAAGGAAAACAGATAGCTAATGCAGAATCATGAATGTGCTACAAAGAAACAGTGGTCTACAGCAAACTTCAAGAACATGAAGAGGAAAAGATCTGATCTGTCCGAGAGATGAGAAGGATTAAGCCAGGGATATGTTCATGGGATAGAAAGCATGCAAACATACATGACTCTCAAGTGGTCTCTAATGTATATAGGTTACATAAAAACATCATGATGCTTCTAGAATACTGCTATCCAGAGTCCAGACATTGGCAAACATTTAAAAGGGATCACAAGACTTTAGTTAACTTGCCCTCACGGTTGTTTCATTCAAGAGATTTATTCTCATTTTTTGTGTTTTAACCAATCACATTTTTAAAACTATCTGACTGCCCAATTTTATTCAAAATTGCTTTCCTACAGATACTATATCACCAGGTTGTCATAACAACATTTAACAAATCATAGATGTAAATCAAGACTGAAGAGATTTTTATCAAGACTGAAGAGATTTATAAGCAGATTGTAGGAAGGCCAATGTTCATGATGCCTAAGTCTTAATTTACTTTACAAAAATAACTTTGAAAAGCTACAGAAAACATCTATATTGCATTCAGAAGTATTGCTAAAATACATTCAGAGTAATCAAAGTTGATCTTACACAAGAGGCATGACACAGAAGAGCATGGCTGAACCAGATCCCTATTGCAATGAGCAGTGGCCATTTTGGAGAGATGTGTGGAACTGTGAAAAGCACTACGAAGATGAAACAAAACCCAAAACAAATGACAGTGGCCTGACAAGGAATACATTGCATCTTTTCTTTTGCTTCAGGTTGAATTGTGAAGCCATTGATTACAACATGAAATATCAAACAATTCATACGCCAGTAACAAAAGGGAACACATACAATTTGTCTTACAATTTATTTTTCATGAATAACGTGGCTTGTTATAATAAAAATTGTTCTTTTCAGCACATACGGGAAGCACAGTGAAGGTAAGTGTTCCTCCTCAAGATGACAAGCAATTTTTGTACAGGAAAAAATTAACCATTACAAAATTACTATTAGAGAAAGCGGTAAACAAAATGATGCACAAAACTGTAGATACTATTTTTAGTGTCAAATAATTCTCATTTATCACCAGTAAATTATGAATTTGTGTAATAACCATAACAAGAGGGCTTACTTTTTTTTGCAAAGTCACAAGTTTAAATAGAACTCAATAATTTAAACATATAAATTTAGAGCTATTCATTGGTTAGAGGGAAGTTACATAGAAAGTTGAAAGTTCGTATTACAAAGGAAAAACAGAGAAAAAGAAATGCAAGTACTAGAAAGCATCAAACGTCTCAAAAAAAAAAAAAAAAAAACAGATACTATAAACAAATTGCGACCACAGATGCATGAAAACAAATGTTTTTGGTCTGGTGAATGCAAATACCTCCTGAAGGTAATTTTCCTATTGCATTTGGATTTAATACCTATTCAGACTTATTATGGAATGCAAAGTTTTTAGCAGGGTGATTCCATTTTCTTCACAGTTACACATTTGAGATTTTATTTTGTATTGATTTTATGAATTGCAGTAATGGGAATATTATTGAATTTTTGATGCTTCTGTTGGTTAAAATACTCTTGCACTGCAGGGTAGAATTACAGCAATAAAGCATGTATACTTACTAACCTTCATTTAACAGAGTTCAAAATGGTGTATAGATATTAATTCCTACGGCACTTGAAATTACTGAAGCAAAATTTTCTTTTTGATTCTTCAAGCATTGTTCTGGTTCTCTAACAGCTCCATTAAATGTGCAGTTGCCAACTACTATTAAGCTGGTTTATGATCTTATGAATGTTAAATCTAAAATCCTAACAGCAGTAACTGTTTTATTAGTAAAAGTACTAATACTCATACACACTAACATCACACATTCTCTCCTTAACTCTTCTCCGTGCCATGAAGTCAATGACAAATGTGCAGCCCACTTCTAGCTGATGCCATTAATTATATAGGTTTTTGGGCATACTGCATGTTTCAGAGCTGAGACAGAAAAGAAAATTTTAAGTATGGATCTCAATGATTGAGTTTAACGTAATTAGAAGATTGGAGAGAAGTTGGTACTTGTACCATAGGGTGAAATACTGGCAAGGTATAGGTGTTCCTCTGGGATGGCAAAAAGAAAACTGTATGGAAGCCTGCATGGAAGGAAAAATACGTACTGTGTCTCAGATCAACTCAATATCCGCATCTGTAATTTTTACTGAATAGTAAAGTAATTAATTACAATTACCATTGGCATATTATGAAATTCTGTGTGGGTTCATTCAGATGATCACCTTGAAAAGACAAAGTGCTTGCTTTGTGAAAAAATGTCTTCCTTTTTGTAATTTCTAAGCATAAAGGATCTGTCTGTGTACGTTTAATATATTAATATTATTGATATTTTATTTATTTATTAATAATTAATATTATTAATATTGACAGCTCTTTTCATTCCTATAGTTTCAAGGAAAGTCATATTGAGTTGAGAGACAGCAAGTACAATGTACATTTTTAAATAAAACTATTTTTCCTATTTTTCTTTTAAACCAAAGATTCCCATTAGAAAAAGATTATTTCCTTTTTAAAACATTGCAAGAATGTTTAGGATAAAGACATATGAAGCTTGATCCTTTTGCACAAAGATCAGAAAAATAAATGTTTTCCTTTTCCATTCACCTTTCCAGGTGGATCAGGTAAATGAAAGAAACAAAATCATCCAACTACATGCAACTGTGGACACCCAAGTACATGCAACTTGTAAATAGCCAATTTCTCACTTGATAGCTTTTGGTTTTATTTGTTATTTCCTTTTAAACTCAAATATTTATCAGGATGGCATTATGAAAACATCTAACCTTTTCTTTCTAATTAGGCAGTTGTATTTTCTCTGCTATCTTTGGCACAATGTACAATACAGGATTTTTACAGTCACTGAAAAAGAGTTGTGCAAAGGACAAAAGGAACTCCTGGCTGTAATATGTGTATTATTTCTATTGGCATTTGAAGGCCTTAAATGCTCATGATAAAAAAAGCTTCTAGGTCTAGCTCTGCTTGAAAGACACCTGTGAAACAGGGACGCAACAGTGGTACATGAGAACAGCCTCACTTGAGAGTTCTATTTGAATCCTCTGGTAAATTAAAAGTAGTCCACTTCTACCCCAATACAAACAAAGTACCATCTTCCTGTAATGTTCCGTAATATTTCTTTGTGGAATAGGGGGTGTATAATTTACATTTTCCTAGAAGAACTGGAAAAACGAATTATCTTAATTTCACTAAATTATGAAATTGTATTTTCCCATGGCTATTTCAGTGCCCAAACACTTGAAAAGTCTCATGTAATATTTCTCTACACATTTCTACTGGCTAGGCTACGGAAACAATACAGTCTGATTGTTTCACATTGATTGAATGTATAATGTGATTGAAATCACATTATTGTAGAAACTGGATGGTTTATGTATTTATATTTAGGTACTACAGCCTATAGCCCAATGATCTTAGAATCAATGAATTTTTCAGTTAGAGGGGACCTTTAAAGGCCATCTAGACAAACTGCCTTGCAATGAACTGAGACATCTGCAGCTCTATCTCATTGCGCAGAGCCTTGTCCAGCTCGTAAGCTGCCCCTATAAGCACACAAATCCTGATCCTATAGACAAAGAACAATAATCCCACACAGAATAAAGGAAACTGAGCCTTGCAAGGATTATATAATTTGTAAATGAAATCACTGATAGATAGCACCTGAACTACTTCTGTTCATTCACAACTTATTATTTTCTAAATTGAAAGTTAATTGTGATTCTGCTCAGTTTGAAATCATACTTTAAAAATAGATTACATGCTGATTTGATTTTTTATTCAAGAAATTTTGTATAGTTCAATATGATTTAGGAGTATTTAAACTGATTCTTTTTTTCTCAGTAATAAACAAAAAACTGATTGTACCCACAAGATTACAGCTAAACTATAAACAGGACATCAAAATAGTTACTGTGTGCCTCACCTCTCCCTCCCTGCTCTTTATCCAGTAATACAGTACAAAATCAAAGAGGATCATTCTGTATCTGAAAACAGCAGCAGTATCCAGCTGAGTCAAAAGAAAGCTCCATTGGGCTGGTTGGCGGGTAGAGAACGTCTGTGTGTAGGTTGTCTCCACACTGAGTCAGATTTTATTCTGACAGAAAAAAGGTGAAAAATCCTAAGACATTTTATCTTTCTTTTGTTCACCCTGAGAGCCTACAGTTCTCTACTAAATACATTACAGTCTGTTCCTTGCTATAAATAATATAAATGCTTTAAAAAATAAATTGGGCTAGAAGGCTACAAGGCACTAGACGAATAAATTATACTATTTGGAAAAGTTTGAAAATAAAATACAAAGTTAAACATATCTGTGCTTGCGGTCCTGCTGCCAAACAAATGATTTATCAATGCAAATATGGAAGGATATAATCTGGTTTTCAGTCATAAACTGATGTTATTTTAATGGCAGATAGAACTGCCTGGCAATTAGGTAAAAAAAGTACAACTGACAAAACAGGTATAGAAAAGAATCAAAATTATACAGCTTCCTTGATACAGATATAAAATTATTTATGCTGAAAGTAAATTAGTGCATCTCATCACATGGAATGCACCGATGACTTTATTGTTACTTTGGAAGTGCATATGTCTCCTGGAAATTAATTTCCTAAACCTGTATTGGTACCATATTGTGTAGTAGGTCACTGCTTCAGAAAATCTGATCCATCAGAAGAACAAAAGTGCCCTTTTCTTATTTCTTCAGGGGTCAGAAACTATTAGTGCTTTCAAAGCAAAGTAATTAAAGAAAAAGAAAAATTAAAAAAAAAAAAAAAGTGAAGCAAGATTAATAAGAAACAGGAAAAGCAGATAAACAAGAATTTTTGTTTAAACAGCAAGCCAAAGTACTGAGTTGTACAATGCAGTGTATTGGATTTGCACAGTGAAAGTGTCTATGCACTTCTATACAGTGAGTTTTGATCCTTTTATTTTCCCCTCTAACAAAGGTGTACAAGGATCAGACTGGAGTTCTCAAGCAAAGCTGCTGCAGGTTGACTCATTTGCTGAATACAGACGCACTCGCAGATTTAAATGTCAGATATAAACACTATCAATTTGCAACCTTTGGCCTAATGTTTTGAACTCTAACAGAAATATGAAAGAAAAAAAAAATCATTATTTTATGAAACAGAAATCTCATTTTCAAATTAGAATATTATACAAATAAGGTGAGAATTTTCTAGCTATGTTAGCGGCTCATTCACAGTGTTGTTAGAATACTTAGGAATTGTAATTTTGTCATGAAGGAAAGTTCACACATTTTAAATGTGATCATTGTATAAATTATGCGTCACACACATCAGTAAGTGACTGCTGTGAATTTTAGGAGTAATTGAACATGGCCGTGCTGTCCCAAAGGGTACAGATATCATGTATAAGTCCTCACACACAGTGAATAGCATTAGCACATGAGGTCTGTTTGTCAGGTGTAAGTGATGTGCCAGAGTGTTCTGAGATCAGAGGAAATTGGTAGTATCTGTAACACTACCTAATCGCAACTGAAGCTTCCTTCAGGCCTAGGGCAGCTAGGGATACAATAAACCCCACTACTCTTAACTGACATTTATTCAGGGGCTGCAGCAGCATGGGACACGGCTTAGAGAAACCTTAAGGATTACTCTAGCCCCTGTTAAATAACATACAGCACTTACTGAAGGATACCTGTCTTGGCCCCGTGTATCCCAGTTAACTTGAAAATTATTCCTCTAAAGGAGTGTCTTGCTAGCCACACTGTAAGACTGTGAACTGTATTCAGAAATGTCACTTCCCTTCTCTAAGAAATGACAAGTTGCCATAAAAAAGCTTGCCAGAACACTGGGAAATGGATTTGGTAAGCGGATGAGAAGATATGTTCAAAATATGGCAATACTATTGTTATTATCCTTACTTAACACAATATAAGATGAATAAAGTTTTCATAAACAAAGATCAATCCAGAAAAACATTCTGGACCTTGCTTGTGAATTGAAATTTCTTTATAAATGTAAGTATGAATCAGTGGAGTTCCACCAGAGATCTAAGCTCAATACATTCTGCAGTGTTCACAAAGCATCCAGTGAAGCCCTTCAAGGGAAAAGAAAAAGGGTTGATTTCAGAGAAAAAGGGTTGATTTCAGAGGCATTTTGACCAGTTATATACTTTATAAATATTATGAAGTATTTATAGCCTGCAAGCAAGGGAATCCAACCAAAGGGCTTTCTTGAGGTCAAAGCAACAGAAGTAACACAAATAGTTGAAAATATCCTTCCGTAGCTTCCGGAAAAATAAGTTCCGCAATTTAAAAAAAATAATAATAATAAATTGTGGTTTAAGTTTTTGTAGTTCTAGTATATGACAGGAATGTGATTGGAAAATTAATGCTACAACATAATGCAGATTAGGAGTGGTGCTCTCAGATGTCCATTTGGCACCGGGGTTCTTTAATAACTTTATCAATGACATAGTGTAGTCATGCACAGCCTCAGCAAGTTTGTAGATAACACAGCCAAGTTGTGCAGTTGATGCAATAGAAGGAAGGGATGTCATCCAAAAGGACTTGGACAAGCTTGAGAAGTGGGTCCAATGAATATAAGCAAATTCAGCAAAACCAAGGGCAAGGTGCTGCACTTGGGTCGGAGCAATCAGTTATGTGTACAGATTGAGAGAAGAATGCATTGAGAGCAGCCCTGAGGAGAAGGACTTGGAGGTTCTGGTGGGTGAAAAACTTAACATAAGCCAGAAGTGTGCTCTTGTGGCTCAAAAGGCCAACAGTATTCTGGGCTGCAACAAAAGAAGGGTGGCAAGCAGGGCAAGGGAGGTGACTGTCCCCCACTGCTTTGTCCTTGAGAGGCCTTGTTGGGGCTACTGCATCCAGGTCTGGGGACTGCAGTAAAAGAAAGATGTGGAGTTTTTGGAGTGGGCCAAGAGGAGGGTCACAAAGATGATCGGAGGACTGGAGCACCTCCTACAAAGAAAATCTGGGCTTGTTCAGTTTGTAGAAGAGAAGGCTCTGGGGACAACTCCTTCCAGTACTTCTAGTACTTGAAGGAAGCATATAAATAAGATTAGGACTGACTTTTTACATGGTCTGATGGTGATAGGACAAGGGGGAACAGTTTTAAACTATAAGAGGACAGATTTACTTTAGATGTTCAACTGAGGATGATGAGGCACTCGTACAGGTTACACAGAGAAACTGTGGATGACCCATCCCTGAAGGTTTTCAAGGCCAGGTGGATGGGGCATTGGGCAACCAAATCTAGTGGAAATGTCCCTGTTCAAAGCAGGCGGTTTAAGGTCTTTAAGGTCTCCTTAGCCATTCTGTGAAGAGTTTTAATTTTCTAGTTAATTTTATTTAAAACAATATGTTACCAATCACAAAATGTTCTTTTCTAAACTAGGTAAATATCTAAATTAAACAGATAATGAAAATTTTGTTGGAAATTCAGTAAAGTTGATTTTATGTAATATGGTTTTTATTTTACAATATTAATTATGCCAGTTAGGTAAGGAAATTAACATGCTCTAATTCTATTTAACCAATATATTTGCTAATGCAGATATATACTTATTCCTTAAGCTGAGATCAATTTATATCATATAGTTTAATACATAATACATGTAAGCATCTCTATTGTTACACTGCCTGGTTATACACATTTCCCAAAGATACCGTCAAAATTTTTAGGTAGCAATTATTAGTTTAAATATTGAGAATGACTTTACAACTGTTCCATCTATTATCTGGTATAGATAAAATCCAAAAACAAAAACAAACAAGAATCAATAATGGAAAAAAAAAAAAAAAAACAAGACATTTAGTGAGGTTATAGCAAAATTCAAAGAAAAATCAAGTGAGTAGCAAACCACAAAAAAGGCACTTTTAAATACAGACTCCAGACTATCTCAACTTGCTGTTGAAACTTCACAGCAGATAACTATGCTTTTTATGGCTGTATTTTACTTGTTCCCTTTTGCAGCTACAAATTAATAAGCAGGAGCAAAAGACAGACCAAATCTGAATTGAAAATAAGGCATCAAATCGCACCAAAATAAAGTGGAATAGATAAGCAAGCAATGAGTATTTGCCTTGAAGCAATATGGTAAATCAATGAGAGACATTCACAGCTCGAGTTGCAGCTCAGAGAGACGTTCTACAAATGACACTGGCCCACCTGCTGTATGTCATTTTACAGCAATTCTACAATCATTTGAATACAATAGAATGCTCATCGTCTTCATGTAAAATGCATGACAAAAGTCCCTCTACTGAAATTGCATATTACTAAGACTAGGAATAAGGTAGGTATCTTTTTTCCATATTTTGTATAAAAATAAATCAGCTAGAAATCCTATACTTAAGTTACTTAACATTGTTCATTTTTTAAGATTTCTGAGTTTTGGAAAGGAAAATGGAAATATTGGCAAAATGGCATTCCAAATGTCATTGAGTGGCTTTTTTTGAGCTTGAGAAAACTCATTCAGGGTTGAGATTATAAAATTATTGGATTAAATTTTACATAATGAAAAAAGTCAAACTAAGTCTAAGGACCATTTTTTAAGGCGTGACAAAAAATAATCTATTTTGAATCCCATGCATATCAAGAGCACACTCTATCAGGAGGCCTTGCAGGATAAACACACAGTAAATTTGGAGAAAACACTTATAGAAAATGAGGCCAGAATGAGTGATTTTCTACCTCCATTACAGTAAGTTTTTTTACCATTAACTACCATGTGTAATCTATTCACAAAACTTCAAACTTTCAGTTAAGAGTGATTTTGAGTTTATGTGGAAAATGGTAGAAGGCATACTAGAGGGCATGCATGTGGATTAACGAAAACATTGGAAAGGAAAAGAAAATCATGCTAACTGTTCTTTAAGACATCAGTAAGCATATAAACGTCTGATACAAAGGATACCATCTGTTTCAATTTTGAATACAATAGTAAGCTTGGACCAAACTTGGAGCAAACTCCTTTGGTTCAAAAGACTACAGATTAAAGAAACCGGACTATCACAGAATAAGAATGAAATGCCTCTAAAGTATAAATAATTGATTGTAAAACAGAAAACTGAAGTATTGGTTTGTTGTCAGCCTTCTCAATAAGGAGAGATGCAACAGGGGAATGCTAAAGAAATCTATGTTGAAGCTTGTGACATTCAACATATTAATTACCTACAGAAAATCGATCTACTCAAAGTAGCAAGAAGTCAGATTTAAAAAAAAAAAAAAAAAATCAGGTCTGAATAAATAGACAGTAAGAGGACAAATAAAGTTATAAAGTTAGGCCAATGAAAAATACTGTAGCTGATGCAGGGAAAAATATCCCAACTTTATATGAATAAATTCTGGACAAGTTATTGCTTTTCAGGAGCAAGCTACTGGTGCCCACAGACAGTTTTCTATTCAAAATCTTATTTTGAATACTGTATGCAATGAAATTCCCAGCTCATGAGGAACACAGCAAATTCAACAAGCTAGAAAGAAACTAAAGTAGGATTCATTTTGTGGGAGGAATAAATACAAGAGAAAAAAAAGATGTTGAACCATAAGAAACACCAAAGTACATTTCCAAAATGGTTGCATCCTGTTCCTTTCATCCTTCTCTTAAAATGAAAAAACGTAATAATAGACAAATAATTATTTGTTATTATACTGATAGTAACATGGCTTATTACTACTTTGGCAAGCTTTTTTGTAATCAGGAATTCCAAGTAGTTCCTATATCTAGATGGAAAGGATTTGAATACTTGTGGAGTTGTATGATTATTGAATTAGGATGTTTGGCTAAAAATAAAGATTATTTTTCCATTCTCTTCATATCTTACTTCTTCTATTTCACATACTTCTAAGAATTAGCTCTTACAGAATTATTAGACTGTAAAGGACATATACCTAATGTAGCCTGTGACTTACACAATGTGCTGGATTTTCTTTGTATTGTACTGTTACTAAATCTCGTGAGCACCAGACTGTACAACAGACACGAAGAAAGGAGGAGTGTATGTCCTTGGTATACTTTTGATCTTTCACTTTAATGTGAAGATGTACAATCCAGTATCTGTTATGACTCACAGATACAGACGAGCAAAATATACCTTAGGGTGTTTAACTCTGAGCCATCAGAAATAAGTTCCAGGGTTCCAAGGGCCACAAGATATAAAAGCAACGGGATGTTTCCACCCACTACAACATCTGAAGGGAACACCACAAATTCCTAGTAAACCTTATTATAAGATAGGGAAGATGCACTAGTCCTGCTGCAATTGCACTAGATCTTGATGGCAAAAGGGCATGGGGAGCCACAAAAAGGCAATGTGTGCCAAAGACTGGTCAGTGGTAGAAAGACTGAGTGCCTGAAAAGTTCTTCAAAATATCTGTCATTACCTGACTGTCACATCTCTCCCGCTCTCATTTTGATCCTGAATTATATTGGTGTTTACTTTCTTCATATTGGTTTGTATTTGCTGTTGAATCGTACAGCTATCAATACTGAATTGACTGTAGGGCAAGCAGCTGAAATCCTAGACAGTTCTTTCCATGCTGAACGCCACTATAATATAGGAGAGCATACTCATACGAAAACTTTATAAGACATTACTCTTACCTTCCTGTAATCTATTTCGTGCTATATTTTTAAACAGAAATAATGCAAAAATACAAATCAGCTCTTGATGAGAAAAGAGACAGTAATCTTTCTTCTAGTTTCATTCAATTCTGCAGAACATAAAATTACTGCTTATCTTATATAAGATTTCACATTACAGCAAAGACTTAACCATTTTGGTATTTAAAAACAACAGAACATAATCGGATTACTGAGAGTTAGGAAGTACCTTCACATCCCATACTTCACATGCATTTTTAATAACCATTTATTATTACTGTTCTGTAATATGGAAATCCATATTATTGTTAATATTGCACAAATTCACAGCTAATCACATTATAGTACCAAAGGAACAATTATAGTATGTGAATGTGTATAAAGATTAATATACATATCCTAATAAATCTCAGCTGACCCATTAATGTATAATGGACCCAAAGGAGGCCTCATATCCTTAGTATATAAATGGCACATTTCTTTCCCCTTCCACTCCTCTCTTCATTTTGTTTTATATGTGTAAACTGCCATAAAAAGGAAAATTAAGCCACACAAAAACACTCTCAAACATCAAGAGGCTAATCAAAAGCACAAAGCACTTTCTTTTCTTATTATACTACAAGAATCATACTAATATTTGACATGCATGTACAATGAGCTTTTTCTTTTTCTTTTTTTTTTTTTTTTAATTTTCCCTATTGAGAATAAGGCTTCTGAAGTGGTGGACAGACATACATTTCACACACACTGTATAACTTAATAGCTATTTCAGGGGAGAGGGAGTTTAAAATAGGAGCTTCCAGTTTTAATTGTAAACTATAATGCCTTTTTCTTGGTTTAGGGCACATCTTCAGCTGTTTCAATTAAATCTTTTGTAGCTTAAAATGAAAAGAAAAAAGAGACAAATGATCCTTTTTGTTATGTAAGATATGCTTTACAATATCACTCCATAGTGACAACTCCTTGTCCTCCTGTCACATCCTGTCCCTTAGACTATACTGCAGAAAAGCAATTTTCTGCCTCAAAAGCACTCTATTTTTTAAAAGTTTGTCTCTGGGCAATTTTCAGGTCTACTAGACCTGCACAACTGTATACAGATGAGAAAAACCCAAAATAGGGCAATTTATTTGATTCCTCCTCTTCAAAACATTTAGCTGAGATTGCATATCCAACAGAGAAACCCCAACAAGAATATTCAGAGATGACCTGCAGTGACACATATCATTTTTTCAAAAAAATTTGCATTAAACATCTTCTCCAGAATCCTCAGATAGTCTGCACTTGCCTTTTGCTTAATATGACCTTTAACACAAATACTTCCCAGGATATTAACAGTTAATTTCCTTTTTAAAAGTGATCGTAAGATTTAGTCAGTTAAATAAAACATTTAAGGAGGAAGGGAGTCTTTCAGAGGAAAAATCGTGGTTGGATTTCTTTTTTCTTTTTTTATTTTTTGAGATGTGCATTCATTTGAATCAGTTTCTTTCTTGTTAGAGAGCAAAGAATCACTTGCATGGGAAAATAAATTCTCCCAGTGTTCGGCTGCTGGTAACTTAGCATTTATCAATGCCTCAAGCTAGTTTGACCTCAGTATTCTCCCGGTACAGTTTTGCCTTAACACAGTAAGGACATTTTGCAATGGAGCAAAGGCCTCCCATTTATAACCATCCATGTCTCAAAAATGATTTTACCTGCATGAAACTCTTTTTGGAATTAAGATAGCTTCAGGCTTTGGACCTCAGTTTGCCACGAATGTAACATTCACTGAAGTATTGTATGATTTTAAAAAAATCCAAACAAACAAAATGCTGTTTTTTCAAAGTTCTCAAGCAAATAGGTGGATTTTCAAAACTGAAAACAAATAAATCATAGGCTCTTGAATATCTGAAATAATTTTTATATTACCTATATCCACTTCTGAAAATTGTAAACCAGACTGATAGCTAATTTATCCCTGAAGACCTCTTTTATTTTATTTTTCTCTTGCTGTCTTTCTCAATTGAAAGCTAAGTACATTTAGTTTCAAAATTTCATGCTGGCATATAAATCAGTTGTGATAAAAATCAAATGCTGGCATGGGAAAATAATGAGTCTAAAGAATATTTATATCCTTACACGGTTCTGATTAGCAGGTCAGACTGCACCAGCTAAAGCATTAACTTTCTTTTTAATACAATACCTTCAGTATGAATGCAGTCTGCATTTTTCTGTGCCTGTTACGTGAGTATATTAAAAAGTGATATGGAAATGAGAATGTCAGTTTTTTAACTTTTATTTTTAATGGTGTAGGAGTCCTTCAGTTCAGCAGTATATTAGCATAATTCACTTGATTAACCTTTGTGTCAGAAATGCTACCATGCTACCACCTGAAAGATCATGCACTTGGCTCTGAAGGTAGAATTTGGTACCTACTGAGTCTTATCTGAATTTCCTTCTCACGTTGGCCCACAAATTCTGAACATATTTACACACACTGAGACAAGCCAAATCCAAAACAGTAGTATGGAGAATTTGAACAAGGGAAAAAAAAAAAAAAAAAAAGAACAGATTTTGAGATATGCTTACATTCTTGCATTCTTGCTTTGAACTAGGTGTTATAAGGATTTTGTTAGCATGTCATGCTGTGGACACACAAGAGAAAGAGACATTGACAATTTAGTTCATTATGGGTGCAAGAGCTAATGTTGTCCTAGCATATCCTATAGTCAATTTATAGAGCTGGAACTGGAAAATCTGTTAAAGACTGCAACAGACACAAGAAATGGATGAAACTACAAACCATGAAAACTTTGAAAATGGTTGAACAGGGATTTTAAAAGAGGAATACGATTCTTGTAAACTATCTTCACCTCTGATGTTTGCTTTAGATTGTTTGAATATATTGTTTTGCAAGAAACTAACTAACATACTCTTCTATACCTCTTGCTGGCTGGCAAAGCTTCAGTTTGGTATCTGATGGTTTAACTATGATTCAAAAGTGTAAGTGAAGAGTGATGCTCTATTTGTTTTGTTTTTCTCTAAACAGCAACAGTAACATCAAGCAGAAGTTCCAGGAATAAGAACAACTAACTGGTAATGAAAGAACTATATCTAACCTTAAATTCCTCCTTTTTAGTGGATTAATTGAATTCAGTTTTTCTGAATATTTGCACTTGTGGTATGGCTTACCAGCATACATTCAGAATCAAGATAACATCATTTAAGTCAAGGATTCACCAGAGATACTGCACAGCAATCTGATCATTGCTAGCACTCTTTGATTAAATGCAGGTTTTTTCTTTAGCTCAATGTTATATAATCAAGATTCTGGTTTTAGTTATACTTTTGCAAAGCAATCATAGAAAAACATACACAGAAAAGCTGTAAACCTAACAGAAAGAGAAATGACAAAGAATGATGTTCCTGAAACCCCACTGGATTCACGATGAAGGATATTAAAAAAAAAAAAAAAAAACCAGCTTTTTTTCTTCTACCAGATGAGATTCATAAAAAAAGTAATTTTCAATAGCAAATATGCTCCTGCAGGTTTGCACCTGTGAGATACAGAAACAGATAAAATTCTATTTTCAGTAACTATCTCTTTATAAGAAAACAAGCTCTTCAGCTGAAACATATTTCTATGGCTGTTCAGTAAATAGTGCTGGAGAAGACCTTAGGGTTGGGACTGGGGTCGCTGCTGCTTCTCAGCAGAGAATCCACTAATCACAAGGCCACAGCTGTTCTTCTTCTTCTGTTCCTTTTCATTTTCTAAAGTTTCTCAGTGCTAGCGAGAAAAATAGGAGACTTCCATACAACTGACGTCTAGACTGTGTGTCTAGGTGGAGCTATGCAGCTCATTCAGAACCTCCCCCCACAGTTGTCGTGGGAAGGCAGTCGGACAGACTGATACAGCAGCAGTCAGAAATCTATCATTTCAACAGGTCAGAGAGCTACAGATAAAACTTAGATGTGAAAATGGGCATCCTTGCCTTCACAACCTTTCTCACAGTTACTTCTAATAGCTAAAACTCCTACTTTGACAAAAATGGCCCTTTGCAGTCCAAGAACATACTACTTACAGCATATCTCTTTTTGCCACCTTTTCCAGTGACCAGTAGGCCTGACTGCCTCAGTGCAGAAACATGTCACGTAGTTCACAACACATAATACAGAAATGGATGCCAGTCCAAACACCAGATGCTTGAAAGCTAAACAGTGCCATTTACTGTGGTACATACATAGATAAAATCTAAAAATCCAGTTTGACGATTACAAACCCTTCCTTAAAATGCATTTAACTTGAATCAGAATTAGAATTAAGTTTGCTATGTGCCTGCAACCAAAAATAGAGAAACCTACAAAAATAGAAACCAAAATAAATTTCTGAAATATCCTTTTCTTGCAATTAGTTATTTGAATAATCATAAAATATCTCACAGTAAATTTGCTCCATCACTGTGACAAAGTAACAAGAATACATACATATCAAACTCTCAAGCCAAAATCAGTAATTCACTTTCATATGTTTTCTAATTTAAAAAACCTTAAAAAGAGAGTAGGAGAAGAGGAATCGCTTTATCTGCTATTTGAACAAACAGAAGTTCAAGTAAGGAGTTAAGAGTCTTAAGTACAGTTCATCAAAATTTGCATTTTAATTAAAAGAAATGTTCGTGGAAAAAAATCTGTATTGTTTCTTATTTTCACTAGAAGCATATGCGTCCCAACCACTCATCAGATCTTTTTCAATGTCTGCTCGTTTTAGCCTTAGCTAAGACTAAAATCCCAGTATATGTGTCCTGACTGTCTCCCTTTTCTCCGTAATTTTTCATCTGAGTGACTGTCAAATGTTAATCAAATCAGTAAAAGGATGTCTAAAAGATAATTAAGACCCTACGAGTTTCAAGCACGGAGGTCTGAATTAACATCCCTAGGGATACAGGTGCAGGTAGAATTCAGGCATTCTGACAGGAGCTGGCTGGCCTGCTTAGCACTCCTGGAGCCGAAGCAGAGCTCTTTTGTCACTCAGCCAAAGAGGGTAATAAGAGACAAGAACAGAAAAGCTGGGGTTGCAGTTGAAATTAGTGTACCATTGGTATCTTTAGTACCACCTTTCTGCTAGTGGCAGTTTGTGTGACTTGATATTAAAAAGAAGAGTGTCATGATAGCATTTAAATCAGATTTTTACGATGTTAAAAATGTAAAGAAAATGAAATAAAAATGAAGAACAAACTTATAGATAAAAAAGAAACATATATTCTTTTATGGCAGTATTGTTCCCCCCTTTACTTAGGGGAAAGAAAAACTGTTTAAGACTAATGGAAGTTTATACTTCTGGAAGTTAATGCAGTGTGCACAATAAATCGATATTTGAAGCAAGCTGCAAGGAAGTATCCTCATTAAGCCTTCATTTGTAGTTCAGAGCTACAGGCTTCAAAGGGGTAAACTTGCCTTTTAAGCTTTCTGTGTTAGAGCTTACACTGGATTACTATTATTTTTTTTTTTTTACCAATCTCCTTAAAAATAGTTGAGGTTTTTTTTAAAAACTATAAAATAATCAGAGTTGGGTTAATCCTATTTCAACACAACAGGTTAAAGCTAAGAATACCACCTTCTTAACATAAATTATAAAACAATTTTTTCTCTTAACTCAATGAATGATTATATAAAAATATGCAATATTTAATAAATTATATTCTCACTCTTCCTCTCAATTTTCTTGAAGAAACCCCCTCACTCTGAAATGTCAAATTTGAACAATATATCAAATATGTGCAAAATGCGCTGGAAGCAGAATACTACTGAATCTAGAACCATCTGGCAGATCTCACTGAAATAGAAGAAATTAAATCGGGAAAACAAATTATTGTACCGGAAATTATTTGCATGCTTTGTCACTTCTTTGTAATGCTGTATGTACACCCAAAATTTTAAAAAGTCACCATTTTGATCTACCATTAATCAGAAATGGTATCATTCTAGCTTCTACAAAGCTGCTACGCTCTCTTACTGAGAATTGAGCAGCTGCTGTGGTCATCCAGTTACCCATTACTGGTGTAAGAGTTGCTCTAGTAAGATTTGCAAAAATGTCACTATGATTTTCAAGAATGAGTTGTGATCTGTACGTCTATACTTGGAATCTCACATGGAAAACAAGAAAGGTTGAGTCTTTAACTGGTAGCCTGTATATAGTTCATTTTTAAGGAAAGCTGCTACACGTGCTAAATATCACTGTATGATGAAAGACAGATCATTCTATACAGCTACTGTAAAACCATGGAACATCCTGTAAAAATATAAAAAAGTTCTGACAGACAACTTCAGATTGGAAACACAATTAAAGAAGGCGTTTCTCAAAAATTGAATGTTTTGAAACTGTCCTCTCCCTTTGTGTTCTAGATAGTGTGTAACCTTACCATCATACATCACTAACTAGAATTTTTAGAACATGGTTATGACTGGCACAATATTACCAATAAAAAGTTGTAGAAAATATATATATACAATAGAGTATTTATTTATGCCTTCAGTTTCTGAAGTTGTTATTACAGTGATCCCTGATCAGGATGAAGACTTATGTAAATTCTAAGTCAAATCCCTGAAAATAAGACTGACACTGATTTGTTTTCATACCCAAATGCTAGCCTCCAAATATAAGACTCCAGCACACAGTCAATACAAAAAGAAAGAAAGAACACTGGCAAAACACAGACACTTATGCAAGTCTGATGAATTTCTGCCCTCTTCCTTTTTTTCTCCATGCTGTCCCCTGACTACTACTCATCAAAGTCAAGGAAAGCAGTGACAATCCTAATACACAGTTGAGAAACTGCTAAATGGTACTACTCCTCATTCTTCACCATAAGATCCACATACGCTATATGTAACTGACTTTCCATTTGCTAGAAGTGTTACTTTGATGAAAAGGCATTATTTTGTTAGGCTGGTGCCATGATAACTTTCCTATTAATATTTCTTTTGAAGCTTTTCAGATCCTTTAAATTGACACACTTCAAGTACACATGCGGTTAAGAAAAAATATATAAAAATCAAACATTACTTATCATATAGTCATAAATGATACATCACAGTTGTCTGACTGTAGCCTGAATAGGAGATAATTGCAATAATGTAGATAATACTGGATGGCAGCTAGCTAAGTGACTTTTATGGCAATGTCTTTAGATTAAATATGTGTAATCCTTCAAAAATTTCCAGCCTTACATCTTGCATGTATTTACAACTTCCAGACTCTTCCTAGCTAAATAAAATATTTCTTGTACCTGAGTATATACTTTGTAGTGTTCTGTGTTATGGTACAATAAATATTCCTTAGCCACAGGTGGCTATTTCACTATCTATACATCTGTTTGCAACACTGAAAATCTCTTCAGGCATACTGGATATCTCAAGGATAAATCAGCTGAGGAAGCCTTAGATGACCTGAGAACTTTTTCAGTACTGAAGTGTGTAATTTAGACTGCCTTATGGAACTATTCCCATTACCACAGCTTTCCTGGACTGCCCCATGGGTATCAGAATTTCTGCAGTACTGTGATTTCACTCTAGGCATGCTTCCCAAACCAGAAGGGTCCCAGAAAGCAGCCTCTGGCTATCTTCCTTAATTCCTCCACTTGGGAAAGTCTCATCTTGCCAGACTGGGGGCGTTATAATAAATTTATACCATCCCAGACCATTTAGCCAACACAAAACAACAGGAAGAGATGAGAGATTCTTGTTTGCTGTCGGGAAGTCTCTTTGTCTTAAAAACAGTCCTAAGAGGTAGTTTCTTAGGGTTGTAATAAGTAACACAGGCTAGTGTTCTATAAATGCTTGCAGGCCTAGAGAAATACACTGTGTTACTAAATACCTGAAGTTATTATTAAAAAGGAAAAAAACAAAACAAAACAAACACCTGTTCATGTGTTTTTTTGTTATACTTTGAAAAAAAAAAAAAGAACCTTTAGGTCAACACAGCTTTTTGAAACAAGTTTCTCTGCACCAAACAACTGCTTTCCCCATGTGGTCACTCACCAATATTTATAAGGGAAGGTCACTTTGAATGCCACCAGCAGATGAAAAAACAGGAGGGAAGGAGGGTTTTCATGTCTTCACTGAGCTGGCTGATTCTGCCAAAGTGATAGCCGACGTTGACATTACACAAGGGAAAGGTTGTCGTAGTCTCACATTCCCAGCTCTGCTGCAGCGACAAAACAAAACAAAAACAGAAAAACATATGTGCATACTTTTCAAATAAAAGTAATGCCAAAACGTTAAAACTCTGATCTCTGGAATATAAATACGGCTTTAATCTTGGCTTTGAAACACTTTATCGCAAATCTACTTTAAAAATAAGATTTAAAAAGACCCCTAAGAAATTGAATATCCTTCTGTAAAATTAATCAATCATTTTGAGGGTTTAGAGGTAGGAAATGGCCATAAACATCTTATGTACTCAGTTGGTGGTAGAAAACAGACTGAAATGACAATTCCATTAAAAATAGGGAAAAACTGAGATCTGAAGTGAAGATTTTATGCAGAGTACGTGGCAGGGAATGATAGGAAATTTTATAGATGCACGTGGCCTATGGAAAACTGAAGGGAAAGTTGAAGGATTAATGAGGGATTCCTATTTATTTATTTATTTATTATATTTTTCTAGCATTCGTGTGAATTATTACCTATACGCCTGGTACGTCCTAAAAGAAAAAACTGTGATGAATAAATAAACAGCTCTAGAAATCTTCAATAGGGTCCTTTACCTTGCAGGGAATATTATCATTGGCTTTTGATACAATTTCTGCTGCAGGGAAAGACTTTCAAAGCTCAGAATGCTGAAGTATTGCCAGGCGCTCAAAGACCCCCTGCTGTGCGCGTCAAACTAAGAAATCTCTCTGAACTTGTCGAATTAAAAGTCATCTCTCTCTCTCTGCAACCCCTGCATGAGCTGGGAAGCTCTGTCCTCATTTTTTTTAGGCCTTCCACGATAAACAAATGGAGCCTGGAGCATCTTTATTCTTTTCAGGCACGTAATTAAAATTCTTTAAAAAAATGTAATTGAAGGCAATGAATTTCAAAAGAAGGTTCTAGTGAACAACGAGGCTAGAACAGTTTGAATAGACCATATCGCTTACTGCTCAATTGCGTTTCAAAGGTATGAGCAAAACAGCTTGTTAAGATCCTGGGTAAGTGTCTTTTATTTATTTAATTTGTTTGTACATCAAGAAGGTTGCTCCAAACTTAAACATCTCAGCAGGATTTATGCTTTCTGGAATGTCATAAGACTTAATTACTGAAACTGCAAAGAGGAGTATACTATTAAAATATGAACAAAGCAGAAAGCATCCTTGGTTTCTTGAAATCATTATTTATATATCTCCCAAGAAATTAAAGAATGCATTTTTTGAAGGATGTGTATTTTCTTGGCAAGTCCCCTTCATCTACCCAAATCACTGTAAATATTCACAACTTTGCAAAGGTTTATGAATCTGATCATACATAAAATGCTGATTTGCTATGATCACCATTGGTGTGAAACATTGCAATGATTACAGTGAATAAGTATTTTTGATATTGTCAGGAAGAGAGCAAGAATAAAATTTAAAATTAATAAAAAAGAAATGAAAAAATCTCACATTGGATTTAATACCAGGAATTACTATACAGCATTAACCAAAAGACAGTAGAAGACAAAACACTGTTTCAGACTTCCTAGAGAGTTCAAACTCTAAACCCAACACTACTGAATATCTCTTTTAGAGTCATTTAACAACCTCAACCAAAAGAAAACAAGAAAAGGCCCAGTTCATGCATTTTTTATTCATTTTACCATTCTATGTTTTTAATCTGGTACTTCTGACTCCTAATGTCCATTTAAGTTGTATTATTTTTAGGAATTCACCATAGGGAGAGTGGAGATTAAGATGTTTTAAGGCAAGTTATTGCAATACTTTCCACATTAAAACCAGAATGGACTGTGTACCAATGCAGTGCCACTTCCACAACATCTGGGTAGCACCTTGCTTCTGATGGTCATGATGCCTCTAGGAGACTCAAGCCAGCACAGCTGCTTTTTATCCCTGGAGGCAGAGCTCAGGGGAAAGGGGAAGGCAGATGGAAGACTCCTGTACATGCTCTGTGTGGGACTGGCAGAAGCATACAAGCAGGATACAGTTACTCCAGGGGGAAACACAATGCCAATGCAGATCTAGTGGCAGCCAACTATGGCTTTGACTATGCTATCAAATAATAGTTCTGATGCTCAGTCCCAGGACCTGGTAATCTTTTTTTTGTTTTGTTTTGTTGTTTTGTTTTGTTTTTGTTTGTTTGTTTTGTTGTTTTCTTTTTTTGAGTAAAATCTGATACAGGATAAGGAATAGCCTACTGCAATAGTCATGCTAGATAGGTAATACAGAGTGTACCAAACATACCAATAGTGCTTGAAGTTTCATCTTGATTGTCTGTAGTCGTCTAGCATTATTCTCAGCAGGCTTTGGGCATCCGAATTCACACATGCATTCATGTCACACACAGAATAAGCAATATACAGCTTCACTTTTATATTGTGCACAAAGTACTTTCACAAACTGCACGCGGCCTACCCATTGTGCTCAGAGGAGGAAAAAATATACCAATAATGTTTCTGTCTCAGATCCAGCAAGACCCCATCTCAGCAGACTATATGCAGCAGGCTATGTCATGTGTTTCTACCAGAGTGTTGTCTACTATGGTACAGTCTGCCATTACAAAAAAAACCCAAAAATTAAGGCAGTCACCACTATGCCTTTTTCTCCTAGAAACATTAGTGTGAAAAAAATTGAACTTGCCTTCGCCTCCCCTTTAGACATACTAAGGTGACTTATGAAAGCATATCTACCATTTCCAATTGTGCATACTATATCAATTCCCATGAGATCAACAAAAAAATCCACAGAAATAATTTAAAAAATTATAATATAAATATATATATAAATATATATATATATATATATAAATCAGAAAAAAATAAGAAAAATGTACAGAAATATAATATCTTCAATTTCTACTGTAAGACTGAATTAATGGAAAACAATGTGATTATAAAAAGTAACTCATCTTTCACTTAATTTTCCTCTGTAGAATGTGAAGGACATGACAAAAAGAACTGTAACAAAGAGACTGCATCTGATGTTTTAGGGAAAAAAAATACTGTGGCTCAGCATGAGTATTTAGTATCTGTTTGCAGAACGAGTAAATGTTCCTTTAAGTTCACTGAGCACTCACTCCAAAGTTTAGGGAAGATCAGTGGCTGAGAAAAAAGAGGCTACTGAAATATGAGTCACATCTATGAACAAAACTGATCAAAGTCTACCTGGCTGCCAGAGTGCCTTCAGTTTATTCTCTTGCCATACAAAGATTACTTGATTGAAAGGTGTGTGGATATAAGGCACCGAGGTTCCTGTCTACTGTCACTGGGCCTGATATTCTCATTTGTTATGTCTGACTTCCTTTATTGATTTCTTTTTCCTAAGCATCAGCAGCTGAAGTCACTTTTGTAACTTTGGCGAACACATTTACATTGGAATAAATGCATAGCAATTCTCTTTTCCCCTCCATGCTCAAATTATTATTGTAAGAGATGCAATAAACTCAAAATTATCCAAAATTATCCAGTCATATGCTGGTAGCATTAGTCATGTTATAAAGTCATGTACATTTCATACACTCACATATATCTTGAGGATCTCAGACATTTTCCTTAGTAGACAGAAAAAAAGTCTCTTGATACCACTGTCACATGAGAGGTTAACATGAATAAATTCATAGAACAATTCCTTTAAAAAGCATTTGCTGCTTATAAACATCTAGCTCTTATATGACATTAAACTAATACCTAACTGGTTAAAAAATAAATAGGATACTTATAGCAGAAGCATCCAGGATACAGTTTTGATCAAATAATTCAGAGTTCTGTAGATAAAAGCTGTTGTCAGGTGTTGCCTTTGCAATTCGGTACAAAGTACTGCGATTTCAGAAGATGGCAGAAGAGGGAGTTATGTGAATGTAAACCCAAATTATGAGTTCAAAATGAAGTACAAGAGCGAGGCAGTGCCAAATATTTCAGATGTTCTTTGTCCTTTTCAGAAGAGCTACATTTCTATTTCTAGCACTGTACGAAGTCAGGATATATCAGAATTCTAAATTTTTAGAAAATGCAGTGATGCTCTTTAATATTCATATTCCGAATTAATATCTTATTCATGCATTTTTCACTGTGCTCTTATATAATCTATTCTGTAATTTCAACAAAACATGACTTTGTATATTAGATTTACTGAAGATAAAACAGACCCATGAGGGCACAGAGGAGAGAACACTTTCCTCAGTGAAGTTAGCTATATGACAAGCTGTATAAGCAGAAGTAAAGAACTGAAGTACATGCTTAACCTTATTAACAGGTTCTGCCCCTTACCTCAGGACTGACTTTAGTCACCAGTTGATATAAAGTATGTCAAAATAGGTTCCAGGAACTATTTCATGCTGCTTTCTCCTCCCAGCTCCCATGAGTCTAGGCAGTACGACCCTCTCCATTGCACTACTGAATATTAAAAATTATCTGAAGTGCTTGAAAATTTCAATTACCTTGCTTTTTGATGGAGATTAACAGATGGTTATGAGGAAAGTAAATAATGAGTAAAACAGATCCATCTGGTTCAATTTTCATGCACTTAGTCCAGTCATTAGGCTCAAGAACTTACAACCAAGTTTAGAGTAGGAAAGGGAAAAAAATACTAATTTGCTGGTAATTCTGCCTGCATATTAAAATTAATTAGCAATGATACTAACTATAAGTGAGAATTTTTTTTCTGTCAGTCTTTTCAGAAGATCTATTAAGCTAGTAAAAAATCATGAGTGAGTGCATATTAGACAGTCTAGCAAGCCTGATGTGCTTCTATATGCAAAAGCAAAGAAAGGAATTGATAATACTTGGCAGAAGAACATAAGCCTATGTCAAAGCAATTAATTCCCATATCTCAATGTACAGGTTGCTTTCATTGGGATTTGCATGCATCAATAAAGGTTAGAGGCTGACCTGCTGGAAAGGAGCTCTGTGAAGAAGGATCTTAGTCTCCTGCGGATAAAAGGTCAGCCATGAGCTAGCAGTGTGCCCTTGTGGCCAAGAAGGCCAATGGAGTCTTGGAATACATGAAAAAGAATGAGGCCAGCAGATTGGGGGAGATGATCCTCCCCCTCTGCTCTGCACTGGTGAGGCCACATCCAGAGTGCTGTGTCCAGTTCTGGGCTCCCCAGTTCAAGAAAGATGAGTAACTCCTGGAGAGAGCCCAGCGGAGAGCCACAGAGATGACTGGGGGCCTGGAGCATCTCCCATATGAGGAAGAGCTGAGAGACCTGGGGCTGTTCAGCCTGAAGAAGAGAAAGCTGAGAGCTGTAGGCTGTCAGGCTCCTAAAAAACTTTCACAACAACTTATGTTTCTACTCCAGCAAAAGCACTCTGTATCACTTCATTGATGCAAACAGCGCTCTTTGGATAGGAAAGTTGAATAGCTTGATAGATACATCTGTTTCATTTCTCATTTGGAAGGAAAGGAAACCAACTTTGCTAACAAGCTATTTCCAGCTCCTAGTATTTGATGATAGGATTATTTATCATATTTATAATGTCATAGATCTGGTGGGACATAAAACCTTCAAAAAGGGTGAAGAAAGACAAGAGTGCAGAGCAGCTGCACCCTAAGAGCTTGTTTGTGGGGTGAGAAGGGACTCACTCCATCTTACTCCCAGAATTTTCAGGGGACAGTGTCTGTACAAACCCCAGTTAACTCAGGCAGCCATCTTACAGAAAGATGTATCAAAAAGGTAGACTTATATTACAGACTTATATTAGACTAATATATTAATACATTAATAATCAGCACTGTTCTTAAAGTTCACAAATGTGGCATCCTTTTTCCCTGTGAATTTACAAGTTCTTTGAAACAAACTGCATTTGCAGCCTCCCCTTTATACAGTGCAGAGTAAACCACTGATAGCAGAGTGTATCTGTCAAATTCAATGCTGGATAATAGAACAGGAACCTGACATAGTCATGACAAGCATACACTTTATATCAGGAAAGAACTCTGTTTTGTTGATTACTGCATACTGCTAGAATGATGTGTTGTGTGTTCACGTAAATAGGACCACAATAAAATATTGAATTATGAAATATCGTTGCAGACAGAATTAAGGCTGGAGTAAACTTAGAGAAAATGAAACACCTCTTTAAATGATCACATTTTCTACTGCACTATTAATATCAGTATTTCAAGAAACACTAGCATGAAGAATTGCTGCAAGTTGGTGAAGATATTAGCATTTTTCATTTTAATTCAGAACTATATAATTTTCTTGTTTTAAACAACTAAAGTCGATAGCTCATACGCTGCTTTTACTGATGTCATTTTATTTTAAAAGATATCAGTGTAATTTACAGAAGCTGAATTTCAGTTCCTAAAAAGCAGTATTTTCAAATTCTACCTCAAGTTACTACACTGCAACTATTCTCATTTCTTGAAAAGTGAGGATCATAAATTTCAGCAAATGCAAGATATTTAGAAACTTTCTCATAAAACCATATTAATTCAAGAGAATAAGCAAACATATATACTAATCTTAAAAGTTGCTTCATAGTTTATCAATGGCACTTGTGTACTTTTTGTTTTATACGCACAAAATATTTAAAGACACTATATATATCAACAATATTATTGCTTGAGCAAATAGGGTTCTTAATATTTTTTTATTTCATCTCATCTTCTTAAACTGCTTTCTGTTTTCACTGTGAGGTTTGCCTGTAAGTATTTTCAATAATTACTTTAAGTTTATATAACATTTCCAGAAAATAATGTGTTCAAGTTCATATATGGTGATCCTCACTGGTATTATTTTGGCATTCATTTTAGTTTGTCATTTTGTTTTAGGTATGTATATGCTAAATTTTATTGCAGCAAGTGCAATTTATTAACACTTTATAACTGTAAGAAGGCTGTCATAACTCCATGTTGTGCTATGTGCAATAGTTTTGAAAATTAACATTATACAGAGTGTGGCCTTCAGTCAGATCTCTGTTTTTGAGGATTTGAAGGGTTTCTGGGACCAGTGAGATGCAGAGTGGATTTTCTATAGAGCCTTTTGTACTCATCATGCATTTTATAGGAAGAAGTGAGTGTGAGGACTAGTCTCGGAATAACAGCTCATCTTCCTATCATGCATTCCTTTGTTTTGCATCTTGGTGTTATTTTCAATTCCGTTCTTCTAAAATACCTTTCAGTCTAGAAATCAGAACAAATCAGGAGAAACTTTCTAAATAAAGAATATAAGATGTGTATGATTTAACAGATTGCCATTATAATAAGGTATAGAACATATTTATTTTTCTGAAATACATGGTAGGATGGATCCTAAATTAAAACTGTTAACATGCAATACTAATAAGAACAAATTATATAACTCAATAACTGTAACATATTGAGAAATCTACAATAAATCTATTTACACTATTTGGAAAAAAAAACTATAACATCATAAAAAACACTTTTACAAATTTTGAAGTAGAACAGGTTTAAAGACAAGGGAAAATAATAAGTAACGAGATTTTTCCAGATTATCTGATGACAAACAGACAGCTTATAAGCAACCTAAAAATGTTTTTTATAATAGAGAAATGCGATAGATTTGAGTTATCTAGATCCTGTTAAAGCTTTTCATATGATTGTGCTCCATACCTGGATGAGTTCAATGCCAGCTTGGATGGGACCGCTACAGCCTGATGTGGTGGGAGGCAGCTCTGCCCATGGCAGAGGGTTGGAACTGGGTGTTCTTTTAGGTCCCTTCCAACCCAAACCATTCTGTGATTCTGTGATATTGGCGTCACAGGGAGTTACAACAAAGATAGGAGTGGTGAGAACGCTGATGTAAAGAAGAATCTGACTAGTGTCTGAAGAAAGATTACTAGTGGAGCTGTTTACAGGGTGGGCATTACTCAGGCGTGTCCAACTTGCGGCCCAGCTCCGCTCACACTGCGGCCTGCTCCCCCTGCTGCCGTGCCATCATGGTGACTCTGCCCCCCGAGCAGCCTGGCCCAGCCCTGGGACATGGCGGGGGGGGATAAAGGGGGAAAATGCATTGCAGTGCTAACAAATAGTATGGTACTGCGCTTATTTTGCAAGGACATTCTGTCACTTTTATAAGATTACAATTTCAAAAGATTATATGCAGAAACAAGCTGACAAATTTGATGCATATCAAGGAATGATTCTAAAAGATGAAAGAGCAGAACTGAAAAAAGTCTCTCACCTCAACAGAATATTTTTAAAGAAGTTAAAACTCAGACAGGCTCTGTTATAAAAACTAGTTATATGATAGCAAATCTGACTGCAAAATATCTAAACCATATCCTGATGATGAGTTTTGTTAAGCAATGAATGGAAAGCATGACAGATATCACATCCTTATTTAAAAAAAAACAAAAACAAAACAAAAAAAAAACAAACAGATTTTTCTAAAATCAGTTTGTATTATCAGATTGTAGGCAGGTGAACTGAAGAAACAGGAAAATCCATTGAAAAAATTTGGAGAGTAAAGCTGCCAATTTCAAATGTTAAAATGTTATGCTTTGGTGATAGATGAAGTTATTGATGCTACAGATATGGCACAATTTGCCATTTTTATTAGAGGTATTGATAACAAATATAATATCACTGAAGAAATGGCTCTTTTGGTGCTGTTGGAATATGCAATTAAATCTCTTCATTTGTACAAAGAAGTAAAAAAATACATTAAAGCAATTTACAGTAACCTTTCTCAGCATATCTAATATAGCTACCACCGGTGCCCTGGTGATGGTTTGTAAAAAAAAGAGGGACTTATAAAATTAATAGAAGACAACACAATTACCACAAGTAACTCATTCTTCATGAAATATCAATGCATCAGATATCAAGAAAATTTATGTGGAAAAACTTTGAAAATGGATAATATGCAAACTGTTATCAAAGCAGTGAATTTCATTAAGTCCAAGGAACTGAATCATCACCAGTTCTAGGATTCCTTAAAAGTATGGATGCTGACTACAGGGTCATCATTTACTTTTCTGAAGGATGGTAGCTAAGTTGGGTTAAAATGCTAAGAAGACTTTAGGATTAGCAAAATTAAATCAAGTCCTTTATGGAATCAAAATGAAAATTTGTGCCAGAATATGAAGATGAAAAGTGGGTCACAGATTTAGCATTTTTGGTGGATTTGACTGCTCATTTGAGTGACTCAAACATGTGTCTTCAAGGTGAAAATTACCTTATCTGTGCTATGTTTCACATAATAACAGCATTCAAAATGAAATTTAAATTACAGCAAGCTCAAGTTATGGCAAATAACTTCATGCATTTTGATACAATCCTGTGAACAGTGAAAAATATGCAACCATGCTTTTTGTTTTGATAAAGAAATTTGAGAACAGGTTTCAAGATTAAAAAAATAAATTTGTGTATATTTGCAACTCTATTTTCATTAGACATAAATACATTAGTTGCAAATTTTCAGAAGGAATCTTATAGAGTTGCAATTAGATATTTAACTCAAAGAAAAAATTGGTCATGTCTCTTTATTAAATTTTCACAATCCCTATCTTACCAGAGAAAAGTATTTCTCGCTTCACAATCATGCCTTATTTTTGTCACTGCTTTTTGGCAGTACATGCATTTATGAACAATTATTGCCAATGATGGTCTCCTAAGAAACTTCTCTATATTTTCTCATTCTTACTTACCTAAACAATTAGGACAATCTAAACTTCTGCTAGAACTTATCTCTATAAACTATAAGACAGCATTAAACTGTTGTCAAACTCCATTCTTTGTTCATTATATGCTATTTCTGTCTTCATCTCACAATGCTAAGCCTCTGAAGCCGCATAAAGCCAAGAAAACATTTCTTTACTCTGAAGTATCAGAGTTTATTGTTATGAATCTTTCTAAAATGTTGCCCTTTTTCCCCTGCTCTGTACATACTGTGGAATCTGGAACTTTACAAGTTTTTTAATATGACTGACTTAAAATAAAATTCATAGTCTCAATTTATTGCTGGTATTTTCCAGCAGGAGTAAATTTTCTTTCTATTCTGCATGATGCTAGCTAGTCATAGCGGTTGGAATAGTTGTGCTCTCCATAGTTCATTGAGAGTACTGATTGTTGCTGAGAGTCATTTGTCTAGGAAAGCATGCTTGAGTGATGTTAGAGCATTACGTTAATCTGGTAACCATGTAGCAGCCAGGAAGAAGGGACAGTTATACTCAAGAAGCAATTTATGATTTAAAAAATGACTAACTGAACATCAGTATTTCCTCTTTGCACATGTTCATAAAATACAAGGTAAAATTTCAGATTACTCCAGTCTGCTACATCTCTTGTAGTCCATTGTTTTTTTACTCTAGATTGCTGATTTTAAGGACACAAAAGTGTGAATTATTGCAATAATTTTCAGAGTCAAATTTCAGTGTTAATTTTAATTGTTGGACCTAAGAATCTGAAATGTTTGTAAGAATATGCAAGGCTTAATATTTATCAAGAGTTAAAGTGAAATGGTTTACAATTACTTTTTAAAATAGAAACCTGAAGACCATGAGGATTCTCACTGAGGGTTTAGTGTTGTAATTTCTCATGCTCTGCGGTTGTACAGGGCTACAAATGCTGCAAGCTAGGGAATCAATATGCTAGTGATAGTAGTTTAGATAAATAGATGTATTTCCAATGGCAAAATATCAGTAAAGTGTCCTAATATGTATTAGTCTCCAGCTGGGAAAATATGCACTGGTTTGAAAGGGAAAGTGTGTTTACTTAGTGCCATCTCTGTGGGAATAATTACATATGAGCTATAAAAGAAATCATAATTAAAAATACACCTGAAGTATCCTACTGAGCCATTTCCATGGAACAGGTCATTTTATGCAATATTCCAAATGACTGTTGTAGAATCATTATTCCATCATATTCCCTGTCACTTTCTGAAAAACAACACAAGCCCTATATGAACTAACAAATACAAATACATGTTCTATTCATCTTTGAGCTATTCTATAATTTATGAAATATTTAAAATGTTATTTGTTTTCTGTCTTACTTGAAAAAATAATTTGGTATGTGTAGCTCTGAAGCCTGGAAGAACGTGTACTAATGATTTCTAATTAGAAATACCTCACACCCTTGCTTCAAAAGTACTTGAAGTGTCACAACTAGGAAGCAAGAAAGCTGCTGTATGATGTCAGTAGTCTTTTGATATTGCTTTGTAAACAGTGAAATGTTTCTGCTGTGATATCTGGGTGACCATACTACCAGTACTTACTCTAAATGTTGAAACAACCCGGTAGTGGTATAAGTATTCATTTACTTACTATATGTATGAAATTTAAGTACATGAGAAATTTCAGCACCAGAACACAGAATTCTGTGAAATACAAGATACAAGGACATGTTATTATTAGAGTACTAGTAACTACTACTGTCCCTAATAAACTCTTTCAGTGTTATTTAAGAATTTCACAGCTTCACTAATTAAAGGGCTATGTTGCACAATATTTACTGTGGTGCTATACTGTTTCCAGCTCCAGAAGCAGCTCTTTGGTAGCACTACAGCTCTGCACAGTGTTTCATGTACTGCATGTCCACATCAAAACCAAGAGTTTCAAAACAGTTTCTTCTAGCTACCAAACAACTCTTGCTGTTTCAAACACTCCTCCTAGGATATAATTGTTGTTATTCAGGTACTCTTCCTGAATGTTTACTTCAGTCAGCTAGCTACATGTCTTTACACTAGAAGTTGCATGCTGTCATTCAGTAGCTGGTGACTGTCACTGACAAGTAATCTTTCTACTTTTAGCATTCTCTATTGCTGTTAGTATGACAATAAATATGATTGCATTAATCTGAACTAATTATTATTCCCTTTCTTAGAAGTGCAAAGGATGATCTGTTCAACTTCACCTCAGCTACATCAATCTTCTCTTCACCTCAGCATATCCAATGAAAGAGCCCATTTCACAGAATCACAGAATCATAGATTGAGTTGGAAGAGACCTCAAAGATCATCTAGTTCCAACCCCCTTGCCATAGGAAGAGATCAGACTGCCTGGGAACCCACGGAGCTTGGCCTTCAATGCCTCTAGGGATGGGGCATCCACAACTTCTCTGGGCAGCCTGTTCAATCCTCTGAATGAAGAATTTCTTTCTAACATCTAATCTAGAAATCCCCTCTTTCAGTTTAAATCCATTCCCCCTTGCCTTATCACTATCTACCTGAGCAAAAAGTCGGTACCTCCAGCCTTCTGATCATCTTTGTGGCCCTCCTCTACATCCACTCTAGCAGCTCTGCATCCTTCTTGTATTGGGGTCCTCAGGCCTGGACCCAGGACTACATGTGGGGCTTGACAAAGGCAGAGTAGAGAGGGAGAGTCCCATCCCTCTCCCTGCTGGCCACCCCTTGTTGATGCAGTCCAGAATGCAGTTGGCCTTCTGGGCTGTGAGAGCACACTGCTCGCTCATGTTCAGCTTCTCACCCATCAGGACCCCCAAGTATTTCTCTGCAGGCCTGCTCACTCGGAGTTCATCTCCCAGTCTCTATTCATATCTAGGATTGCCCAACCTAAGTGCAACTCCTTGCACTTGGTCTTACTGAACCTCATTACATTCTTGAGAGCCCATTTCCGTATCACTTCACATGACACCAATTACTGTAAAATTAAAAGGTTTTGTGGGTTTTTATTTGACCAACATATAATTGAAGACTAACGTCTTATTATTAAACTGACTATAACTAGTATATTAAAATGGCCTGTGCTGGTTTTGATAACCTGTTCTGATTTAGAGACAGCTGAAAGATGGTATCAATTCCTATTCAGAGTACAATGTTGAGGAATAACTGAAAGAATTACATCTCAACATAAAATCAATGTATTTTTGAAGCCCTCTGTTCAACTGCGCCTTACACAGAACTCTAACTAAGATCGGATTTAAATGAACTTGATCAAGCTTTTATTTATTTCACATAGTAGCAATGAAAAATGATTTCCAATTTTAACAGAATCATTTATACACATAGAGAAACTTGGTTATATCATATAGCCTTCTTATATTAAATGATTGGCAAGAATCTGTTTACATATGTTCAATCAAGTCAACTGCATTTCCATTCAGAACAAAAGCATATTTCAGAGACAAAAGTATATATATATATTTGCACAAATACTTTAACAAATTATTTTAAATCATTTGTGCACACAAGCAATTTAAGATCTCTTTAAATACTCTGTGGACATTAATGATAAAATTTAAACAGATCAATATAAATTATTCAGCCAGCTACACAGAAAACTCAATTGCTATTTCTGGTATGAGAAAAAGCAGTAATATTTTAAAGTGTTTTCCAAAGATGAGAATTTTTAAGATATTTCTTGGATCTTATTTTCTAAATATGGTGCTTGATCACGCATCTTTAATGTGCAACAGATGCATACAGAATCCCTTATTGTGGCTTCATGGGGCATTTAACAAATGGAACTTGGTTTATTCCATGACTGAGATCACCCGTGAGTTCTTCTAGCCAACTACAAAATCATTTGTATTTGCCAGCACATGTAATATTCGGATTCTTTCCCTTTTGCTGATGAACTCAGATTTTAAAAATGTTCCATGCAATCTTAACCAATACATGGGAATCTATTTAATATTGTTATGCATGCAAACTAGGAGAACTTTCATCTCACAGTTTTCTGATACTAATTTTAAAATAGTCTATGGTTCTATCTTTTGGTACACATACTCTATGTTAAAAAACAGGCATACATTTAAAATGTGATACATTCCCTTTCACACAAAATCTTCACCTCCAACAGTTTTCTCTGGATTTCTAACCTCCCCATAGTGTTCTATTTACTACAGACTGTATGAAAAAATTCCGAGTATTGATATCTAGAGCAGCAGTGGGGAGATTAGCAACATCACCTATCCCACATCACCTCAGTTTCAATTGAAACACACTGTTACACTGAAATGGAATCACAACCTATTATGAAATTTAGTTTTCAATTTGTTCACTCTCTCAATCACTAAGACAAATAAGGACAGATGAAACAGCTCTAATGACCTTTTCATAACGTTAAAATATATATGGTAAGTTATTATTTTAATTGTCATTTACTCTACTGCGATTATCCCTAAATGCTATCACATAATCTTTTAAACTGTAAATAAAAATATATTTCTAACAGTGAATTATATTAATCATTAAATACATTATTAGATTAAGAACGAGTACTGTGTGGAAGAAATGCAAATTGATGTTCTGAAAAGACTTGTGAGAGCCAGGGAAACAGTAAATTTCAAGACGTCACCAAGCATGATACTACGTGTGTTCTCCTGAGACAGTATCAAGTTTTAGAGCCAGCAAATTATAAGAAGTAATATGCCTTCTTTGTAAGTAGCTTAGAAGTGGTCTTTTTTTTTTTTTTTTTTTAAAGTAAAAGAGATTCAACTTCCATCTTATTTTTTAATATATTTTTTCTATATATAAAAGGGACACAAATTGCTTTATATATATATCTAAGTATAAGTCCAATAATTCTTTTTAATATTACTACTTAGTCAAAACTCAGAACAGAGTTTAAATGGTCCTGTTATAGTTCTTTTTTTTTTTTTTTTTTTTTTTTTTTTTTTAACTTACAAACACTGCAGTACCTGTGCATCTGGATTGTCACAATACTATATGACAAAGGTACTGAGAAGTATCTCTGTATCTTTTTCTTTACATCTAGAACCAGTTGGTAACTTTTGCTATTTTGTTTTCTCCACCAGATTATGGTTTGCAAAACCAAATCTTTCACAGGAAATCATAATTTCGAGTCATTTCCTTTAAATCATCATTACATGTGAATTTCATCAAGGCAAAATATCTTGAGATGGCACTGATCCAAATCAGAAAGTCTGAGTTGCTGAACTGCTGAACATTTTGAAGCTAGGCTTTATGGCCTCAACCACTATCATGTGCTATTTGCAATTCAGATGCCACATATCCCCTCTAATCGAAATGCATCAGACAGATTGGTTTCCTAGAACTTGTCAGGCTGCAAAATCTAAGGCTGGAGTGAGCTTGACAGACATCTAGAAATTCATATGGGATATGGAGAAAGTCACTTGGCAACTATTAATTCACTATCTCTTCTAATAAAAAGATTAGGGGATATTAAATGAAACTAGGGGGTAAAAGGTTCAAAACACCCAAAGGAATTAAATCTTCTCACGCAAATAATTAAGCTGTGGGTGAGTAAGATCAATCCATGGAAAAATGGATGGCAGTGGATTTGGAAGTAGATTCAGACGCCTACGTAGGAGCAGGCTGAGAGCTATCAATGTATACTTGTCCTGTTTTCATTACGATTCTCTAGGTATTCATAATTGATCAAACACAATATTGTGCAAGACAGAGCTTTGATCTGGTCTGAGTACTGTAAGTTTTTCATGTGTTTATGCTGTACCTCAGTTTTTCCTATAGCTAAACTGCTCTGATACATCAGGGAAGACACTGTCCTACTGGTATCCTGACAGAATGCCTGAATTTTTTTTACTGAACTATTCTGTAGCTTTATTATAGCTGTATTTGCACAATAGCTCACTTGCACACAGTTTAATACCAGATGTAGCTGAAATTACATATTCCCTAATTCTATTTTTTCATGATCTCTAAAATATAATACAATACAATGCAACGTTTCCAATTCCTATATCTTATAGCCCACAAAATATCTGAGTAATCTTACTGCGGCTATGAGTGATTCAGTCTTATTTTGTTCATCGGTAAAAGGAAGTTTATTCATGTGTTGTTCATAATCCTTACTTCTACCTGTAAATAACAATTTATAAATTTTAAAAGGAAGAATGACAGATGAATTTGGACAACTGAGCTCAGTCCATTCTTAAATTTATATGTCGTCTAAGGAAATTAAATTAAAGAGTAATTGAAAGCAGGGAAAAAACATGTATTCCCCATTTCTACATCCACTGCATTTAATTCTGTCATAAATAGACACAAATAATATAATGACATGGGAGTTACACAGAAATAAAATGTAACCATGGGGAATATGCAGATTGAAAATAAACAATATATATTTTTATACAATCATTTTGATATTACCAATATAGCATGTTCACATTTCAAGAGGTAAAAACATTATGATATTGTTGTTTGTATTATTTTTGCCTTTTATTGTTTTCCTTACCTATTTTGAAAATTGTCACTTACACTACTAAGATTATTTTGATGTTTGCTAAGAATATCTGTTAGCTCTGAAGAATTAGAAAAATATCTATATATTTAATCCTTGGCTTTATTCAGTAATCATGAATGAATCAAAACAAATACAGTACCTTATCAAGAATTTGCTTTTGTTAATCTGTGTTTTTTAGTTTTTATTATTATTGATTTTTTTTTCTGAAAAATGGGGCACTAACTCTTCATTTATTTTTTTTTTTCTTGTAAGTCTTTTAAGTGTGCTTCTGATGTAAAGCTATTGAGGTCCATCATAAAATCCTATTGATAACCCATGTAGTACCTCATTAAGCCATACTATTCCTTGACTCCCAAGAAGAGCAACATAAAGGAAATACATCGTTTTACAGTGCCTCTCTGAATGAGACCTTTAGTGTGAAATAAAACAAAGATATATATTTTTTAAACTTGGCAAGTATTTGAAGGCACTGGTATGAATGAAAACACAAATGTACAGCAACTTAAGGGACTTTGGATCAAAACCCTCTTGGGGTTTGCCCTGAAGTTCTATGACCCACCATCTCTTTTAGTTGATCTTTTCAAATATTGGAACATTTTTTTCAACCATCTAAAAAATCCCAACTTCAAAAGATCTGTAAAGACAATGTTATGTCTTCAAGTAATGAAAGAAGTTTGAAATGGTTTCATCTAACAAAGCTGCACTTTTTTTGTAACAAGATCTATAACATTCTTGTTGAGAACTCTCTCATACTAATCACTGTGTACAAGACTAGTATATAAAATTACTTACATTTATAGACACAATGTCACCGCTATTTTTTAAGTTGAAAACCTTTTGATTAAATAGTTTCAAATCAGAAATAGAAGGAGAAACAGTCTACTTTACCTATAAACATATGTGTGGCTCTGAACATTCTGAGAAGCAGTTTTCTAAAAAAATGAAAAAGAATTAAATAAATTCACAACACATTAATTTCAAAAGAAACTAGTTACTAAGGTGATTTGCTTTGTTCCCACAGAACTGTGAATATATACAATAATTTTTTTTTTTTTGTAAATGTTTATTCTATCAAAAACATCATTAGGCTACACTTCCAAGATAGCATGCAGAGTAAACTAATACCTACAAAGTCTGTAGGTGTTGATTGGACATCTCAGTTCAAAATGAGAGTAACACAAACACTACTACATCTAAATTGTCACCTTTATACTCTAGAGCTAGACTTAATGAATTCCAGAGGGACAGAGATGTACAGAAAATCTAAGATCCATCAAAAAATACAGGCTGAAAACCAAAGAAATGGAAACAAATAGGCACCACTTGAGCTAGTATAATTTTAGTTGTGGTCTTGGTCTGAAACAATGAAGTTTCCCAAGGTATTTGCTTAAAGTTCAAACTGAAACTAGCTTTTACACAACACAGAATATTAAACAAACACACAGATTTACTGCCCTGGCTCAAGCTCCATATCCAATATATTATCAGTACAACACTGTGCAGGTCCCCATGAGTTCTCTTCTCCTGCCTTACAATGAACACTAAGGGTTTTCTAAATTTTAACATGAATCCTTATTGGTCTTAACCTTTATGCTTTGGTACCTTCATCTACTATAACTTAAATAAATGCATTTGTTTATCTGACTATTCCATTCAAAATAGAAGGTACATCCACCATTTTTAATACCAATTTGATACCAGAGAAAATCTGTATATCTTTAATCGTTCTTCAATATTTGAGCAATATCAGTCTACAGTAATGTCTGTAGCTACTGATCAGTTTTTCATTTTTATTCTCTGGATAAGGCAGCATCATTGCTATGAATAACAATGTATTTTACAACTAAAACACTATGGTATCAGTAATACTGTAATAAATACTTAAGAACTGAAGACATTCTCTTTACTATCAATTTTTAGTTGTGATTGGAAGAAGTGTTCATGGTGAAATAAACTCAAGGTTTCGGTGATGACTTTTCAGACATTTCAACTCAATTTTGAGATCCTTGCTAGTATGTCAGCTGTCACAATAATGCGCAAATATTTCCTGGTATCAGAGCAGTCAATTTTTAAGCTGTTTTTTACACATCCTTCTCAAATGGACACAGTAGTGTCTGAACTGAGTCTCAGTTTGGCCAGTTTGTCTGACAGTAGATATCGTTATTTGATGTTTATGAAAATATGTATAGAGGAATTCATCTCTGGTTTGTCTCTCAAGCTTCTGCCAATTCCTAGGCACATAAATTCCTGAGACTGGAATTAGACTAATCCCTTTTTGAGTCCATTTATGGTTTTGGCCTCCTTAATATCATCTGACAATTTGTACTGCAATTTAATTACGTCATAATACCTTAACCACAATTGCTATTCTTTTGGTTTAAAATTTCATTAGTTTCATTAATGGTCCATCTCCTTCAAAGAAGAAGAACAAAATATTTCAGAACGTCTGGATTTCTTTAATCAAAAAGGTACACTCATGTTGTGCCTGACATCATTTATCTGATGTTTGTTCCCACCACACATTCTTACATTACACACTAGCCTCATACATCATTTAGTCCTCTTCCTCTTCTGAGTTTACCCTTGCACGATTAAGGGCATGGATGACCCACAGTACACAAATTAAATACTAATAACAATAATTCAACAGAATTAGAAATCATTAGACATTATCTCATAGCTGTACTATAAATAGGAAATAACAGATATGAGGAAATGATTCAGTTGCATCTGTACTGAGGAGAAAAAACATGGCGAATGTTCTGAGGCATTATCCTGAATAAGACCGAGTGTTTGTGCTCCTAAAAGGAGTAAAAAGCATTAACACAATCTCTGATGACTAATACAAGTTTTTGTTGTTGTTGTTGTTGTTGTTTTTCCCCACTGCTACAATGACTGTTCAGGCAGAAGTGGCTAAAGAACCTACTTCCATTTATTCAGTGATCTCTGCTACTCTGTTATTTAATAAACAGAGATATAATGAGTGAACAGGCTCCCAAAAGAATCTTAGAAGAAGCAACATTATAGAGTGTATGCAGTGTATGCAACAGTATTTTCTTGTGTGAAACACCATGTACCAAAAAAGAATATTGTCCATGATAAGACTCACTGACTACAACAAACAGGTATAAAATCACTGCATGGACTTCAAAATAGAGAATGAAATAAAAGTCTAGAATTTAACTCAGTTGTCAAAACTGGAAGGGAGTTCTGCAGGAAAAAAGCACTCCTGCACTTAGTACACGTGTCATTACAGCACCCCTATTTAGGAAGCAGGTTCAAACATATCTCAGAAAGGGATTTGTCGTTCAGTTTTTCATCTTTTTCTCTCATTTGAGCACTTCACGCTAAAACGTAAAGAAGCTAGAAAGTAGTATAACAAGTAGTATAATCATACACGCGCTTGAATGACCCCTATCCCAAAAAGAAATGACAAACGTTGAAATGCGTAAAAGTGAGGTAGGAAACAAAGATTTCCTAAATTTATATCAAAGAGAAGATTAAACATCCATTCTGGTCAGCAAAATCCTCCTTCTATTCAAGCACTGAAATGTGTCCAACCTGAAGCACCATTAGGATCCAAAAAGTACTAGCAATTCCAAAATAATGTGAAAAATATCTCAACAGAAAGAATTTTTATCTATATTCAAGAAACTGAAAGAAAAAAAAAGAAAGATGTGCAATACAGACCCTGAGTTCCTCCTTCCACATCAGAATTTTTTTCCAAAATAAGAACATAAATTATTTCTTCTTTCCTATGGAAAACACACTCAACCTATGGCTATGATGTAATTACAATTTACAATATAATTTCAATTTCTAAACATCGACCAAATGGTTTTGCACACAGTAAGTAATCATTACTGGAAATTGCAAAGGAGTTAAAAATTGTGCAGAGCCTAACAATGATGTTTTATGATATGAAGCAGAACCAGGGGATCTTCTGAAAGTTGCATAGGGAAAAATAAAGGCAAAAAACTACCTTCATATTTAAATTTTCATTCTTTTGGAAAAAAAAAGTGTTAAGAGAGGGCTACATATGTTAATGCAATAGTGTAAGGCATCTAAGAGACTTAATGTATTACTGACTTTCATAATTCAAAAATGCATAATTCATAATTCAGTCTTTTAAAAAATCTTATTAAAATTGGGAATGACTTGAAAATTTTAAAACCATTTTTCATAAGAAACTCCACATGTTATATAACTCTTCCAATAATTTAAAGAGATCTAGTTCCCAGCACAACTAGACACTTTCTAGTGGAAAATATTAAAAATTTTCCATAGCAATACCTGTTTTAGCAGTTTAATAAATGAAAGAATAACACAACTTTTAATATTAAAATATGAGGTCCTAAGGCAAGAGCCTGAGCTGTAAGGTGAAAATCAATACTGCCTTCACTATTTTCATATTATTATTATTATGGTGAAACTGAATCCCGCAATGAATTTTGCCATGGATTTTCACAAAATAGAGAATTTTCTCTTAATTTTGCTAACAAGAAATTTGCTTATTCTGAATCATCATTGTAACTCATTTCATGATAATGGCCCAAGACTTCCTTTTTCACTCACAGTTCCTGTCTAGCTACCCTTAATAAACATAAGCAACAAACCCAACAGAAACAACACAGATTTCCTCTAGGTTACAGACAGCAAAAGAGCAAACACAAATCTGAGATTAAACAATTCCAAGTGAGCTACTCCCACTCAATAATAAACACATCATAAGCTAATAAAAAGCTGCCATGTCTTTCACAAAAAAACTATATAAGAGTCATCTAATTTGAGATGGTACAGTGTTTGGAGGTATTGAAATTTACAGAATTATATCAGAAATTACTATTTTATTGCCAATAGTTACTTTCAAAACTGATGTTTCTGGTTTCTGATCAGAACTGTAAATTGATTTCTGCTGTGCTTGAGGCTAACCACATTGTTCTTGCTGACAGAGATGATGTTAACAGCACTATATTTGAATTTATTGACTCAAACTATATTTTCTCATTACCATCCTTGTAGACGATTATGAATAACCAAATATAATTAAGACATTCCTTCAACAGATTGCTGTATTTTGTTTGCTTTCTGTACATACTACAAGTAAAAACTAAATCACTAAAAAAAAAATCCTTTCATATTTCAGGTTTTACAGCTAAATTTGTTTGACTTGTTTAAATGTAACATAATGTTAGCCAAAGATGGGATAAACAAATGGCTTTTATTGCTATAATATGGCCTAACAAATTCCCACAATATAGCAACAGATATCAGTTTATTGATTAGTGAGTGATACATGCCCTGGATGAGCTACCCAGGAGAGGACAAAGATGACATCTCCATTTAGCCAAAAGACAGGAAACACTACACTCAATAAATATGCATTATAGACAGAATTTGGGAAGTAATTTAGAGTGGTGAGGCACTGGAACAGAATGCCCAGAGAGGTTGTGGATGCCCCATCCCTGGAGGTGTTCAAGGCCAGATTGGATGGGGCCCTGGGCAGCCTGGTCTAGCATTAGGTGGGATGATTGGTGGCCCTGCACGTGGCAAGGGGGTTGGAGATTCATGATCCTTGAGGTCCCTTCCAACCCTGGCGATTCTGTGATTCTGTGACGCTGTAATTCCTCACTAGACAGCAACATAGAATACTCTCAGAAGCTCTTTTTGGTTGATAAATCACAGAAAGGCTTAAGGCCCTGAAAAACAGTGAACATGAATAGTTTGTACACTATAGAACAAAAATTAAAATTAGAGGCAAAACTGTGAAACATGAGTGCTTTCTAATATTATATGATATTTGTAATGAGGGTCATATCCTTAAAGTTTCAACCAGTGCTTTGAACAGCTCTTGAATCAGGGAACTGCAATGTAAAAGAAGTAAAATAACTAGTCCAACCCAATGTAAAAAAGTAAAAAGGAAAAAGAAAAAAAAAAAAAAAAAAAAAAGAAAGCATGTAATGTCTTCTCCATTACTCTAAAGAGATTTATTTTAAAGCAATATTTGCTGCTTGTGGTATTGTGCTCTTTTTGATATATAAAGATTCTTAAACTCCTTTCCTTTCAGTCTATTTCCAGGAAGTACCTCTGCCTTTACAGAAGGGGAATATCTCCAGCCATGGAACAGTCTTTTCCCAATTTCTATTAGTAATACTTGTTAATTGTCAAAACAGTTTAGAAGACTAGTTCCTGATGTGTACTATTGCCACTAAATTATCTGAGCTCCGATTTTTGTCTTCAGAAATCTACTTTTAAAAAAGCTAAAAAACAACTTTAAAGCTAGTAAACAAATTCAAATTATACAAACAAACAACAAAACCCCAAACTTTCATTTGATGCTATTACCTTAAATGTACGTTTTTATTCTGTATGGGGTTACATGCCATTTTTATCTTTTTCAAAAATTTTAATTGAAAGCATTTAGCCCTCTCTTGTAAACTCAGAAAATAATCTTATTATTTATACAAATTCAAATCAACATTTAAAATCAGTATTTTCAATATATAATATCTAGCCTGAGTATTATTAAAGAATATTGATCTATAATCATCACAGCTCTGAAGAACTTTCTCACTTTAACAGTAAAGTCTTGCAGTTTCCAAATCACTAAGGAACATTTTGGCTTCTGCTCTAAGATACATGGAAACATGTAAAATTCTGAAAAAAAATGAAATATTAATACTGAGAGATGTAGAATAATTTCCAAAAATGCACCCAACTGTGCTGTTCCAGTTCAACTGATATACAAAACATTTCAAGGGCACATATCTAAGTGTCCTCTCAAAATCTGTGTCTACCTGTTAGCAATCAAAACCTTGGTTCACATTGTGATTTAACACTTGCTAGCAAGGGATTCTGTTTCTTTTCTAAACTGTTTTAGCTGTTACATTGATGAAATACTTCTAACTCCAAAAATCTGGATATAATTAAAATCTTTCAACCTCTCTCCCTTTTTGGAATGGCAGTATATACTTTTCATCTGCAGAAGGCACAGAGATAGCAAAATCCAAACCCCTTCGGTACTGGAAAATGAAAGACTAAATTCCCCTCAACTCTGTTCACTTCAGGATCTATGGCCAAAATCTCTGCCTATCCTACAACATGGTGAGATGCTGGAATGCCCAGAGAAGTGATAGAGTCACCGTCCCTGGAGGTGTTCAAGAAACATTTAGATGTTGTACTGAGGGGCATGGTTTAGTGTAGAAATGGTGATAAGTGGACAGTTGGACTGAATGATCTTGGAGGTCATTTCCAGCCTTGGCAATTCTATGATTCCACGGTATCTAGCACAGCATTGTTCAGGAGCCATCAGAAAAACAGCTGTCCTTAAGAAGCGTTTCAAATTGTCTCCACTTAAAAGCCATTACTTGGTTGTCCTAAAAGCTTTCATGTTATGACTAGAGATTTTATAATCTGCTAAGAATGACCCCCAAAACAAAGACTAAATAGATAGTAGCTGTGCAATTCAAAATTGTGTCTCCTCAATACCTTTTACAATTTGTTCCTCCTTAATAGGAAAAAGTAGGAAAAAAAAAAAAAAACTACATTGAAAGATCACTGAGGAGGCAATGAAAGTTCAGCAGGCGAACTAACTCGATAGGTTAGGGCCCTTCTCCCAGGAAGAATAGTAACTGAGATGGAGAAATCAATATTCGTATTCACTGTTTTTCTTTTTCAGATAAAACTACCAAGTTACAAAAAAAAAAAAAAAAAAAAAAAGGAAAAGAAATAATGATGTACTTGTGTAAACAGGTCACAGCTAAACTGAGAAAAATCACTGTAGCTGTGTGTTATGGAAATCAAAACTTTACAGAGGTTTGAAAGCCTATCAGAAATTCATGGAATAAAGCCTTCAAAATATAGCCTTCAGCTTGGGAAATCCCTGAGCTGTGGATTGCCACATGCCAGAAGGTTTCATTTTATGCCTGATCTGTGCTTATTTTTCCAAGATACTTTTGACTGGCCACTATTAGAGACAGGACATCAGACTAGAGTGTGCTTTGACAGAGCTGCATACAGACAATCTTTTGTTTGTATTAAAAAAAAAAAAAAAAAATTTGAGAAGACTGAGATTTTCACTGTTCTTTTGCATACACGTAGAAAAGATACACTTATATTTGATATCACTGAGGTAAAAAAACCAACAAAAAACCCACCCTCATTTCATATCAACTTCTGCTTCAATAAGTACTGGTATTTCACTATGTATGCTATTGTTTCATTTCCTGCAATGTCAACAGAAATCTGATGTAGTATCAAATAAAGATGTTAATTGTTCATATTTTACTACTAGGAGTAATTCCTTCATAGTAATCTTCTACTAGGCGTAACTTTCTGTCAAAAAAAAAGAAATATTTGTGGAAGACACTGTTAATAAAGGAAGGAATAAAACACACAATACAACAAACTTCCTTTGTGTGCCTTTAACACACAAGTATTGCATCTAAATTGATTCATAGGAAAAAAAAAAGTTTTCTGAACTGAAACAAATGCTACAACTTGGAGAATATTGTTTTGCCTTATGACACATACCATTTAAACCAGGAACGTACAACCTATGGCCCGCATGTGGCCCTGTCAGCTAGTAATGCAGCCCCAGCAGACTGTAAAATTTTAGCATTGTTCTGTGATTTTTAGCAATATTTTTCATGGGTTGATGGGGCACAGCATGAGTGCTGAGGTGCATAGGTGACAACAGAGCACTGTGGAGGAGAGCACACAGTGCAGTGCTAAGCCCACCTCTTGGGCTAACCACACACACTCTAGTTGACTCAAAACATGCATGTATGACAAATTATATGCCCATATGCCACTTAGTGAGTAAAACACAGTAGTAACTGATAATATTTCAACTTATAAACATTGTGCTTGCCTGTGAAGAAATGCTTTTTTTTTTTTTCTTTTAATTAAACAGGCATGTATATTTTCTTATTTAATTGTTGAACTTGGCTTTGTGTCATTTTATAAAATAATTTACCTACTTAACACTGCCAGAAATATTCAGAAATTTTCAATTGGGAAAAAAAAAAAAATCTAAACAGTTTGCTGATAGTGAGTTTACTGAGCAATGTATAGAAAGCATAGCAGATGTGATTTATCCTGATAAAAAATTATTTTTTTCTAAAATCAGTTTGTGTCACAGGAATATAGCCAGGCAAACTGAAAGAAAACAAAAACATATCAAAAGAAATTTGGAGAGTAAAGCTGCTTATTTCAAATGTGATGCTTTGGCAACTGATGAAAGTACTGATACTACAGATATGGATCAACTTGCCATTTTTGTTACAGGTATTGATAATGAATATAATGTCAATGAAGAAATGGCTTCTTCGGTGCCATTAAAAAATGCAAATAAATCTTTTTTGTTTCTATGATGCAGTAAAAATTTTACGGTGATTTTCTTTAACTATTGTCAACATATCTGGTATAACTACCAATGATGCCTTGGCGATGGTTTGTAAAAAAGAGGGTAGAGGTAATGGAAGGTGAAGCACTTATCACCACCAACAAAAGTCTGATGAAATATCAATGCATCACAAGAAAATTTATATGGAAAAACTTTAAAAATGGATAACATTGTGCAAATTATCATCAAAGCAGTGAATTTCATGAAGTCCAAGGAACTGAATCATTACCAGTTCCAGGAGTTCCTTAAAAGTATGGATGCTGACTACAGGGTCATTATTTACTTTTCTGAAGGAAGGTGGCTAAGTTGAGTTAAAATGCTAAAAAGACTTTATGATTTGCAAAATTAAATCAAGTCCTTCCTGGAATCAAAATGAAAATTTGAGCCGGAACATGAAGATGGAAAATGGCTCACGATTTAGCACTTCCGTGGATCTGACTGCACATTTAAGTGACTTAAACGTGTGTCTTCAAGGTACAAATCACCTCATCTGTGCTGTTACACAATAACAGCATTCAAAATGAAATTTAAGCTATGAGAATCTCAATTTATAGTGAATAATTTCATGCATTTTGATTTAGATTGGCTAAACTCAGTGCTGTGAACAGTGAAAAATATTCAGCCATGCTTTTTTTTTATTATTATTATTAAAAAAAAAAAAATCTGAGAACAGGTTTCAAGGCTTCCAAAGAAATTTTTTTTTTTTTTCTTTTCTTTTTTTTTTTTGTATACTTATGACTCCATTTTCATTTGCCAAATACATACTGGTGAATTTTCAAATGGTGTGTATAGAGTTCTGACAGTCAACTCAAAGAAAAAAATGGCATGTCTCTTTACTAGACTTTTATAAGCTCTCTCTAATCGGAGAAAAATATCCTTTGCTTCACAATCATGCCATATTCATATCATCACTTTTTGGCAGTACATACATTGGTGGAAAACTGTTTACAGGTACGAAGTACAGGAAGAGTAATAGTTCATCAAAAATATTTGATTAACATCTTGAGAACCTATCAGAGACCACTGCCACTGAACCAGATGTTGATGCATTAGTTGCACAAAATCAAGGTCATACATCCCACTAATTTTATGCTTTTCTCATTACTAGCATGTAGGAAGTAGTTTCAACTGTGCAAAATTGCTTCACTTGGAAAAAAAAATGTGAGTTACACTTAAAAAATTGTATTATATAGCATATACAGTATATAAATTAAAAATGTATACAAGATAATAATAATAAAAAACATTTTCCCAATAGGAAAGGAAGAATGACTGCATTCAATTTTATTTAGTGTGTTTCATCTAGATTTCTCCATTTTTTAACTTCACTATAAAGTGGAATGAAAAGCCACAGTAAAATTAAACACAATATCTGGGTGAGTTTGCTGTTATGCAGTATGAATAACGAAAGCATCTAAAACTGCACAGTACAAATTTTATTTCCTTTAGTCAATTAATAAGCAGTAGTCTAGTACTACTATTTGTCAGTGTATAGGAAGAGGAAACAAAATATACCACCACTGTTGTTTTTTTATCTGATACTTTTAAATGATTTACAAATCTGAATCTATGCTAGTTTATCTGCCAGGGAAATCAGCACCTTTCTTTCTTTGGACAACTACTGGCTAATCTTCCATCAGGAAGTATTTTCCAAGTAAACCAATGACATATTTCTAGATTAGGTCTAAGTCTTAGCAACACCAGAGTAGGTTACTTTTATCTACCTAGTTAGTTAGAAGGAATACTAGTAGGAAATAATTTTGTTCTTGTAAAGGAGGCAACAAAGAAGGCTGAAAGCTCAGAGAACAGACATAAAGAAGTCATAAACCGTCCTGCTGCTCTACTCTGCTAGAAGTAATTTTCTCAGACTGGCTACTTTTCACTTCACTTTAAGGGAACGGTGCGGTTGTCCTACTTAATCCTACTGATCTCATATTGTGAAATATGGGAAAACAATTGACTGTATTCACCAATACCACATTTCAAGGACAACCCCGTCTTCCATTTTCCCACTGGTAGGAAATTGTGCAGAATAATGCTCCATTCCCTCACTGTAGGTGTGGAGAAGTATGCCCCATATACTTGTGATTCCTGACCAAATACAGTTTCAGTTATATCAGCTATACAGTGTGCTTTTTGAAGTCTAAGTTTATCAAACCATTTCAAATGCCTGCTTGCTGTTTTTTTTTATGCTATCCATCACCAACAATACTATGTACAGCTCAGCTGAGTTTACTTACATTAATATATTAACACTTAATAAGAAGTTATACAAATCTTCCTCAAAAAATCATTATTAAACTTCAAGTTAGTAGTTAAATGTAGCGTCTTCCTTCTTCATCAGCTTACAAAGGGGTTAATTAAACCAGCAACTAAAATGCTGCAGAACAGCCCAGCTTGACTTTGCAATTTTAAATTGCTCCACCTCTCACTCTCATACTTTTTACTTTTGGAAGCCTTGCTAACATGAACATCTACATTATTCCCAACAAGATCTTCAACTCAGCAAAGTAGAAGCAGAAAATTTAGGTTTTCAAACTGTTAAAAATATGAGTTACATATAGTACAAAGGTTTAAAATATTACTGTTGATCATATGATATCACCACAAAGCTTCTCAAATATGTGATCATATTTATTATAAAGTCAAGGAAGTGTCCTCATGTGAGGAGAATGAGAGTTGTATCACAGAAAGATGAAATTAGATATTTAAATCAACTGTTTATATCCGTATATATTACACATCTGCATATTGAATGAGTTTTAATTACTGTGTTATTTTTGAGAAATAAAATATATTTTGAAAGTGAATACTATGTGAAGTACATGCAAAAGTCATCATGATCTTATCAAGGCAATGCACAGGAAGGACTAATAGATTCATTTTATGTGAAGGAATAATCCAGAAAAGGAAAGCTTTTTTTTTCAAAGATCTTGAAGAATTTTCATTGTAAGTGTTGAAAATTTGATTTGGTTTAAAAGAGTGTGATAGCATGCACTGCTTCTAAAAACCTTTTCCCCACAGGGAATATAGTTGCAGTTCATGAGTAATGCCAACCAGCCTTTTTTAGGGTAATTCCTGGCAAACATTATAAAGGTAGCATGCTGATGAGTTTGTTTGAATATTTTCTCTGCACAGATCTTAGATTTATGATAAAAAAATCGCATCGACTAATTCCTTCCAACATCTGTAGATATCATCAATCAGTCTGCAATCTGAACTGATGCAATCAAAATATAAATTGCTCTGATACAGTAATACAAAAAGTTGTATTGCTTATACAAGGTGAACCAATCTAGATGACATAATTTAATTTTAAGAGAGCACATAAACTTGAATGGTCCCAACACACATACCACATTTGGGGATAAACTAAGATTTATGAAACCTCAGTATAGCAGAATTTAAATATGGTTTTGGTATAATTAAAACAATATAAAATAATCTTACATTATGATATAAATCAGTCTCCTAATATATCTGAAAAAACAATACATAAGATGCAAGAAAGCAGAAGTGACAGAAAGAGACATTCATTATTCTAAACAGCAGTCATTAATTTGCAGGGAGATTGAACTAGCTTTTTCACATGACACTTAAATTCAACATAATGAATTTAAAATCTCCAAACACTTAAAAAATACATTGCCCTAGTCAAATACGTTCACGTACTCTACACTTTCCTCTCTAAAAAGCCTAAACAAAACAGCACAACAAATCCCCAAACTCTATCAGAGTGCTAACTTATGCTGATAAATTCAACCACATCAGTAGCTATGATGGTGTTCATGCTGAGGATTATTTTCAAATGGTTTGCTTCCTCATCAGTCCATTATAACTAATTAAGGAATCATTCATGTGTAAAAGAACACCTACCCAGGTGCTTCTAAGTGATGCTTCCACGTCATTTCCACTGAAACTACAACAGATACAAGGAGCACAATAGCACTATTTGATAGAGCAAGGCTTCAGCTACAAAACACTATTTTGCAAAACAACCACCATTACTGCTGCATTTTCACTAGCAAGGAACAAGAACCTGTAATAGCATATGGGAATTGTTGAGTCATGGCCTAAACCACTCACTGGGGAAAGGATTGGTCAGCCCTGGGAACATAGGTGGAGGCCTGACTCCACCTCTCTTAGACCCCATTTAAGGGCTGACTGCCACTAGGGAAGAATCTCTGGATGGAGATTTCTCCCTTGGGGAGTTTTTCTCCATGAACCTACATCTTTGGAGATAGGTGAGGATTTTTTCCCTGTTTGTCCCTTTTGCCATTTCACAATTGTATTACCTTTCTACCACACTAATGTTTCCAACTGTAACAACTATGCACTCGTACAAATCCGTACCAGTAGAAGTGACCCAATGTCACCATTGCCACTGCTGAAATGCACCACCCGCTACCATACTGTGCTCACATCCACTGTTTAGTCTCCACAAACATTCAGCAAGTGTCACTGAATGTCAATGGATGCAGTTGTTTCTGCATGTAGGAATTTGGTGACATGTTTGTTTCATGTGCACTTCCATGTCAGACACCATTCTGCCAGAAACTCTACTGCCATCTGTTGCATGGCAATAACACACAATGGAATATTGGTGGGAAGGTTCAACCTCTACTGTCATACCACCAACATTCATCTCTGATGTTGCAGACCAACATCATAAAATAGGAGGCATTACTTTCAGAGCAGCCATCATGTATGTATGTACACACAACACACACACACACACACACACACATATATATATATATATAAGACAAAACTGATGTAGAATGATCTTAAGCTCTGAAGTCTGGAAATTTAATATTGCTAACATTATTGGATGGGCTCATTACTAACACCTCTAATCTAGATTTGTCTGTAAAAAGCATAATGAGGAAAAATACAAGTCTTACAAAAAAAAAATCCGGTTTGACAAGGCACAAAACACAATTATGTAAAACTTTGCCTTCAAATCTAACTTACAAAAAAAGAAAAAGGAACAATTTGGAATACTTATAGCACACTTTATGGTAGGGAAGTCTGTGGTTAAGACTGTTTTGTGACAACATTCCAGCTTGCTATGGATCATTATCATTGTTAGAAGGATGGAAGTTTGTAGAAAAAGCAGAACATATATTGTTTTTCACTATTAAGGATGAAAGTATAGACATATTCAGTTCCCTTAAGGATGAAACGTGTAAGCTTTTAAAGCTCCTGGTTAGGTGTAAGAAGGTAAACAAAAATACACAATGTATTTACAATAAGCAAAATACAATGGATTATATTTCATATCCGCTCAGTTTTGACATACTTCTGCCATTACTAACATCACTGCCAACTAATACAATTTACACGGATAATTAATGTGATTTGAATTTTGAAACTTTAGAGCAAGGCATTTAGTAAGGATCTCAAAAAAATTAGCAACATAGTAGTCTATATATTTAACTTTCCATAGGAAACGGGAAAGTTAAAAAAAGTTATTATAATGCCCTATTGTATTTAAAAGCTGAGTAACATCTAAAAGCTCATACCTCTGGGCAAGTTGCTCAAGTTGATGCACACAGGCAGTATATACACTGATTTTTTTTTTTTTTTTTAAGGGAAAAAAAAAAAAGAAAAAAAAAAGAATAAAAGAAAACAAATATCTTGCAAAATAACTTCATTTCCCTGATCACGCTTTGTAATTCTATACATGAAGAAATACTCCTCTCATATCAACACCTCCAGATGTAAATTGTCTCTGGGAGATGTATGGAAAACAGAAAGTGACTACAGCAGGTAGTCAGCAGAAGCACTCCCATCAACTCCATTTACCAGTACCCTCCTCTACTGTCTAGTCGGCACATCTTCTAACTCAACTGTTATAACCAAGAAAAGTCCCAAGAAAGGTCCCCCACTCAAAGTGAGCTATAGAGGATCTGCCAAGAGAATGCAAATGGATGTCTTGCACAAGCAGCCATAAAGTTTGGGGTTGTATAAACACCACCTATATTTGAACTTTTAGGTACTCCTACTTTCTTTAAACAGATGAGGTATTACTAAGATACAAGCATTACAAGCATGAAGTATAAAAATGTTACAATTGTTCACAATTATTTTTTAAACATATTTTTCACTATATACCTGCCCTTCTTAGAAAGTGAGTGAACTTTTATGTGTTTAAATTATTTAAAGATCTAAAATAAATTTTAAAGTTTGGCACTGATTCTGCAGACCTGCTCACCCTCATGCAAGTGAGCAATCAAGTGAGCACTCAGAGAGACTAACTTCACAAAGGTTACCAAGTGCACGTTCATCCTGCTTGTGCTTTTTTTTTTTGTGCAGTAATCTATATATATCAAGCTGTTTCAAACAAGCAGTAATTTGTGTAATATTTACTCTTGTCAATATAGCCTCTGGAATTATGACTACAGAGATATTAATCCCCTCCATTCCTCATTCTACATAGCTGTGGGGTCCATTTAAATTGGTTCTTGCTACACCTGGATTTTGTAAAAAATATCTCTTTGCATCAATAAGATAAGATTAATATCATAGACAACTGAAGTCATATAGAAACATCTCTAACTTCATCTTCCCTGGTTGTACAATCAAATTTCAGTCACTTCATATAGTGCTTTTGCCAAATGGTCATATCAGTGTAAACATATTGCCTTGGAGTGTTTCTCAGGACTAGTGTCAATACTAGCAGTGTTTTGTTTTTTTTTTTTTTGCTGAAAAATGCAATAGAAGGATTCCTCATCTAGCAATTTGGACAGACCAAAAATACCTCACAAGGAAGACATAAAATTTTATGTAAAGTTATGCAGCTCCAATATACTGCTCCTTTTCTCTATTTCAGAGTTATCTTACATGAAGCAAAGAGAGATCCTGTCGTAATAACCAAGAGTTCTTCTGCAGTTCTACAATATGTTTTTTTACAAGTTATGTGTATTACATTTTATTATCTATATTGCATACCAAACCATAACTAAATACACGCAGACACACAAACAATCTGAATTCTTCTACAACTTTTTGCTAAGGAAGGAAGAAAGGAAGAGGAAGGTGAGGAATGCAGGCAGGGACGGAGCGAGGGAAAAAGGGAGGGAGGGAGGGAGGAGGAAGGAAGGAAAAGCAAGATTTCAGGAGACAGGAACTACAGTAATTGGTGCATCCTCAAGATAGTTTTAATCTTGTTGTGCTTAAGAAACACTGCACCCAGTCAGCTTTTTAACTCTGCTTAGCAATAGTCCTAACAACAGTAAAGCTGAAACCTCACATTTGCAAGGAAAGAATAAAAGGAAGAAGTACAAGAAACAGTTTTCAGAAACTTTGGTTTCCTGAAATAAAAAAAAAAAAAATATATATATATATATATATTGAGTTTGTTATTATGCACACTGATGGACATGTTTCTTTCAGCACATAACACACATGTAAACAACTCCTCAATTCAAGACTGATTATTAACAGAAGTTATCTCGTTTACTTCTCATAAAGTATTTTGGAACCAGACTGTGAGTAAAAACATATACTAAACTATAAATACTCAAACATTTATGATTAGAGTGCAATCATCCTAGAATCTCCAAAACTGCCTAAGTAAAAGCCAATACGTTAAACAACCTGAAAGGACAAAGAAAAAAAACCTTAAGAAACACTGGATTTAAGGAAAGGAATAATTACAAATAGACCACAAAAATGCTTTTATTGGAAATGTGAAAACTTCTGAATAGCTGATACCCAAACTCAACCTTTTACTTCTAGCTCAGGCTGAAAGGAGTTTACAATTTAATGCCTAAAATGAGGGGTCTGATCCCTCTCTTGCAAGTATTAGAGTGTACAATTACAAAAATGGACTTTACCTGTCACTTCTGATTTGGTTTAATTGTCTTTCAGTAAGTGGCTCCCTTTGCGTGTATGCATGTGTGTGTTCCTATGACAAATCAGGACAGGTAAATAAAAGGCCACACTTTCTGATCTAGCTACAGTTAGAATAACCACCTGCGTGTTTAGCGGGAAACCAACATGTACTTTTTACTTCATCAGCAGATTCTAGAACATGATGGTTGCCTGGCCAGTGAAGTGAAAACAATTAAAAAAAAACCTGAAAGTTAAACGTAGCCAGACAGAAACAGTAGAGTATATTGTACGCAGACACACTGTATTGTGATGGAAACATTTACAAACTCTTGATACTGGTGAGAATATTGAGATCATTATATACAAACTATGGCACTGTATTATAAAACAAACAAACAACAGTAAAAAAATAGTTGCCAATTTCCCTACCACATCCTGAATAGAGGACTGATTTTATTTATTTATTTATTTATTTACTGAATCATGAGCAGAGTTTTGGGGAATTTTAAATTATGAAATAATAGAATGCTCAAAACCAAGATGTACAGAAAATTCAGAAAAGAGGGAAATGATCAAAAAGAACACTGAAATATTCACATTGTGCCAAAGAATAAGCCTTTGAAAAGTATTTGCTAAAATATTTGTGCTGTGTTTTGCTCTTCATAATCACTCTTGAATGCATAAAAGTAACAGAAAACATCTGGCAGATGTACATTTCTAAAAAAATCAATATTTCAATAATTTTTAAAAAAATCTTACTGTACTCTGAGAAAAACCCAAATAGTATCATATGCTTTCTAGCAAAATATAGAATATTCAGTGCTGGTTCAAATTCAGTTAATGCAGCATCCAATAACTTGCACATGATACAGATCAGTATAATGTAAATGGGATGTATTATGTGCAAAAAAACTGAACCAAAATACATCCGTGTGTTAAAAAAACTTATGTGGACATATATATGAGAGAGACTGACCTTTTAAGACATCCCTGTGTAATCAACAGAATCTGTGACAGTGAGGGGAAACACTCCTCTAACTTGGCGTGCTATTTAATTACGCATTTATCGGTCAGCAGTGTTAACTCTGCAACAATACCATATCAGAAGTCAATGTTCCAATTCAGCCAAGTACTTTGGCAACTATGGAACTATGCTTACAGTTCCCAGCAAGTTTTCAAAAAATACCTAAGACCTGAGGAACAGCACATAAACCCAGGGCACAGAGAAGCCCAAATAACAATATCAGGTTGGATATTAGGAAAACTTTCTTCTCTGAAAGAGTGGAAAGGTGCTGGAACAGGCTGCCCAGGGGGGTGGTGGAATTACTGTCCTGGGAGATGTTCAAGAAGCATTTAGATGTTGTCTGAGGGACATGGTTTAGTGGGAAATATTGGTGACAGGTGGACGATTGGACTGGATGATCTTGGAGGTCTTTCCCAGCCATGGTGATTATATGACTCTGACAAGTTCCACAGCTGTAGGGGCTGCCCCAATTGTTTATATCCTGAATTTTGTCAATCAATTGAATTTAAATTTCAGAATTTTATGAATTATAAAGGTAGATATATCAGAAAAAAAAAAAAAAAAGTTTATATAGGCCATTATGTTGCTTTCAGCAGTGACCAGTGGCATACTTACAGAAGAGCACACAAACAGCACACACACAAAGCTAAACTTCCTACTCTAGTGCTCCAAGGGAAACACATATCCAAGCATCAGGAATTTCTTCTGAGCCACAAACAGTATCTTCTTTAATGCGCAAAAGAATGGCAGATTTTCTATTCTGCTAATGAGAAGCCCACTTTTGTTTTTGCAGTAAACATTGTTCTTGGTAGCTGTTCACATTGCTCTGGATGAGCACTTAGAAAACACCAAACTTTACTTTGAAAAAAACTTGCATATAATTCCAGCCTTCCAAAATTGGTATGGAAAACATAAGGCAAAGACAAAATGAATATTCCCCCAAAAGAGGAATAAAAAAGACACTCAATATTGTTAAAAAGCACTGAAAGCTAACTAGAATCAACACTGAATGGACCATCCTCAGCTCATTTTATGATCATTTTCAGTGCATTCACACAGGAAGAAAAATTGAAAATGCCCAACCATGCAGGTGAACAAAACTATCCTGCTATTCTTAATTGCTACTTCATCTCACCACTTTTCAGCAATGTAGAAGGTATTTTTCAAGTAACAGCATGTGGTTCCATGACAGACTCCACAGGCAGTTATGCTGTGAGTTTTGGAGATTCCTCTATATTGGAATACCGCTGTTGCTGCTGCTTTGGATTGTCATAACTGCTCAAACAGCATTTTCTTCTCTTTTAGACACTGAATTCTTAGAGACGTTCTCTTCTTTATATATTTATACATATACAGAAAAATTAAAAAGTTGTCCATTATTCTCATATTTGTATATTTTAGGACATTTTATGTTATATTACCACATATAAGTTAATATGAAAGAAGTGAAGATTAACATACTTCCTAATTAATATTTTTAATACTGTAAAATGATCAAGACAAATGGATTATCCTGATTTTCTTACCTTTCCTTTCACTGTTTTGTTGTTGTGTTTTTTTTTTGTAATTTCTTAAAAAATATAATTTCCTTATTAAAAACTGACTTTACACATATACACTTTTATATATATTTCAATCAGTAGTCAGTTTTGATGCGTAATTTAGCATAGTATGCAATATACTTTATCAGAGTGCCAGCAAAGATATATGTACTTGCAGAACAAATCTCTGTTAGAGTTCTCAAATGGTTATGGTAAAAAAAAAAAAAAAAAAAAAAAAAAAAAAAAAAAAAAAAAAATCACATTTTACAAACCACAGTAATATAAATAAAAATAAAAATTTATAAAAATATAAATGAATCAATTAACTATTATAGTTAATCAGTTAACTGCTATAGACTAAAAAAGAATTAGCTTAATTTTCATTTAGCAACACCCATGTAATCCTGCTAACTTACACACAACAGACAAAGCATCTGCAAAACTGGCCCTTCAGTTCAGTGCAGAACCAGCAGCACAACTTTTCCTTTTTTTGGCACGTACTGAAATATAAAATCAACGGAGCACAAACAGAAAATAAATATTAAATATATATATATCATCACTCTCAGTCTAACTGAGACTTTGGATCCCCCTGGAGGTATCAGTTTTTAATAGAAATGCCAACACCATGTACAGCACTTCTAGTAGACATTGTTTTAAGATATCTTCTCTATTCTTCTTTTCCATTTCCAAATTGGCCCCAGGAGGCCTAAGATGAGTCTGTTGATCAGGATTCTTGTCAACTAGCATTTTTAAGTCAGTGTGGATTTTCAGACTGACAATATCATTCTGTGTTTCCTGTGTTTCTACTTCTGTTTTAATTTAGTGCTTGAAGTGCACTAGGTGGATACTTATCAAGTCTCCATTTCCCTGGTGGTCTACAAAATACAATTTCTATATTAGTTGTTGATAGCCTAAATACAGCACTCTTGAAACAACAAGGATGGGCTTACAATGTATTAGGTAAGAAGAAATTACAAGGGGGCTCTAGGGGCTGGATTAGAGGAACAGACAGAAAAGATTTTACCTCGGTGGGTTTGAATTATTCCTAAAAGTTTCAGTGCAAGGAACCCAAGGTTACAAACAGTATCAACACAAGAGTTTGCAAAAATATTCTAAGCTTGAAGGTCAGGAAAATAGCTTGATGCCTTGATGCATGCTAATAACTACCTTACAATACTACATTGTTTTATACCTTTTTAAAACACGTATAATTGGAGAGACTTTGGAAAAAAAAAAAAAAAAAAAGTTCTTACAGCTGGTTAAAAAAAAAAAAAAAAAAAAAAAAGCAAAACCTGAAGGTAAAAATGGTTTCCTGCTAGGTTTGGACTGTGAAATCCACAACTACTGAAAATGTAAGACACAGCACATTTCTCCACTATTTGAAAAATCTAAGTATGTGACAGAAGATACAGAAGATACTCTTCAACTTAAGTGTAAGATAAGCATCTGTCTTTCTCTAAAGACATTCAGTTAGTCATTCTTATTCTCTAATTTGAATTATGTAAAAATACAGAAATACTTTTAAACTTAAGTTATTGAAACATAGCTATATTATATATATATATATTAAATTCAAATTATTGATTTCAGAATTATTTATCTTTCTTGAATAACTTCCTGTTGCATCTTGAATTTTCAGGGAGTCAATTTTTCTAGTACTTGTGGTCACACATCAGACAACTGCACAAAAAACAGGGAGAGAGAAACATTCTGTAAAGATTACACTTGTTCCCTATGTGCCTTCACCTCAAGGTTGAAAATTAAATGATCAATACAAAGACCTCAGCTTTGAATCTTATCGGAGATCTATCTTCAGCAGCACTGGGACCCAAAGTCATGGGTACAGAACCAGCTCAATAATGACCTGCATGGAAGATTGACATTTGTTGAATAACGAATATTAGTTCTGTAACAGCAAACGCTTTGGAAAATTCCCATCAAGATTCCATTATACATGAAGTAATTTAGTTTTTAAAATTACTGTGCCAGATATTTCAGTTATGGACAAAATCCATGAGACACATCATGAACTGCATGTACAAATTTGCAAAATAAAACATTTTTCAGAACCTTTTCATATTCTGTCCTGCATTGCCTTTGGCATACGAGAACCATTATCATATAAGAACATCTTTGTCAGCGCACAGATGAAGAAAGAAAAACTTCTAAACTGCTGGAACCAAAATACCTTGCTAATGTTAGAAAAATAACCTGCCTCACAGACAGCAGCTACACTACATGTAAGAAACTAGTGTTTCCAAGAGTTAGGAGAAGCTTAGACTTTTCCAAATATAATCATGAAAATTCCAGCTGTTCCAGTAGCCATTGTGAAATTATTTTCTCTGTTGTTCTGCTAAGAGTTGTTTCACAGTTACTGTTTCTTGTGTGCATTCCAGAAAATTCATTTTTCTATTTCTATTTTCAATGCAGGTATTTTTCATCCATACTAATAATGAAATGAAAACTACCACAGAAACACGAAACGCACTATTCACTGCACCCAATTCAGACTGTGCTAAGGATTTCATTCCAGGTTTTCTCTTTTAATTTCAGGATTGCACACACCTATTGTGGAGACGATTAAATCATTCTGCTAAAACTCTGTTCGTGCTGAGCATTTGACGTGTTCCATCATCTCACTAGACTCTAAAAAATTAATGTCCATCTTATTTCAGGAACCTGGCTTGCCTCAACTGTGATGCAACAAACAGCTTCTCCACCACCATTTTCTTTTCTATCTCATTTACCTGAGGTAACCTATATTAGAAGTATTCCAGCCTATCACAGTTTTTAATTCTTCTTTCTTGACTACTAGCAGAACTGATATTCTACATCATTAGAAGTCTCAGTAGATGTGCTAAGATCTGAAACCAGCTTATAAACAATAGGACATAGAGCAAACCATAGTATGAACAATCTAAATCTCCACCTTCATAGCCTACGTCACCAATCTTTGAGTTTCCTTTTAAGAAAATAAATCCGTAATCATTCTATTCCATTCAAACCAATTTAGTAGAGAAACTAAAAGCACAGCCTAGTCTTGTCTTTCTCTTTTCTTGTCAGCTTGTTGTTTGGAACATTTTAATATGTTATATTTACACTTATAGTAGTCTTTTGGGGAATCTAGTACCGTTGTATAGAAGAAACGCTATTTAAAAATAATGGTAGGTGATTATCAGTACTTTAACTAAAAGAACTGGATTTACCAACTTAGTTCCAGATATAAAAATTTCCCAGTGAATTCTTCAGAAAAAAACAAACAAACAACAAAAAACAACAACAACAACAAAAAAAAACAACATTTAATAAGACCATATTATAGTAATTTACAATTACATCTATGCAATTGAAGTAAGAGACTGCAAAATAACCAATATCTCTGATTGGAATAATAAATGTCTTTAGAAATAGGGGAAGTTGCACTGTGTGAATAAAATTTTAAATAAAACACAATGAAAAGGAGTGCCCTCTAAACACTTTTAGGTCCATCCCAAAATATTTTTTATGGGCAGATTATGTGCAGAAATTAAAACCTATCTTTTTTCACTCCTTTCTTCTTTCACTCAGTGATAAAGTGTTCTCAGCATAAGAGCTATCCTCTGATTAGAAGAAGATTGCAATATCTCTGCAGGTTCCCCACAGCAGAGCTGTACCAAAACCCATAACTGATCCAGTAACATTTGTCATCTCTGCAGTATACTTGCTGTAATTCCTCTCCCTTGGTTTTTCTTTCAAACTAGATCACACACAATCTTTGAACAAAATAAGAAAAACAAACTGTTTTAACTGAGGAAAAATGACACATGGGTATTAAGTGCTGTATATAATTAATTTGTGTTCCTCAAGTCCTTTAAAATTTTTATTCTGCATAAATGGACTTTGCTTTATAGAAATTTGTATTTAGTACAGTTCCACAACCATCACTTCTTACTTCTTAATAACACACAAAACTCTGACAATGGTTGTCAAAATTGTATGTAAGACTTCTAGGTGACTTTCTCTTTTGTACATTTATTGACTCGACACAATTAAGTTGGGAAAAACTTCTGCTGTGATGCTACATGTTTTATTCAAGGTCTATCTTATTACAAAAGCCAACAGCACTTTTAACACTAGCACAGAGTTCAGTCTGCAACTCGCACAGAATTTACCTTTGCATCTTGATTTTGGAAAGCCAGAGAGCAGATTTAAATCTGTCAGAAATAAACTTTTAAATGTCCTGAATTCTGAGATTTTAAATAGATTGAATTGGCATTATGAGTCCTTCCTAACTGATTCCTGAGTCAAATGCTGCCTTATGCTTGTTCTTGCTTGTTTGTTTTAAATCCTATGGTAATATAGAGAGTCCCTTTTCACAAATTTTTAAAAAATGGAGTAAGCAGAATAAATTTTAGTATTCATCTTTCATAGCAAGAGAGAAAGCATCACTAAATGAAAAAAAAAAAAAAGATATATCTAGTGACAAACCCTAGTTCTATCATAAATTTGATATACTAAGTAGCAGAATATCACTGAAAACAGAATTACAAAAAAATTTTTTTTTTTTTTAATTTATATATTTCCTTTGGTTTATAACAATACTATATTGCTATATACCAGCTTTTCCTTATTATATCAGAAGCTGTGCATTTATATACGCATCTGTCTTTACATAGGACCAACATAAAAATATTGCATAAGCAAGCATAATATAATCACCTCCTTGAAAAACTAAGCAGCCAACTAACCAAACCTCTAAAAATTAAGAGAACAGAAAATACACCCCTCTTGCCATAAGTGCAAAGGTTGTTTTTTTGTTGTTTTTTATTGTCAGTTTAAAACTGAGAAGTAAAAGAAAGCTGCAAAAGCATGGCTAACTCACAAATTCATTACAAATGTCCATGCAGGAGACAGAAAAACTGGCTTGATTCAGCTTATTTTTATTATCTCTTTTCACCATTTTTTTTCCTAATTCCTCATTTTTAATATCCCCTAACTGAAGTCTCATTCTACCATTTCAGAGAAGAAACTGCAGGTGAACTGTACCATGTTTCTTTTTCTTGGTGGTAGTGCAGGACTATCTGAGAAGGGCAAGTATTTTAACTCCATAGCAGTGGGGGTTAGAGTAGATGGTGGGACACACATAATGTAATACCACCAGTCCTCGTGTAAGACATATATTTTGAATATAAGTCACATTCAAAACTTCCAGAAATGTAGATGCCATAATTTTTCTGATAATTTAATTAAACCCTATCATAAAAATAGTGACTTTTTTGGGGAAAAAAAGACAAATAATACAAATAGGATAAAAAACTCCTTAAAGCTATAGTTAAAGTCTATGCTATACAAGATCATAACCCACTAATTAATTTGAATATGTGGTTTTAGGATTGTCCATAATACTTCTTCGAAATTCAGATGTGTCCCACAGAGGAAGAGATGAATCCACATGACCTTATTTCTTGAAAAAGAGCCCTTAATTTGTTATTACTTTAAAAAGGCATTTTGGACATACAAGTAATAAAATATAAAGCATCACTCTGACTACAAAATTTTAATATCATTTCAATTTTATGGTAATGCCCAATATATATTAAAAAAAAAAAAAAAGTGGAATACATGATATGTATGCATTTAAATACTTAACTTTTAGAATTAAGACCTAAGCTGCACTTATTGCCTAAGCATTAAGTAATTACAGCAAGTTCATTTAATGCATAAGTAAAGTATTCTTCCAGGAAGTTACTTCTAAGAGATAAATCTCCCATTAAGAATAGTAGTATGTTCTAATCACCTTTTTTGCATCCCTGTATAGAATATACATATATGTATATATTTATCTACATGGGAAATAAAAACCCTTCCTATAGATCACCTCTTAAGAGAATACTTATATATAAACCTGACACAGTCTGTACAAATAAAAGAAGGCCTGGGAACAGCTGGTATAGTGCAGACCAATTGCGATAAACACAACTGGAAAGAAACACTGCACTATCTCCCATCTTATCTCTCTAATAATATTTCATTTAAACAACATTGTCTCAATGTTAATTCACTTTAGATGAGAAGAAATAAAAAAGAAACCAAACCAAATAAAGAAATACGGTTAATTATAATAATCACTGATTTTTTTTTTCCACCATATTACACCTTCTATCTTCATTTCACTTCATAAAATATATGCTTAGGTGACTACAAACTATTTATAAGCTCAAAAATGAAATTATTCTGTTTTAAAATTCCATACTCTATTTTAGAATCTCTTGTGAAATCAAGATAGATGGTCGGAGACATTTGTATTGGACCATAAAGGAAATTTTAATTTACTCTGGGGAAGAGGAATGTACTAGCAATATTTACTCAGGAAATCTAAATAACTGTTATACAGTATAGTATAGTCTGGAGAAGGGAAGACTGAGGGGGGATTTATCAGTGCTTATAAATATCTAAAGAGCTGGAGTCAAGTGGATGGAGTCAGGCACATTGCAGCGACAGTACAAGGGGCATTGGGCACAAATTGGATCTCAGGAAGTTTCCTTCCTGGGGAAGGGAAACTGGAGAAAGAACTTTTTTATTCCTTTGAGGGTGACAGAGCACTGGAACAAGCTGCCCAGAGAGGTTGTGGAATCTTCCTCTCCAGAGGTATTCAAAACCCACCTGGATGCTTTCCCATGTAACCTAATGTAGGGAAGCTGCTTTAGCAGAGAAGTTGGACTTTGATGATCTCCAGAGGTCCCTTCCAACTCCTACAGTTCTGTGATTCTGGGATTGTTTTATCTTGTGTATAAGAATAAATGGTTCCCAGTACAATTAAACACATTTAAACAAGATTAAGATTTATAGGGTTACTTCCAAGGCAACTGATAGTAGCTGAACTAACCAGAAAAAGCACTAACTTTTTTTTCAAAGTCTTAAAATATGTTTCAGCTTAAAAGGAACCCCCAAATGTTTAAAAGAAAAAAAAAGTTAAAACATTGAATTAGAATTTATGAAGGAGAAATAGGAACAGGAAAGAAATACTGCTTCTGCCTGAGGTGCAAAGACCACATCAGATGCAAAGGACTGAGAAAGAAAACTGCTGGGTTTTGGATACCTCTAAAGAGAGAATTTTAACAAAGCAGAGCCTTTGCTCTGTTTCCCATAGGTTGTGGGGAAAAAAAAAAAAAAAAAAAAAAAAAGGTAAAAGGGGAAAGAATCATTGTTCCCTATGACAGGCAATAAGGTCTTAATACGGCTTCTCATTATCCCATATCCCACTACGATATCCAAATTTCTTCTCTCCAACTATAATGTCAAATCAAGGAGTTTCTGGCAATCCCAATTCTGTTCAGCCCAAATTTCTTCTTTAATCAAAGTTTCAACCTCTGCAAAGATTTCTGAGATGCTCTCCCACTCTGATATAGCCTGCAGACTGTAGAAAATACTTCAGAACAATTTCAATTTAATTTGCAGCTTCTTATCTGATAATAGTACAACGTGGAGGGAGTACGTGTATAAAGCCATATGCTATATATGAGGTATTCAAAGCGAGAGAGAATGCCCACGTCTTGGTGTGCACAGCATTTAACACTGCTTAGTTTGGAAAACACATCCTACACAATTTCATCAAGTACATACATTTCATTGGTCAGTCTAAAATAGAATAACATTACAAGTCACAAGAATGTTGTATATAAGCCCTTCATTTTGCAGACCTCTTTACAAGCACCTGAAAATTTCAGTTATCACTCCTTATTCTGACTTCTCATTTGTTGCAAATGCAACACAGTAATTACCATGTGCATACACCTTGTTGTATTACGGTGCATGCAGATTACTTATGCTAAAGGTATAAAAACAGTTGGGTGGGAACACAGACAGACCTGAAATTGGAGACTGGCCAGGTCAATCAACAACTGCACACAGTAGGACTAAGCCCGGGATTGAAGGCTTATAGCTGGAGGCTCAGTAAACCTCAAAACAGGTCTTGTACTTAAAAACACAATAGAAAGTCCTAGGTGTCATGCTGCAGGACAGCCCCTGTCATGGCACTGCGAGCAGCCAGGTGCCAGAGCGCAGTGGCAGAGCAGCACTGCCTGGAGCTGACAGGCGGCCGGACAGTTTCAGACTTCCCACATTTCAGAAGAGCCGTATGGGAAACTGACATGCCGTCTTGAAGCATTTCACGTCTGATGAACTGGAATATGCATACCAAAGCCTGGCACTGACTGGGAGTTGACTTTTTTAAGTTGAAAATGCCAGTTGGAGACAGAAAGAGCAAAGCATCTGCTGGGCAACAGCACTTCTACAAAACACATTGAAAAGTTTACCTTGGACTAAGAAGAAAAGCTCAAATTGAAGACACAATCCACTTTCTGATTCTATTATTCTTCCATTATAACATCTTTCTCTGTCATTTCCCTCCCTGAGCTGTTTGTGTCACAAAAACACTGAGGAGCAGTTCTTGGCATGTCTAAATTCAGTGCCAGATTTTTGTTCTTGAAAGACAAGAAGTTAAAGAATACAATGACAAAAGCTGATTGATGTTAAATTGTATTTACAATACAGCATTACCAGAAAACGCGGGGGGGGGGGAAGGAGGGAAGAGGGGGTGAGAAAAAGCAAGAAATGAGAATTTTTCATAGTGAATACACGAGAAGGTTAGAAAATATAGCAGCAGCTCACATGCCCTAATTGCTATTATTTAGTACTGTTCACAATGAAGACTGACTAACATGAAGTAGGACAAGTCAAGAAAGGTGTTTACAGATGAAAAATGGAGTGATTGTTCAGTCAAGGATAATAAATCTTAGCTCTGAAAATTTGCTGCTCTGTATCACTCCAAACGCATAGTGAAACCTGAGCTCTGAATAGACCAGGAGCACAAGATGAAATCTCTTGTTACAGATTTACCTTGCGTAGCCCTTTTCTTTTTGTTATCTCAGAGTGCTGCATTTCTCAAAGAAGCAAATGGTTATTTATGTACACTAATTTAATTCTCATGCGTATAATTCTGGATACAAACATTTCTTGGAACAACATTTGGAATACAGCTGAATGCAATCTTCTGCACTTGGGAAAATAGAATATGCATAATCAAGATAAAATTGTTTAGGTGAATATTACAGAGAGATACTCTTAGTGAATATCTGTGTAGCCATCATGTGATCACCACAAACATGACTGTATTGCCTTCCACTTTTTTAATAAAAATGGGTGAATTCAAAAACCCATTTGATTATTTAAGCAGTTCTGTGTCTTTGCTGCTTACTATGCTGAAAATTAAGAAACTTTTAGAACAGAATAAGTAGCTAAATCTGTATGTCTCCTTGTAGTTTTAATTCTAATAACATGACAGTGACAACTGCAGAATTCAAATTCATGTGTGATTTTACGTAATCAAAGCCTAATTTATGTTCTCTGCACATATTTACTTGATGTTAATCAAATTCTGTTATATATCAATGAATACATACTATGTATTGAAGAGCTATAAAGAATATCCAGACAGTGTACTATACTAGGAACACTCACCAGAAAGTTCACTTTAAAAAAAAACAGTATTTTCAGAAATTACCAGAGTTTAATATTCTTTAAGATTATGCTATTGATCAGAATATTTCTTAAAGATGTATGATTCCTTAATGTATCTTTGACATGATGGATTTCACAATAAATTGATTGATTTTTTTTTTTTTTTTTACAATTTGCTAATCAATTTGTAACTGAAATGAGAGATCATGATTTTTTAATGTTAACAGTTTAAATAACACGACTGTATTTCTATTATATGCCAAAGACGTTAAAAAATGCCGAAGAATATGAAAGAAAAATGTGTTTTTTTCCTACGCCACAAAGCTTTCTATTGATTTTGTTAGATATTTTTCAGTCTGAAATATTTTCACTACAGTAATAGACTACATGAGACAGAAGACATCTCTTTTATGTGTTGTTTTTTTCCCCCTTTATAATTACAATTGCACAGCAATGCAGGTACTTGTATTCTTGTATTATTTTCTTAGAAAGGCTTATCTGACATCAAATTTTACCCCATGTTGCATAAAAGCCTGCAAATTCTTTAAGATCAAAGAGAATAATAATTAAAAAATAATCATGTCCAGAGATGGGAGACCTCATCCATAATTTATTCCTGGTCTTGAGACAGGATAAAAAATGGCTCATAAGCAAGTTGTAAACAAAACTGATAAAAATTCTACGATTCTCCTTTCCCTATGTTTTGGAAAAAAAGGACATTACAGCATTCCTCTGGTCAATAATACATTCTTACTAACAAGGACAGTACAACCTTAATGATCTGAAACTCGTTTATCTGGGAGACATAAGATTCAGTCACATAAATGAATTGTGGATAAACTAGGGTCACTGAGCAAAAGATCCTGCAGAGTCTATAAGCTCCACAGGACAGAAAGTCTCTCCTGCAGAGTCTTTCTTCTGAGAAACAAGGAAACTCTGCAGGCTCAAACATTTCTGTACACAATATTTTAAACACAAAAACCCAGATGTATTGAAGCAGCCCTGACGGACACAGCAAACTTTGAGATAATTGTATGTTTTGATTATCGCAGTTCTGCAGTTATATGTGCAGGGGCTTTTTCCTTTGTTGTTCTTATGTGTGGTTTTGTTGTTGCTTTTTTTTTTTTTTTTTTTTTTTAATTAAAGTGCTGCTGTTTCAGTTCTAGAAAATTTCCTTTATATTAAGTACTCTTCTTTGTTTTCTCTCATTTGGAAGATTCTCAAATACACCAGGCTATATGGCAAAGCTCTAGATTAAACTTTATTATGCACTATTACATTCAATTGGTGAGAAAAAGAGGCAAGGATCAGTTACAGATTCAGATTTCTTCTGCATTCTCTATTGACTTTTCTCTGTCAGCTTTCATGAGGGCAGTGAAAAAGAGATAAGATCACCGATGACAACAAACATGAAATATCAGTAGTGTCTGCAAGTGAAAGAGGACTCTTAGCAAAATAAGTAGTATATTACATTAGGATATAATAATTAAAAAAAAAAAAAAAAGATACAGAATAATAAGAATTTTTTACCTATAATTTCAAAGTATTTAGTTTTTAGTGGAAATTTGGTGGAGAATTTTCCTGCAGGGGATATCTGAATGCAGAGCCTTCTACTATTATAATACCCTATAATAACCAAGATAAGTGAGATTTAACAACTCCGCAGGACTGGAGTTTATATCCTGCTTGGAAATTATAAAGTACAGCAGCAGTCAGCCCTCTTCTTTTCCTGTGGTTCCCGTGAAAGAGTCATGATGTTTATTACATACTGAGCCTTTTTACACCAACACAATACATTTCTGATATTGCTGACGATATGTTCTAAGAAATTATGTGGACTGAAAACACAGAGGTTGTTTTTGGATAGATTTAAATCAGAATACACAATGGGAAATAATAAGGAATAATTAAATATGTTTTGTACCCATAGATTAATTGAAATTGGCTTCGGGTAGACAATATTTCAATTAAAACGGAAACTAAATTGAATGTTTTGTATCATTTATTTGATCCCACTGGCAAAAAAGGAAAGGGAAAGGACGGGTAATCTAATGTGGGTAAGGCAGACATAAAGAAGATGGTTTGTAGGCTTGGGCAGAACTCACATGGAGGTGGACTAGAGAAAGTGAGAATTTGGGGATGGGGATAAAAATTTGCTGGGCAAAGCACTTGAGGATGAAGGAACGTTTATATAAGATCTAAGCCTGCACTTACACATCTACATGTGGACTGACAACTACACTGCAATTCCATATTTATAAGTGATGGCAATTTTTTGGTCAGTTTTCCTCTGAATTTTGAAACGCTGTGGCTGACAACACTAAAGATGTTCTTCTGTCAAGGAAAAGCTCCATCTTACACATTTTACCGTAAAATCCATAAATTTGCCTATATATTGCTGGCATAAAAATAACTCTAGTCTTACTCTACTTTTACAATTCTTATTAATGGCAATGTTAAATACTAGGATGAAATGTTATTTTTATCATTCTGTAGCGCTAAATAGGAATTTAGGGAAAGGAAAACTGAAAAAAAAAAGCTCTCCAATTGGCTGTTATTTGTTTTTCTTTGCAAATATCTTCAAGTGGAGAAAATACACTAACTAGATTTCAGGATTTTTAGGCACTGAAAAGAGAAAGACACTAGATCTTCACTTGTTCTAAAGATGGAAGCAGCAAGAACTGTTTTAAAACTATGTCCTGAGACAGTGCATTCTGCTGCTGTCTAGCATGAAATCAGTAGGAGTTACAGTGTTTCACAGACCTATGATTTTACTACTTTTTTTTTTCCTTTTTCTTTTTCATAGTACTTGCTTTCTAAATTGCTGCTTGTATTCACTTATAATATTTATTTAAGCAAAATGGTATTTACAACAGCAGCATGTAGTAACATGAGTAGGGTTAGCCACATTTCAGCAATTGCAGTTAATTCACTGGCAACAAATAATTGTATCGTGATGTGGCAGAGCTAACAATTGCACCAGCATGGCTACTCAGTGAGAAACAGTCCTTTAATTTCCTACAGGCATATGGCTCTCCTGGTCGCCCAGAATCACTGTTGGAAGAAAATGATTAAATTTCAAAATCAGAGTTGCCTCTTGTAGTCAGGCAAAACACATGAGTATAAAGATACACTAACGAGGCAATGTGTTTTGCAGAGTTTTGGTTAGGATATCTAGAGAAAAAATGATGAAGTAGTAGGATCCCTGCAAAGTTTTGTGTGAGCATACACTTGCACAGGTGCTGACAATGCTTTATAAAATTCATTTGCTCTTGGCCTCTAGAACAAATCACTGTAGATGACCTTTATTGCTAAGGAGCAAGACAAAGAAAGGAGGAGAGATAAAGATGTGGAAATCAAAACTAAGGTCAAATAAAACTTGCTGAGCATTATCTTTTTTTTTTTTTTTTTTTTTTTTTGGTAGATAAAACAACATCACTACAGGAATCTATATATGGAATTAAATGGGCCAAATAACTGCTCTGGCATTTGGCCACTTTTGGGTGTGGATCATACCACAGCAGCTTCTGGTATTGCAATTTATACTGAAGAGCACAAGGGAAAACAATCTAAGAGAATATTTAACATGTTTTCTGTTAAGAGAACGTATTATTTTATCACTAATAGCCTTACTCATTACGAATAAGATGAAACAGGTAAACTGCTACCTGCAGCTAAACCAACTTAGATCAAAATTCTGTCATACATGTATTGAACTCTAAGATATAAGCTTCAGACTGCATTTGTCTTCTACATCAAAATACACCAAAGCATTTTGCAGAAGTTTTAATGTAACTGTATTTTTTTACAGTAACAAAAAACTTTTCATTATGTAGTTAGTTAATTCTTTAACAACGTCACATTTTAGTGTCTAAATGAAACATGATTAGTAAGGTTTAGCAGATATTCCCTCATCTGATCAATCTAGCTGCTTCTTTCCTGTTTATCAGAAGTATTTCATTGATGGTCATGAAATTTAATCCTTTTTCTTCTTGTACTGTCTGGCTTAAAGTGAAATAGAAAGCAACAGTAGATTATTACTACTTCACTAAGTTGTATACGCTTCCTCTTAAAGAGCCTTTCATTAATAAGTTAATAGTAATTTATATTAATTGACTGTTCTGTCTGTAAACATCTTGAGATTTTAAACTACAATGCTGCAAATATTTCTATGGGTCTATAACTGAATTCTGTAGGGCATCCAAACACGAGAACGCTTTTAGAAGAACCATGTTAATATGACTGATGAATACACCAGCGCACAACAAAGTAAGATTCAGGAGTTCATTTTACTGGATTAAGGAATTGAAAATTTATAGGAAAATCAGAAAACTGAAAACTTTGCTACCCAAGCCAGAAACTACTTTAAGTAATTTCTGTTTTGGTCAAAATACATCGCCATTCCAACACACAGATCAAGAAGCAAATCCACACTTCTTATTCCCAAGGGCATCAAATGTGCTATTTGTCCTCCACCCAGATTCTACTTCTAGAGAAGTTATCATTATAAGAAACTGCCAAATGAAGAACAATTACGTTGGCACAGAGATTTGAAAATATGGACTAAAGTACACTTTATTTTATCAGTCTGGTACAGTATATCGTATTTTCTGAGAGACTGGAGGAAAGATTGTATAATATGGTTTGTAGTTTACAGAAAGGTATAAGGGGACCTTACTAGAACAGATCAAATACGAGGGAAGCTTTAACCACAATCACAGTTAAAATACAATGGAGCTTCTTTTTAAGTATTAGCATTTTTTTTATTTTTTTTTATTTTTTTCCAGAGAAAGGACTATTGAAAATTCTGAATGCATTTTGTAAGAAATAGAATTTTATTTGCTAGAAGGGAAGCTAATCCTAAATTGATGTATTGCATTATAAAGGTCTAGCCATTTTGGGGGGAGAACATTAAGTAGCCACTTAATAGCAACAACAAAGTCTCATTTCATTTTTTAAAAACAAGATCATTTAGAGAAATGTGAGGAAGGAAGATAAACATTTCTGTGTAAGACAGACACGTGCTAACCTGTGAAAGATAATTTGAGTAGTCAGCAAATCCCTAGTGGCACAAATATGAGGAGACACTGGCCAGAAAAATCCGTCTGCTTTTCAGTATGTGTAACACTTGTCTTATCAAGGAAATAAAAGTGTCTCTCGCTAAAATCATAGCTGTCACATTAGCATTATATCAGCGCCTGCAAGCAACCATGGTAGAAGATTGTTAAAGGTTTTCATTGTACATTCTATTTCTCCAAGAGCTTAAACAACACCATAAAAAGTGGCTCTGGGCTAAAATGCGGTATGTTACGTATCTGTTATATCATGTGTCTTTAAGCACTTATTTTTAAATTCCCCTACTGAGGTAGGCCCAAACACTAATCTTGAGAAGGAATGCTTAAATTGAAAGGGATGGGACAGAAGCCTCAAGTATTTGAGTACTGTGCACACAATATGCAGCTCACTTGCAATCTGATCCTTGCTGGGATGCCAGACAGAAAATGTGTCTCCCACTGTCTTGAAATTTCTTTGAATTCAATTGATTTAAGCAAATCACAGTTTAAAGATTATTTTTATCTGGATTTTTAGATAATTTCATATACTTCAGTGACAAAAAAATTTCATGAGTACTCCCAGTCACTTCTCCACCTTTCCTACTTGTTAATGTGAAAGCGAAAATGAGAGACTGATCCAACTGAAAAATTTAGGACAAACTGGGAGTAAGAATGAAGGCCTTAAATACTATACAGAAGCTGGATTAAAACAAACAAAAAAAAACAACCAAAAACAAATGTTAATGGCCTGAGATCCAAAATGACAATGTCTGGAAACAAACCAATATGGAGTATGGAATGTTGAATAAAGGGGAAGAAAGGGAAGGGATGGTAAGATGGAAGCAGCAGCCTAGGTCTTCTGACTGTCACAAGTGTATGAAAAATAATTATTACCAGCTTGTTTGTGAAAAGGACCATATTTATACTTCTTGCTAAAGAATAAAAAAGGGAAGGGAAGGTGAAAGGGAAGTCAAAAGGGAAGGGAAACAATCTTCAATCTATCTAGATTAATCCAAATCATGATAGCAGGAGTGAGACTAAGTTGCTCTTTGATTGGCGCTGCCAAATCATATTTAGCGTGTACCCAATTCTGAATTAAACATAGTGAGTAACATTGTTCCTGAAGACTGATATTTTTCCCATAAGAAACTGAAATGCCATTAATCTCGTCATTGAAACTTTCAAACACTTCTTTTGCCAGCTCTGGAGAAAGTTGGAAAGATAGAATTAATCCTTCACAGCAACGGGCAAAATAGTGATCATACATCTTTGAAAAAAATCACCAAAAAAAAGACATTAAGCAGAACTGTACTAGTAACTATTGGTCTTATTTCTGCAAGTATTTTGAATCAATATCTCCTTTTATTTTTTGCCAAAGCTGCTGGAGTTCAGTATCTGTGTAAACAGGGTCATGAATTAGTACTAGTAACTATTAAAAAAAATAATTATTATTTTTTTAAAAAAGGGAAATGCAGAAGACTTTCACAGAGCTCTGGATACAGCTAAAAAAAGGTGAATTTTGAAAGTTCAATGCTGCAGTCTTGCCTGCTCACTAACAGGAAGCCAGAATCACAGAATTAGAACTACTGGATGACTGAATTTTGTCTGAGAAAGTGGGAAGGACATTACAACAGTAACAAGGATAACCATATCATTACATTTCACAGGAAGCAACTGTTCAGTAAGAAACTGCACTTGCAATGAGCATGCTGAACATTTGTAATCCACCATGAATCAAGTAATCCACCATGAATTTACTTTCATTATTCCTGGGTAATTAATATGCAATATATAAATTAATCTTCAATTTCTGTGTATACATTTATACAACATAAAGCCATGATGGACTCAGCTAAATAGAAGAACAAATCTCTTACAAATGCACTGATCGTAAAAAGAACATTCACTAAATCAAGCAGGGAAATTCAGCAACTGATGTACAAAAAACCTTTGTTTTTATCTTATTTTTCCTGATTTAACCAAAGAGTTGCTTTTAAATTTAGGGCAGTTCCAAATAGTTTCCAACACTCTCATACTAATAAAAATTTCCTAACTTAGAAGTTAAAGTTATTCTATTGTATCTGCTATTCTATTCAAAGCCTTAATTTGATTCAGCGTGCAAATCAAATAAAAAATATCTAGTGTATACATAATCTATAAAGCTCAGCAGTTTTAAAGAGAATGGTAATTCCATTTTTTGCAGTCTAAGAAGAGAAACAATAAAGAAACGCAGAGGTTAAGTGATTTGCCCAAGGTCAAATATATCAGCAGAAGAGAAGTCAGAAGTTCATAGATTAGTGGACTTCTTATTAATTAGCATTACATTGACATATTTTGTAAAACTGCAGGTAAAGATTGCTTGCTGTGTAATAATGTATCCTAATAACTCTCAGTGGGAATATCTACTTGAAGGAGAAAGGAAGTGATGAGAAAATGAATAGTCACAAATCATTAGAATAAGATAATGTTCACTGAAGAGTTGTAAGACAATTTACAGATGGAACAGCTTATTGACTGGTGCCAGTGCATTCTCTCTCACCTAAAATTGCAAAGGTACAGAGAGCTAGAAGATATATAATGCAGTGCAAACAAATAGTGACTGAGCAATACAATGGCAGATTAAATGTCATGTAAATAAACGTAAAGTGATGTACAAGGTGAAAAAAGAACACTGAAGCTTATAATTACTATACAGACTCAAGTCAATAAATAGTTCCACAAGTGTTCAAGTATTCAGCAAGAAATTGAGAAGAATAGCAGGAGAAATCATTTTGAAATGGTGTAACCCTCTCCCACTGCGAAAACCACATCTAGCATACAAAATCCAGACAGGGTAAACAACATCTTCTGTGCAGATAGAGGAGTAGGATGCTTCTCTTGACAAGACCTCCTAAGAGGGATGGATATTTGTGAGCTGACACTCACAAATCACTGGTGGCACAGAAGGAGTAGACAGGCATTAACTGTTTATTGTTCTCCCAGTTCAAATCTATCCAATCCAATGTAGATTTAAATGAAGCTATACAAAACCATATTAAAAATGACTACTACTTTTTTTTTTTTTTTTAAACGCACAGAGTGAACAGAGCAGTAGACCAGTGCAACTTAGTGTTAAAGGACACCATTTTAAAGTTTGCATAGTTTATAAGAAAAGATTCATGAAGGAGAAAACCAACAACATTTTAATCTCTGTAAATCACTCTAGCTGAAATTTCTTCAGCTAAAATTGTTGGAGGCCTGGAAAGCATCTGGAAAAGTATTTTGTAATTATGCTTCTCACTTTTTTTCTAGGAGTATATTTATACTCATTGCCAATAGATAAGATGCACAGCCACATGACTCTGGGTGATTCCTTCTTTTGCTACATGTATACTATTCATCATTTTTGTGTAACTCCCTGATAAATGCCATTCAAGAACCTAGGTGTTCCAAATGTGTGATATAAAGGAAATAATTGTTTCTCAGTTTTGGATTCCACTTGGAGGGTATGAGGGAAGAATAATCACTGCATAAGTAAATATATAATCAGATTAGGTTAATACATAATCAGGATGTCAGCAAAGTACTGCATTGCAGTTTACTTCTAAACAAGTACCTCCTTTATTGGATAATGTCTAAAACATTAGAAATTATTTATTGAGATTTTTTTTTTAGTATTATATGTTTTTACATTATCATGGCCATGAAGTATCCTGCTTCAAATGCTAAGTTATATGGGGACCAGTAGACAAGTGCAAACATGGAATCTCTCTGGGAAGTTAACTGGAGTCTCCCAATGTGAATTGCCCTTTGCCATTGCAGAATACCTCTTGGCAACAGTTAGAATACCAACCAGATCAAACACAACCTGCTCTAAAGATTTTCAAATGAAACAACATGGTTTTATAATAGCATTGAGTAGTAACACTTCATTTAATATGTACATTAATTATTGCTGAATTATAATGGAGTTCCTAAAAAGATCTCTAATGTTCACATTAATACTAAATGAATTCATTATGATTAGTGTAATTACAATGAATACTAACTAAATTAATGGTAGTTAGACAAGCTAGAAACAGTGTCACCCATTTACTTGACATCTTCCAACCCGAATATATTTTGGCATTGCTTGTATAATAGCAATGTGAATAATAAGGCCGTGTCATTGTCACAGTTTTTTGCACCACCGAACCGCTAATTATCTTATTGTACTCCATTTTCTTATGCATACATACACACAATAGACATCTATATTATCTGAAAAATATAAAAATAACAAAACTTTATATCAATCTGATGGTTTTGCTTGGATTTAGTTTCAGGCACTGTATTTACACATAAAGCCCTACATTCAGAACATAAGGAGCGAGGAAACAGACTATACAAGTTGTTGTGACCCAGTTCTATTCTCCAATGAGTGAGACTGGTGAGATCTGGTGTGACTCTACAGATCATCCATTGCAGCACAGCATTTCCAGGCAAAGCCTGATGCCAGGTGGTATGTTTAGCATGTTTCTGCATTAACATTTCTTGACCTGTTGGCCTAAGCCTCACATAAGGTATTCTTGCCTATGGCAAAAGAAATCTTTCCTGGGAATTGTATCTGTAGCCACACACCAGACATCTCATGGGCTCTTACAGAGTATTAATTCTGCAGCAGTTTTCAAGCAAGTGGGATCAGAACCCAGTTTTGTCCATAAAAAACAACAGCAAACATTTCAGCAGTTTAAGGAAAATAGTATGTGAAGTCTATTTCAACAGAAGGAACAAAAAGATTTACCTTTAAAATGCTTCAATCAATGGAATGCAATTTTGTTGCCATCTGTGAGAGAAAACAAAGTGAAAGAGAGATGATTTCACAGAGCTCATAGAAATAATGAAGTTTTATATACAACTCAACAGAGTATAATTAGATGTTACATTACTAACAGACTAATAAAACATCCTCACACTTTTTTTCTTACACTACTTTGATTCACGACTAACACATCAGCAACTGGATATGTTACTTTGCATTCAAATGCCTTACATGGCATAAACTGTAAAAATTGATTATTCCTTTGTCCAGGAAAGAGGGTACTGGTGGACTGGTAGGGCAATGCTGCCAAATACTTAACGAACCATTAAAACATAGATTGATTCTTTGTTCATATAACAGAGAATACAAAGAAAAAAAGCCTATCATCCTTCAACTTTTCTTGCAATTTTTTGCATTGTATTTCAGAGGAAGATGAACTGTAGCCTTCTGGCAATCACTAATGCAGTGTTTGTATTCCGTGTTGAGATTATTCACTTGGGTGCTGCACTGAAGCTGTGTGGGCTATTTTGACACTGCATCCAGATGCTCCAATTTTGCTTCAGTGACTCAGAGCAGAGCCAAAATGCCTTAAAGCAATGTTCAAAGGGTTAGGTCTTGATGAACTATTAAAGTACTCAGAAGAAGTGTTTCTAAACATCTCTGACTGATGCTGAAGTGACTTAAGTGGCCTCAGTGTGACACTCAGACAGGGAATACTTAATAGAAAGATTAAGTCTTGCTACAGATAGCTGTGCTTCAGGCAATTGTAGATTTTGCCCCATTTCTTTTTGAGAAACGAAAAAATAGAGCATAAGTGAACAAGAGAAAAATCTATTATTTTTACAGCAGCATATACATTCTATGAAGAAAAAATGTTGGAATGATCCAGTTAGAAATATTTTATTAAAAGTTACACTTGTCATATATTTCCATTTACTACTTTGAGACCGAATGAATAATTAACTGTTTGGTTGAGAATATAAAATCAGACTTTTAAATTGTTTTTCAGTGAAGGAAGGGACTTCCTATAGGAAGGAAGGAAAGGAAGGAAAGGAAGAAAAGAAAGGAAAGAAAGGAAAGAAAGGAAAGAAAGGGAAGAAAGGAAAGAAAGGAAAGGAAGGAAAGGAAGGAAAGGAAGGAAGTTTATTTGCATCTTACAACTCTTTTCACCAGTGCAGTTTAGAAAATATTTTCAATTTTGAAAATAAAACATTTGCTGAAATATCTTAATCTATCTAGAAGTGAAAATGGCTTCAGTTCTACAGAATAAGGAAGGTCCAAAATCAGAGAGAGTGACAGGTTTTTAGTTAAAAATAGAATTTAGTATGCTTTATGACAACAATCTTTGCTGAACCTGAACGAGCAGTGTGCCCAGATGGCCAGGAAGGCTAATGGCATCCTGGCTTCTACCTGAAACAGTGCAGCCAGCAGGAGCAGCAGGTGATCTTCCCCTCATACTCAGCTCTGGTGAGGCTGCACCTTGAGTGCTGTGTTCAGTTTTGGGTCCCATACTACAGAAAGTCTGAGGAAGACACTGAGACCCTAAAGCTTGTGCAGAGATGGGCAATGAAACTGGTGAGAGGCCTTGAGCACAGATCTTATGAGGAACAGCTAAGGAAGCTGGAATTGTTTAGTCTGGAGAAGAAGAGGCTCAGAGGAAACTTTATCACTCTCTATGTAGGGGTTGGCCTCTTCTACCAGGTAAGTAGCAACAGGATGAGAGGGAATGGTCTCAAGGTGCACCAGGGAAGATTCAGGAAAAAACTTCTCCAGAAGGGAGGTCAGATGCTGAAATGGGCTGCCCAGGAAGGTGGTGGAGTCACCCTCCCTGAATATGTTCAAGAAATATTTAGATGTTGTACTTAAGGACCTGGTTTAGTGGGAAAATACTGGTGGTAGGTGGACAGTTGGACTGGATGATCTTGAAGGACCTTTCCAACTTTTGTGAGTCTGTAATTCTTTATTTTACTTGAAAATTGAACCATAAAAATCCAATGTACCATATATATTTTTGAAAAGAAAATGAACCAACAAACAAAAAACCCCAACCAACAAATTAACAATTGGCAAGGACAACTGACTTCTCCAGCAAGAATGTCAGTTTCCTTTGAATTTCCGGTTATAAGGTCTTTTAGAAAAAATGTGTTTTTTGCATTATTTTGAGAGAAGTGACATGCATGAGAAGAAGTAATGAGAATAATGTTCCCTGTTAGCATTTAATAAAAGAGCATCAGAAACAGGAAAAAAGAACCCAACACCTCTATCTAGTTACTGGATTGTACGCAGTCATTCTTATTCCTTTACCACACCTCTAGAGAAAAGGTAATCATTCACTGAATTAAGCTTCAGGAAGGCTGGATTTCATAACTGGTATGAGTAGAACTTTCTGTGTGACTTTGCAACATCTAACAACTATTTCTACATTTGCATACTGCTACTGAAGGATTTTCTCACAAATGGTCAATAGTGAGCCGTGCCTAAAAGATTTTGTTGGTTCTTTTTGCACAGACCCCCCATCATTGTTTTGTCTTTTCCTCATATTCTGTGGCAATGTAAACTGTAAAGAAAGATGAGTCAGATTTTGCTTTTGCAGACATTGCTTTTCCCCTCGTTTGTATTGATCTTTGAGTCTGAGTTTAAATTAACACACTCATGTGGCTAGCAACTTCTACTAAACCCTCTTAATGAAAGCACATTAGTTCAGTACAGATCCTTGAATTAAGAAATGTTAGACAAAATGAAGACACGTGCAGCAGAACTTTGTGTGAATAATTTTTCAGTTAGATGCTTTAACACAACAGTTATTGAAAAATCATTCTTCCCTTCCTAACTCCACCACCCCCAAATTAACCAACATTTTGAATTTCTGCCAAATAAAAACACACTTCTATTTCATTAAGGATGAAATAAGAAATATTCTGAGAATATATAAGGATTAAATAAATATAGAGAAAAATTATCTTTCACTGGTTTTAAAAAACAGTATTTTTGTCCAACCAGCAATATAGAATATCACTCTTGCCACAGATACAAGAAACTCTGCAGAAGCCATTTAAACACAGAACCAAAGAACTGGAAATGAAAGATTAGGTTTACACACTCTTTGTAAATCATTCATGGAAGTAAAGGGAATCCCCCCTCTCTTTATTTATTCAATAGCTCTGTGGTCAGGGCCTCATCTTATATACAATGCGGGACAATCGGGTTCAAGTCCCTCTTTGTCAGGGTGTTCTTGAACCCACATTTTAACTTTCCCAGAAGAGTTCTTAAACCAGTGAGAAATCTGTAATTGGCTTTTCCTGATCCCCATGGAAAAGCTGTTCTGCATGGATTATTTAAATACTGAGTCAAAGAGCGAGAATGACTCTTTGGTCTGGCGGTTAAAGCATTCACTGGGGAGGCACACAGCAGGGTCAAAGAAGCAGTTCAAACAGCTCAGGTGAGAGCATACCACTGCAGAACATCCACTGGCTGTGTGATTCCCCTGGAAAGTGGAAAATGAGGGTTTAAAGCTCAGTCAGGGGAAAGAAGTTGAAACCTAGCCTCCTATATATAGGAGTTACTGCATTAGGAACATATGGTGAGTTCTTCAATCTCATGGGGGGAGAGGTAAGTGAATGAGAGGGGAAGATGGAAAAGAGAAGCAGTTGTTGTCTTCTCCCCAGTTTTGTGAATCTTTTCCTTTCTAAGAAGAAAAATGAAAGACTTTCCAAATTCAATCTGCATGAAAAAAAAAAAAAAAAAAAAAAAAAAAAAAAAAAAAAAAAGGACAGGCAGTGTTTTTTTAAATTTATTCACTAAAAATATATTCAAATATTTGATGTAAAAACACATTTTCTCCCACGATCAGGTTAGGCTCGAAATTCAAGATGGGATTGCACGCACGAAGACCTTTCCTCCCCACTTTTTTTTTTTTTTTTTTTTTTTTTTGGCTCTTGAGTTTGAGCTTTCTGTTAATATATGTGTGTAATAAACACTAATAACTCCCGTGGACCTAGGATGGATTGCCATTTAAGGTCTGTACTACAAATGGCATTCTCAGAACTAGTGAAGTAAGAGGGAGATATTACAGTGAAGACTGTATTAATTTAATGTTTCAGCTTGTACAGGGCATATATGTCATACTTTCTAGCATATGAGAAAGGAATGGTCACGGGTTTGGGGTTTTTTGAGTCAGTAAAGTTCATCTGGCAACATGAATTTTGAATTTCTATGATATCATGGTAGTAAACCTCCTACTTGAGTGCAATATTTTATATTTAGTTTATTACATACTTCCTGCAAGCTCAGCTGAGTCTGTTTTATGAGGAAATAAATCATTATACTGAGCAACAGAAAAGTACATCTGAAATTGTGACTACTAGCCATCAGCTCAGACTGGAGAATTCATTTAGTTTCCTGAAGATCAGATACAGAATGTTGTTGTTTAAATTTGAACAAGGCATAATTCACTTATGGTATTTAAATCTTGTTTTTCTTTCACTGTCACTATTTCACTCCTAAAATCTTCACATTTTTCTGACAGCATTCAGAAGCTCTAGGGATATCAATGACAAGTTAACTGGATGAAAGTCTTTCAAACAAAAAGTGGATTTAAACAGCAAAAGGCTAGTAAAGCTGAAATGTTAAACTAGAAATATAATGTGGCTTTGGTTCAAGAAACATTTTCAGCTTCATATAATTACTTAAATAACTTAATTTGATGATCATATAAATGTTACATATTCCAAAGCATTCAATCTCATGATATTACTCCTTGCTGGTTCGTGTGCGTATATAGCACACATGCAAGTCACTACTTCTTTCTTAACAAGCAGTAAGAATAGACTGCTGCATTCATAATACATTTTTCTTCTTCTTTTTTTTTTTCTTATAATACAATATTTTCCATTTTGCCTCATAATAAGAAGGGGAAATTATGTAGCCTGTTGCCAATGAACATGTCCCCTCAGAAAAGTTTTACTTCTTGCAGGAGGTCTAATTTCTAATATTTCCAATGTTCCATTCCAGCCCACCCACTCTGAACACAAAACATCATATTCACTTTAGAAACTTCATGAGCTTTTCAGTTCCTCCGTTTGGGCAGGGCATAGAAAGTTTTTGTCAGTAATCACTAATTTTCAAAGACTCCAATAAGAATAGTTGACTTAATAAAAAGTCAGTTGACTGACTTCTTAATACAATTCTGCTTTGATATGACAACAAGACCTGAAATAAAAAACGAATTCTCTGATGAATCGTTCACAAAATGTATGTTGCTTTTATCTCAAAGATGTTCGTGGGATATTGCAAAAAAAATAGGTAGTAGGGAAAAGTTCTTCCTAATGACCAATAAGCATAGCATGTCTATGATTCTGTGATTCAAAGCACTCTAAGACTCTATAAAGTATTAGTAATACTGGAACTTCTTAATTTTAGACTTTTCTGGTGATTGGTAACTGAGTACTGATAGACAGTGGACGTGTTTTCTTTGTAGAATTTTGCCTTTCAATTACATAACAAAAATTTCATGAAAAAAAAAATATGGCCAAATGGCGTTCAGAACCTTTTAAAGTGTGTTACAAATTAATACGTAGAAGAAAAAAAAAAAAAAAAAAAAAAAAAAAAGTTATTTAGAAATATATAATAAAATGAAAAAAAGTGCTAAAGTATTCCATTAGTAAGTGAATTGGAAAAAGAACCAAGATTCTCTAACTCCTTTTGTAAAGCATTTCTATAGCTACACAGCAGCTATAATTTTAAAATGTAAACATACAGTTCTTTCAGTTCAGCTTTATGGTAGTTTAATATTGAAATGCAATATTTCTACAACTGCTGTGTGATTTTCTTACTTGTCCTTACTTGTCCATCACTGAATGATAATTTACCTTAATTTTCTTTAATTTCAGCTACACTGAAAAGAACTCATTAATAGAAATCTCAAGGGCTGATAGAACTTTCAGTATAGAAAGAGAAAGGCTACCACTGAATCCTCTATGATCAGGATTGAACATGTGAAATTATCAGGAGTAAAAACACTTATTTAACCTCATCTACATGACCGATACAGACCTACTTCCATCATGTAGTACTACAAAATACAGTATTGCTTTTGTCAGTTTCGAGCTCTAAAAGGGAAAGGGACAAAGTAAAAATATACAGCTCAGTATTAAAAGAAAAAGTTCAGCAGTTTTATAGAAATCCATGAAATGATACTTAATAACTAAAAAATAATTAGGGAAGAAATAATTAAGTCAACGTTAAAATAAGTGTTTTGGTGCTATACTGCACCACATTCTTGTTCAAAATTGTTCACTAATTTACATAAGAACAGAAAAGTAACTAAATTGTTTCTGGGTTATTGGTCTTTTAATCTTGTATATTAATTCAGGTAATGTACCACTACAACTAGTTTCCATTTAATTATTTTTATTTATGTACCATTAAACCCAATTTTCATTATTTCTGTTGTAGAGAAAAACAAGGATGAATCCACTGTATTTGTGTTATCACCTTATTTCCAGCCCTCATAAGGCCCCTTTTCCTTATTGACGAGAGAATCTTTCATATTCTTTAAAGTTGGTTTTTATTTCTTTAATTAGGAGGGTCTATCAGGACCTTCTCAGTGAACTCTTCAAATTTTAATATACTTCTGCTTCACTACTCTAGCTGATTGTTTCAGAGTTTGTGTAGAACACACGCCTGATCTGCAAGAAGACTCTTAAGGTCTTTCATATTCTACCATAATCCCCTGGTAATTACAAAGGCTCTCTCTGCAACAATAAGCAAGTCTGAGAGAAGTTCTATGGCTCTGCATCACACATTAAATTGCACATGTACATTTCAGTTAAATTTACTTCCCTTGAGACTTGAGCTTGCATACCAAACCTATGAGATGCCAAAACACAAGAACTGAAAGGTTATGATGATGGTAACTGTGTCTGTAAGAAGCATCGATTACACAAAGTACAAAACACAACTTGGATGAAGGCTTTACTTTAGGAGCAGTTAAGTCCTCATTAGAAAAGCAAAGCTGACAGAGCTTAAAAACACTTATTTTATGGCTGATAACCATTAATCATCTTTACTGATTTTTTTTTTTCTCCCCTAGGACTTTGACCATGCTTTTCAACACTCCTCAGTAATTACTCAATTTTAATTTATTATTATTTTTTTTTTCCTTAGGGAAAACGGGTCTTTCTACCAAAGACAGAGATTTTGCCAGGTTTGTGACTTAGCTGCAGCTATTACTCCATGCATTTAACCCAGGAGCTATCAGAAGTCAGTTTCCAATTACTGTGCATATATAAAAGAAAATGGTATAATATGTAGCATCACATATAGAAAAACTTCTTTGCTCTATTTTCTTTCTTTCTTCTTTGAGTTTCCTCAGCCTATTGCATGTTGATCAAGAATATACTTGTATGTTCAGCATTTTCTATGGGACACACCATGTCCTATGTCTCAAAAGAAAAATAATAAGGGTCCAAACTACAGTAAACCTCTCCCATTACCATGATCTCACCTTGACCTAAATAAGTTTAAAAGAAAAGAAACAGCTTTGTGCAGTTTGCCACCAATATAACTGGTCTAAATCATATTAAATGATGCTGTGGGTTATGATAGTCTGTTGCGAAAATAGTTTGGCAGTGATAACTGCTCTTGAGAGGACACCATCAGTCTCCTTTAGCAGACTGTGACACTAATTCCCCATGCTGTATCTGTATACCTAATGCCTTCTCTTACCTGTTACCTTAAGTTTTCTTGCTTAATAATTCTGTGTTTCTCGCTGTGCTGCTTCCCTGCAAACAACACGGGAAGCCAATACTTACTGGAAAAAATGAAACCAGACTAGGGAATGGAGCAAACAATTTTCCACATATTTTATAGGCGAACTACAAACAAACATATTTTTCCTCGTTATTTTAATTGACATGGAAAATTTCACATAGCTCCCATTCATAGAAACGAGGAGAAAAGGATACTAATAATCTGAGAGCCATAGACCTCTTGAGAGAGACAGACCTGTTGGAGTGCATCCAGAGAAGGGCCAAAAAATGATCCAAGGGATGGAATGCCTACCTGCAAAGAGAAGGGGAAAGAGCTGGGGCTGTGCTGCATGGAGAAGAAAAGGGTCTTAGGTGGCCTGATAGCAGCCTTTTAGTATCTAAATGAGAGCTAGAGGAAAGAAGGGGACCAACACTTTAGCAGGGTCACTGGTGAAAGAAATAGGGGAAATAGCTTCAAGCTTAAAGTGAAATTTAGGTTGGATATAAGGAAAAAGTCTTTCACAGAGAGACTGGTCAGGCACTGGAAAAGACTGCCCACAGATGTAGTGGATGCCCCATCCAGAGAGACTCTCAAGGCGAGCTGGATCAGGCACTGGGCAATCTGACTGAGCTGTGCATGTCCACATTCGTTACAGGGGATTTGGACTAGCTGACCTTTAAAGATATCTTCCAACTCTAAGGATTCTATGATTCTAATCTGGTCCTCACTCTTTTTGCCTAGTAACAGTTTTTCAAGCAATCATCTACTGTATGGAAATCTCAACTTGAAATGCCTGTTCTACCTGAAAATTATTTAACCCCTGGTCTCCCAGAAACTCTCTTAACTGTACTCCTATACTACACGGAGATTGTTGCTAAATATCTTTCTATCTCTCTTGAAACTTTTTACTACTTTTAATAAATTCCCCGTACAAATGCTCCAACAAAGAGGAAATAGAAAGATATACCCAATGAGCCAAAGAAAGTAAAAATCTTTCTATTTCCTCTTTGTTGGAGCATTTGTACGGGGAATCCAAGCTCTAATTACATCATTAATGAATATTTATACACTGTATACAAAATGGAATTACATGAACGAAGAAAAGATGTGATTAAGGTATCTGCAGCAAAAGAGAGATGAAGTTTCAGGTGAGATTTTCTTCCCTTTGCTAATTAATTTAGTAGCGTTTTCAATGAATGAAATAGGCCTGAACTACTGTGAATACACATCAAACGCTAGTATGGGATATAACCATTTAGTTATGTTCAACTGAATTTACTGTTTCTAAATTAACTGTAAGCCTATGTTTATGGCTAGCACATCCAGCAAGACACAGCTTTCACAAACTGCACGTGAATGCGCATCGTGCTGTCTAAAAGAACGTCTCAGTGTTTCTGGAAACAATTGCAGGTAAGAGCTATTAGGAGACGTGCAATGTTTTCATTGGCTGACACTATGCCAGCAGCTGGCACCTCCACGATCTGTCTCCAGTCACAGTCACTACAAATTTATTTAAACAAAGAAAGGTCTCAACAACTAAATGCTAAATGAGTTCATGCTTTGTTGATCGCGAGCAGTATCTTATTCTCTAGCACCCTGTATGTCGGTGCATAGTAAAATACGGCAGTACAAGGCACTCTGTAGAGCACTGCTTAATAAATAAAACAAGTATAACGTGTAATTTATGGCTCTGTCAGTATGGCCTCTACAGAATGCATTCTAATAGTCTATTAAGAATACAAAATGATCAAGCAGAGATGATAATAATGAGGCCTGTATCAGAAAAAGGAATGTTCCCCTTTCTTAGAAAGCATGAATGGGATTTGATGAGAGTTAGGGTGTGCCCCAAACACAGCGAAATGAGGAATGAATGAGACTCTCCTGTGAATAATTAAGCAATTGCCCACAGGCTGCACTCATCTAATAGTGAAGGTGAACGCATTTCCTTTTTAGCATTTTTCTAATCTGCTAAAAAAGTACAATTTAATGTCATTATAATTTTCCTAGAGATCACTACAAACATACATTTTATGTATGTACATTTTATGTCCAAAATTTTTCATAGTATTTTCCTCATAATTCTGCATCAATGTCCTTATTTGGGTCTTGAAGATGGTGCAGAAGATTAAGAACCAACCAAATGAACAAAAGACAACAGTCAGAAATGGAAGAGCTCATAAGGGTCAAAAAGAAATGGCTCAGAAAACCTTATACCAATCCCTTAGCGTTTTTTCTTTCTGATGGTGCAGAGTGTGTAAAATAGCCTCACAGAGTAGAATGGAAATGGTAAAGCTAAATCAGCACAGAAAGAATTTCTGTAAGTGATGAAGAGTGATAACTAAATGCTGAAAATAAAGATTTAATGGTAGATTATTCTAACTTGCTTTATTACAGTTACCCCCTGTTGGCTCATTATCAGTAAAGGTGAGGGGCAGCAGTCCCTGCAAGTAAATAACTCATTGAGAAAAGGAATGCAGTTTTGGAACTACAGGATACAATTTGTGTCCTACAAATGTGCAAAACCGTGCCCTGTTTGCTATGCATACATTGTCTAACTGACAAAAATTGGTACCATACTCTCTGCTGACAGCACTACAGCAAAGATTAACTTATAAATTCATGTTACTGTATTTGTAAATCACATTTGTGTGATACACTAACTGTACCAGTTTCACATTAGTTTATGTGAAGTACAGTAGTTTATAGCATATAATATATAATGTTATGCATATAATATATAAAATATATATAGTAGTTTATGCAGCTGGGTTCTCAGCAGTAGCCATCACCACTAGCAACAAGAACATTCAGTGGGACAAAAAGAATTAGAGTTAAGATTCCAGATAATTGGTAGGGTTTTATTTACTTCTTATTTGTAAATGAGTCTTAGGGTGTACAGAAATATTACGGTACAATTTAGGGAGCATTTGTCTTCCCATGGATTTTATCTACACAGTTTGATAACAGAGTGAGGTAATACAACACCTGATATAATTTTGGATTTTTAGATTAGATATCATTACCATTAAGCAGATTTTTGAGGCATGATGTTCTAGAGGAGTTTAAAAAAGGAGGAAGAAAAGGAAAGATGGTATAAACATCCCATTTTTGCACTGGAGACGGGATAAATTTTTTAAAAATACTAGTGCCTGGAAATCACGTTATCAAGATAGAGAAATTCACAATATTTCCTTAAATGCTTCATTTGGTACTCACTGGACATCAGCATATCTCATTTTTTTTTCTCTAATATTAAACAGACGTCATTTACAAAAGAAAAAATATGGGAAATTATGTGACAAAAATACACAAAAATGTCCTGTATGTATGTTATGTCAGCTCTTCATTTGCAAAATGGAGATAAAATTATCTTCCAAAGTCAACCAGAAGTTTCAGATGAGGCACAAAGCTGGACAAAATTATTAGATGTTCCTTAGACAGTTCTTTATGTTTCTTATGTTTTCTTATGTAAGAAATATTCTAACCACTGAAATTTCTACTAGAACTTCCAAGTCATTTCTATCAGGATTTTAGACATAGCTTAAGAAATAAATATATACTTATATATCAGACGTAGCTTAAGAAAAAAAAAATAATGAAATTGAAAATAACTGGTTAATGAATAAATCTTTCTCTTTTATGCTTTGTACCACAGTGAAAAGTCAGAACATATTCTAAAGGGGATGGGGAAACCTTGCACAGGTTTGCTGCAGTTTAATTTGTACTTATAGATATGTAAGATATGTTTGCATCCTTCCTATTCCATTCTGTCTTTGATCTCTTTTCCCCCTATTAATTTCTATTCTTCTAAATGGATTAGATGGTTGTGTATTTGCTATTCATTTTTCATATGCTTACATGTCCCAGGAAACTCTATTACCTGTCTGCCAAACTAGAAGGGGAAAATCACTGGCAATCTAGTAATTTTTTTTACCAGCTATTGTCCCATCTAAATTCAGTAGATGATTATTTTCAAAAACAATCAATGATTTTTAGCCTTTCAAGTCAAATTTACATAAAAAAGCAAACAAACAAATCAATACAACACTTTCAGCCCCCCCAACACACAAATCGAAAAAAAAAAAAAACAACCTTCTTCAGTTTAAAGAGATTTGTTTTCTCCTCAAATATTGTTCTAAGTGGTGTCTCTTGTGGCCTAGTTATTGGTAAGAGAAAAAGAGTTCTTATAGTTTAACTATTACACATAAAATGAAATAACTGTGTTTATACATACAACGTATAAATATTATCCCCACTTAATTTATACTCAGATTATATGTATCAGTAGAGACTCCTGCATTCATATGCAAAGATCTGCTCAGAAGAGTTAACAAATAGCTACTTTATTTATTTCTACTATAGTGTCTGTGATGTTATTTCTAATTTTCTTTGCTCCCGTGAAGAGGCATATTGAAATCTTAAGGGAACGGAAAACATACAAATGCTATTACAATACACATTTCTAAGCAGTGGGAAGTCTGCAGTAAGTGTCAGAGATTGATCAGGATTTTGTTCCTATATAAACAGCCACAATCAGGTCTTCTGTGCCAACAAGTTATGTGTGTATCATCCACATGTCCAACCGCTTCATGTTTTCAAGAAAGTAACAGAGAGATTGAACCAGTTAAAATGAACTAAAATGATCAAAAACTTCTATACCAGTTAAGCTCTAAAAATAGAGTGACAACAGAATTTGTATATATTTCCAATGGGAATGGAACGGTGAGCTGAATAAATTAAAATTTATGTGAACAGTCACAACTCGATGCATTTATAAAAACACTGAAATATGTGCACATGTAACCCTGCCTAGATACACAAAAAGAACTGCATGTATGCCATGGATTTCAGACATGCACCATGAAGTCCGAGAGAATGTTTTTAACTATTAAAATGTATGAGCAGGTTGCTAGCAAGAGTTGTGTGAAAGGGATTCATTTACAGATTGCCAAAATTGCATGGAAACTTCTGGAACTTCTCAGAATTTACATGGCAAATATTGTATGCATCTTAATTATTTTGCATTCAGTACACAGGGAAATTAGTTAATAATCCCTTTAAGTATGAAAATACTGAATTCATATGAATGAGAGATACTTTCATATTATAATAAGAAGATTCATAGTCTGGACTATCACCATTCCTGATAGCTACGAACCTTGAATGAAAGACAGTCCCTGTGTGGTGCCAGAATGAAGTCCTTCTTTGTACTAAAAAGCTCCACTGCAGAAAATAAGGAATTTAAAGTAATTATAGAATCCTATTAAGATACTGTGAATTGAAAGGATATGGATACAACAATTCCACGACATTTTCAACAAAACAAAGTCCTCTGAGTCACAGATTTCCTCTCTCTCAACTCATTTAAACATGTAATTGCACTTGCAAGCAGTATCCCATGCACTGGCTGCTACAATGTCATAATTCTAGATTACTCCAAAAATCAGAGTAGAATGTGTCTTTCTGACAGGAAGTTTGTCACTGATGATAAACTTGATGCCTCCCCAATATTCAGAATGCCATTAATATTTAAACATTCATATCATAAAACACACATCTTTAAGGAATAATATTAAGACTGGAATCTGATCCAAATATCTTCCAGCTAAATGTAAACCTCAAAGATTTGGTGAATTTGATCTCAATTAAACAGGCAAACAACCAGTAATATCCAGACATGTCCTCTGCTGTTCAGCACCACAGCAATGACTCAGTGCTTAATAAAATTATAGCAAATTTGCTTTCAAAGAAATTATGGACAGCAGTTATAAGGATGTTTTAGCTAAACAGCTTTTATGAATACCAACTCTTTTGAAAATTGTTTTAAAATACATAGACATCATTATGAATATGACCAGCCAATGCAAATAAAAAAAAATCTCTGCTATCTTCTGTGAGCATTTCATACTACACAAATGCAATTGACATTTACAATTTAAGTCTTGAATTACATCAGCCTCTTTTCAACCCTTATCTACAGTTGATAAACTTTTTCTTAAAAGTGCCCCTTTATACAAAAATATTCTTAATTAAGTGCCAATAGTGTCTTAAATGTCCCAGGGATCAGCACTTGTTTTGAATTTATATAAATCTTTCTTGTTCTTCTTGGAGAAAGAACCTGCCTGACTCATAGAATGAGACAAACAAAAACCTCAGATATTGGAATTGTGCTGTATAAAGAGATTTTAATTATGAAAATGTCAGACAGTTATATTTTTTCAAATATTCTCAAGGCTCTCAAAACACTCGCTTGTGATTTCAGAGACAATTATGTTCATAAAAGATTTAAACTCAAAATAAACATTACCTTCCAGCGACTATTTTTCTCTACTGTAGTAAACAGACAACATAAATTTAACCAAACCAAATATTCAATAGACAGGTTTTAAAAATGATAGCCTTCTCTGCTTGAAGCATGTTCATAAACCCATTAATATGAATGAAAGTTAACCATGCACAGGAGGAAAAGAATATATTTTCTCTCCGTATACTTGCTCTTCGGAATCTTTGAATATTTCATTTTAATAAATATATTTTAGAAAGATGTCTAGTTTATCAGAACAAAGGCTTTGGTTTCTGCTTAAGAATTACTGAGGCGCAAGATAAGACCAGAAAAGTTCACCCGGCCATGTATATTTTACTGCAAACATGTCATTTTCGACATCTTTCAAAGATGTATCTGGAACTGAAAAGCAATCCTACTGAGGTATTGTTTGCCACTGCTCATTGACATATTCATGTAATGTAAAATCAATCAAAGCCAAAAAGCACTTAAATGTAAACCCCAAACTGAACTCTAAAACTTCCCACTCGATATGAAAATACACGGCTGTATCATTTTGTTTTTCTAGAACTTCTCTGTTTCAAAAGGATGTTGACTAATCAAATTTATGTTACAATTATGTGAAGATTTAAACTATTACAACAGTATCAGATTATAGATTAATTTATTTGGGAACTTCTCTGGCTAGAGGAACAAGTGAAACCGCTGATTAACAGGAAAGGTAGTTAAGAGCAAGGAAGTAGTGCAAGTTTAGGAATTAAAGCTTAACTTCCTAGAGGGTAATATGAAAGAGATATACCAATTTACAGAAAAGATAACTCCCAGGTTCCTAAATATGGTTTTGTAAGCTAGGGAGCACAAAAGCCTCTTTTTTGATACTCCAAATCTTTTAAAATTTTATATCAATTACATGAACAACTATTGAATCAGAAGGGAAATGACAGAATCTTGGAATATTTTAGCTTGGAGAAGGAGTGTGGAGGTCAGGTTGTCCACTTTGTGAACAACTACTCAACCAGGTTCTAAATATCGCTATAGATGGAAGTTCAACAGCTTGCCTGGTCAGCCCACTGCAATGCTTGCCCATCCCCACTCCAAAATTATTTTTCTGAGTATTTCTTTGAAATTTGCCTTGCCGAAGGTTGGGGCCATTGTATCTCATCCATTTAAGTCCCAGAAAGAACTCTGAGAACATCCCAGCTCCATCTTGTTTCTACCTTCTTATTAGGATTCTACCTGAAGAGAGGAAGACCTGAAGAATAAGAATCTCCCTTAGCATAACTGTATCATGTAAATGAAAAGCGTAACAAAAACGAATATACTATTTTATTATTCATATTTTATTCAATTTTATATGTCTAAATTTAGTATTCAGATGTTTCAGCATCCAGTCTTTGCTGTAATTGTGACTAATTGAACACATGTCAAAATTTAAAATAACACTGAGAATTTGCAACGTATGTATACAGTTACAATTTCTGATATAAGACGAGAATGATATTTAAAGCAAATATTAGAATTAAAAAATGCATACTGAAATGCCAATCAAAGCAGTAAATGATTCAGAATATTTCCAGTGGCATTTCAAACTTTGTATCTCTCATATCAAAAGTATATATACATTTTTAGTTTACTTCCCTTTTAAACATCTGCTAGCAGATCAAATCCAACAATATTTTGGCAGCCTAAAATTACACTCTTCTGACCTTGACATTAGTATTCAACAGCACTGATAAAAGAATGACAGCTTCTCCATCCTTCTGGGTGATCTTGCAAGCTTTTACCTTCATGACTATGGAGTTTCTGTCAAATGTGCTTCCAGCTTAATGATCACATTCTTTTGAATTATGAAGTGGCTGAAAACTGTGCTAATTGGGTCCATATTGATGTCACTCATAAAGATTAAGTAGACTTAATAGTCTTCCAATTATATAAATACTTATTTTACTGCATGTTAGCTGTAGCATATATTTGGCTTGAATGAATAATTTGCAATAACTAGAAAAGACATGCAAACTATTGCTTTAAAATATTCAGTAGTATTTATGCCTTAAAATAAGAAGTAAAATTAAAACTTCCAAAAGAACAAAAAAAATGAAATCAAATATTAAAAAAAAAAAAAATTAGGAAGTAAACCCATAAGCTCTTGTATGTAGTGCTGCTACATTAAGTAGAAATTAAGAAATGAAGCAGTTTCTAAATGAAACAGAATGATAGACTCACATCAGAATGATAGACTATAAAAATAAAAATAATTACTCATTTGTGGAGAATCTGGTTTCTGGAATAGAATTCCACTATTCCTAAGACCCTCAAGAACATCCTGTGATTGCCTCGTTTCCCCCACCACCATTAACTTCAGAGCAGTGCACTACCAGCTTTCAGAATCAGGAACAATAAAACTTACTAGCAGAGCATCCTGCTGTGCCACGGATACCTTAACACCTTCAGGGTTCAGCAATCTCCTTGAATCACCCAGAACCTGAATGAGAAGTACTGTCAAGTCCCTAGGAAGGGTTATATACTGGATTGTTCTGCTGCATTTGGAAATAATGCAACTTTTGCTGAAAGGATACAACAATCGTGTTAGTTCTGAAATTATACTGAGTGGTCAGAATTAGCAATTCAGCTACTCTCCAATTTGCACCTGTGGTTTACCCAGTGTTCGACACAGCCTGCAGAAATCTTCAAGATACAATTTTCCTTTGTTTGTTCAAAAGATATTTAAGGAGAACTTCTCATATGTTGCTTAATATGATTCTAATTGTAAATCCTAGTGTATTTTCTTTTTAAACTGACACAACATACATATCTTAGACTATAACAAGAAGTCTGATACATCCATGATTTAGCACTACTTCATCTACAAAGGTTTGATCTCTGTGGAAGAGAATGAAGTTCGCACAGTACTCATTCATTTGTGTGAACCTGCACAGGGTACACACAAGTAGTTTCAGTCCTTTTTCCTCAAACATATTAGTGATAACAAATATATTATTTCAAAAAAGTCAACCTAAAATTGCACTTCTTCTGTACCTTTGTATTAAAATACTTTTATTCCTCTCTGAGATTTGCTTTATACATTATACACCACTTTAAATTTTTTGATCATTTTAATCTGCATGCAGTAAATGAGCAGTATCCACATTAGTCCCATGCCTACTTTAGTGTGTGGATGTCTAGAAACAAACTTCTAGTATGTAAAATTATATCATGTCTTGACTCCATTGTTTATTTTAAGTAGAATTAACAACAGCTTTTCTCCAGTTGCATTATGTTACAATGTTCTGAGATAGTTTGTTTCATAGTTTTACATAACTTTGCAGTTAACACCCTATCAGGTGAAGAAATTTTTATTATTATTACTATTAAAAAATGCAATATGTTCTGGAACAAGATACGCTTTTGTCTATTGATTAATGAGAGGCATAATGAACATTTGGCCAAATGTTAAGGCAGAAAACTCTAGACAAAACTAGTTAGAAAGATCAAAGATTGAACACTCATTCCTCCTCAGGCATGTAGCTCTGAAAGTAATGCCTCCTACTAATTTCCATGGAAACTACAAAAGACACAAAGAGCATAACAGCACTATTTGATAGAGCAAATTCTCAGCTACAAAACACTATTTTGCAATGAAGATACCACCATTAGCAGGGCATTTTCACCAGCCAAGAACAAGCGCCTGCATTCCCTACTCATAAAAATCTACACCAGCAGGGGTGACACACTGTTGCTGTCACAACCGCTAAAATGCACCACCTACCACATCACTGTGCTCACATCCACTGTTTAGTCTCCAGAAACGTTCAGCAAGCATCAGTGAATGTCAATGAATGCCATTTTTTTTCTGCATGGAGGAATTAAATTACACAATTTTGCTTCATATGCACTGCCATGTCAGACTGCTCCTCTAGTGCCATGTGTCATATGGCAACAACATGTAATGGAATACTGATGGGAAGGTCAATCTTTACTGCCACACCACCAAAATTTGCCTCTGATGACGTGGGGCAACATAATAAAATAGGAGGTATTACTGTAAGAGATACTTCCATAATTACATTGGGAATGAAATTCAGTAACAGAATTAGGAGCACATTAACTCTTGCACGCTTGGTCTGATAGATACCTGGCTACAGATGCAATCCCACAACTCAGCAAGGTACCTCTATCCACTTGCAACTGGGAGAGCTGGACACTTTTGAACAGAACGGAAGAGTACAGCACATGAGAGGGGAAGAGCCGTTAGAAGAACACCAAGAGCTACAGCAGGGAGTATCACCAGGGCCAGGTCACCTGATGCTCCTATTTCCTAACACCGCTAGTCAGAATTTTAGGGAGATATATTCCCTTGGAATCTAAGCTCTCAAATGCTTGTATGCCCACACTTCCTTTTCTTTAATGAACCATGTAGGGCTTATTTTCCTCATTTACAACACTTGCGATTTCAGTGGAGGTTCTGACCTTTAGATAGCAGCTGGAGCATTACTCAAAATGGAAGAGAAAATATCTGGAAGCCTTAAATCCACAGATTCTATCTCCTTGGAGGGCATCATATCCTAGTTTTCAGATGGTTGGGGGCAGATTTACGGATAATTGGGAAACGGAAGAGGAAAAACCTGCTAAGACCTCAGTCAAAGTGTGCCTCTCCCCATCAGACAACTAACTTCTCCACATAATTCAAGATTAGCCGTGTCAGCAGGAATGGAAATACCTAAGAAATCTCGTGCTCTTTAGTTACCCTTTGGGCATCCAAGGCCAGTCAATCTGCCCAAACATGGTTTGGTGTAACACATCGCAGTAGCCCACAGCTCAGCACCTATCACTTTCCACAGAAGGTGCCTAGTTCTAGTGCCTAGTATGTCCAAACAGCTTGTAAATAAAAATAGTAACCGTCAAGCAACATCTATATAGGGGTTTTAAGAGAGAAATTTGGATTCCTACAGTGTATTTAAATCATCGCTTAGGAAACAAAATAAGATCTCTGTATCTTGCTTCTGAAATCCATTATTAGGTATGGCACCTGGCTCCCAGCTCTAAAGGTGAACTCCATAGATCTCACTTCAATTAACAACACATTTTTCCCATAACAGACACGTATCATATTTTTCTCTTTCTATACAATCATTTCTTTTTTTTTTTCTATATTATCTCCATGAGACAGCTTGATAACTTTATAATTTGTTAATGACATAATTGCTTCTTATAAAATCTATCAAGACTACTAACCACTAATTGTTACTCTCTGCAGCTGATTTTGAAACTGAACTCTTAAGAGATTATATTGATTATGGGAAAAGAGCCAGGTGTTGTTTCACTTGATACTCTGGGTGGAAAAGGCACTGATGAAATCCTACCACAACTAATTAACTATGCCAATAGTTTCTTTTATACACTGTTTTTTTGTTTTTGTTTTTGTTTTTTTTGTAACAATAAGTCTAAAAGCAAAACTTCATTTGAATGTGGATGATTAAATATTCCAAGATATTTGCAGTTGTGTTCTAAGAGGTTAATTAGTTTTGTGTTTACAAAAAAATTCTGTTTACCAAAAAGGAAAAAAAAAAAAAAAGATAAACATAAATACAATGAAAACAACAAAATACAAACTCAAGTTGTACAAATCTCCAGAAAGCGGTTTGACATGGCACAATAAATTCTAGCATTAACTTGCTCATGCTTATATGAAACAAACGGGTTATTTATTCTAGCAGCAGGCAGTTTAAATTTCTCAGCTTGCTGATAGGATGTAGTATCTAAGTGCCTCACTCCAGTTAGCGTACCATATACTACTGAGCTATATTCAGTTAACGTCCAGCCACAGTAGAATTTGACATTATGAACTACATTTTTCATCTCTACAGCTAATGATGAGCTCTCTTACAATCCTTTCTTCTTTTAAGTATTTTAAATGATAAGATTATTAGTTCAAAATCTTTTTATTGGTAGCCTTTAGAATAAAATCACATGGTAATTATTGCTGAATTCCAAGGGTAGCTTTTTTCATCCTTTTTAATAATTAAAAAAATAAAAGAAAATAAAAAGAAAAAAAGAAAAGAAACAAAATAGAAAGATGGGCTTGTATGAGTAGTAGCAATTACATTTTAAATCAAAGTAACAGACACTACCAGTGGTTCATAGTAAAAATTAATATCATGATATATCTTCAATAATTTTGTAGCAAGAGTCTGTTAGATTAGAGACAACAAAAATTTGTGTAGCCAAAGCCAACTGATATAGAATGTTTCTTTTCATAGTATTTGAACACAAATAGCTTTATTTCAAAGCCAGCTATATTCCTAAAATACAGAGGGACTGCAAATCTTATTCACAATGCAATTTGGTCTCAACATAATATATTTATTAGCTTTTCACAATTACGTAAGGGATTCTGAAGAGTATTTTGACTCCTAAGCTAAGGAAAAGATTCCAAGAGCCTGCAGTTATGTTGTCCTAGGTTTCTTCAGTAAAACTTAGTTTGCTATTTACACTCAGATCAATTCCTGTAAATGTATTGCTTTGGGACAAAACCTGATAACATCTGGAAAGAATAAAACATTCTGACTCTCATCAGTATCTCATTATGTTTCCAAAGGAGAAATCTTTCAAAACTGCTGTAATTTTAAATATTGTTGTCAGGTATTGGAAAGCTTAGTCGCAAGGAAGTGTTTGGTGTTGACTAATAATGTCTCCAGACAACAATGGTGCAGCAACAAACAAAACAAAGCAGAGAAACACAGAACTAAGATCCATCCATGCCAAAAATAAGGTATTTCTTTGAACTTCTGGCACAATCTCCAATTTTAAACACGTCCCACTCATTAGCTCTTGATAGCTCTTCACTCCACCTGGAGATTTTTTTTTTTCATGCTCTTAAGTTCTAATCACACCTTACAGAAAAAAATCTGGATTTTCAGTCCCGCACTTTGATATTTAGTACCAGATGCATAATGACAGCTATTGCAGTGCCTACTTAAACATTTATCAGACGTGTCCTAAAGTGCCTTCAGAAAAACTGCACTGAGCACGCTTTCATATCGCAAAGCATCTTTGGAAGTCTGAACTGAAAAACATCCAGAACTTGAAATTGATCACATTTATGAAAGAGCTTTAAAAAAACCTTTGTTTATAAAGGTTTATAAAGCCCAAAAAAGTCTTACGATTGTCTCACGTGGCTTCCAGCACAAACTATGCAATTTGCACTATGTTTTCTGCACTAACACCATAACTTCCATGAAAATCTTCAAAATGACAAGTAACACTGGTTTCTGAACTCTGGGTGTTGTTTTTACCACATTCCTTGACAACCTTCTAGAGTACTTCCATGTCCCATTTTTCAACATGCCTGCTAAATCTCTTCGTCTTGTCAATATAGCCAAATATTATGTTGCCCCCTGAACCAAAAGCATTGCATAGGAATCACTGGCTGCCAGGCTGTGGGTTCTCATTGACACTAAGTGTCAGTGTTCACCTGTTCAGTGACTTCAGCATATTGTTCTCGCATCCTATGCCTATCTTTTCGCTTTGGTTATACTTGCTTCCTACTAACAATGATGTGTTTTACTCAGATTTTAATAGAAATAAAGACAATAATGTTACAAAATGCTCTAATGAGCTCAGAGCTGTGACTTAGGCTCTCCTATCCATAATATCTCAGCACTTCGACACATCCCAGTAAATTCGTTATGGTTACAGAGAAATATGAGCCAAATCCTACCAATGGAAGTTTTCTTATAGCTCAGTGGAGACTGGAGCTGATACTGTGATATATAAGCCTGCAACAAACGAAAACCACTGACACCCCAAGATATAAAGAATACATTTAAATTTATCTTTTTCCATTTGAAACACAGAACAATTTTTTTTTTTTTTTTTTTCCTGAATGATTACTAGATTACACATCAGGGTTTTCTCTTTTCAAATTGTCAAATTGTCTAAAAATGATGAACAGCAATCTTCGTTCAAATTGAATAAACAAACGTAGAACCTGCAAACCCCGTGCTGCCACCTCCTCTACCCAACACTAGGAATCCAGGGCACTTCTCTGTGTTCTCATGGCAACATAGCCGAAATTTACTAAAATGTATACCTTTATCTTTTAGCAAATTATAAAACTATGCGGAAAACAAACAAACAAACAGCATTTCTTGTTACTGTACATGAAATCAGAACAAAATGAATTTAACTTGTGCTACAGAAAACTGTTTGAATGAAACAAACTGAAGGAAGATCTCGTGCACAAGCACAGTGTCTTTATCACAGGGTAGTAATAAAGCTGAATGCTAAAGAGGAAGATGAGTTTCTTCCATATGCAAACAATTGCTTATCTGTGTGTTTAGACTTTGAAATTTAATTCTATGTTTGTTTGTTTTTAAAGGACCAAATCCAATTGGAAAGTATTAAAACCATGGGAAAAAAATAAAAGTTTCCCTACAGTGAAAGAAAGAAACAAGTTGCATATTTCTCATATTACTTAAACAGCACCTTGTTTCAGCCAGATCTCCCAGGCTTATCCTGACAAGATGCTCCCATGCTAACCAGCACTGTGATTCCAGATGTTTTTGGCAAAACACACACCTTTTCCTTCCACGCCTCCTGGAAAAGTGTTAGAAAAATCACCTCTTATTTTATCTTCTGTTTTTAACTGCTTGCAAGCTCTTCTTTCCACCTCAGTTTTATTAGTGTTAGGTCTTCAGAATCAGAAGTTGTCACTGATATAAAATGAGGGGAGTAGTGATTAAGGCTAAGTGGATCTGTTAATTCAGCAACATTTTAAAAAGACTGAATATGAGTAAAACAGTAAAATACAATTATATTCCTAAGAGAGTACATATGAAATCCATATTAATACCACATTAGTTCATCATGACTAACATTATTATAGCTAATACTAAATGATAAAATAATGACTACCTACTTATAGAATTACCATTTCTAATCTTCCAAGTAGAAGGAATATAATTATGCCTCTCTAGAAAGAATACAAAGTTTTTCCTTTGTAAGTGATTATTTAGGCATAATATACAGTTTTCAGTCAACTTAAAGTGCATGATTTTCAGAGGTTAACAGCAAAACCTAATGAAGACTTCAGAGCACTATCAAGCAAGTGGACTAACAGATATCATTTATGTACTCTGACCTTCCACCTGCTTAAGGTCTTATGTTTGGGTTCAAAACTGAATCTGCAAATATTCTGAGAGGAGTTGAGAAGTGAACTTGGGATGCTCTGAGCTCCAAAGACAGTGTCTCAGACACAGAACTGTCTTGCAATAGTGTTTATGTGGCTTATAGGACAGAACTGACAGTCTGCTGTGAGTGAGCTATATGGACAAACAACATTGCTGATAGCTTTAGAAAGATGTTTTTGTAGTAAGAACCTGTAACAGAAATGAAAAGAGAAAAAAAAGAGGGAAAGGAAAAGGGAAGTGTGGAAAGGCCCCATTATGTTCCATTGAGTCACACTGAGCACTTTTAGGAGAGGCTGAGGGGGAGGGAGCTCTCAGCACTGGGGAGATTACAATCTTGTGTCATTTCTGAAGGAGGCAGTAGAGCCATTAAGAACAGGGGAGAAAACCAAAAGATAGAAGTTAAATTTAAAACAACACAAACACTATCTGAGAACAGTGTGAATGTAAGAAAAAATTAAAATGATGACAATGTAAAGATCAATCTGCCAGTATGACAACCAGCAGTTTCAGCTAGTTTATTTTTCGTACTAACTCACAGATGTCTTAAAATTGTTAAAAGGATAAATTACTTGAGCCTTGCACAACAGTTAATGATTGTGATTTGCAATGTCTTTGTGTGATATATTTGTTATCATGACATATTTGGGTCAGGAACACAGGCTGTTGTCAGGTAAACAATTTAAACTAATCCAGTCTTTAAAGTTTCAGGGGGGTTTATGCCCTTTCAAGAGGAAGTAAAAGAAGGGAAGAGCCATTCTTGAGCCTGCCTGCCCTTCCCTACTAAAATTGCTGAGTGCAGACCTACTTCACAGGAAAAACTGTAATTAGCTACACTCAAATTAGCAAAGATTTTACATGTATATAATGCATTTTTAGTATGACAAAAGCTAGCTCCTGCTAAAACAGCATAAGAAACCAAATGAATGATAAAAATACATTAAAAAGTACTTTTAAAAATAATTTTATTGCTTTCCTTGCAAAAATGCAAGCAATGGAAAAAAAGAAAGAGCAGTTGAGAGGATATTCACATTTTCACGGTGAGATGTTATCAGAGCAAGGCATTCCTTACAAGCTCTGGAAAAATTTTCCCTCTTGTGAACTCCTGTGAAAAAATCACAGGTGGAGAAAACCTGGGAGATGTTTCCTTGGGTTGCACTGTGTTTTCTTGGATCACCTTCTAGTTGAAATACTACAGTACTTGCTTCTGCAGTTAATAAGGAATAGCAACTGCTGACCAGAGTTTCAGGAGTTGTACAGAGAATGGGAGTGAGCCCTCATACCTGCGCCTCCAATGCCAAATTCCCACTCACTTATTCATCACAGGGATGCAAGAGAGATGTCCTGCTTTGCTGCCTGCAGCAACATTAGCATCAGCTCACTGTGAGAAGACAGCCACACTAGGACAAGCACTGCCAAAATTCTCCTGTGGAACTTGAAACACTGAACCATCTTCGTTACCCACCCCTCAGTACTAAGAGCATTGGACTGTTTGCTCTACAGATTTACCTGATATCTTTTATAAAGAATTATTTTCTAATTAATTTCTGCTTTATGAACTTCTTTCTTATTACTTCAGTTTCATTTTGTTAATTACAAAAATAGCCCTAAATAACAAAATGAAAACAAGTAGCATACTTTATTAGTTGAAATATAGATACTAAACTGATTTTTAGAGAAAAAGAAAATACAGACCCTGATGCTTACATTGAGAATTGTATTCTCTATTCCATCTAATTTTCACACATTCACTTTCGCAACCCATCCCTTGTGAATCAAAAGAACGAATTACAGACCAGAGTGGGAAATACATAAAGTTTCTGTGCTCATTTTGCTTTGGTTATTTTCTCTCATCTTAAGAATAAATCATTGATCATCCCTTTAAGCTTTTCTCACCTGCAATAAAGGCACAAGTTTTACTGATTCTGAATTAAAGATAATAGCTAAATGCCCAGCAGTCAGAGTGAACAGCTGAGTACAAAAGCTGTCTGAGATTTTAGAAACAGGGTCATAAATTCTTTCCAGGATGTGCATAAAGCCTATATGCACACACGGCCTTTGTGAAACCCCAGGAGATAGGTGCCATGTAAGCTCCGTATATACTTCAATGAGGCATTTTAATTAGTTTTCCATTGGTGCGATAGTGAAGGCAGATACCCACAAGAACCGGAAAAGGATGGAAGAAATAAAGATACACAAAGTTAAAATAGTCAGAAGAAAGTGTTAGGGCAGTTTATGCAGAGCAAGGGATAAGGAATGAAAGACACCAGTTGTAAAGCTGTTAAAATGTTGAAAGATGCAAAGGAGACTGTAATGAAGCAATTTAACAGTACCAGCAGGAAAAAGGCAATTTCACCTTTATACAGTATGGTGGAATTGGAAGTCAGAATGAGTAAATATGGAAAAGATGAGTTGTGACTGCTTTTTCATCCACCAAAATGCATGCATGTGAGCTCAGCAAAAATTAACAAAAACGATCATGAAAAAATGTAAATAGAAAAGACCTTCAAACTTAATTATTTAGAATTAATGTGCATTTTTAAATTTATTTTATTTCCCACTACCGTGTCTCAAGAAAGAAAAAAGAAATCACAGGACTTCAGAGTGCCAGGTTTCAACCAGGCTCACTAACAGGAATGAAAAAGCACTGAATATTGTCAAACATGATGGACAAATCAGGCAGTGTTATTCATGGAAGGGATGTTTAAGGCTTCTTCACTATAGATTACAAATGTATAAAAGTACAGTTTTTGCTATGCTACTACTTCCACTGATTGATCAGCAGCTAAAAAGTTACACAGTTTTGTCAGCAGGTACTCAATGCATCCTAAAGTTAGAAAATATTGAAAAAAAAAGCAAAAGAAATGAGTATTCCAGGCTAACCACTAGGAGAAATGATTTTTGTTTTTCAGCCAAAATGTAAATCCTTATTAAATGTACCTGTACAAAGATCCAGTGAATAAGCAGACATAATTTGGTAATAGGATAATATCCCTCTATATAAGACGCAAATTGCTTCCAAGAATGAAAGTGCTTGAATTCTGAATGTAGAAATGAATCTTGCAAATGACTGCATTCTTTCTAGTTGGCTGACCCAAGAATCTATAAAACAGACCATCAATGAACTTGGACTCACATCCTCAAACATATGTGGGTAGGAGTTTGGTGACTAAATACCTTGCAGGAGCAGGAGGCCTCCATGTGCAATATCTAAATAAAAGTAGAAGGGGAAGGTTGATTCATTTTTCACAGATCTGTCATCACTTTACTCCCATCTGGCTGCATCTCGAAGTACATAAGATTTCCTTATTCACAGACCCTTCAAGTTTATTCAAACACGATGATTACTGCTCTATCAGCTGTCAGAAAGTAATGTAACTAGGAGAGTCCTTTTTGCTCCCTAAAAGTAGTTTTATTTTTAAAAGAGCATACATCTTGTATTTTACATCCTCAAGATTAGGGAGAATGAGCAGAGAAGTACAATATATTTTCATCAGTGCATGACTACTATTGAAAGTAAAAACAAACAAACAAAAAATACAGTCTAAGAGAATGAAGGTTATTCTATGAGCACACCAGCTGGCCAGGAGCACTGTTTGCAGGAGAGGTAGGGGTTTGGTAGAATTTCTGTTCATTTTTCATGTTGAAAAAAAAAAAAAAAAAAAAACCAACCAAAAAACAGCAATTTTAAAAGAAAAGGAAAAAAGCAAACAACGAGGGGAGAAAAAAGGGGGAAAAAAATGGGGAGTGGGAGAAACAACTTTTCATTACAGATACAATTCTTGCCAATTGATGGTTAAAAATGAAATGAGAACAACAAAGCTTGCTATGTTAATCACTGACACTTCTTCAGAAGTAGCCACAGTGAACTTTATCAACCATCTATAGAATTTTAAGAAGAAGATAAATAAGGGGTTTGCAGTGGATGTAGGAAAAAAACCAAAAAACCAACACACACACACACACACAAAGCAACAAACAGATGCAGCACTTTGGCAAGTAAAACAGCTCAGGATGTTCCATTTGATGAAAGTGGGGAAAACACTTATGCCAAAGTGTCTGCTTTGTTTATAGTCACTGCCATTCCCTCACATCATCTGCCTCTTTGCATTATTGTACTGCCTACATTTTTTATTTACTGTCGAATGATCAGTGAAACAGTGTCCAGCATACTCCTCTGTGACAGATGTATTTAAATTTATGGAACTCTCCAGCATTCTGCTTAGAGCAACTGCTAAAATCATGTAATGCATGCAAGTTCCTTTACTCATAATCAAAAGTGGATAGCGTATAAAGAGCAAGAAAAATACAGCTATGGAAAGGATTATGAGAATTCCATGTCAAAATGGACACAAAGAGATGACATTATGCAGTCAAGAATAATGGTATTTCTGTCTCTTGGGCAAGGAGAAATAACTTCTCCATCACGTAATAAATTTACTAGGCTTTCTGACCTCATCATGCCCACCTTAACTTAGAGCTTCAAAGACAAGAACATCTGTTTGACAACCGCGTTGTCAAATTCAAGCCCCTTAAGATGCATATTGTGACGAGATTGAAATTTACTGCTTGAGCACCACCTTGTGGAAATTGCTGTAATTGCTAAATCTTCCTGAAATACATGTACCCGTGTTTGTGTACACATGCCCGAAAACGATGAGAGACATGTAAGCAAATCACAATGTGCTATACTGAATTTGAGTAACATCACTGTCTAATCAAAACGAATGGAAATATCCAGATATAAACAAACAGCATTATTTCTCTTAATTAATTCCCTGAACCATTTTCTAAGTATACAATTACATAATTTGTCTCTTTATTCCACAAGAAATGCGCTCTAAACTTATCCAACAGTCACCCATTTTTCCAGGTTTCCAGGTATTCCTAGTTATTAGAACTGCATGTGTTTTAAGAGAGCTATTTCATGTTGCCTTGTTTATTACCCACATAAATACACTTTACATTTTTATTACCAAAAACTAATTATCCTTTTCTCTCATTATTTTTTATAGTAACCCCACTATATTTAAAACAAGGACAAATTATAATCTATTCCAGAAATTTTGGAGCACTTCTTTATTCCTTTTATTTAGTAATTAAAATGTTTGGACCTCTAATTCTAGCACCTACTATCAAAATAACGACGTCAGCAAAGCATATCTGAAATAACACAGTTTACGAAGCTCAGGATTAGATAAATTGGAGCCAAAACCTAAAATACTTATGACATGAGGTTTATATGCATACGCTGTGTGATCTCTTTCAGGATATGTTTTAAAAATTGAAAAAAACAATCTTACTTAGATCAATATAATGTAACAACTCTAAAGGCCAATTCAGCCTATTTTAATCTAAGAATTAAGGAAAATACATCCAAAATGCACTTTGCTGACTTTGCAATTCAGTGATCTGTTTTTTTTAGAAGCTCTTAAATTCTGTGGTTATGCACATCCTGGGAAATCCCCAAGCAATTCAGCTCCTAATGAGTAAAGGCTGATAATAGGTTTAAATTTAAGCTTTTCCAATTTCCACTTAATCATGTTTGTCTCTCAGTTAGATCCAGAGGAAAATCTGATGGACTGAGGCCGAGCTCCCTACAAACACTGCATCATCCTTCCCAAGTCTGGTCAGAGGGAGCACATTGCTCATTGCTGGGCTGTCTTTTGATTACAGCCCATAAGACAGCTGTTAATACTTGTATCTAAGTGCTCACTGTATTTGTAATAAAGCAATCACTAAAGTAAGCATTGTTTGTACATTATTTATAGAATACAATTGTCGTCCAAGAGAATACATAATGAGATGTTTGTAATGTAGCAGATTTGTTTGTTAATTTTCAAGAATCAACTCTTAAATATCACTTCAGTTAGGATCATGCAAAACCAGCTCGTCCTCAGATATAGTACTGAAAATGCACATGAAATATGATCTTGTTGAACAAAAATCAATATAAATATTGAATATTTGATACAAATCCATGAAACTTTTCAATGTAATTAAATTAAACACTTGTATGCTACCTCACCAAAACAATTTACAAGCGTTTATAAATCTATTTATGTATAACAATGACAATAAGAAAGACAAATGGGCCAACTAACTATTCAAGTCAGATAATCAGATGGATAATACCCTAATCGGTCAAGGCTTTCTAACTTCCACTGCCTGCTCCCCCACGACTGTGAAAGATAAATGTAGGGATCCGGTCATCTTCAGCTTCCTTATCAGTCCTCGATTATTTACTATTAATCATTCTAGCACCCTTTGTAATCAACTAAGCACCATATTTAGAGAGAAACAAACAAACAAAAAAAAAAAAAAAACAAGAAAAAACATGCAGCAGACTTCTTCAAAAAACTTTGCTCACAGTCACGGAAGATATGTACAGATGAACAGATACAAACAGATGCCTACAGTGCTGCTTTCAAATCTGCCACTTCTTCGTACTTATTATTTCCTCCAGTACCACCCTAGCAATGAGCATATCAGTATATAAAAGATGGCTGAAATACATATTTACACATCTACATCTATAATAGAATGGACGTAATTTGTATGTATGCATTATTGGTGTAAGATTGACAGTGCCTTTGTTCTCATTTAGGAGCTACAAGCCCACAAATAGCTGTATTAGAAACTGCTTTATTACTAGGCTCATATTTAAAAGCAAACACAAAAGCATTCATGAAAAGCAAGTTGCAAAACCATCCCAAATGCCTTTTCTTGTCTAAATGTGCATAGGTTCCTACATGAGAATAAAAAAAGACAGAGGTATTACTGAAGTGATTTAGAATCAATTCATAAGAAAAACCACTATCAACAGGACATATAAAGACAAATTTACAGTATAGCTGGCAAAGCCATTACAAAAGGCAGGGCAGTGGCACTGCTCCTGGCTGAGCAGCTGTTCCACCTGCCGAGCTGTATGTCATCTGTTCTAACCAGCAGATGCAGGACATTATTAATCAATGTTTCTGAATACGGCACTTCTTAAATTGCTTCCACCTTCCACAAAATCTAGTTATAGGCAATAAAGAATATATAGCAACCGTTAAATTAGTTTAGTAAGCAACAGCTTAAATGCGAAGTCATGAGAATGTATTCCATGTTTTAGGTTTGTGCCACCTAATTTTCCAGGCTTTACTCCATGTGGATGGATTATACGTTCTGTAAAACATTTTCCTAAGCCACTTAGATTTTAAAACAAATCAAGTAAAAAAACTGTTAGTCAGCAACTTCCTTTACAGTTTGTTTCAAATACATTTGAAGCATTAACTCTGTTTGGAAAAAAGGAAAAACTATTGGAAACTTGTTTGGTTGTGTCCACTGTCATACAGTGTTGTCGCACTAAAGCAGCGTAGAATTTCTACTGTCTTCCAAACAGTCTGGACTAAATTTGCCCTTTTTCTTTCACAACAACAGACAGAAATGCCAACCCTCCTCACCAACCAGATGGTGCCATTAAAGGATGAATGAAGCACAGAGCAACCCAGAAACAGGGGCAAGAGTGACCTTTCTTTTACAGATGACAAAAGTTTCTTTCCCTTGCTCTACAATCACAGAGGATCGTTGTACCCTCTCCACAACAGGCACGTCATTAACACTGAGGACAAGACTGCTACCTGAATTTTCTGAGCACAAAGGCGCTGCTTCATGTTTGTTCAGCTCTCTTGCAAGTTTTACTTCTATTTCCAGAAATGAGTGCTTTTTGATTATCACCACCTTTAACAAGAAATTCAGCCCAACACAATGAGAACACCACTCACCTGTGATATGGATACGTAGATATCCATACACAAATATGAGCAAGTTCAACTTATCCATCACCATCTTCAAGTGTTGCTATAAACAGGCAGAGTATACCAAGCTTATCAGAATGCAAACCCTGCTGTAACTATTAAAAATGGAGAATAAATACATTTGCCATCATTTCTAAAGATACCAGGTAAAGTTTCTACTTTCAGCTGGAGCAGAAAAAGACTTCTTCATCAATGGAACCTAGCATGTTGTCAAGTACAGGCAACTTCATATAAGGGCTAATGTTTCTTTTCTTCCAACGTTTCTCTACTTTACCTACAGATTTGGACAGGAGTCCCTAGGCTTGCGCCAGCTCAGGGTGCCTACCTAGCTGCTTCAACATTTAGTTTAGCCTTTGTAACAAATACTTGCAACTAAGAGGTACTGTAATAAAGATCCCTTACTTCCTATTAAGCAAAGGGTGTTGTAGCAGCTGCACAGCTGCCTCCTCCTGTACTGAGTGGCCCATACAGGTCCACATCACTTTTAGATCATTAGCAAAGGTACTAAGATCTAAATTTTAAGATAACTCAAAGGTACTAAGATCTAAATTTTAAGAGCACATAAATTTTACACATTCCAAAGAGGCAGTGTTTGCATTGCACAAGAAAGTCAGAATACTTGGCCATCTCTCTCGACTTTAATTGAAAGTTCTGTTTTCCTGTCTAACAAGCAGCATATTTGCTCAAACAGCCCCGCTGACTCAAATCTTAATTTCTTCTAAGGTTTCTAAACTTCAGCTGAAAAAAGTATGCAGTATTGGTGTGAGAAGAATTTTTATAAAATCCAAACACCTCAAATTGAAGAGAAGGCTGCTAGTGGGCTCTTCTCTCAGTGCCTGATTAGTTTTCTGTGGAAAACAAAACAACCAACCAACAATACTGGTTGCATTTGAGTCTCAACATGTCTATTCTCTTCGAGACTACAATTTCAATCAAACACTTGTGTTGCATGTCTGTACATGCTTATCATTGCAGATATTTTAATAGGATTGCTCAAAATCCTTTCTCTTGATCCAATCCACACTTTTCCAAGATAAAAATGCATTTTTTTCATTGCGCTAAAAAATCATTTAGCCCACCACATTGGAAAGGTGAAGTAACATTAAGGAAATTTTATTGCGGTAATGCCTTCATGAAGCTCATATTCTCCTGCCTTGAATAAGCCTGCAACTTGAATCATTTGTGAGTATTAGTGAATGAACCAAAAATGTCATTTAGATCCTTTGTGTCTTTGCTTATCTCTGTGCATTTCAGAAAGAGCACAGATTCTACAACCATTTTAAACAGCAGGTGAAAGTTGGGTGAGGTGAGGTGGTGTTCACAAGCCCTGATTTTGTCACACTTTGTTCAGGACCATCTTGGGTCACTTCCAACTACATTTTGATGGCAAATCAGATCTCACCTAGAGGCATGTGAATTTTCAAGTCTAGCAGGAATTCTCTGCTACAAATAGTAAAGAAACTACATGATTCTTATCAGTTTTAGTATCAGAAAACACTCCTTTAAAATTGTAATTTAACGTTTCACCTTATTTTAACAGAGCTAACAAAGAGTGGCAAAGAGGACAATGTCAGAGGAGATTGATCAGTTTCAAATGGATATTATTTTTTACTTTTCTCCTTGGCCTCGTGATGTAACTAAGAAAAGGAACAGTAGATCTTCAAAGTCCCCTGATGACTTTTTATTCCCTCAGCCTGTTAATGCAGATAGTATTAATTCACTAAACTAACATTCAGGATGATCCACTTTGAGTACAGCTGTTCTTCATTCTCAGCTTTATAGGATCATCCTATTTTAAGTAAGCATACTTTAGTTGCAAACACATTATGATTTATCCAAAATTGCCTTATACTGATGTAATCTGACATCTTCGCAGTCTATGAAGTATGGGTGCCCTTATGTCAGGTGTTAGACAGATGAGCAAGAAAAAAGATCAGTAACCTTATCAGTCTGTGCTAAGTTGCAAGGAGTTTTATGCATCACTAATTAGGACAGATAAATAGCTGCAACCTTATGATGCCAGTAAGAAATAAAAGCACAAGGGATAATACTGAGAAAAACTGCATTCCAGCTTAGCTAAAAATAAATGTAGCTAGGGTAAAAGTGCTAACATGAACCAAAATCAGATACCTTGCACTCACCTAACAGGAATTCATTAAAAAATCAACTGTATATCTAAAGATAAATGCAATACATTTCATGAAATGGCCCAGGTAATGAGCTCATGTTTAGATATAATAATGTAAAACAAAAATGCTGCTTCATGCCCAAATGTGCGAATGTGCTCTCTGAAGAATTGTTTCAGCCCTTTACTAGAGTTACGCTAATACAAATTAACAATGTAAGCATTAGAATGAAGCCACTGCACATTCAGGATGCAGCGCTGGAAGTAAACTGAACACAATACTTCATCCAATCCTGTACCTTATTTGTGTTGCTAAGAGTCATACACATGTCAACAAGCAGCATGTTAGGAATGAAAATTCAGTGCTTCTTATTTAAGAAAAAAAAATGTTGCCTTTTAAGAGATTCCACATTACTAGGAGGAGTAATTGAACTGCACTGTTCTCGTCTAGAATCTATCTGCAGTTTAAGCATGCAGTGGCCAGGCATCTCTGATGGAGGAATGTGTACCCCATATGCTGACAAAATATGCAAAACACTTAAGACACGACATGATGGCAAAAGTCACAAAGTAGAATTCCTAGAGCATGCTTCAGGGGCGTTACAACTAAGCAGAGATATTTAACTAAGCAGAGATATTTAACTCAAAGACAGTGTACCAGCAAGTAGTGCTTATAAGTATGAATATTCAGTATTTATTGTAGTAATATTATGTATCACCAAGGGAAATTACTCAGTGATGAACACCTGTTTTACACAGGGAGCCATTGAGATCTCTGTTAATCTGTCCCAAGTTTCGTCTCAGAAAAAAACCATCTGAAGAACCCATACCTTAACCCCTTTCAGTGAGCTGCATTTCCAAAAGCCTCTTTGTGTGTCCGTGGCAAGGACTTGCCTGGAAGATACACGCATGGGAAGAAAGCCAAAGAATTCACAGAACCAGAGAACTTTACTGCTCTCAGAGTTTATCTCACCGGCAGTTAACATGTTTGGAAATGAATAACACTGAAATCAGGGAAGTTGCTCATATTTACTTACTTATTTATTGTGTTGGGTTTAGTTTGGTTGGTTGGACTTTTTTACTTCTGCTTTTTGTTGTTGTTGTTGTTGTTGTTTTTTGTTTGTTTCCAAACTTCTTGTTCTCCCCTTGTGGAAAAGCATTTTGAAATAAAGCCTGCAAGAAACTAAAGCTACATAAAAAGTACTTATTTTATTTTACCAGGAAAGCTTAATGAAAAGTTAGTATACTTTCTGCTTAAAATGTCTATTTGCGCTTTTCTTCCCCCTCTGGTTTTCATGAAGTATGGGCTGAGAAAATGAAAATAATTATAAATATGACCGTTTTAAAATTGGGTCCACATCCCAGCCACCTGTTGGCCAACAGTGCATAACAGAATTAAAATAGCTGAAAACTGCAGCGGTAGTAGAATGATTACAAAGACAATTAGCAGTGATCTTCTTACTGTAGCAGCTTAAATTTTAATAACTTTTCTTACAAAAAGATGTTTTTTGAGATATGATCTATCCGTTATAGCAGTAAAAGGTACTGTGGCTTTGAGTAAAATTCAATTGTGAAATGCAAAATAGCAAACCAAGAATTTAAAGACAAGTCAGAACAAGCTAAGGCACAACTGAGCACTTCGCTGGTACGACACAGATGCAATTATTCAGCCAGCTTCCAGAAATCAGCATTCCTCTTCCCGTCCCAGTAGCTGCTTCACTGCCAGCAAGGTGAAGGACTTTATCATAAATCCCCCCATTGAGCAATCTAGTGGCACATGCTGCATTTATGCTCCATAAACTAATAACAGATAAAATATACTTCTTTGACTAACTAGCCACTGCTAGTTATTATTCCAGTATAAAATAAGATAATTGAGCAGTTTCAAATTCTTGCAGTGACGGCCTCCCCGCTCTCAGCTCTAATTTCTCTTCCCGTTCACTGGTTTATAAAACTGCAATAAAGGGCTATAGGAAGTGTTTTCCTTCAGGTGTCAACATAAGGAAATAGCACTAAATTTTATCAAGTTATTTTTCCTCTTAAATGGGCACCTAGAAATTGTCTTCTTGGCTGCCTGAAGTTTATCAGCTGATAAGTCACGCATGTGTACGTTTTCAGTAGATTTCTAATTTGTTACAGTTCTCTCACTGAGTACATTACAAAAAGAGGAAAAAATAGCTTCTGAAGTGTGGCAGCTCTCCAGAAGCATGTGCTTAAAACAAATTCATGTAAGATCAGGGAGCTAGGGCACTTCAGTAAGTAGCAATCAGCACACTGTCCATCACCCACGCTGCTCTGCTCACACATAAGCTGCGGTCAATGGGCACCGCAGGTGCAGGTCTGGCCCTCAGCTCCCGTGGTCATTAACAGTGCTACTGCCAGCTTTCATTTATTATAACCACAGCACATTCGGTGTTCTTTCTTCATGTTGCAACTCCCCAAATCACTATAAACTACATGCAAAATCAAAATGGAAGTTGAGGGGGAAAACAAAATCAGCCTACCGCATTTCATAAGTGCTGCACAGTGCCCTTTAAAAAAAAGGCAATAATGTTTTAAAATGATCTAGCTGATACATAGTGATTTTTGTAGGTTTTGTTTTTTAATTTTCAAAATATGGAAGAGTGAATCAGCTTAAGGACTTTTTAACTACTTTAAGTAGGTAGATATTTCATTTAAATCATGCATTCTCAGCACAAACAGAAAATTCAAGACAGTAATAAGAGTATATGACTGCTTATAAGGTTATCAAATATGAAATCAACAAAGAATGAAGAGAAGAAACAGGAGGAGGTGATAAAAACTGCCTGTAGCTATTGAGATTAAAGACAAAAATTGAAAAAAGAAACAAAAGTGAATTAATTGTTCATTGTCACGTAGCTGAAGCAATCATATACACACACACAAAGAGCAAATATGAATTGAGTTTCCATTTGTTATTTAGAAAAGAGACACAGATCTGGAAAAGAATCAGTAGTAAGTTACTACAATTTAAACATAAATATTCATTAATGTTTTATTTTTCTTTGAACTAAAGCCCTCTTAAGACATCTGCCAAATCAGTGAAATCATTTTGAAGCTTGGTTAAATCATAATTCTATCTTTGCACAAATATAATAAGGATAAACAATTTGAGCTTTGGAATGTTTTCCAGTTTCCTGGTGCAGGCATTAAAATCATAACCAGAGAGCTCACAGGATTATCCAGAAGATAAAAGAAAAAGATGACTGATATATTTTCTTGGCTTCTGCTTTCTACAAATAGTTTAGAAAGTGTTTATATCAACTGTACGTGGTAGAGGAGTGGATCAATGGTAGTAATATAACATGCATGACATTTCTGAAATGACGACCAAGAGGTCCATGATGCATTTACATAAAACACAACTGACTGAGGAAAGAGCAACAATGTCTCTTAGTGAAAGCAAATGGGTGGTTATGATGAAAACAAAGAACAGTATGCCTTTTTCTTGTCATCTTAGTCTGTTCATATTCCTGAAACTCAGGCAAGGATGTCCGCAGACTATCTCAAAAATTAAACCTCTGCAAAAGTAACCAAGCATTATACCCCAACACAAAGCATATATGTTTCGCAAAGTACTACATGAATTGGAAAGCTGCCTTCATTTTTTCTCTTATGACACCTAGGATTTTGCTGTGTTCTCTACACCCTGAGAGGTACTTCCAATTCCTTTCTTGGTAGAAGCTGTGTAACAGCATCTCCTAAATGGGACTGATCTCTGTAGGAACAGCAGTTGAAGTTAAGGCAGATTTCAATAGCAGCAGCAGTGCCTCCTACATATTGAAACAGTAATACCAAATATTAATCACTGTTAACACAGAAGCTTGCAGGCTCATAATTTTCCCAGCACTACCCCATGCTGTGAGCAGGTGCTCATCCTGCTGAGCAGAGGTTAAGTGGATGCTGCTGATTCCCGAGGCAGGTGGATCGCTACCTCTGTCACATGGAAGGGGGTAGGAATGGCTCCACAGGGAGTGACCAGATTTGGGGATTATAACAAACCACTCCTACGAGAGAAGCCGAAGGACAGGTTGGCCCAGGGAAAGTTTCCAGATGTGTTTTGTTGGCAATCTGTTAACAGTGACTAATCACTAGAAACAGATTCTATGCTACAAACTTTGCTGGCTTTGTTATAAAATTTGCTCACAGACTATTAGGTAATAGCCACTAGAAAATTAAGTACAGCTCACAAAAAATCAATTGCAAAAACATGTTTACAAGTAGGAACAATTTTAGACCTTTGAGATTCAGAGTTTAACAGAGGTATTTTCAGCTGTTCTGTACTTGAAAAATTGCTAGATTCACTAACGTTTTTAATGATTACACTATTTCAAGTCTCTGAGTTCCAATGATGTGTTACGGCAGCATGGAAAGCAAAAGATGGACAAGCGTGAAGAGAAATGGTGGTAGGGATGCAAGGTTTGTCTTTTTACAGTTAGTAGCTGTGAGTCCCTGGGGTTAAGCACAGACTCTGCTATTTTTCTTCATGGGTTCACACTCAAGGACCGAGAATAGTAGAGAAAGTGGCACACTGTCCTGCGAAGAATGCTCAGCATTGAAAGCCACCTGAAGTCCTGTAGCATGGCACGAATGAACTAGAATAGGGTTAGACTGTGGATGCCTACACATGCTAAAAAAGCACACTAACTGTACCTACAGGTATAACCTACCTGTAGCTAATCCAATATATATAGCTATATCTGATGGGGAAAAGTGGAAGAGAATAGAATAAGAAGCAAATCTAAAGACATCCACTAGAACCCTGAAAAAGACAAACAATAGAGGTGTCATACTTTGGCACCATTCAATAATAGATACACTAAGTATGCAAAAATGAAACTAGTCTTCTTATAATGGCACCTAGTTACAGATATTGATGTTCCCAATAAAGGTATTTATAACAATAATAGGCAAATATACTAAACACTCATTTGGAAAAGTCAGAATACTTGCATTGTGAAAAGAAAAAGAAATGATAAATGGGCTAACTCAGAGGGTCAACAAATGTGAAGTAAAAAAAAAAAAAATGTATACATTAAACAATTGTTTGCCCTACATTTAAATACTTCAGTGGTATAGGAGTAACGTGTAAGCAAACAATGAAGAACTAATTATGGCAGAATTGACTTTTATTTTTAACTATTCAAACACTCAGTTTCTTCCAAACTTCTTGTAGTGTTACTTTTTTCCCATCTGTCTGTTTTGCATAAACAGTATACAAAGAAGCTCCGTACAATAAATGTTCAATAGCTCCTGGCCTTGAACAGCTTATTCGTCTAACTGTGCATCCCTTGTGAATTTTTCATAATACTTTACAGATCTAATTTAAATACTTTTACAGATTCATCTAATACATTCTCTGAGGCACATTTATTCGGCTTACTTTTAAAACTTCTAATGAATTCTCTCGATATGTAATTCTATATTCAGCATCATGATTTGAATTAAACATTATTGAACAAGGTGTTCATTATTGGATGTGAATTATAATTAGACCAATAGTAACCTTTTCTATGATAACAGTTTTACTCCTTTTCTTGGGAGCTTTATTTCCTATCTGCATAAAGACCTTCCATCTGATAATCTGCCTTAAATGTGAGGCAGAAATTAGGCTTTATCAGTCCCCACTGTACAGAGACTGGAACAAAACTATTACGTCTTTCCTTGAAAGGATAAACATATATTTCTGCTTTGTGCCACCAATCAGCAATACAAAAGTGGCTAACTTGATACACGCAACATAACATGCTAATGCTATAACGGAATCTTCTAGGTACCACATATTAATTTTGAAATTATTGCTCTACAGATGCATTTGTTCAGAGCATTTATTATCAGCTCTGAACAGAGAAATCAGACCCTCAAAGGATTATGAAGCACATCCTCTTGGATTCTATTTAATCCTGAGGGACAAGAAGACAATTAGGAACAGCCAACATATACGTAGCCAAAGGCAGAAGACGCACCACCAACCTGTCTGCCTTGTATGGTGAAATGATTGGCTATATCGATGACAGGAGATCTGCATGAGTAATACTCCTTGACTTCAGTATGATTTTTAATATCGTGGCTAAAGCATTCTCACTCAGTGATTGAGGAAATATGAACTGGAGGAAGATATCATAAGATGCATCAAAAAGCAGCTGGAGTGCCAGGCTTCCCAAGGACTTGGCAGCAAGCAAAGGGTACGGTGTCACATTAGTTCATGCTGAGGCATTATTGTTCAGCATGCTCATACACAACTTGGATGATCAACCAAAATGTACCTTGAGCACATTTCCAAACACTATCAAATTAGGGAAAGTGGCTGACATCTGGCAGAACTTTGATCATCAGTGGTTCTCAAGAAAAGCCTGATGGAATTCTACAAGAAATGAGAATTTCTGCACACATGGTGAAATAGCATCACATATCTGCTCAGACTGTGAAGCAAGAGACTAAATAGAAGCAGTCATGGGGAGAAAACTCAGAGAGAGGAATTCAGTGACTGCAAAACTGAGTATAAGCCAAAACTTTTCTCTTTTGCGAACAAAGCAAGCCACGTAACAAACTATATTAGAAAGAAAATGGCCAGTAGATTAAGTAAAATTATCCTCTTCCTCCATTTTATGCTGGTCAAATCCTACAGCAAGAATGGGACACACAGCTCAAAAGGGATGTAGAGAAAGTGGAATAGAAAGGGGCTTAGAGCACATGACAAGGGAGGAAAGAATCAGGTGAAAGGACAGCCTAAAAATTTTCTACAAGCACTTCAAGGACACAAACGCAATGAAGTCAAATTCTTCCTGATAGAAATTGTGAAAAAAGGGACAGTAGCCACAGCAGCTTGGGACAGGCAATGCAGAAAGGAAATGAGGATATCTTTCTTCTGTAACTCTTCACAAGGAAGATATAAGAACAGTGTGTTGTGGGATCTCCACTATTATAGGTATTTTAGGTTGATTAGATGAAATCATTGCAAATCTGGTCTTCTGTTGGCAATAGTCCAGCTCCTAGCAGGAGGCTGGACAGATTGCCCTGCATTCTGACATCTTTCCAACCAACATTCCTAAGATGCTTTGAAAGAATGCCAATAATAATAATAATAATGCAAAACCAAAACCCACTGACAAGCTTCCCTTAAAAAATTTAATTCCAAAATATATAATGCAAAAATACGAAATTAATAAATAGGACTTTTGTGCTTTTGAATAGATTGATAACTCAAATACTACCAAAAAGTATGTCACAGACCATAAGTAACAGGCACATCTCTGCACTTGGAAACCTGCAGACACATGTACGCATTTTGACCATATAAAAGAGTACACAAACATGAGACATCTTCTGCAACATTCATCCTAGATGCATCTCATCTGTACTACAGAACAAAAGAACAAAAAGGGAATACAAGATACACAAAGTACAGCAAGGAAACAGAAAAAAAAAGAATAAATCAATATGCTATTTTAAAAATTGCACTCAATCTTATTCATGTTGACATTCAACTTAATAAATTATGGTTCATCTTCTATTTCACTGAAACAATCAAAGCTATTTTTGAAATGTCAGACCCACAATAACATACTGAAAATCCCTGGTATAAATTTTGCACTATTTTTTTTTTTTTTAATCTTCAGTTACTCAAAAAATATATATATACACATATATATATTCCAAATATTTAGGTCTCCTGACTGAACCTTATCTGACAGACTTTAGAGCAAGGTTTATAAACAGTATTAAGCAGTACTAAAAACCTTGTGCCTTTCACTTACGCATCCTTAAGATCTACCAATTGATGCCATGCCTGGTACTGTCACACTGGAGAGAAACTACCCTATCTGACTTAAATTTAGACAGTAGAAATGAAAATTGTATTACACTTAAATAATATCATAATCATTTGTGCCCTAATTTGAGCTTTAAAACCAAAGCTGACACACCCTCTAAGAGCCCCCTCAAAAAAACAAATCAAAATACCAGTGAAACAACACATCCTTTGTTGTAAATATCATGATAGTAAGAACAAGTTACTCTCAGCACTTCTTAGCTTCAAGAGCAATCACATTACATATCAAAATGTGATTTTTAAAATTAACTTATTGTTAGCAAAGCACTTTATCTTTTTAAATACATTGAGCACTCAAAAAGAAACAGACTGGGAGCTGCAGAAAATAATATCCTGTTTAGCCTCCAAATAGGAATAATACAGGCAATGCTAACATTCAATTATTATGGTGATGAGAGGCATGACAGTTACTCGCAAAAAGAAAATTCACTGCAGTGCTCTACCAGTGTATCATAGTCACACTTTGAAGGCCAAACTTTTAGAAGCAAGGAATGTAGATGCGGTGAGAGAAAACTTTAAAAAATAAAAAAAATAAAAAAAATAGCATCTCTAGGATCCAGGAAGAAAAATACTGCAGAGAAGCAAAGAATGGGAGGCTGGCAACCTAGCAGGACTGAAAATCAGCTGCGTTCCAGAGAAGCTGAGAGTTCTTCCCCACCTGACAGATAACAGCCAGCCAGAAGGCACGCACACAGAGCTGGGAGCTTTTGTTAGTGCTTAGCCAAGCAGACCACATGCTCTACCTATTTTTATGGATTAGCCCAATAAATGATTGATTTAGACTATTAAGTCATGTACATCCTGATCATAAGGTTTATATATAATGATTCAATACAGATGGGTTACAAAGTCTTTTTTGGTCATCATAAAAATGACATTTTTAAAAGCTTTTGGGTACCTAGAGATAGGTAGTTACTGGATACTGAAAGTGTTTAAGTCAGCCCATTGTGAGCATGTCATTAAAAAGTGATCTACCTCTCTCAAGTTGTATAGTGTTTCTGAAACCTCTGTCCTTTGCTCTTGATTTATCACAGATTTTTAAAAGGTACCAGAATCTGGCATGTTAGAGGGTTTCATTGTTGCTGAGATAACTATCTCTATTAGGATCACTTTCTTTTTTTGTTTGATGTATCCATTAACTAAACTACAGTTAGAGTAACAGCTAATGCACAGTCCAATGTAAGATGCCCAGTATATCTCTATCTTCCAGGCTTTCCTTGTTTCTCTTGCACAATTTCTCTGCAATCACTGTATAAAGACACAAAAGAATTAAAATGACTCTGCTCTGTATGCATGTTCAAGGCAGAATTCACCTTTGGAATCAGGAAGAAAAACAATAATGTGAACCAATGGCTCTAGCAAAAAAAGTTTACATTCAGAGAAGTGTACAAATGCTCTGCTTTTTACCCCTGAATTATATCGTAATTATGTTGTAAGGGACAGCAGAGAAGGGGAGTGGTGACAGTGGAAATAAACACAAAAATCTATTGGCTCATTTTCATTATAAAATAATTTAGGATGGTAGAGACATGTACAGCAATTCAATTACATTTTGCTATATGAAAACTTTGAAGCATCTCATTTATCTTATTGAGATCATTTGGTTTAAGAATATATGGGGACAGATGCCAGATTTTAAAATGAATCAATTTTAATACTTTCAAGTTCAAATCATTTTTACTTCGTCCCTTATGTTTGAAAGGACTTTGGAAGGAGAAAAGTTGGATTCCAAACTACAGAAATTATTTCCCGCCCAAGGCAGTCTCAAAGGAACAGTACAAAATGTTAGGCTCTTTGGACAAAAGTCTGTAAGTTTAGAGGAACAGTCATGCTCTGAACAGTCATGCCAAATTAAAAAAAAAAGTCTGTATGTAAATAAATTTTATTATAACTTCAGTTTTAAAAAATAATCAGTTAATAATTCTCTTAGTTTGGAATATTCTGTTTGGGATAAACTTCAATTTATAACTTTGTTATCAGAAATCAGTAGCATTAGGAAAAATTATCATATGAATCACAAGGTCATAAGTGAATTTTCTTGCTATACCTGCAATATTGGGTTAGCAGGTACATTTACAAGGATAGCTCTACACGACACTCAGATTTTGATTTTCCCTGTCTTTAAGCATAGCTTGTCCTCTTATTTCCCTGTCCTGATTGTCTAAATACACACACATATAAAAACATACACAAAATAGCACATTGGTTCTTGATAAGGCAAACAACTTTTTATCTGTTGAGGGAATAAGAATTTATTCTATCAGTGGTCTGCATAATTGTGTTCTTAATGTAAAATTTATTAATAAAATATGATCATTTTTAAAGTCATCCTGATTCTTCCTTAGTTTTTGATAGTCAACCATTCTTCACCTATTCTCCTCCCTACCATAAGCCCTGCAAGTTTAACACACTGTAATAGAGAAATGCTGTACAAAAATAGTAACCACTAGTATTTGTAACTGTAGTAACATGTGGCCCCATAGTGCTTTATATTAACAGACATTCTCTTAAGGTCAAAAGAATTATAATTTTCACCCTAAATATTAAACACAAATTACCCACCATCAAATTATTTCTAAAACAGAGATCCATGGAGGTCATTGCTTTGATAGAAACTAAAAATGCTCTAGAACTGTTAAACATTTACTAAGCATTTAACAAGCTCAAGCAAAAGCTTAGAATCAGGCACTGCAGTTCACAAACACTAATTTACTTCAGCTATTTCACACTAATAACCAAGTTTGAAAATGAGTCAAACAGAAATGGAATACTGAACAATTAAGATTCTCCCCGTAAGCCCATCTCTATCATTTTATTAAAGGCAACTGGGAAAACTCATACTGAATAACTAATTCAAAATTATATTTGTAGAAAACAAATTAATGTAATAATTTTCGTTCTGAAATTAATTTAAATCTCTGTGGATGCTCCAGCAAATTTACTCTTCACTATGCATACAAAAAGTTATGAAAAGCCTTACTGCACTGCTTTAGGCACAGATTCATTGCCTCATTGTTGACTGTAATGGCTATTCCCATCCAGCAGACTTGCCTTAAAGCAAATATATTTTTGCTCCTATATTTATATCAGAACTTCTGAATATTGCTCTGCTGTCTTGCTAGACTATAAAATGAGATGATTTCTAAGCCTAATTAACGAGCATGCGTAAATCATATGAGAAGTTCCAGTTTTGTTTCTTTTACAGTCTTTTCCAATTTCACCCATTAAAATGACTGGCTCCTTACATTTTTTACTTTCTCCTCTGTTTTTCTGGACTAAATTTTTCCATCCTTGTTTCTAAGATGAAAAAAAGATATATTTGTTTCAGTGATGAATAAACCAACCTAGGAAAGACATTATCTAATAAACAGAAAAAATATTTAATAAAGTAGCCTTCAGCCCATTTGTACTTTTTGTCGCTTTACCTGAACGCACTGATGAGAAAGATATCTTATGTTCATGAACTTTTATTTTCACACCTTGTGCCAACAAATGCTAAATCAGAGGGATTAATGTTCTACGCACTTGTACAAACTAATTTATTGTTTCTGTTTCTCCAAAATTCCCTATTAAATTGAAAAAAAATTATGTGTATTCTGTTATACAAATTACCTTGGCAAAACTGAAAATCTTATATAATAGCAAGAGAACAACAACTAAAACTTTTGTAGGTAATTGAATTAACTTAATTTATGCAAATATCTAAAGCAAAACATGAAATGCCAAAAGTATTTTCCATGCTTAAGAGAGGAAATGTATTTTTCCTCTCTAGTTACTCTTCTGAGTTCTGCACAGCTAGCTGTACTGCAACCTAAAAGCAGTTAGTGTTTCAGAGGAACAAGCATTAGTTTATAGACAGTAATCTATACACAGCCATATATCATTAGCTCATTATTTAAGCAAGGAAACTCTGATAGCCATTTAACTTCTAACCTGACATTTACTTAGATCTCTTGTAAGCTACTGTCTTGAACCTGTATCTCCAGATACTTCCAAAAAAAATATCCAAGCATTAAGTAGGAAAACTCATTCTTTTCAAAGGCCTACTACGTGTGGTATTTCAAAGTCTTTCATCTACCTGCTAAACGGAACGAGCTATTAAAAATACCTGTTGTATGGATGGTCAAGATGACAGAAAACTAGGAATTATCCACTGTCAACTGTGATATATACTTCAAGAGAAGAAAAAATACAAATTTGCTATCTGCAAATATTCAGACTTAAATACTACCTTTTAGAGCAAGTACATGTCATCATCAATTCCTCTTGACTTGCAAGGTAATATTCCTGCTTCACAAGACTGCGGTCTGCTCTTGAGCAATGAAAAACTTCCCAGATCACTAATACATTAAAATTACTGTGACATAATTAGATATTAATCTGATAATAAAACAGCTACTGTGGATAAGAACTGTTGATTATCTACCATTAAACTGAATTTTCTAAATGTATCAGACTTTTAGTCTAAATCTAAACTACTGTCTCAAATTATAGGCTTGATTTGAATAGTCAAATGCAGCATGGAAAGAAATCAGTGATTATATGATGAATCTGAAGACTAAGAGTTCTGCTAGTATTTCATTTAATATATAAAGTTTGTTTCAAGTTAGCTTCAAAGGTGATAAAGACAATCTTTTGTTACTATTAACAGTTGCTCGTTTTTAAATTATTCAAATCAAGTCAACATGCTAATCTTCATTCAGATGGAAAGACTGATAATATAAAAATAGAAGGCTCAAATAAGAAATAATCACCCTTTGAAGGTGGAGAGCTGTCTCTTTGAGGTGCACAAGGCTTACTTCAGCTTGGAAGAATTAGAATGTTGATAAAGGTGAAAAACAATCAGTAGACTCAAACTGGCCCCTCTGAGATACTTCTATTCATTAGACTCCTGTGGGTATCTAAGAAGAAATACTATTTCTGATAGTAATCACTTTTTAAGTTACTGCTAAGATGAAATATACTGGGTGCCTATAAACATTGGATAAAAACGTATGAATAAAAAGTCAGAAGATATCTGAACTTCAAGTGGCAGAAAGAGCCAAACTGCAACCTACTTTTATTTGGGTCAATATGTGTCTGTCTGCATGGTTGTTTCTCTGATTGGATGCTGGTGTTCATAACACTATATGAGCTGACAATAATTTTGAGTGGATTAATCTACGCACAGATTAAATGGGAGAAGAAGCTAAAAGACAATAATAGAGACAGTATCCCAGTATTCAGAAATGTTTGCTAGCACTGCTTTGGTCACTGGATTGATCCAGGCAAATAAAGAGTGTATGTATAGCCAAACTTATTTCCAGATAACATTGCAAACAATGCAGCAAATTGACAAAAAGAATATCCATTTTTACCATGAATAAGACAGGCTTTTCTTTTGAAGAGAATAACTTTAGAAAGGACTACATTTAAACTGAATCTATTACAATAGGAAATTTGAAAAATTGATTAATTCAGTACATAAAAATTGATTAATTGTGATGTTAATCTTTGATCTAAATATAGTTATGTTCTCATGTACCACAGAAATGTTATTGATAAAATAAATATGCATTTTAAACTAATGAAATTATTCAGAATATTAAAATATAATACTTAGCCAATTTGCATTAGATTTTCCTGAGATAATCATTAAGATTTCTGAGATGTTATAGAAAATGCATTCAGACATTCATCAAAGATCAAAGGCCATACATTTTAGTTTGCAACTTCCATATACCCAAAGGCTTACAATAGATCTCAACAGACAAGCTCCTTGTTCTATATACTGATACACTGAAAATACCACAGAACAGTTACGATAAAATGACTTGCCATTAATAATGATAATTATAAATGGTAATGATTAATATCAAACATTACTGTTATAATATATACATAAATACATATACTATACATACATATATAATATATATAAAATGATAGTGTTTTTTCAAATACTCCATCTTTTGGTGAGAATAAAATCCATCTGAACAGGAAGTAGTGACTCACTGTGATTTAGCCCCTCTTCTCCTGTTGAACTGTGCTAACAGTGCTTTATCATTTCCTATTCTCTTCTACAATATGACCCAAAAGTCAGTGGGGATAGAAGAGTAAAGAATTCTGTATTTACCTTCGCTGTACAAGGACTTTCCCTAACTCTTCCTGCAACTGTATGCTTCAGAACATTTCGAACTGTTTTATTGTGACTTCTCCTAATGCAGAGAACATAAAACACGTATGATTTCATGTGGTAATAAAAGATCCTTTTTTACACTAGACAGAAACTCACAAGCAGGATTTTCACATAGTAAATTTACCTGTAGTAAAATAAGAAGGGCAGCATGTCACACTTTTTAGCTTGACTTTGTTTTAAAAAGCATTAACTTTGATAGGAAGCAGGTGTATGAAAATGTCAGCAATAAGACTATATTCACATGGAAAACAGTGCTGTTTTAGCATCTTGTTACATTGTTTATATTTTTTTTTTTTCCAGTTTCCTTTTTGTTTCCATCAGAAACAAAAAGCTTTTAAAGCTACTAAGCCAATAGATCTGAAAGATTTACCAGCTGGGAAAGTTTTAAACAGCTGTAGTAGATGTACGTCATTTTATGACGAGGTATCTTCCTTTAAGCCTTCTGACAGGTAAGTCTCTGGTAAAGTGCTACCCCCACGTGTTCCCATGTAAAGAATCAGTATTTTCCCCCCAAGATACAGCTATAAAGTTACTCATTTTCATTTTTGATTAAGTATGGATTTTGATTAGATTTTGTGTCTGTAAGTAGTTATTTATAATACCTCATCATGCGTATTAGACCTCAAACAAAGAAAAAGCATGTACTTTGCCCTCACTTTATATGCCTTTTCTCTAGCAATTTTCTCTATTAATTGGGGAGAAGTGAGAACAGAGTACTTAAATACTTCCCTACCTAAATGTAAAATAAAGGCAAGTAAGAGAAAGAGGTATTATCTTTTAAACAAGAAAAAGTAGCTACCTAGCATTCTTCTACTATACTTGTACTGAGGCTTTTCTTTGTTGTGTCTTTTCAGCTATTTCTACATCCGTTTTCAAAGACTGCCTTTACTGTGGGGCTAGCACACGCAGGCTTCATGTTATGAGATAAATTCCATAAGCAGGAGCAGAACAATAAAGATTTAGGTTCAGAGAACTTAACACCTAAATAGAGCCACAGCAAGGAAAATTGCCTTTGCTTTTCTACCACTAAACTCATTTATTCTGGGAACAAAATCCTGCACAACGTCAGGTCAGTCCCTGAGCTGACAACTCTGGTTGGTAAGAACAAAAAAATACGCCTTATTTACCTCTTTTCACTGTGCACACTAGGAAAGCAGAGATTGACATCCTGCCCCAGACACCAAAAGGCTTCAATATGGCTCTCAGTGTATGAGCTTCATATTATGAAGTTCTAGGTATAAGCTTAATTTTTGCACACAGCAATCTTCAGAAAGGTCAAAAGAACTTCTCTAAGTGGTGCACCCATGCTCTGACTGCATAATTGATACCACATCCTTTTCTTTCCTACTGTATTCCTCACCAGCTCTAAGATCTGTGAAACTTTCCTGAAAATGCCACAAGAGAAAGCAAAACTGCTATGTTGCAGAAAAATTCTTACCAATAACAATGGCTCCAGAAGTCAGTAAGTTCAGGTTCACACAACATTCAGATTTACTGTTACCTTTTACATACTTCACTGTTCAACAGGGAAGCATGATTAATTGGTTTTCAGAGGTTTAGTGCTACAGGAACAATGAATAAACCAAACCTTTGCTATTCAGCCATAATACCAAGATTAGCAAACATTAGAAATTGATAGAAATGAAAGCAAGCATATTTATTATGTTGATAGAAGTCTTTTGGTGAGAATGTAATGTTCTTCATGTTAGACTTGGATCTCTTCATTTTTTTTCTAGAATGGTATTTAATGTTTTTTGCTCATATCATTGTTATCATAATAGAAGAACAGATTGACTTAATTATTTAATTAAAATGCACCAATGAGTTCAGACGGTATTAAGAATATTTCATCCCAGGCAAGACGATATTTTCTCAATGTTATTTTACGCATGACAAATTCTTCAGGGTTGAAGCTCTGTATTCACCAGAGATGCCTTTCTTATGTGTTATGTGTGAATAGGCTACAAAAATATTTTTTTTTAACTTTAAGAGGATTAGCTGCTTCAAGAAATGTTCTCTTGCCTTGAAGTGCACTTCATAAAGACAGACAAATAGTCAACCCATTACAATCTGTATTTCAAAAGAAGTTTCAGTTCACATGAAATCTCATTGTCCACATCTGCAAGACAGTTTTACAACTGCTTCCTAGGACCTGGATTGGTGTTTGAAGCCCATCTACTGTAAATAGCAAGTTCTATTACATGGACATGGCAATGAATACATACTTCACACTGTACGCACTGCTTATTACGCTTCTATGTAGCAAACTACCTCGTCTCACACACAACACCCCTGAATACTTATTACTGACAGTCAAAACAGCTCACAAAGGCTTTGCAAGTTTTTAATTAAACCAAGTGAGCAGACTTACAATAACAGTTCATTATGGCAAGTCAGAATTCTGCACTTAAGCAGTTTGACTCCTCCAATTGAAGGATGTTTAGCCTGGCCTACAGAGCAGTGTCCAATTTGTTGGGATTCCAAGAGAACACCAAAAATGCACTAAAAGTACAAAATTACAAATATCTTAAAATGCAGGAAAGAATTACAAGATTATTACTTACTAAAATGTTAATAGAGCCTAACGACAGGAACTAAAAACCGTTTTCAGTGGGAAAGTTTTGTTGTTTTTTTTTTTTTTAATCGAAACCAACAGCAGCAACAGACAACAATATAAAGTGCTTATAAAGTTGGATTAATTATGCATATTTATTGTAAAATAATTATATATAGATTTAGAAATGTTTTAAATTGAACTGCTTGTGGGACAGAAATTCACAGCGGCATAGGAAGTCAAGGGTTCTCTGGTCATTTGTTAATGGGAGAAAATAAGTAAACGCCTTTTGTTTTCAAGACAAAACTGAAAAATCCTCAGCTGTGGTTCATTTAGCTAAAGGTCTATTGAGAGTTAGGACACATAATAGGAAATATTTTTCACAAAGGAAAGTTTTCAGGATTAATTCTCACTTGGTTCTTGGACCTAAAGGTGTCAAACAGTAGCAGTCTGTAGGAAAAAATTAAAAAAGAAGAGAGAAATTAAATTTTAAGCCATTAATTTACTTATTCTGAGAATGCTGGGAAAACTAATGTCCTAAATCTTTTATTTGTTTTGAGAATCACATAATTGCTTTCAAGACCTTTTACTGCTAGCACAGAATATTTTCATTTTAATAATATTTACCTGTTTGAGGGAAATTAAAATCTATTTAAAAAGCTCTAAGAGTTGTTCTTACATAATTTCTAAACCAAAGAGCTGAAAATAAGAAAGCACTAACAACCAGGATAAACTTAGGATAAAAGCCTGCAGTTAAATCTGTGTTGGCCTAGAGGATGTCTAAAATTTCACAAGTACACTGTCCTTCAGAAATAGCTTGTAGGACAGCAGTTTTAGAGTTCAAAGTGCAAATCATCCAACAGTGTGTAACGGTATACAGCAAATTCCACCTGTTCATGTAAAGGAAGAGGCATTCAGCTTTAACTGGACAAATTAATTTGAAATAAAACAGAACTGGAAAACAATCCCACGTCTGGCACTTGCTCTATTAAAACCCTGAAAATAAACTCTAAGCATAGTGAAAAGTGCATTTCAGCCATAAGGGAGAACGTGAACACCTTTAGTGTGAGGAAGGTTCAAAAGGGTCACTAAACGGATTCCTGGCACCTCTGTTGTTCAACACAGACAATCAAAAATCTAATATTCTCTTCTAACACTCAGCAGCTGCATCTCTTTGTGAAGAAGTCTGAAACTTAGCATGGGGAAAATTAAACATCAGTGCTCATCTAGATTCCTTTTTAGTATTTTCCAGACAAGAGGGGAGAGTGACGCAGGAGCCAAGAGGTGCTCTGTACTGGTCATGATATTATGCAGGTTTGAAAGCAAGTAATTGCTTTTCCATCATTCTATTATTTTTTTAATATAGTTTACTGCTTTGGACACTTATCTTGTGGTCAGGAGTATAGCAGGGCTATAGCAGGCAGGCAATATAGGATTTCTGAGATATGCCCCCAAACTAAAAAAATGCCATGAAAAAACATTCAAATGAATAACAAAAGAGAAATTAACATTCTTTCCAATCAAAAATCAAAATGATGCAATACACACATTTTCTTTGTGTGCTCCTGTATGACATACAACATCTTATGAAAACTTCCTGATAAAAACATAAAAATTCTATCACGATTTGTGAATGTTCCAGAGATGTAGCGAATCTCATTACAGAACAACAAATGACAGTACAAAACAATGTATAAAAGAAAAAAGAAACAGAATTTTTGACTGCATAGTTAAATTTTAAAAGGTTTATTTTGGTAATACCAAAACGCCCTGTGGTTGGGAAAGTACGTGTATGAATAAAATACGAATCATGAAAATCCAAGAAAACAAAAAGTGCCGGAGAAAATGAAAGGCCCTATCTAAATATCTTACAGCTTTCAACCTGCTGAACATACCCGGAAACTAAGACATCTAAGGGGTTGAGCACACTCAACTATAATTACCAAAGGCATTCAGAAAATCAAAAGCTAAGAAAAAAGACACTAAGTTGACTGCTACAAATAACATTTAAAAAGTTATCGGTGTGTGTAGAATCATATTCTCAACTGAAATGCAATTCTTATGGGTGAAATGAAAATGTAATATTTTCTGTCAGCCTTTTGTGCTGTGATTTAGTGATGTTTGACCTATCCTTCTACTGTCTTAGCCTTATAGAGAAAATCTTAAACTGAAATAACAGCCTGTGAACCAAATTTGAGGTGAAGATGAAGGAAGGTTAAAACTTGATTAACTATGTCTAAATTTGCTGTCAGAACTGGAGATAAAATTTTGCTTTCCATTTTCCTGAGCTACAGAAAAATACCTGTAAATTTCTTTACTCATTTAAATGACTTCACAGAGTTTGTTTTTTTCATTTGTTTTGTTTTTAATTACAAAAAGTGCACCACAAAATGATAGGACAATACACAAACAGAAAACTGAGCCAGAAAGGATTATAAAAAGTCAATCTAGTAATCTCCATCTCTTCTAAAGGCAGATAGTATCTCAGTAGATGGCAGGTGCTATCTAACCTTTCTGAAAACACCTTGTTTCCCAAGCAGGCTTGTACCCACCTTATATTGGTTTTATCTAAACTACCACCTCCTTGCTTGCTTACAGGAACATCATCTCAGACAGTATCAACAGCTTCAGTAAATTTAAGATATGTGGCTGACAGCCCCCGCTTCTTGTCAGTCCACAAAACACATTTAAAAAGTCTACATTAATTGGTTTCGTATGAATTACTCCTCATGAAATGATGCTGCTTATTATTTATCTTTGTTTTCAGGCAGTGTACAACAGTTGAGGTTTTGGGTTTTTTCCCTCAGTTATTGGGTTCATTAGAACTGACTGATTTGTAATTGCATTCTTTTTCACTTTTAAAATCATCCATTCTGCTACTTTCAGAAACACTATACATTGTTTCTAAATTATAGACAACTAACACTTCCCTCACATATAATAATTTCTAATTTAAAAGAGGCTTCTTTCCACACAAGACCTTTTTTCAACCTAGGTCCCAGTAAGAATAAATCTTTTGAGGGTTCTTTGGGCCTTTTACATTGTTTGGGAGCAGGAACAAAAATCCATTATTTGCACAGCTTGAATCACGCATTCTCGTATATATTTTTATACAAGTGTATATGCAAAATGCAGCAAACAAAAATTAATATTGCTGTGACTACTACTACAGACTGAGAAGGAGTTACAGTTGGTGACCTTTTTTTTTTTTTTTTTTCATAGAAGCGTTTGAATTTGTAGTTTCCTTTTAGACATCTCTCTCATAGTGCTTCTAAAATAATATCACCAGTACAGAGGGATGCAGCTATTATGGACCTGATTTCAAGAGTGCTAAACCTACATAGCTTCAGCAATAGCCTATAGAAGCTCTAAATAATGAACACCTCTGAAAAACAATGGGATCATTTCTGCAGTATCATTTAGCACAAAGCCTTGACTAGTGAAATCAATTTGCTTCTGGAAAAGAATGAAATCTACTTCCTTCTAGAATCTTTGAAATGTGCAATTTATTCCCTTCTGTTTCCTTCATTTCAAACTGTCCCTTAAATGCAATTTTTCACAGATCAGATTTTAGTTTTCAGACAGCAAGTTTACCTACGATGGACCTTAATGCTAAAAGTAAATGGGATTCTGACAAAATTGTATGATTGTATTTCATACCGATATCTCTTCTGCAGCCATTTTTGCTTCCTTTCTGCTTACTCTGGTTTAGCAGGGAATCTAGCATTAGCAATATACATTAGCAAGATATCGCTTACAAGATTTCTTGTACTCTGAAGAAATCTTTTGCTGCGATATCAAATAGCACTTGAGGTTGCTGTCTGTGCTATGCAACCCCATGCACAATTTACTTGGAACGAAACAAAATCCTTTGACTGCAGACTTTGTAACTAGCAAAAGAAATTTCAGCTTCTTTCGGGGAATATAAAAAAGCACTTAATGAAAAGGGCAAGATATATTTTCATGTTTCAGGTCAGCAGAAATTAAGAATTTTTGTGTTAAGCACTCCCAGCGTAAACACTGACAGTGTTGTTAAAGAAGAAACCAGTAAGTGAACAGAGCACTTTTAAAAGTAGTGCAAAATGGATTGAATGGAAATCTGAGATTTTTCTGAGGTACATCGGCAGGTCCACACCAGCTAGTGCTTTGGCTAGGCTGTACGCATACCCAATGCAGCAAAACTGATCTAGAGTAGAATTCACAATACAATTATTCTAGTACATATAGAGCTGTTGTTCAAAAGGTGGACTCAGCAGGTCTTCTGAGCTCCATAGTTTGTGTCAGGACTGGCTCTTTCCTGAACTGGTCTCAGACCAGGATTCTAAACCAAAAAAATCTAACTCCTTCCTCTACATTATCTTTTTTTTCCCCCTCTTCTCTGTTATTTTCTTCCTTCTTTTCTTCATTTTGCTTTTTTGTTCAGTTGACTGAGCACAGAGATGTTGGTTTGTTTGTTTATTGGTTTTTTATGTTCCTTGTTTTGGGTATTACATACTATTTTAATATATTTTAATATATTTTATATGTTTTTATATATTTATTAAAAACAAAACAAAAAACAAAACAAACAAAAAAAGAAAACAAAACCAAAAATAAATGCTCCAAGAACTAAGTTCTGCATTTTGGTCAACAGCGTTGATGAAATATGTACGCAGCATCTCTACCGTCCACTTGGTATTACACCAAACGCATTGCTTCAACTTGCAATTATTGCTTCAATTACAAATACTTTCTGAGTTGCACGCATGCTCAGCTCTCAAAATGCTTTAAGATCAATCCTCTAATCACCAAAAAAAATCTTCAAATCTCCTGACACATGCATAGCATCGCTCCTCCGAAGTCAGTGCCCACACAGCCCTGTTTCCTTCAAAGCAGGCCCTGAAGGGGAATGATGGAAAAGCAAACGCTATTTGCCCAAGGCACCAAAGTTTGGAAAATTGGAGCAGTGTTTATCTGCTTTATTCAGTCAGCTACAGCTCTCTCTGCTGTGTTCTTGGATGCCACAAGACTTTGCACTTTGAGGTTATGTCACGGCATCATGAAACAGGCTGGAAGAAGGATGCCTCGGGGTAGCCTTGGAGCAGAGCAAAGACAGTCATAGATAAATGAATATAACAGACAAACTAATAACAAGTGAGTGGTGGGCTGGAGAGAGATCGGCAATGCCATTCTTAATAGTAGCAGGGGCCAAGTTTATGTGGAAGGGGGCAGAATTTGGACTTGCCTGTATAAACATAAAATCTGAGACTATCCTTAGCCAGACTCCTGTAATATTTCAATTCTGAAGTAGGAAGCCGAAATCAATTTATCTTTCAATCTGCCGGTGTACACTGAATTTCACCATCCCAACTGCCACATTTACCCCTAACAGACTGCACATAAATCGAGGTCATGCTAAAAGTTTAGTCTGATTGATAGACTCATCCAGTAAAATCAGTGACAGCTGCGGAGAGGGCTGACCAGTCTGTTCTGTGTCAAGCTGGTACACAGCCTCTTCTTGTACCTTGCACAGGCATGGAACCAGATGTTCTCTGTCTACAAAAAACATCAGTCCTATCTAATTCACTGTAGCTTATTTCTTGTCTCAGAGCCTGCTGGTATTTCTGGCAACGCTATATGATTATAATGTCAGAATGTCTAAAAATATTGCAAAAAAAAAAGAAAAAATGTGTAATCATTGAAATTAGCTAGCTAAAAGATAGCTCTAGTAAACAACAGCTTTAAAAAGAAAGACAGTTCATGAATTAGGTTACTCTAGGTTATAATTCAGCTTCACAAAGCAGGTACAGTACGTACACATGGTAGAATAAGAAACCAAAGGAAATATCCTAAATGACACAGGAATCCTAAGCTACCATCACACAGCTAGTATTGATAACCTATTGGATGAGTCTAAATGGTTCCTGAAACATCTTCGCCTGCACTGTGGCAAATGGCTTCAGTTCTGTCACCTCAGCAGGGTCAGGCGAACAGAGCCTCCCTCTAAAGAAACTTAGTTGAAGACAAGAGATTGAAGAACTTGCTGTTGATGGGACACACAAAATGATGCACCTTGTGACTCGAGATGCGATTCTGGCACTTACTGCAAATCCACATACTGATTTGCTGGGAAAGCTGATCAGCTTTACCATCCATAGATCTCACAAGTACAGAGGAACAGATGAGACAGGGATTTCATTCTGGAGGTGCAACTCATACTTAGCATGGAATAGAGGAGAAAAATGAGTCAGAGTTGCATGTGAAGGGAAACAAAAAGGAAAAGACTGATGATATGACAGTGGCTTAAAGTAAGGTGACAACTCTAACGAAACTGAATAAGAATCTCTATCAAAATAATTATTCATGAACTGGAACCATTCAAGTTTTCAAACATTTCTAGAGAAACAATGGAATCATTGATGTCAAAGGCAAATAGAACTCTTTAAGAGAATCACTATGTTACTCTGCTTCTGATACCACATCACTTAATGACTATGAATATCACCGTATACATTGGAGAACTAATTATAGCTCATGCAAGCACACACAGATATGCAAGGATGCACAGAGAAGAATAAGAGGTTAAAAAGAAAAAATATTTATCAAGAATCCATGTTGACTATATGTGAAAATATCTCTAGAGAAACAACACAACAAAAAGACTCTTCGCGTAGCACAGGGGAACTGATACCCTCCAGATAGTTCTACTTTTATACCTGTCTCGTGCAACATTCCTTGGAAAATACCTGTCCCAGCCACAAACATGAGTACAAATACAAGAATAACTGCATTTCTAGTTATTATGTACACCTATGGATAACTAAAGCTGTAAGATTTTCAAAACTGCAAAAAGAATGACAAATCTTTTATACGTGTATAGATGCACATGCTTCAGACAAGCAGGTGTATCTACTCTTAAATAGCAGTTTTTTGTATGCATGCCACACCCATTTTGCATTTTGTTAGCTGTAAGTTCTTCTAGCTGTAAGTTCTTTTTTTTTTTTTCTTTGCCAAGAGAAATGCACACTTTATGTGATGTTTATTTGATGTTGATTACTAATATCAGCAAGTAATTGAGCTTGGTGTTTCAATAATTTGTATCTCAACACTAAAAGCTTTGGTCATGAATATATACAGAAAGTGATAAAAATCTGCTATACCAGCTGAAAATAATCAGTCTAGTAATCAGAAATTGATATACACTGATTAGGGAGTATTTTTTGAATGAAAACAATGATCAACCACATTATAAAAAAAAGTCAGAATACAAAACTCAAGCTCATAACTCCTAGCTAAAAATTTCTAATAACAAAATCTACACAAAACATAGGTTTAGATAACCCAGAAACACATGTGACTGAGGATTTTTCTCAATCCAAGAAGGGGGGGGGGGAGGGGGGGAGATAGCATTCTGTGTATCTGTCTGCAAGGAATAAACTAGATACTAAAAGGTGATGCTTGCAAAAGGAAGTGCCAGTAAAGAGGCTACTGAAGAATTTAGAGATTTCATTGCAAATCTGCACCAAATTAGAATGGTGGTCTCTATTCACCTCGATGTTCTTTGATGCACACAGAGAACATCATATCTGGGACACCAAATACAATCAAAGAGCATTTACATCACTAAACACAGGCAAATACAGCTGCTTAGATGAGATCAATATATATGTAGTAACACAGTAACGTGGGAACTCAGCAACTGAATTTACTACTTGCTGAGAGTTTCCTCATGTTTTCTGCCTGCGGGGATTTGATCCAAAAATACTTATTAGAACACAGCACTATTCGCAGCAGCAAAATAATCACAAAACAATCAGCAGAAAAACACCTTCATCTGCTGGGAACTTCTAAAGCCTATCCAAATCTCCCAAGGTGGAAAAAACACTATTTTATTTTCTTTATTCAAATCTATTCTAGTTTTAAGTGCTGTCACGGCGTTAAGGGGGCTTATTAGCTACTATAGAGGTGAAAGCAATTTATTCCACATATTTGTTATGATTATATTTTAAATGAAACTGCCCCCTAAGACTGAAAAAGTAGTAACTATTCGCCCACATGAAGGAAGCTGTTAGTGCCTTTTTTTTCCCTGAAGTTGTTAACTCTCACTGGTTATTTACACCCATTGTCAATAACAATATAAAAAAATAATGAATAGGAAAGTTATGATTTCTCAAGACTTAAGGAATATGATATGTAAGATCTCCAAGGCAAATATGCTTACTCTCAACATAATCATTTTGCAAGCCCGATGTTTCTAAAAACATTTATTTCACAATTGTCCTTGCCAATTTAGAAAAACAGGGCATCAAACACAGCTTGATTTAACCTTTGTTCTTTGATCGACTTTTTTTTTGCTACAATATTATGAGGGCTGCTCCAAAAGTAATGCATCCTATTTTATGACATTGACATCAGAGACAGATGTTGCTGAGATGGTACCAGATGTTGAACTTTCCCACTAATATTCTGTGTCAATATCTTGTTGTCATGTGACAGATGGCAGCACAGGGGCACTCTGACAAGAACGGTGTCTGACATGGAAGTATGAAGCAAAGGGTTAAAACTGACTTCCTCCATGCAAAAAGAAAAATAAAAAAATAAAAAAAATGGCATCCACTGACAGTCATTGACATTTGCTGAACATTTCTGTAGACTGAACAGTGGAGGCAGCAGGTGATGTGTTTCAGCAGTGGCAACAGTAACATGAAAGACAAGCCACATTATGGAGGGTCATGTGAATTTTTTGAGTGTGGCATGTAGGCTCCTGTTTGTTGCTGCCAAAAAATGCACAGCTAATGGTGGTAACTGGTGAAAAATAGCATCTTGTAGCTGAGAATTTGCTCTATCAAGTAGTCTTATTGTGTTCATTGTATCTGCTGTAGTTTCCATGGAAATACATAGGAGGTATTACTTTTGGAGTGATCTATGTAGCAGTATTTATTAACAATTCTTGCACGCCAAATACACAAATTGAATCAATTCAGTCTTCAAGTAAGCTACCTGCCATTTATTCACTGGAAGCAAGGTAAGCTTAAGAGACAGACTGAATGCATTGAGTCAGCTTTTTTTTTTTTTTTTAAACAGTGAAAGACACTGCCTCCAATTACAGTAAATATAGAGTTTCAAATTACATGCTCAAAAAGTGATGAAAGACTAAAAAACTCTAACCAGTTGCAGAAGGACGTATTTAAAAATATGATTTTCAGACAAAAATCTATCCCAAGTGCTGATCGGAGAACTTGTCAGTAAATGCCCTTGTATAATCTGTATGAGCAATTTGTCTGCATTACTTGGGTTAGGAAACAGCAAATTCTAACATAAGTGGAAATATTTCACCTACAAGTCTTATTCATCTAAATGCAGGAGTTTCACATTTTAAACTCAGAGTACCTCAGTGGACAAGCTACAAATATTTTATTGTTACAAAGAAGTCCATGCTTATTTTGCTACAGGATTCTTGTCCCCCTATTGCCTTTTAACTAAGCACCCAAGTATCAGCAGCTAACAATATTTCACCTCTCTGCCAACCAATTTGCTTAAAAGACTACCTTACGTACACTGGAATTACAGAATATTTATCTACAAGAAATATATGATTTTGTCCTTCTGCTAAGTCTTTGTTAATTCCCATTATCCATTTTCAACATAATGTTACAATCACAAGGCATTTTCCTTCATCAGTTTCTTCTTTTTATGTTTATTCCAGCTATATAGTCCTAGCAACCTCTGGTAAGAATAAATTTTAAAAATGCTAGATGTGGTTAGTGAGGAGGAATGTTTGTCTCCAAACACAAAAGAAACTGCAGACAAGAACATGCAAGAATTTCTACAACGGTTTTAAAATAAGAAAACCAGTTGGTGTTTAATAGTATTCGTGTAACAAGGACAAAATCTGCTGGCTGCTTATATTATGCATACAGGAGTTCTATTTGTTCTCTAACATCCAGATGCATCAGGCAAATTTCTGCCACTTTTAAACTTCCCATGAAAAGATTTGTTAATAAGCTCACTCGCTCAGCATGCCCACAGAAAGGAAAACAAACAAGCACCTTAGATGCACCCTTCTCACAGCTCCTGCTCACCATTTGATATCAGGAAACATAGAGCTGTTCCCAGTATTGCCAATTCCTCTACCAACAAGGATCAGATCCATCACAGCACCGCAGCAGGCAGAACAAGGACTGCCTTCTGCTCCCTCTGATTATATTTCTGGCCCTGCCATCAGAGCTCCAAAGCAGGTCTAGCAGAAGTAACAGACTGAAGTTTGATAAGGCCAATTCCCTCTAGCACACAAAACACATCCAAGTTGCCCACAGTTCTCCCAGCATAGTTATAAACAGACACTTAACCAGTTGTGAAGGTGAAAGGGAAAAAAAATGCCATATAGAACTTTGTTTATAACCTTATATATAACTCTTCTCATTAGTATTGTGTAGAGGTGTTTCATCAAAATCCAACTGTTTTTAAGAAAAACTTTAAGAAAACAGATAAAGAAAAGAGAAGCAAAAATGAGAAAGAGTTTCATTTTGTACACAAGGCAAGTAGAAAGCCAGCAAAAGATACAAAAGATGGTGGCAGAATGCCCGATTAAACAAAAGCAGAAAGAACCGGACTTAAAAAAAAGTTATTTTCTAAAACCTGAAATGAGCTTCCTAAGATTACTTATAGATATCTCATAATTACAAAAGAAAGAGGGTATACTTGATAAACTACAATGCAAGTACCAGGCCCTAGTAGAAAATCAAACAGAAGAGAAAGCCTCTCTTATCAAGCTCTAAACTTCTCATAGTTTCCATTTATAATTTCTTCCCACATAATAAAAATTGCAATTTTAAAGATACAGAAGAAAGGATTTTATAGGCTAAATATTATAGCATAATGTTATTTTCTTGGCCACTTCTGAAACACTGATAATTACTTTTACTTGCAATTTTAAATTCCTTTCTGTGCTTCTTCCAGGCACTTTCCTTCCTATAACACTTACTATATTTTCTGATACTGTTTAAATCCCTCATTACCTGTCACGATTCTCCGTTTTGATACAGGAAAGGTTTCTATCTAATTAAAAAGAGTTAGGCTATTTTAGGAAATTGCTGCAAAGAACTACTATTCTTCCAGAGAAGAAACAATTCCCTGTACGTAACTATGCATGGAATAAAAGATGTTGGTTCAATATGAATGAATGATGTTACATTGGATTCCAAGTATTTTGAAAGAGGTTTTCTAGCTTTGAGAGCATTTTTAATGTTTAAGAAAAAAAAGAAATTTTTCAAAGGATAAGAATTAACACTGATAGTCTTGGGTAAGCCTTCCTATTGATGACCATATATAAGAAATATGTATTTTTTTTTCCTTGAAAAGTAAAACACAAGTTTTTATTTACTTATTGTTTAATAATTGCATCCAGGAAGGAAAACAATTGCAAAGTTCAAAAGGAGGCAGTTTTACTTTAGAAATAGTTTCTTTATTTGGTGTTCGAGAGTGACTCTTTGGTCCTTAACTCAGTATTTACTTCAGTTTTCTGCTTGCTTTTTCTTTTTCCTTCTTCTGCATTACCTTTTTTTGCAAGGTACAGAAACTCAGCTGTCTAATCTAATCTTTTCCAGTCTGAAAATGAAAATACAGATACATAATTTTGATGCCTGGGATTCTAACATTTCCCATTATACAATGGCCATTTTTGATTAATACATATAATTTGTAGATAAACTATGAAACTCCTACTTATTATTTAAAAAACAAGACAAGCTTAATGCTCCTTCTAACAAGATATTTGAGAGACTAACAAATGACCTTTTTAGTGGCAAAAGATTACTTTAGCTAAATCACAATACCAAATGGTGAAAGACTAGGCTTAAATAAAAAAATGCTCAGAATAATCAAGCTTAGATGCTGCTTTTTCTCTCCAAAAAGCAAGGTTTGACTAAAATACATTATGATTCTATTATTCTGCACATCAATCACCATTTGAATTTCTGCATTAGTCTTGTATTTACAATCTCTACAAACACCATGTTTTCTAAAATAAATTTTAGCAGAAGTTACACTGGAACATCTCTTGAGATAGTAGAAAATACCTTCTTTAAAAGTAATCTCTGAACAAGGATTAAAAAGATAACTTATAACTGCCTTTTTTTTTTTTTTTTAAATCTTATCACATCTTGGCTCCCTCACAGAAAAAGCAGTGATAAGTACTATAAAAAAAAAAAAAAACAACACTGCAGACAGATTTCAAGGCTGTAGCCTTTTAGATCAGCTGATGGAGGTCTGAAAAGGAGGAACTGTCTTATCCTTATTTTTAACTACATTTCTCATAGTCCAAACGTTTGTAAGCAAAGATGTGATTAAAAAGCAAAGACAAATGGAATAGAACAGACATGGGCACTAATGTTTTTAAAAGGTATGTACAGAACTTCAGATATCAGACAGTAAGGATGGAACTGCAGACATGAGGACAAGTGAGCTTTGTTGATGGGGCTCAAAGTACTTCTGAAGAATTATATGGAACATGTCAACAGTGGGCTGCTGAGCGACTCACTTGCATGTGATTTTAGCCACATGTCAAAGAAGGTGGTCCTGTCATATGTCTAAATTGCACTGTGAAGTAGGTCTGTGAAGTTCTCTTTATAAGAGAATAAGAATAATTTCCTTGAATATTTGGTGAATATTTATGAAGAATAAATTAATAAAATATATATTCCTGCGTGCCTCATTTCATTACAGCCACAAGATACTGTGGATGAAAGAAGTCATCTATCATAACATATTTATAATTTTCTTTTCTGTCAGCAATGTAATCACCAAGATACCTTTGTACCTTCCGACATTTGTTTCAACTGTCTAAAAGAACTGGAAGTGTAAGGGTCATGCTATGTTAGTCGTCTTATATTGAATAGCACATTAGTAGAATATAATTATCCATAACATAGCATTTATCAATAGGAAAAAAATTTGCACAAGCTGATGACCTACAGAAAGAAAGATGCTCAATTTTTACTGTAGCTATATCTGTTCTTTGTGCTCTGGTATCTGTAATATAACTAATAAACACCATTTCTGATACCTCGCAAGGTAGAGACCACACTGCAGTTAATTTTCTTTAAAAATGATATTAGTCTATAGGGAAAGGTAACCTAAATTTTTTATGATGTGACACGATAACTCAGTCGGTGTTTCAGTACAGAACCAGAGTAATTCTGAAGGCAGAATACACGAGCAGTCATGAATTCCAAAGATGAAACGTGACAGTTCTTAAATAACAAACTTATTTTTCCTTCCCAAAGAAAAACTACAGTTCAGTAAGTCCCAATTTGTCTATAAATTATCCAAATGACTTAAACTTGTTTTCATAAATATTTTAATAATAAACTTCTGTAAGAAGCAAGCAGGTTTCTGATCCTGCTCAGTAGTATATGTTTGTTTAATTTCAAGCATAGAAATAATCCACACAAAATGAAAATAATCCAAATAGGAATATATATCTCTTTGTATGCATGCATACGCACGTATTATGTGTATACAGGAAAATAGACACGTATTAAGCAACTGCCTATATTTTCCAGTGCAACCTGTTAAAACCATTCAAGTCATCTCAGAAATTGCATTTCTATTTGCACTTTCTAATAACGCTACTCCATACACACAGGCACAATCACTTGAAGGTGATGGTCCACAGAGAGAGCAACAGTGTTTCCACTGAGGCTAAAATTGTCATACATACAGCAGAATCTATTTGAAACCCTATCTGACAATAAAAAGTACAGTATGTAAGTACAACACATACAATTTATGTGCAGAAAAATCGTCAGAGTACTTCTACAAAGTACAAAAATTTATAGAGCCATTTTAAACTTCTTAATTTTGTCATTAAATAGAAAAATAGCCATTTTTTAATTTGATAATGTTTGTTTGTTTTTTCTTAAGAATCAAAATGAAAATCATTTGTGACTGGATCTGCCTCTTGGAAAAGCAAACAAAAACCCAAACAGATGCTATCTGACAGGCAGGATTTTTGGATCTCTTATTGCCTTAAGTTTGAAGTACATATGTTTTACTTAAAACAAACAAAAAAAACCCCACAAATCTACATTTACAGAGATACAAAATACAAACAGATCTGGAAAACAAACGAAGGATGAAAAACAGAGCAAGAAAATAACCAGATTAAGTTCTTCTGCTGTAAAATGACATTTTGTCTCTAAATATTAAGTACTATACCAAGAATTCTAAATTATATCAAAGGCAAAAATATCAAAGACAAACACATGCAGCGCTCATTTTTCTGTCGCCTTTTAGGCATATGATTATTTACCACCCAACAGGTAATTATCCACTTTTCTTTTATTCTAAGCATCTATTCACTCCTCCAGAGAATGTTATTTGCATAAAGGCGATCTCCTGGGAGTTTTGGCTCTATCTTAAAAATCACGATCAATTTCTGTGTAATCCAGCTGGATATGAAGCAAGATATGGCACATAGACGAATGGAAATGCAAGAAGCACCAAAGCGTGAAAGAAAGTCACCTTGAAGGGCTGAGGCTGCAGCGTATTTTGCCTTAGGTTTCACAGCTTCATTACACATGCATGTTCAAATATACATTGCTTAATCATAAACTATATGAACAATCACCTAATAGGGCATCTAAACAGTTGCAGGATGTACATACTAGTTTAGGATCTAAGTAAATTGTGCCTTATTGATAGCTTGTTTTTTTCTAATTAAGGTGACAAATAAACTCCTGCAGATGGCTTAGATAAATCTAGATAAAAATGGTTCCTTTCAGCAGAGGAGCTCTGAATCTCATTCACCGCACAAAGTATACAGTGTATGGAGTATCTTTCTGAACCAAAAAGAAAAGGCACAAGGTTATCACTTTTGATTAATAGCTTTAAACCTCAAGATGATGTTGCCTTGGAATGTTAATTTGTCCTCCTGTTTGGGGCATATACATTATCCCAGCATTTTGCCAGTTCCTCCACAGTCCCCAAGGTCACCCCCAAGAGATCGGGTTGGTCAGTGTGTTCTTAGTATAACATCAGATCATTTGTTTAAAATACATTTCCACAGGAAAAAAATATCAGTACAAAATCAAATCAGTACTTCCTACCTAAACTAAGGTCAGATGTACATTTCACTTAAAGAGCTCCAACAACCTGAGTTCCACACTCTGTCTTTAGATGTAAGCAACTGCAAAATGCCTTTATATCTTAATGAGTCACACACTTTGCAAACTTAGTTGGTTATCACAAAAGTAATTTGAAGTATTTAAAATGATTCATTGCAATGAGGAGGAAATCTTTTTACTGAGACTGTCATAGAGAAGATGGCCCACAGCTTGTGATGAGAAAAGGTATGAAACCTGAAGAAAATCTCTTCTAATCTCTAATAACAATGCAAGACACCTTAATAGATAACATGGCCTAAGCAGGTTTGAGTACTTGTTGTGAAGTTATACCAATAACACTCCCAACACAGATAGAGAGAATTACATTGATCAAAATGATCAAAAATAGCAAAGTTTCATTCTAAGTTGTCTTTAGTTGGGCAAATGTTTAATGTTCCCAAATACAGTAAGCAATTTTGAGGTTGCTCAACTGCATTGCAGAAAAGAAGATACCTACAAAGCATTATCAATAAGTTGTTCCAACAACACTACTCTGAGAAAAGCACCCTCACATACAGTTGTCCAGGCTCATTCTAGAGTACCACAGATTTTCATTCTTCCCCACTGGAAGAATGAGATAAAGACATGTAGGCTAAAATCAAAGGTTTCAAACTCGAGTGCAAAATTTATCTGTTCAGTACAGCTCTGTACCTAAGTGAGGGGACTACTTGTTCTCCCCTGCCCTCACAGATACGCTCAGCTCCCTGAGACAATCTGTATTAAAAGTCTTCAAGAATACGGTGCTAAAAACACCACAAAAACAAAATGGAGAGCATGTTGGGCTACAGCATCAACCCAAATGAGAAATCACACATTGCTACCAATTTAGTCTGCAGTATTAGCAGAATAAAGGAACAGAATTTGAAAGATTACTGTTGAATGAGATAAAATGTGAAATTTAAAAGCCCTTTAAATAATGAGTTTCTTGCTGCTAGAATTTGCTACAGCCAGATAGCAAAACAATTACTTTGTGACAGATTGTGGGGAAAATGGCAAGTTTATTTAAAGGCTAGACAAATTTAATACAGTTACTACTTTCTTTATTTTCTTCTTTGTACTGTGCATTCTGAGTGAGTGGCTGTCAGGGACTTCTATGGACAATAACAATGAAGTAACAAGTGACTACAAAACACACTGCTTCTATAAGTGAACTACCAGTGGACAAGCACAATGGTTCTGCTTCTTTCATAGAATTTCTGTTAACAGTTGGTCAGGAAATAACATTTTTCCTTTTGAAAAGAAATAAAACCCACAAATGATTCCACTTCTCTTACAAGTCGCTGTTTTAGGGGGCGCTGCGTCCTTTCTTTCTACCTGTGCTACAGTAGCCGCAGGTTTTTATTTTCTCAGAAATGCTACCCAACGTTTTATGAAACTCAGGTCTAACTGAAAAAGAAGAAATTGAAAAATATAGTTTGATGGGTCTAATAGTATTTAGTTACTAATAATATCTAGCTCTACTTCTTCAAAGTGAATTCCTTAATCTTGGCATTGGTACTTTGTGTATTTTTACATTTATTTCTGTTGGAACTACAGGGATTTGTAGCATGTTCATTACACAGTGCAAAAAGTTGATAGTGTTTTAATGTGGTCCAGCTGAATTAGAGTGATAATTAGCTTCCTTGATTTTTTGCTTCAACAAGAAATTTCTGATAAGAGTCCTGAGAGTCAGTGGTGCTCTCCTTTAGGTATTCTTCCTAACACTACCATTAGAGTATGTTAGTTGCAACTCCTACATAAATGTAAAAAATATTTCTGCTGAAGGAAGGCATTCTAGAAGGAGAAAGAAGAATGATTCCTACTTATATACACAGGACAAGGCAGGAGGAACTTCTGCAAGTTCCAAAGCAAGGAGCTAAAACAGACTGTCAAGTGGCAGAGTACCTTGAGAGGGTTTTTAATCAAGCCTGGGAACTTGAGCATGCACAAACCTGACAACTTTGCCTGTCTTTCTTATTATTAGAAAGTGGCTGCCTCATCTGCACTCAAACAGAAATACTACAAAGAGGAACAATTCAGCTATAAAATTATGTGTAAGAAATATTTTAGCGCCTTTCTGGATTTTCTCCCTGGTAAATAGATTTAAAGAAAAACTAGGGATGCTCTGAGTCAATCTACCTCAGTCCTCTTGAACAGCCAAATGAGTATACGGACTTGTATACGCAGGATGTTTGAGGAATGAAAAGGAAATGTATATTCCAGCAATGAAGAATTGTACTAGACTGAGCATTCCAGTATGTACAGAAAATATCAGTACAAGAACAAGCAAGTTAGAAATTCACAAACATGACTTGAAGGAAGTTCAACACTTCTGTCCACAGTGATGTTAAGAATAAGATCTTATGGATTCTGGACCATTGGGCATACGTTATGGCAATCTACTAGTTGGAACTGCTCAAGATTTAATAATTACAAGAAAAGAAATCATACTTTTCTATTGTTATGTAGGTATTTTATTCTTCCAGAATGAAGAAAAGTTCATTTCAGGAGCATATAATAAAATGCAAGATGACAAATAGTGGCCTACATTAAAGAAATAGAACACACACCAAGATTAAACTTCACTATATTAAATCAACTTGCAGGTAGTTTTTGAACACATACTTCTGAGACTTCTGCATATTTTAATTGCTAAAAATGATCATCTGCAGTACAAGTTGAAGTGCTGGGTTTCTTTGGAAAAATATTAAAGCAATTTTTAATTTTGATCAATTGTGAGATAACCTTTACCCAGGATTTTCTTAGTAAATGTAATTCGATTTATTTTCTTTCACTGTGGTTAGCTAATTGTGCCTTTGTATGCTTTTTGTTTTTCCTTTTTTTAAAGTCAATTGATACATTTGAATGTGGAACAACACACAAACAGGATACACTTGTAGGTCATACTGAGTGTGACTGCAGTGTATGCTCAACATGAGAAAATGTTTTGTATCTAAAACTATTATTCAGATTTTTTTCCCTCTACTGTATAATTTCATAGAAGCTGCAAGGAGAAGAAATTTCCTAACAAATTGGCAGTTTTTAAACTCAAAGCATTTAGCAGCCAAAACCTCCTAGTACACTACACTGAAGACTTTCTCAGACTTTGACATGAGCTCTGATGCCTGTTCCTTGTGCTTTTATTGACACAGCAACAAAAGAAATTCCACACCTGCACTGAATTGCCCCAACCTAATTCTATTAAGAGCCTAGCATTATAAAACAACATTAAACACAAATACCACTTCAAAATAACTATGTAGCTGCTTCTTAAATTTACATTATACCTTGACATCAACTCCCTGCCTACTTGGACATACTGCATTAAATGAAATCATGCACTTTCACATCTGATTTGCTTCTATTCTTTGAGATCTCATGTAAATTACCACAGTTGCTAGAAAGACCACTGGATACAATTGAGAGAATTGAGTTTCCAACTCTAGGTTCCATCATTTGCTATTTTGAAATCTTCCAATTTTACTTTTCCAGCTCCTCTCCTCTCTTTTTCACCAATTTTATGCCCAACTTCTCCACTTTTCATTCATCTTTCTTGGAACATGTAGGACTGGACATTTTTCTCTGTATGGCTTTAAAATAAGTTCCAGACATCCCATATAGCACATTCTGACACACAGAATTTCTGCCTGTCACAGTAAGGAATGATTGAGTTTAGAAATAGCTATATCCTACAAGCAATGAAAAAGTTAAGAAACAGTTAAAATAGCATAAGCTTCAGGAGAAGGTACCAAGCTTAGGATACGCACTGTAATACCTTTAACACCTAAAAGAGATGGTTTATTCTGAATTCCTCCTCAGCCAATGAGAAATTATAAGCTTCCTCCAAAGAAAAGTAAATTTGTCCAAAATTACTCTTTGGAGCAACCTCTTCCCCTCTGGAACTCTAATCCCATAAAGCAACTAGCTCTTGTAATGCTCTGGCTTATTTAGGAGGCGTAGCTCTCAGGTTAGAAAAGGTAGCAAGAAATCCTGCTTCAAGAGGGTGAGCTGTGGGTATAAGTAACCTCTAACCTGCTCCCACTGAGCGCATTTGAGTTGAAATGTCAGGTTTAGCAGGCATACGGCTAACTACTAACACATTTCTCTAAGCATCACAGAAGTTTTTTTTTTTTTTAGGAAGGGGGAATCTAACAATGGGGCACAATGAGCATGTTTGCAGAATAACCTTCCCAAGGGTACAGTTAAAATGAAAAAATACCTTATAGAACTTGTCTAAAAAAAAATAAAACAAGTAAACTGATATCACAAATTGATTGCTTGCATGTGCTGGTTTCATCATAGGAGTGATCATGGAGAAAGGATCAGCTCCAAGTAGAAGCCATGTAGCATGCCTACAGTTGATAAGCCAGAGTAGAGGATCCAAATGAATGCTGACAAACAGAGAGCCACTGATATTGCAATAGTGATATTGTAAGCAGTAAATGAGCCAAAAGAAAACAATCTTTGAAAGTAATTCACATCTATTTCTCATCATTAGACACCTAAAATGCCAACTATAGGTCTATAATATGTTTAAAGAAATTAGAAAAAAAGAATTTCATATCTTTTGTCACATGTCAAGTTCAAGAAACAGAATTAAAATGTTTTGAATATATATCTATTTTTTTAATTTGCAGTTCTGAAAAGTACACTGAAAAACTCAAAAGATCTTGATAAAAATATCAGAAAGCCAACTACAAAGTTTAGAATTCCTTTATTAGAAGAAAGACACAAAACAAAGTTCAATGGCTGGGAGCTCAAGTCAGATGAAAAGCAGACTAATAGCAAAGTATGTACAAGGAGAATCTGCTATTCTTTCTCTTCACTATCTTGAATAGTTCGGAGTTCTCTTAAAGCTGTGGTTTTCAAAAGATTCTCCCACAAAACTTCGCACCTATCACAGAAGAATCACTCTAACTTTTCAGCATTTATATAAATGTTTTATGGTATGATAGTGTTTTTGAGGTTATTTCAGATCATGATTTTTTTTTTCCTTTGACACGAGCTTGCTGAATGTTATTAACTGAGTACTATGATCAGCTGTAAACTGCCCAGTATAAGACAGACATTCTGGAGAAAATCAAACCACAGGGTATTAGGATGGCCAAGAGGATAATATGCAAGAAGATGAGTGAAACAGGTTCATCCAGCCTTAAGAAAGCTGAAAGATCCTACTGATGTTTGAAACTACATAGTAGGAAGAAACAGAAGAATTCAAGTTCTTCTCGGAGATGCAAAGGAGAAGCATGAGACAGCTATCCTTGGAACAGGCCCTAAAGACAATGTACAGTATCCATCCTCAGAAATAAGTGAATACCCAACTGCACAAAGGCATGCACAACCTACTACAATCAACCCTGTTATGAGTAGGAAGTTAAAGCAGATGACTTTCATGTGTCCTCTTACCACATACACGATTTTGATTCTATGCTTCTCATAGAAGATGCTACCACAGTTAGTTGGTCTCATTGAAAATGCTGATATACAATGGGAGAGTTTACTTCGTAAATGTGAGACAAGAATTCCAATAAAACAATAATAAAAACAATAGGATAGGTTGAAATTCTGACTATGAATAAGCTCTGAAGATGTAACCAATGAAGCCCATTGTTGCTACTCGATTATGCTTCACTCTTTTGAAAGGATGAATGTGTTTCTTCCAGGTTCTTGATAGCCTTGAGAAAAACTATTAAGTACCAAACTACTGAGGCTAGCAGAACAGGAAGAAATTCATTGGTAACCCAAAGACTTTCCAATGGAGGGGGAGGCATCTAAGAAGATGAGTATTTGAGTTATTTTTAAACTTAAGAAAATCATGGCTATAGTTTTTAGAATAAGGATTAGGAGTCTTTTCAATACATTATCTTGTCTGATTTTAGAAGCTGATGCAAATTAAATTTAAAGCTTTTTATAGCTTTGTTTACTATTCATACATCAAGGCAAGAGTTCAGAAGCAATCAACATACGAAATATAAAGTGAAAGTACTACAAGTACATCATTTAAAGACTACTTAAGACAGCAAAAGCACCTTAGAAAGGAACTGGGAATACATCTGAAAGCCTAAAAACTTACATCGTAAAAGCCAGAAAATTACCATATGATAAGGTCAAGAGTGGTGAAGTAGGTAACACTTGTTTCATGAGAATTGTGGTTAATGTGCAGCTGTTTTTAACAATTCTTAAGTTGAAGATTTGAGGTAAAAGTTCTTCAACATTGGGGTATTTAGTTTGCTTAAAAATATGATATGGTAAATTGTATAAAATTAATTTGAAAGTCAATTCAGTGTTTAAACCAATTTCTACTATGAATTCCTCTGAAAAGAAGAAACCCAGCATAAGATTTTTTTTTTACTGAAGAACTATATTTTATTGAGTTATTGTAAAAGTCTGCATTACCCTGTTTTGATTATGAATGTCTAATCTTACATCATCTCTACTTAAAAGCTTCCTCCCCCTCAATACTGCTTTATCTGTGAATGTTTATCTTAGGAAGTTCAAAGCACTCCCAGCTGTTCATGAAAACACACTTGAAAAGTAACTGAAACAAGTTCATTGTATTATTTGTGTGTCCAATAGTTTGCAAAACACAGTTAATTCACAGATAACACAGTGAAGTTCCAATTGAAGTGGCTGGAATTTCCATGGTGTGGTCAACTATTTTATGTAATAACCAGTTTTGTAATTGGAGAAAAATAAATTTCATGTAAGAATAGCTGCTGAGGGCAGGAGAAACACAATGGAGTGCAAGAAAGAGTACACATCACTAGTATTATGATCAAAATGAAGGAAACCTGTTAGGTACAGAATGGGCAGTCTGGAAAGCGTCCAGTTCATCAGTTGGGCTGAACTCCTGAACTCATTCAAGGAAACTCCTTTCTCTGAAGTAGTTTGCAGTTTGAAGTCCGTTGGCTGCCACTCTGCAAGAGTCAGTATCTAAGGCATCCTGACTGATACTGGAAATGCTGAAACAGTTAAGTAACTAGAATCGTTTGATGTGCCAGTGAGGACCCATTCAAATTACACAACTCAAAGTTACATCTTAATTTTCATTATAGGCCACCTGTTGCCTTCTATCTTTCTAGACTTTCACTATTTAAAAAACAGGACAAAAGTAGGTAAACTCATGCACAGGCTTATACTGGCCAGCGAGAGTTACTGCTGAGCCAAAACCTCCGTAGGAAACACATCTGCTATTTGTAAGCAATATACTCCATAAAGCAAACAAGGCATGCAACAACAATAGTGAAACATAGTTTATCTCAGTATAAATACAAAAAGCATTTTTTCAGGTCTTGATTTACGCCAAGCAAGCTCCTTACATGTTTTATATTGCCTATGGCAACACATCTTAACACCATTCATAACTCCACCTGAGAAAAAACTCCAATTACCTACATTTGCATTCCTGTCATTAAACCTTGGATAACCCCTCAGTATTTCTCAATGTTTACATTCTCCAAAGCAAGACCAGTCTCTCACCACTGAACAAAATGCTTGCACATAAAACCAGTGACTATATAAACCCAGGCAGTAGCCCCACACAATGCTTGAAGACAGTAGGATTGCAGCTGGGGAGACTTTTCTGCTAAAGGTAGAATGGCAGTAGAAAGCTATACTAGAAAGTCGATATTCCTGTTAATTACCAAATTCACTGAATGCGACAGAAGAGAAAATAGTACTCCATCATGTAATTAAGCATTGTTATCAAAACACACATGCTGCTGCTTTGCCAACAGCATTCCAAATCCCTTTTCCTAGTTATCTCTTGAGCTGCCTTTGGCCAAAAAAAAAAAAAAGAAAATAAAGACAAGACTGAGTAGAAAGTTCTCTTCTTCCTAAACAGTATTGGCACTTCTCAGTATCTATCATTCATTAGAAGAATGTAAAGCAGAAGTGTTATTAATTGGCAAAATGACTTTAAAAGCATTGCCCATACCCAGAGGAAGCATAGTCATAGAGCACTAAGGAAATTAATCCCTAGATGGCACCATTACTCTGTCATTTCTACTGTGTAAAGGCTTAAGAGTAGGAAGAAATAGTACTGGTGGTTTCCCTGTATAAATTTCTTGTTGGACCTGCAGCAAGCAGCACTGGAATGAGTTCGCTGTCTCTATTCCTTTAACTACTCAGCTTGTAAAGTCATATACATCTTACACGCTTCTTAAGAGAGGTATGCCTGAATACACCTGTGTTACAGGCCAGGGAATGTCACAAATGTTTGCATTTAAAAACAAACCACTAGTTGTTCCTTCTTAATTTGCTAATACTTGTAATTGACACTTTCATAACATAAAGATCTGAAGAATAAAAACTGCAGTAGTCCAGGAAGCAAAACAGACTCTAAGAATACTTGTTATTTCACTGTGCAAGACTCACTGGCTCAACTATAGCACTGCATTCCAGCACCACCTGCTGACGTGCCCGCAAACAGCAGCACAGCAAGTTCACTGCTGTTTGCGGGCACTGCAAATTTCTGCCTGCCGTACATTCTTCCATTGTTAAAACATGAATAGAAAATCCATATTTTTTTTTTTCTTCTCCGTGTTTAAGTATTTAAGAAATGTAGAGTAGAAGTGTGTCTGAAATCAACTAGTATTCATCCAGCAAAACTGTTCTCTACTTTCAAGATGAATTCTCATTGGAATCATATGGGTTCTGGCTACAGAAGCGTTGAAGCAGCAGACAAACTCCAATGTTGAAAATTAGACTAAAAGGGGTAAGGACAGTTGAGAAATGAAAGAATTTTGAATTTGGGGCTAACATTTATAATAAAAAGTATTTCTTATAGCTCCAGTATTATAGTTTAAGCACTTGGTAAATCTAAGCATCAGACAAAATACATCCTTCAGAACACTGCAAAATAACAAAAGTTTCAAAATACCCAATAGCAAACTAAAAGGTAGCACTTCCCACCACGTTAAAGCACACCCTGTAAAAGAGGGATTTTCAAATACCTAGCATTGTTTTCTGAGCAGTCGCACACCATTTTCCTGGCTTTTTTTGCAAAGCCCACCTTCCATTAACATTTGTCAGTAAAGGGAAAGCAGAAAAACATGTGAAGTGAATAAAAGCATATCATCACAGCACCTAAGAACAACGCTAAGGTGCGAATACATGCAATCTCTTGGGTTGCTGCATACCATAGCTGTACTGTTCATTTGAATGCCCCACTGTATAAACTTTTAAAAAAACTCAGCCTAAGCAGCATTTACAAGCATTCTAATTTTTAAACCACAGAAAACTTATGCAACAATTCCCTCAACACTAAATATGCACCTCTTGCTTGCCTGGTATTTTTATGCCTTGGAGTTCATCAAGTCAGGAGCTGCAATATAGTGTTCAAGAAGAACATTAAGGAAAAACATTGGCAGGACTAATTACCAGCAACAGTACGTGGCTTAATATCCGCAACTAATTTGCCTCATTTAACTAGCATTTTCTTTATTAGAATGAATCAAAGACTTGTGCTTAAAGGTAATAAAAGATTTTATAATTGCTGAACTTAAAATAAAAACATACATGCACATACTTTGTTAACATTCTGAAAATATACACTAATATGCTTTCAACAAATTATTATTCCAAAGATTCATATTTCTAAAAGGTGTGGCATGTTCCTCCCTCCCCACGTGTTCCATAAAGTAGTGTTCAAACTAAATTGTACAAAAGAATAGAAAACTTCTCTTATGATGATAGAAGTGTACATAGAAAGCAGTGACAAGTCCTTTCTTTGACTAAAAATCTAGAATATTTTGAAGAATTCCCCAAAGGAAAGGCAGTTGTAAAGCCAGCTGCGGTAATAAATGGGACAAGTGCTTTGTGTGCTCTACTTATGATGCATCTGTGCTCTGTGGGGCAAACCAAAACAGCTGAAGTTCAAACACAGCAATTCACTGTACGAAGGGAGTCTGATCTTAAGTGTTAAACACTGTGCCTTAATGAATATGAAGATCTAGACATTGCTCTTTCAGTTTAAAAATTAAAGGAAACAAGGATTAGCAAGCAACTAGAAGTATGCATTCAAAGACAATTCAAAGATGCCCAGTTATTTTCAAATTTGAAACTCTTCAAAAAACAATGGATGCTCAGATAAACAAACGTTTCCTTACAGCACCATCATGCACGCATTTTTTCTATAAATTTATCAGAAATAAGTAGTTACACTTATCTAGCCAATTTGATATTAAACTCTCATTTTTATAAGACAATAACATTTATGCCAGATTAACTCCTCCAGTGCATTTGCACATTTGAAATTAATTAGGTCTTACTATTAGGTTTTATTTATTATTCACCAACTTACCACATACCTTATTAAGTTTGCAAACTGCCATTTTTCTTAAGATTTTATGCACATAAAATTATATTGGCTAATTATATCAGCCATTAAGTCTCAGTATATTCTCTTGTAAAGCCTCTTCCATGAGGAATACTGATCAAATCAAAGAATAACACTTTGGCTTCTCAGCCACAGCATAACACACTTTAAGAATAAGACAAGGTTTCAAGGACAAAGGAAGGACAGACAAACACCTGAACCAGCTAAAGAGCCATATCTGCTCTGTGCAATGCTGCTCAGTAAGCTGGGTGTTCTGCGTTGTGTGGGGCCTATTGCCTAACCTCAACAACACATAGGTTGTAAAGCTTCCCTGCTCCTGCAGCAAGCCCTGCAGGCACACTGGCTGGAGAAGACTGGATCCAAGCATATTCAGTTTGGGACAATGCACTTGCACCCCAATTCTCAGTGCTAGGTAGTAATGTCAGGCAGGAAACTGCACTTCTCAGTGCCTGAAGGTTTCCAACCACTTCACGGAGACTGTATTACAGAATCACTTTGCAGGAATCTTTTATAGGCAACACTACCTGATATCATCTGATTAACACTGCATTTCCAAAGCTATTCTGCTGCGTATTCTCTTTCTCTGTTACCTCTGAAACCACATTCTACTCACAGTCAGTGCAGGCACTGGGCTGTACTGACATAGCTACTTGTTTTCTGGTTGGCAGCACCAAAACAACTGACAGTGTAAGAGAGGCTCTAGAGACTGATGAAATGATGAAGGCACAGAAAGTTTCCTACATTAATAAAGTCACTGAAATTTTGTTTTAAATCTCACAGCATTTTGCAAGGTGATCTGTAACGTACAGTGAGTAAACTGTTGTGAAATCTATAAACCCTTCCATATCAAGAAACAGAACATAACTCATGCAGTCCTTTAAAATCCCCATACTACCTCTCCACATCGACCACATCTCTGCTTTTCCCCATGCAATACAAAATTTTTGACACCACGGCAGTACATTTTATGGTAATAATACAGTAATCCAAATACTAAAACACAATATAGCAATCAGAGTAAGTGCAAATAATTAGAACCACCTCCATCACATGGAAAATAATCTACTTGGTACCACTGAGCATTGGGAGTTCATTCTCATTCAAATATGCTCTTCTCAGAGACTAATCTCTTAATCAGGCAAATCACCACTGCTGTGAAATATAGCTAGTGGAAAAGAAGCTAACAAATCTTTTATGTATTTTTACTGATATTCTGCTTGAGTGATTTAAAATAGCTATTTAAAATAGCATGCAAAGTATACGAACATTAAAGAAAAGATCTGCTACAATATAGCATGGATTTAGAGCTATCCTTAAACAGTATTTCAGAAACATAGCAAAGCAAACAAACAAATCAAATTGCTCTTATAAAGTTAAAAAGTTCACCTAAAAGTTCAAATATAAGTTCAGAAAAGAAAGATTTTGATTTGCTTGCATTCAGAAAAAACAGGCCATTTAAAACAGAACAAAACCTGCTCTGCTGGAAGAACCAGCACTTATGTTTGCCATTGCCAGGAAAGCTTCTTACTCAAATACTCAAGATAAGTTTTCCCAGCATAAGAAAGCATAGCCCTGAACATGGTTTCTAAGCCACTACACACTTACTGAAATACCTCTGCAATCTTTTCCCTATCTCCATACAAAGAAAAAGTGGAGTTTCCAAATGTGCGAGGCAACATCTAATGTGGAATAACACTCTGCAATTTTAATATAACTGACTTTTTTTCTTTGCTTAATTTGATACATTCTTTATTTTTTCCTCCCGTCCAACCCCTACTACTGCCATGAGCTCTGTGCAATCCAAAATGTTTTCCTCTAGCTGTGGTGAAGTGACAAACACAGCTTGTCTTCATTGTCCTGAGTGAAACAAATGTGAACTGATTGAGATCATGGTTTAATAGCTAAGTTAAATAAATCAGTTCTGCTTCTGTTTTCTAATTACAAGAAAACTGTTGTTTCTACTTAGATCCAGTAAAATTTCTTCTTACGGGGAAAAAAAGCTTTTGAGTACACATTTTATGTAACTAAGAAGGTTGGCGAAACAAAAACCATTACAGAACTATTACAGGGATGAGGAAGGGTGAAAAAGAAAAAAGCTGAAAAAAGCATACAACTACATACAGTTAAACTTGGACATGCAATTATATAGTTGTTACTATTATACCACTGTTTACATTCAACCCATATTTTTCAAGTCGATGGTAAAAGGCTAACATTATATGCTGATGTTCATTAGATATATAAAAATTGGTCCTTCTCTAGAGTAGCAAAATTTTATCCTTTTATCCTAACCAAATAAACCTAGTCAGAGTATTAAATTTTAACTGTGCATACTGTTATGACATCTGTCAAACTTTAAAATCCTTCCCCATTAAATGGAGCCCCTAGGGACTGAGACAGAGAGAAATATTCTGAATGTAGCATTAAGAATCCACAATTCCTTTTAAATGTAAAGAAATTAATTGGGAAAAAAAAAGTCGAGAAAATTGTAATGCTTTTCAATAGTTGCTTCTGCCTAGGGGAATGGACTGAATAGGGCACTTATGAACTTACTTTCTTTTCAGTTATACAGGTGATTTGCAGTAAATAATATATGCTCCAGTATTTTGCCCTCTCATTTCCTTTTTAAATTCCTCTAGGTACAATGAGTTTATATATTAAAGTTCCCTAGACTAATAGTTCAGCATTAATTTTTAAAAAGTTCTTCTTGTTTAACTCTATAGGGGAAACCATATCCTGAATGCATTTAAACAGCCAAATCCACTTACACACAGAGAGATAATGAAGCAGATTCACTATTGCTGAGGGTCAGTATAAGCAAAGATAACTGCAGCAAAATTCAGTTTGGGGAGGAAAGCCAAGATTCTATTTAATTTTACATAAATGTTTTTATGTTACACTGCACAACATTCATCCAAAAGCTTTTTTTTTTTTTTCTTTTTTAACAATGTGCACCCTTATTCCTCAAGGAGATGTTCACAAGTCACTGACGTATTACGTTCCGGGAATTCTCTGCACAATCCAGCCATGACTACCATCTGGTAAGATGCCTTCAAATTGTAAGTGATGAGCATCAACGTGAGAGGAACAGTCTCGTGAACAATTCCTTGTTTAACATTCAAGAACAGGAAAAGCTTATATGAAACTAATTATCAATATACAAACCCATTGGTATGCAAATCCAACTGTCTATTACCAAACTGCTGGTGTCAATTCCAGCTTTTGTTTCCTGATTTTTTTAATGCATTAAAAAAGAAGTATCTCTAAAATTTTCATAGGTCTGGGATATTTATTTTTAACATTCTAAATATGCAAGAAATTGCAGTGAGCAGATGCAAATGAAAGTAATAGAATGAAGAAATCTGGAAGAAACAGGAGACTGTCTTGTTCAGACATCAGTCTTTTCAGTAGTATTAAAAATCTGAACATTGCCCGTACAACTAACAGTGTTCAGGAATGTTTTAATTCATAGATAACGTGATCAAAGTCAAATGAAATTGTTCTTCTGCGATTACTGATGTTCTAAAAAGATTAATTTCTTAAAATATTCACTAGAAAGTGTTTTAATAAATGAATTGACAGACCTGATAGTTCTTGGAGACTATCAGGTTCTGTATACATTTTGAGAATTCGAGTACGCTTCGCAAAGCTGCATTACCTCCTTCTCCAGGACATTTTATTTCTGGGGAAAATAAGTATGTTTGAGCACCACAACAGAAGTACAACTAACAGAAATATTTACAAAATCATGATTTAAAGGTGTTGGACTTCAATAAGAAGAAATGTTAAAACTGCATGGTCAAAGCCGACCTCGCCTATTTACCTAATTCAGTATTTCATAAAATTCTCTTGGGCATCAGTTCCGTACAAAGCTCAGACAGAAGCCTTTGCAGGATCAAATAGGAACTATTTGCATTTTTGTGATCATATTTATAGCAGTTGCTGAGACTGAAATCAACTAATCTCCTAATTTAGAACAAAAACACTTCAGACAATTAGACTGCTAGATTTTACTGTCTCAAAAATGTGACAGTTTACCTGCTTGCTTTCATTGTAGAACTCTGCAATTAACGTGCTTTTCATACTGACATTTTGTAAATAGATACTGAATTCTTCTCAAGTTTTACCCAATGTATTTTAAATATTTTCAAGTATTTGCAGTGATCCCTTCTTTCCCCTTATCCCTCCTCCAAAAGTCTTTGGTGTGCGTTTATGGAGTTTCCTCTATTCCTAGAAACAGATTCAGAATTAAGATTCTCTGCACTTCGGCAACCAAATAACTGATGTATGACTTAAGAGAAACTAGCCTACAGTGATACAAGCTCAAAAGAACTTCAAATGTTTCAAATGTTCAACATTAAGTACCTGGTTATGTTACCTATTAGGTCAAAGAGGACAGAAAAATATCACAATGAAAATTGACTATGCCACTTTTCTTTTAGCATGCATCAAATGGTAAAATTAACTAATTAACTAATTGCAAAGACTACTTAAGATTTTCTATCATTCCCAGATATAATTAAAAAATATTGGAGAAGTGCTAGCATTAAACATCCAATTTTGAGTTTTGTCTCTTCTTTTGTCTAAAACTTTGTGCAAAACCTATTTGTATTAGACTTTTCAAATCATCTGCAGTTAAACCTCCTTGGCAACTTGTGTTTATTCAGTAGCAGCAGAAAAAGAGCTTTAACAGTGCACCCAACCATAACGGTATATGGTCTGAATAATTTACCCTCTTGTGGCTGATAAACTTACAGAAGTTTATTATCAACCACAGAAGTATCAACAACTGAGCTCACTTCACTCATATGACAGATGAGTGTTCAACAGATTGAGTTCAAGGACTAAAAATACAGCATAAACCTGATGGAAATATGCATGCAACTCCTCATGTGAATATTTAAGTAGATGCAATCTTCTCTTTCCCCACAAACAGCTCAATACAACTTGGCAATCAATGTATTTTAACTTTTGCAAAAAATCCTTTGCCTGGATTACCATCAAGCTAGGCTGTTCCTACTCTTTTTCAATCCTATTTTCTATTTTCTTTTAACTCCTGCATCAAACAATCCAAACTCTTTATTTGATGAGTTAAAAAAAAGCCACTGAGACTTTGAAAAAGCTCTCTCTCAAGACATCCCATCTGCTTCTTGAATATGCTTAGTATAAAAACATTGTAATAAATTCTAAATGGAGAGAATTAGCATTAGCTTTTTTTGGGTAATGTGGGTGTTCGGGGATAGCACAAAGTCTGGCTGACCCACACCATGATAAATGAAGCATCCACCACTGACTGGTGGAAGTGTACATGCACAGACTTTTCAGCAGCAGGTTTTATGTGTATTTTCAGTCACAGAAAGCTTGTTAGTCTCATTGCTGCCCCAGAAACATATCTACAGAATATGTTCAAAATACAATTTTCTTTCCAAAGGCTTTCAGCAACAAAATGGCATGACACACAACCTGGCACAAATCCCAGTGCTGTACTAAGTTTTAAGTACCTACTAAATCACAGTGACTACAGACAGTCTCAAAGAAAGTGTCATCAAATTTTAAAACATGCACAAGCAGCAGTTTTCCTTTGCTCTATTCTCAGAAGTGACTAAGCTATTCCCCTCATTTAACATAAACAAATAGGATAAAGAAATGAACCTGTGTCTGACATCAAAATGCAGCAGAACTCAGCATGTTTCCAATACAACTATCTAGCTTTTAGACATAGGTGTTACCCAAGCAAAGTTGGTCTCACATACAGATGCAGCTAATTTAACATCAGTAGAAAGACATGGTTCATCTTAAATAACTTATCTCATATCGAGTGTCTTAAATACAGCAAAGTGCAAACAAGGTACACAAGCTGTAACAAATCTTGCAATTTGAACTGGCAGTTTCTGATATTTGGCATCTACCTTTTTAAGATTTGACATCCATAAATTCTATCCCATTTTTTCAAGTTATACGTTAGGTGACTTCTTTAGGTGTATACTTTCCTGAGATAAAATCTTCTGGAAATAAAGTGATACTGAAAAATAACATTTCTCAATATGGAAAAGAAATCATGCAATGTTTTACTTTCTTTTTTTTTTTTAAGAAACTTTTTATTCATGGCACTCTGATTCTGAATAGAATTCTAGTGTGTCATGAAATCAATTTGGCCACATAATGCAATGAATAAAAAGGTCAAAGCTGTACACACAACACTGAGTATATTCAGCAGTAATAAAAAATCAGAAAGGTAACTAAAAAGAAAGTCATCTCCAGTCTTTTCCTAAAGACTTCTAAATTAAAAATGCTGCTTCTTAAAATTATTCATTACATCTTCTTATGTATACTGTTGAAAAGATTTAGACACTTGAAAAAGAAATTGTTTATACCATGGAAGCATTACCAAACTAAGCCTTAGGAGAATCAAACAAAAACAAAACAGAACATATTAATCCAATATTAAAAATAGGTTTTAGAAAGCAGAAAATCAGTTACTTTTTCTATGCCTAGTTATGCAAACAACTGCTGTGCATACTGAAATAAGCCGTAAGTTTCAAACAGATAAGGAAAATCTAAGTTTGTTTATTGAAACATTGTAAATGCAGAATGTTTGTTTACATGTTACATGTATTTTTGGCCCCTAAAATTACTCTGTAAACTCATATTCCTTGAATGCAGCACTATACTTGCATTTTTATATGAAAACAATGGAATTATGTTCTGCACTTTCCCTGCTGGGGGCAATGTGACTCCACTTGTCTTCAACAAATGACCAGAAATAGCACAGAAGTGGAAAAACTCTATGCATTTAGAAATAGTAGTCACTGAAGTAAAACGGGGGCGTTGGCACCAAGAAATGTCTTAATGAAGCTTATCAGGACCTGTAAATGTAGAGTCACTTAAATTGGCTCAAGAAGTCTGGATAGATGCTTTCCCGATTTTTTGTATTGTTCCTCATTTCACAGAACAAAAGGAATAAAAACAAAAAACCCAGCACTCCTATCAGTTTAACTGTCAAACATTTCAGATGTATTTTATATAAAAAATATCACAACACAATAACACACATAAGCATGTCCCCTAAATCTTTCGCAAAACTGATGTTTTTGTGAACTCTGTGAGATTATAAGAGAAAAAAACAAAAGCTTAAAGTGAAACAGATGTATATATATCAATAAGAACTAATATAAGAAGGCACATAAACTAACAACAAGAATTAGAACATTTAGAAGCCACATTAGCTACCATAAACCAGAAATAATTCATTAACCAGAAACAATTCAATAGCATTTTCTGCTTAAATGTTTCACTGTCAGATCTAGGTTCATTTATTCAAATACATTCAAATAAATGGGTTTTTTTACTCAATAAAGATATTACAATTTTAAATGCTGCCTACTGAGAGATACAATCAAATACTTCACTATCTAGATTTAATTTGAAGTAATATCCATGTCCTTTCCAGTTCATCCCTTCAATTGCTTTCTCATTATGATTTATGTTTACATGTATGCATACAACTACTACAAGACTCATGTCATTCCATTTCTTCTGTGCATTATTCACATCAAAAGTAGGCAGACCTCAGCCTTCCCCCACCACCTCCTGCCTCCAGGTGATTATAACTCAAACTTAAATCTTTCATGTTGAAGTTCTGTCTACTACTATCTGCCTTCACTCATTTCTGAAAAAAATTAAGACAGACAAACCTAGCCCATTTGAAAACATTTAGCTGTTGGGAGAAAAGTAAAGGATTACTATTAAAACAGTCCTTTTAAAGGACTGTGGTGCAATGAGTTGCTTCACAATTAGACAAGTTTGCCTGAACACCATAAAAACTGTAAACAATCCTTTTTCCTTATAGTTCTGCAAAAAACAAAAATATATGCTACGCACATACAGAAGTGTAAGGGATAACATCTTAGAACATTACGCTAAGCTTTCTGCTACTTAACCATAATTGCTATGTAAAACTTAATTTTCTTGTGTTCCAAATATTTAGCAAGTTAAAAAAAGGATGGTGACTAATGGATGCTAGATGCAGCACCAAACTTACTTTTAAGTCCACTTAGCTAAAGATTACTTTTAATCTTCTTTTTATGGAGCACATACTACCCCCTCATTTTCACTGCCTCTGCATGGCTAATGGAATACTGTGATGTGTTTGAAGAAAGGGTGCTTTAATCGCAACATCATATTACATTTGAACAAGGGGGACAAAACCTTGGATGTGGCAGCATTAGGACCACAGCCTTAAGAAAAGCAGTAATCATGTTCCCAGGGACAGTTTGCCACAACACTCAAAGTGAGTTAAAAAATGAGTTTACTATATAGCAATAATTTAAAGGAAAAATTAACGATAGTGCTCTTCCTGTACAAAGCAACAGAAGGAAAATAGTTTTGTCCTTCTCAAAAATGGACTTCAAGATGAATTTAAACCTTTGGAGGGTTTGCTTTTGATTAAATGCAGACACCATGCCCCTTGAGTTATCTGCTCCTTGAAGTTTCACTTTCTCGTGTGTAAGAAAAAAGAATCTCAATAACAATCTTAAGACAAATGTTTCATATGGTTTTGGATGAGTTAAACTTTCCTGATAAAGCAAGTTCCCTACAATAGATCCCACAGGTAGGAGTTCAAATAGATCTTCAATATCTCCACAGAAAGAGACTCTGCAACATCTCTGGGCCGCCTGTTCCAATTCTGTCACCCTTACTGAAAAGAAGAAGTTCTTCCACATGCTTGTATGGAACTTCCCACATTCAAGTTTTAGGCCATTGCTACTTGTCCTATTACTATGCAGCACTGAGAACAGCCTGGTCTCAGCCCTTTATATGGGGCTTCTCCTTTTAGGAGTTTAGAGGGGAAATCTGGTTAATGTTTATAATTTTATTCTGTTCCCCACAACTTCTCCTTGCACTAACTCTCTCTCTGTCATGAACTAATATCACTCAGTAAGGTTTACAGGACTTTTTATTTAAATTAACTTATAACATAACTCAATCATTTATTTTTGTGCAAGCAGATCCTTGTCGTCTCCTCCCCTAGCTTCCAATTAAAACTGCCCAGACCCTCAGGAGCTTACTACTACATCAATATTAAAACTCATTACAAGTAAATAGGTGTTATGCACAGTTTTGTCTTTTGATTGACAAAAGAATGTAGGGTTTTCTGCGTAAAGATGAATGGGTTGAAAAAATACCGGAAAACTAAAAGGAAGGAGTTGATTCAAAGGTCCCTTGCAAGGTGAGAAGATTCTCTCATATATTAAACAACTTCCATAGAAGAAATACTTCAAAATAACCAAATAGTTCTAAGGAAAAAAAGAGCAGCTAGATTTATTTAAGTTACAAGAAAAGCAAAACTCTGAAAATGTATAGTAATATATAAAGTAGTGAAACACAGAGGCAACTTGTGCCAAAGGGCATAGTATGGTTAAAAAAGAACTATGTAAAAATCGCACCACTGCTGGAAGATAGAAATCTTCTTCTTCTTTCTTTCTTACCTACTTTCATTGCTCTGCTCACAGTTCAGTCTGGTTCCCTAGTATTTGAGTAATTAAATCACTAAGTCTTCATCCTGAACATATAAAACACAAAATCACATAGTTCTTTGTTGTAGAGATGCCCTTCTGATCTAGATGACAGCAGTTAGTACAGCTGGGACATGAGCGTAAATGGAGGGATACATGAAGGGATAACTCAGAACTGCCTAGGAGAGCCCAGGATAATACTAGAAGAAATCCTTGGTCACATTAAACACTAACCAGGATGCTATCATAAAATTTCTGAGATAACTCTCTAAAAAAGTATAAAGGAAATATGAATACTTGTCAGAACCCAGATGGTAACCAAGTAGGGATCAAAGCATGGTTTGACTTTCTCAGCCACTTCTACCTAAGTGCATCTTTCCTGCCAGGCACCAAGACAGCATGCCTCAAGCAACTACAGCAACAGTAAGAGCTACAATAAGCAGAGAGACACACAGCATCTGCAAAGGGGAAGTTTGGGAATGTTTCCTCAAGAGCATGTATAGGCATGAACTGTATGGGCAGCCTGAGAACAGCCAGCAAAAGAATCCAACAGCCAAAGGACCCAGAGCAAAGATAACTGAAACACAGAGCTTCATACACACCTATACAGTTTTGCAAGAACTGGATTACAGGTTCACTGAGCCACACAAGTTCAACAGAAACTGCACTCTCCGGAGTTCACATGCTGTCAATTTGTTTTGTAACAACTCCTAAATAAAATTCAATTGATGCTACCCCCTTTCAATAGTTATTGGCTCTGATAATTCATTTCCATACAGCAGTGCTGGTGCACTTGCCTGCCATTGCTGTGATGCAAATCGCTCTCTAATCCTAATCATTCCAGGTTAAATGTAACCAAAGTAGTCCTTGTTGATCACAGTTCTCCCATCAAAGCTCTGTAACTGCGAAGTAAAGCCAATATTTCTATTTAAGAAAGGATTAGGAAGAAAAGAAAAAAACAAGTGATCCATTCCCTTTCATGTGGGCTTCTTCCTGAATTTTGCATTAAGCAGCCAATGAAATGGCAACCGAATTCAGAGAACAGATTTGTGCCACCTGATCCAGCTTCTGATGAAACCCACACAACCATCTGTGTTCCTGGCCAACATTGCCATTCCCTCCTTCAAACCAATCCTGCTCTATAACCAGCCTAAATCTCAGTCAAAGGCTCTGCTAAAGGAAATGAACATTTTTCCCCAGCTTCCTGAAAGCGTTTAATGACAACAGGACTGCAAGGCATTTTAAAAAGGTGCACGGCCACGTGTATATATACATACATATTCAAAGCCAGACTCTTGAAGAAAATAAAAACACTGTTTTCCCCATATCAACAAGTTCATTAAGAGAGATTCAAGACACCTAATTCCAACCAAGAAAGAAAGCAGCCTTCTTAAGAAATCTGAAGGAGAAAAACTCATTGTCTCTCTTAAGCATAGGGTGACTCCAAAAGAATGCGTTCACAGCTGGTGCTGAGGAGGCCTCATTCACACTGCACTCATGGGTTACCAGACCAGTTGAGCCTGGTGAACATCCGGCAGAGGCTGCAGGGATTTTCTTATGCCCTGGAAGGTATCCACTGGTTCAGCTTTGTTTAAGAAGTCCCCAGCTGATTCCTGGGCAATATAAACTGTGAGTTCAGATAAGGAGCATGCCTCATCTGGACTGAAATGCAAATGCAGAGACATTCATAGACATAGCCTTGTATTTCCGTATTTAGGAGTCTCAGTTTATGTCTTCTTAAATAGCTATTATTAGGTTCTCTAAATGATGAGCAAATTATTCATATTTTCTTATGACAAAAAGTAGAAATGTTGATCAAGGAAGGTAAATAATGCTTTGATATGCAGAAACCAGGAAAAATTCTATTAGGAAAATGTCTTATACTGCAATATACTGGTAGTCTTGCATCTATAGAACAATCCCATAAAGCCAAACAAAACTTGCCCAGAAAGCAAAACAAAGGACAGAAATCAAACATTAAAATTGCTCCTGTATTACTCAGATTAGCTGCACTGTGACAGAGTTTGAAAAACAAATTTAGAAGTTATCTTAATAATGAAATTATTAGAACCTTTGCATTCCAAGTTTTTACAATTGCATTTATATAACACTCAGGCTTTAGTATTTCGCTATATGGTGACTGGCTGCTTTGTACTTTGATCTTGAAATGAGGACTTTTGTCCTACTTAAAAGGAATTTTTATATAAAGCTTCTGTTTCCTATGCTAAAACACAACTATAACTACATACATGAATGGTAAAGTATAATCAAAGTACTTGGAAAGTTGCATTTCAATTACAAAGTAAAAAAATACATAAAGGTAAAAAAGTAAAAAAAGAATCACTGAGATTTTCCTCATGGAATGTTTCCTTACCAATTAACAAGCTCAGAAAAACAGGATCACTGCTATTTAAAACATTTCATTTGCCTAATACAGAGCTATGTTTTATAGTTTATACTAACAACGTTTCAAGTCGAAAACTAAACATTTTTGGACAGTTTTGCATAAGTGTTATCATTATAATTCATCAAAAGGTGTTCTAAACTCACTATTGGTATCACTAAACTTCTTTGCTTGAACTACTGAAAATTTTTTAACCAGATCTTACTAAGCATAAATCTCCACCAGATTTAAGCATGATATATTAAGAATACTATAGCCACATAAGGGCAGCTTCTTTGCAACAATCATTCATCAGTCAGTTTAAGTATGGTTAATGAGTAATTACACTATCTTCAGTATTCAAAACCTGAAGTAGTATGTATTGGGCAATAATTTAGGGCTGTATTACATCTTCAACAATCTCATTCTAGGAATTATGCCAAACTTTCTGGAGTGAGTGGGTGAAAGGAAATTTACTCAACTCCTATCCCACAGAATATAGGACAGAATATTGAAGGCAGGCACATAGGCTGCCACGGAATAGCAGTTACAAAGGAGCTACAGATACAGATAGTAAAACACAAAGACAGGTATATAAGAATGAAACACATGGGAGGAAGATCTTACAAATCAACCTCACTAAGAAGAGAAAAAAAAAATCATCTGATAGACCCATATTCCATGTCCAGCAGTGATCGAAAGACTACTTAAAGTTCACATGAAGTTCTGAAATAGCCATAAAATAATGGTGAGGTAACTCGAAACATGTTTTTGACGGATGAGTAACCCCCTAAAAGGAGTTGAAGATGACAGAATACAGATATTTAGTAGAAATATAGTAATCCATTTTCGTAGTAAATATCGTTCAAGACAAGTTCACATCTTGTACTTAGCTCTTACTGCAGCTACGCAAGCAGAAGGCTAGTATCAGCAGGAAAGGTAGATCAGGGGGGATTTGGAGATTTAAGGGTTTTAGACATTTGGGTTGCCTAGGTTTGGTTCAGATGAGGTGCAGAAGTCTGCTTTTCCCAGAGGTCAAGCATGTACACTCCTCCCCAGAATTTTTTTATTTAGTTTGTTTTTACCAAACAATAATAGTAGTGGGTAGTAAAGAGTAGAATTTCATAAACAGAAATTACCAGAAACCTTTTTTTTTTGGCAAGCTATATTCAATTTTTTTGTACTGCATTTTAATATTAATATTCAACTATCTTCCAGCTTAAAGGAGGGCTTGATTCAGCATGTGAAATTCTGAGATAATATCCTATACAAAAAGTGATGGGGGCAGGAGGGGGGGGAACACATTGCAAATGGCACTGCACAGCTCTAGTTATTTGCAAAGCAAGGGTTAGATTAAACCAGTCTCCAAATTTCTCCTACAGTACATTTTCCAGGAGAATTGAGCATACAGTGTGAACTGAAAACATATGAAGAAAGTAAGCTTTAAAAACTACTAAAATGACTTCTTCAACCAGACACGGTTACTGCAAACTGGCTAGGGAGAAAAAGGATTCCGAGAAGTAGGAAATTCAATGTTTCATTTTATTTCGTGGTTATAGACTTTAGGACAAGCTAAGCATTCAAGCTCTTTCCTAAAACAAGCTTTCTGCCTTTTATACTGGCTGCATTGACAGCTGGGGTAAAAAGAGTTGTTTTAATTAAAACTCTACTCTAGGGAAGATCTTGTAGAACTAGCATCTGTAGCTGGCCTGATGAATCTCCAGTAAACAAACAGACAGCATGTTTTAATACAAGCTTCAGTCTTGTAGGCGATTACAAAAAGCAATTTTGCTAGGCTATCTGAATATTCTGAACACAAATCAGTACTATTTCTAACAGCTAGGGCTAAAGCCTAACTATTTCAGGAAATAAACAAATGAAGTAAAAGCTACTCTACCTCTATACTTGACAAAAAAACATTTGAAGCTGTACAGATATAGTTTATTCATCTATCATCTTGTAATACAATTTGCCTAAACTAACTCAGACCAACCAATGAGATTTATTATACACAGATGTAGAAAACCAAAACTGAAGAAATTTTTCTGTGGAAAAAAAATCTTAGTTTGAAAATACTTTGTTATCTTCAAGTATTCCCACATGAGAAGTGGAATAAAGTGGGGAAAAAAATTAGTGTAGTGCATAATGAGACAGCTGAATTATAAGTAGACAACATATACTTGAACATACTACTACAGTGAATACTCAGAAGAAAGTGAGGAAAAATGGGAAGTAAAGGAAGTCACTTTGAGATTCTACCACTGGTACCAGATACTTTCACAGTCTTCAATTTTCATAACAGTAGTTACTGAGGAAAAGTATTTACTCTTTTCTACTCAGTCTTGAGTTACTTCTCCTCTCAACAGTTCTCCATCATCACTGTGTATCATGCTTAGACTTCAAAATCAATTAATGTGGGATATCTAGACAGTGTTTAAATCACCCTGCATCCTTAAAGCAAAGATGATTTACTTCTTTTAAACTGCAAGGGCTGTTTCAAAAGTAATGCCTCCAATTTTTATTTTATTTTTTAACACTGACCCAAAAGTCAAAGGCAGATATTGATGATACAGCTGTAGAGGCTGAACCTTCCTGCATGTATGCCATTACATTTCATTGTTGCATAACTCATGGCAGCAGAGGGGCAGCCTGACAAAACAGCACCTGACAAACAAGTGTGTACAAAGCAAAGATGCATTGCTGAATTACTTTATGCAAAAAAAAAAAAAAAAAAAAAGAAAGCACACTGATGTTTGCAGAATGCTTCTGGAGACCAAACAGTTTATGTGAGCACCACAAATGATGGGGCATTTCAGCAGTAGCAACAGCAACATGGAAGACATGCCATACTATGGATGGCCATACATTTCTTTTTATTTATTTAACACGAGCACAGTATGCAGGCTCTTGTTCATCACTGGCAAAAATGCATAGCTAATGGTGGAGACTGTGCTGAAAGCTAGTGTTCTGACTAAAAATTTTCTCTATCAAGTAGCATTACTGTGTTCTTTGCCACAGTTTCCATGGAAATAAAGAGGAGGTATTACTTCTGGAGCAACAGACATATGTTATAACAAATTTCAATACAGAGAATTCCAAGCCACTTCCCTAGAGAGGATCATGATTATACACACTGACCAATATTGACAAATTGAGCAATAGTATATGCAGTGATTATATGGAGAGATCAAAAAAATGTTTATAAGAACACAAGATCACAAGACCTGAGCCTGATCATAGAGAAGTGCTGCAACGCAGCATCTTCATATCCTTAGACAAAAATCATCTAAACATAACACATGGACAGCAGAAGGCATAGCATCAGAAAGATATCCGTTAGTACAGAAGTGTCACAGAACATTCAGTACCTATTCAAAAAAACCCTAAAAAAACTGCCTTCCAAATAAGATTAGTAGTAAAACAGTAGAAAAAAATAGGAGAAAGTCCAAGCTCCAAGCTAGCTTGATTGTGCTAAAATTCAAGTACTAGCAATTTCTGTTTTTCAACAGTGATAAAGTATCACGGTAAAACAACACCACAGTAAGAAAGAAGTATATGTAACATTCCTGTCAGTAGTTTCTATATTGCTGCAATTACAAATTTATTAGAGACAAGACACATTGTAAAAGAAGTGAATCTCGCCTTGTAGAAGCCTCACCTTGAATGCTGCATGCATTGCTAGGCTCCACAGATGTTAAAATACTATGTGGCAAAATTATTAATTAACACACTGCTTGGCTACATTTCTCTTAGCCTCCTCTCCTCCATTTTCTTCTTCCAATCATTGAAAGCAAAAGATGTATTAACAAGTACTTTTTCTCCTTAAATACATTCAAAAATTTATGAATGAGTTACTTTATATCACTGGAAGCATTTTCTCATTATTGTTTAATATTCCCTTTCATGTGTCTAAACAAGAACATGAACACCCTGAAAAGTTCACTTTTTTTGAAGGGTACAGTCAAATCTTAAGTTACCATGTGTTCATCAGTACCTACCTTAAAATGCCTTGAAATAAATGCTTGTTTTACTCACAGTTTGTAAATGATAACATCAGCTACTCCACTGAGAATTTTTTTCTCTTCTTCATTCCATGTTTATTTCATATTTCATAAAGTGTACATGACAACTTCTGGAAGCTTCCATACTTGGTCATGAAACACTAAGTGTGCCAGTTTTACTGAACATTCTTGCTTTTCACAAACCAAATACACTAGAGAAATGAGAAATAGACATTTGCCTCTCACAAAGCACAACAGTTTCTCTCATGTATATATGGAACATAAATTATTTTCCAGCCTTTAGCTAACTGAAGACAGCTCTCCCTGTCACGAGACTCTTCTCTGCCAATATATTACTATGCCCTATGCCTACCTATGGATTTTTTGTAAAAGCTAGTAAAGCAAAAAGCTGTTGATTAGATTTTTCTTATGACTGTGAATACAAAAGTAATATGGGTGAGAAAAACTCCGTAATTTTATTATTTGCATGCTTACCTGTGCTAAAACACAGAAGATAACAGCAATGGCTTTCCAATTAAGCTAAGAGTACAGAAGCATCTCACCTTGCACACATCTGTGCCCAGGTGTTTCATGTTTGCTTGTTATTTTATAGTGTTTAAATACCCCATTCCTATTTTCAACCTTGGAAAACTGAAGAACTGAAGGCAGAAGCAGAGGCAATGGAAATGACTACTAGAAAGCTGCAGTAATCAGTCTGTATAATTCCACAGGCCATTCAACAGCTGTCCTAACATTTCATTTCCCCCAGTTGGGGACCTTATGTCCCTGGCCCCCAAATTAAAATAAAGCAACTATGGAACAGAAAAGATTAAACTTATAATAGACCACAATTATTCTAGAGAGGAAAGGAAGCATAGTAGAAAGGCAGAAAAATTATATCAGAGACCAGATTTCATCTTGGAGCAACTTTTTGCCATAAAGCGAGTGCATGTGGGAAGATTTTGTTAAACCTGAAATTGTATCTGATGTTGCAGAATTATTGAAGAGGTGGGGAAACTCAAGATCTCAGTTATCTCCAAGATCTATGCTTCTCTTTGTTGTACTCAAGATTATCTATCTATATTTTATCAGACCTCTCCACAGAGCATTGCAGATGAGCTGAGAACTATTGTTGAGATTCCAGAAGAAAAAGAGTCTATGTCCTGTGGAAGAAGGGACAGGCTACTTGGGGAGATTACAAGGAAGTTGCTAAAGTATGCAGGGATGAAGTTAAGAGGTCAAAAGCCCAACCTGAACTCAGATTGGCCACTGCAGTAAAAGAGAATAAGAAATCCTTTTATAAATATATTAAGGGTAAGAGAAGAACCAGGGAGAATTGTCTGGATGAGGAGCTACGAGATATGGTTTAGTAGCTTGTGGTAGCAACAGTAATGGGAGTACGGTTGGACTAGATGATCTTGCAGGTCATTTCCAACCTCATGATTCTATGAATCTATGATTTTCAGAGAATGCCACATTTATGAGTTTGCTGTCTCATAATATTTACTTTGACAGATTTTTTTATATACTTTGCATACCATTTCAATCTCAGCTATTCTTTGTGCATAAATTTCACAAGTAGAACCTTACTACCATTCAGTAACTTATGCTGGATGGTTAAATCTCATTACAGCTTAAAACCTAGGCTGGTCATGCTCAACTCAGTCTTGATACTTTAAGAAAAAGCCCCGATGTGACACATTGTACACTTCAGTATCATTTCAGGCAGAAAAAAAATCTACCCTGTAGTTACCCCTAGTAACACTGCATTGCAACTGCTGTGCTAATGTTGCAGACAGTATTAACAAATGGAATGTAAACAGAAGGAAAGCATGATATTGTTTGGAATCAAGCATGATCAATCACCATCAGGTTAGCTTTTTCTATCTTACTGATTTCCAGAGTATTTGCCAAGTACTGTTGTATTGAAATGATAGAAGAACAAATCCATTGCAATGCCAAAGTGTTTTCCCCCCCAGTACTTCATTAGTAACAGAGGGAACCCAACATTTTTAGAGGAAAAAAACGTGTAGTTTCCATTGTCAGCAGTATTTGAATTCTAGTATTTACCTATCAAACTTGAAAGGCAGTTTTACCTCTCCATAACTATGAGTGTGTGCTATGTACATAAAAAGTAGATGTAGTAAACAAAGAGCACAGCATGAAAGGTTATAAATTATGAAGACCGCAAGATGCAAAGTCATTCTTTCCCATTCAAGTTTTTAAGAATGAGACTATCCCCACACACTTATCTCACATACATATGTAAGTGCTGCACTGAAGACTTTCATCAGAATGTTCATCCTGCCTACACTATGTCAGGAGACACAAAAATCTTCAAGCTCTAGTTCATAACTCTCAATGCTGGATCTGTGCATAACCATACAAGTTTTATTTGTATAAGACATGAAAACAACTACATTTTTTCCTCAAATTAGATGGTGCACACAATATAGTCTGTGATAGCTTTATGTTCTACACACGTTACGTGACAGCTATAGAAGAATGGATAATAGTCAATCTGTCATAAAGCCTGACAATAATGTTGACTTGTCAGAATTCCTGGAAAAACGTTGAGCTAGCAGAATGTTTGTACTGGATCAGTGCTTGCCGTCATGTAGGTGCAACGTTCTTGATTAGAAACAATAGCCCTAAAGCTAGAATCAGCCTGCTGTTGAACCGTAGCCTCAGAACAGCACGCCACAATTTGAGCGCAGCTCTGTGAGCCGCAACTTGCTCCCACTGAGCCAGTTTGCACAGACATCCCACTGCTCCACCGCCCACACAGGCTGAGCAACACAGAAAACAAAGGCTTAAAAAGCAAACAATAGCTTACTTCTTCTGGCTTTTAATTTGTGTTAAAACAATGCCCATCACAAATAATTTCACAGGTAAAGATCGTACTCAATTGCTTTATTTCTGGGCTTCCTTGATTCACAGCAATAAAAATAACATAGACCAAAACTCAGTTTTACAGAGCCTGAGGCTAAGAAAAGACTAAACCAATGATTTTTTAAAAATTATTTTTTCATTACACTCTTCCCCATATTACCTTACACTATACAACAAGCAAGCCCAACATGAACTACTAGCATGGTATATCTGAAAGGAAAATACCCCTGACCTTCAAAAAGGTGTTACAGACCCAGGAACTTGTCTTGAATGTTTCTGTTTTGTTTCAATAGTTCACTTATTGAACTGAGGAAGCCTGACCAGACAATACTACAATATAATGCTTATTTTAGCAGTGCTTCATTTCAGAATTACAAAAGCACTTCTCACAGGGTAGGAGCAAAGACAGCTAAAGGAACTTGATTGGATAACCCCCAATAACTATTAGTGATAACTGGATAACATACAGATAACCTCTCTAGAAAGGTTTGCTGTCTTCCAGAAGCACATATTAGAGAAGTTAAGATGACTCTACTACATTCGACAGAACCTAAACACCACTTCTTGCTCAAGATTAGTGCATCCCTAAGTTTAAGAAAGCAAGGAAAGATAGCAGGAGGATGGATGAGCAAGGACCTCAGGGAAAAACTGAGAAGAAAGAAGGTGGTCCACGAGATGTGGAAAAAGGGCCGAGTCCAGACTTGTTCTACATATTCATCAGTGATCTAGATGAAGAAACAGAGTCAATGCTCAGCAAATTTACCGATGATGCAAAGCTGGGAAGAGTAGCTGACACACTAGAAGGCCATGCTGCCATTCAGCAAGACCTAGATAGGAAGAAACCTAATGAACTTTAACAATAGCAAGTATAGAGTCACATGCATCAGAACAGGTTGGGGACCAGCTGGAGAGAAGCTCTGCAGAGAAGGACTCGGGTGTTCTGGTGAACAACAGGTTGGCCAGCAGCACATCCTCATGGCCAAAAAGGCCAATGGTATCATGGGGTGCATTAAAAAGAGCACGGTCAGCAGACTGAGGGAGATGATCTTCCCCCTCTTCTCTGCCCTGGTAAGACCACATTTAAACTACTGTGACCAGTTCTAGGCTCCCCAGTTCAAAAAGACAGGGATCTCCTAAAAGGAGCCCAGTGGAGGGCCACAAAGGTGATAAAGGGCCTGGAGCACCTCCTGTGTGAAGAAAGGGTGCGTCTCCTCAGCCTAGGGAAGAGATGACTGACAAGAATCTGATTAATGTTCATAATTATCTAAAGGGAACTGGGAGACAAAATGATGAGGCCAGGCTCTTCTCACTGGTGCCTAGTGATAGGACAAAGAGTAATGGACAAAAGCTTGAACATAGGAAGCTCCACATAAACATGCATGAGAACACCTTCACAGTAAGGGTGATGGAGCACTGGAACAGGCACACCAAAGGGATTGTGGAGTCTCTTTCTATGGAGATATTCAAGACCAGTCTGGACTCCTTCCTGTGAGACCTATTGTAAGGTACTTGTTTTAGCAGGGGGGTTGGAATCAACCTCTTGAGGTCCCTTCCAACCCCTGCAATTCTGTGATTTTAAATCAGTGATAAAACACAGACAAAACCAAGTCAGTCCCAAGGTTCATCAGAAGACTGTGCTCCAGTTCTTAAAATAAAACACAATTCATTTGAGAGTCACAGGGTAAGGAACTAATGGAGAATATTAAAATGAGAAACCAATTTTAGTCTTTTCTAGCAGTGAAATTATTTTCTAATTTTTAGAGTGGTAACAAATACATTACATCACTCTCAAATAGAATACATTAATATTAAATATAGAATAAGCATATTTTACATACACTTTCATGCCCATGCATTGAATAGGATCCCCACAAAAGACAAAGCACAAAATAACAGCGGTTGCTTGATAAAATAAATTTCCCAAGAGCCATTTTATAGAATGTGATCCCAATTTGGAATCTGACCATCTTTTTCAAACCCAGCTGACAGACTCCTATTTAACTTGCCTTGACTCATTATTCAGTAGCAGCACTTTGTTCTATTGGCCATAACAGTCCCAAAAGCCACAATTAGTCTGCAAGTAATTACTAGTATTCCCTGTGATACCAACATCCTGCAAGTTCCTAGAATACTGGTTTCTTCAAGCTGAAGTCCGTATATGCTATTGCCAGTGCATCCAAAGAGTCTTTCCTGCCCTCTGCAAGGCTTTGGGAGATGCACAGGTGAAGGCAGTTTTCTCAGGAGGCAATCTTGGGAAGTTTGCATACACCCCAGAAGAAAACTGGGAGAAAGTGATAACATGTATCCCAGTCTAGATGAAGTTTGAAACTTTCCTTCCTCCTCCCTACTCTCAAATAAAGAATGATACATGGAAGGTATGTATTTACTTTCCTCTTTTACCAAATAAGGTGGCCACCACTTAAAAGCAGAATTCCAAAGATACCCCTTTGAATGAGAATACAATAGCAGCAACTCTCAAGTATTAAAATGCATTCTGTACTTTTTATTAAATAAAAAAAGGTACCTCATCCATAATGTTTCTCTTTAGGTCTTCACAACAACCAAATCCTGAAAACAAATCAAACAAGCTTTTATTTGATCTAGAAGAATAGCTCTAAGATGCATGAAAACCCACTTCCAACTCACGCAATGACTATTTCAAATATTTAAAGATGACAATTTGTCAGAATTATTAGCCATCTAGTTTCTCATCGAAAAACAAAAGGTGAACACAGCACTGTAATATTGATTTTTGAAAAGTAAAATTTTAATGTAGTATGTATAATAACTAATCAATTCAGATTAAAGGCTAGAGAAGTATGGAAGGTATGAAAAGGTTGCCTTTTCAGAACTTAGGTTAGGCTGATTTTTTGGATGATTCAGTACTCCTACACAGCTAAGACACAGTTCTTACTGTTTCTTTTAAGAAGTAACGAGCACTAACTTGAACTTCTGATTTTTGCTAATGCAGAACCTGTGCCCTTTTATTACAATCTACATGTGAATCATTTCAAGAATACTCAGTTCCATCTAATCTGACAGCTCAATAATTTACATGTTGATTGTTCTCACTTTCAATACTTGTGATTTAGCAACACCTTCATGTTCTTACTTACATATTCTTACTTTAACAGGCTTGACACAAACACGTAAATAAATTTTAGTGGAATCAGTCTTCGAGTCCAATTAAGTTTTTAGACAGTGATCTGACAACCTGCACAATCTATTACAAGGAACTTCTTTCAAGTGAATCATTTAAGGAAAGTGTGTTTTAATAAAGAGAATCCCCAGGCTTACCTTGGCTTCCATATATTTTAAAATACAGTGTGGTCTTGGAAGTTTTTCACATTTTTTTTTCCCCCCCCCAAGATCACTCTAGCTTGTGTAATAGTTACTTTGTCTAGGATGTTGGGATGGTCTGCTTTGGTTTCAGAATATGCAAAAAAAAACTCTTGCAAAATCTGATTTTTTTCCTCTTTCCCCCCCTCCTCCCCCCCCAGTTTCCTACTTTGGATCATACCGGTCTCTATAATCAAAAAGATTACCCTTCTGTACATCCCAGTATTTCTCAGCTAACAATACTGGTGCATAGCTGAAAGATGTAAGCCAAAGTGGAAATCTACGGGGTTCTTCACTTATTGAGACACCCACCATAAGTCTTGGAGTAATCTATAGCCTAAGACCACAACAACAACAAGAAGCTGGTGAACAGTAATAAATAAGAAATCAGTGGTAAGAGATGGTAGATTATCAGTAAGAATGCGCATGAAACTGTATCCTTATTTCTCCTTTTCTGCAAACTGAGCAGGTTATAATACTTTCTTACTCATCTCTAAACATTACACAGCTGTGGCCAGAGAACATAATCAATTTATTGAATGGGAAAGACGCCTCTACCTTCATGCTTTCATTCTTGACATATCAAAACAGTTTCACCTGGAGCTAGGATGCTTTTTCAAATCTTGTTTTTGTTCGTTGATTTTTTTTGCTACCACCTGTTGCATTCCTCACAGCCTTCAGAAAGAAGCTGTAGGATTCTAAAATTCTGAATACAGAATGAATGCAAGGAAGAGAAAACTAAGGTACTTTAAGGTGTATTAATAATAATAAATTGTAAGAATTATTTCCATGCAATCTTAGAATTCTTAAAAACAAAGAATTTGTTCAATTCTTTAAAATTGAGACAATTATTTAAGAGTGTGTGCCTCATTGCTATATGACTCAGTTCTACAGAATAGTTCAACTAATAAGGAAACAGTTCTCTGCCTATAAGAAATCAAACTATAGCATATCTCATTTTATTCTTTTGTTTCCCACCTCTATACGAACACAGCTTTGAATTATCCTGGAACCTGCCTCTTCTCTTCCCTAGCTGAACACACTAGATGGCAAGACCCTCTTCTGAGTGCAGTGAAACAATTCAATTGCTGCAAATACTTGAATGGATCACGCAAAGCATTAAAGGGTTCAAAAGCACATAGCATTCCTGTGAGAGAAACATTATGCTTGTACTTTAATGTTAGAGTACAGATGACTTTTAGAGGTTAAATATCAAGGGGGAAAAAAAAAAAAAGACCTTCCAAGTTCTGTAGGAAAAGACCTCAAGATTCTGATTTAGATAACAGATTGGAATGATCTAGAATAAATATATATATGTTTTGCCATTGCAGAGATATATATATATATATGTTCCGCCATTGCAATAAAGAGCATAAGTGGAAGACATTTCCACTAACATTTATCATACTCATCCTAAAGTAATTTGAATTTAGGTGAAAATGTTTCTTCCTATCATTACAGGTGCAGATAGGAATTTTGCAACTTGACTCACACTTAAAAAAAATATAAAGAAGCTATAACAGATATGTACAACAGTTGACTTTCCAACTTGCCTTGAAGAAAACATTTAAGTACTGTAAAGGAATTTCTGTTTCACGTTTTTTGTTATTTTTCCCAGTTCTGAGTCAAATTAGAAGTCTATACACACTGAAGAAAGAAGAAATTTGTCATTTGGGGAACTGTTTTCATGCATATATGCTCAGCCAAATTTAATTAACTAAAATCAAATATATCAACACAGATGTTTCTTCCATTACAAATCTCAGAATTAATCCACTAGTACTTGCAAGAATATGAATATGTAGCGCTTTTGTAATATCCAACAGGAGTGATTGAAAAAAACAGAAAGATCCTACTCAGAAATGTCTTGAACTCTGCTGTTGAGACAAAGCTGAAGAAATTTAAGCTGTATTTTGCTGTTTGAGCCCCTGTGATCATTCAAGCTGGTGAAATAGTGACTAGCACAGAGTATCATCAGGTTAAGCAAACAAACAAGTCCAGTGAAGAGGTAATAACCATTAACAAGTGCAGCCCCTTCAGATTTTCCTGTTTTCTTGTGATGGTTTTCACTCATAAATTCACTGCCCACCCAAATCATCAAGCCTAGCCTTGTCTCCATACCCTTGAGAGTAAGCCTATACTTGCTGTGTTGTAAACATCACCCTCTTCATAGGCCAGAGGTGTACAAAAGATAATTTCGTCCAGGCAGCACTCAGATTAACCAGTCAGGTAAACTGAACACAACCTTCAGAGAACACAATTCAATTTGTAATAGTAAAAAATGAAGTATTCATATATACATATTTTTACCTCTACTGAAAGAGAAGGGTTTTTCATTGTTTGTTCTGCTGTTTGCCTTGTCTTTTATTTTCCAGTTACCCTTTATATCTTTTAAGATGGATGATAAACTACATGAATATGTCATTTAAAATGAAATCCAGAACACTGTCAGAATTGATTCCTCAAGAACTCTTTAAAGAAAGTGGTAGGCAGTTTACTAACCCTTTCACTCCTTTGTAAACTACTGCAGCTCTTAGGGTCAAACCACTGCCAACACATTTCTGCAGGCTCTAGATTTAACCTAGCTCTTTTATGCTAGGAGCCTACCGTACTTGTTTGCTTTTTAATTCCATTAGTGGAGCTTGTTTAAACTGGGATGCTGAAATACAATGTCATCTGCAGACAGCAATTAAATCCTTTGTAAAGAAATCTTTCTGGTTTATCTTCTGGTAAGTATCAAAGCAGTTAATACTTATCCAATTATTGGCTTTATACATTAATTCTCTATAGAATTCTATATACTTGAGGTGAAGATTCTGCCCTTAGCAACATTTTTGTCTACCGAGAACATATCCCCTCTGTCTGACAATTAGCTCTTAATTCTGCAAAGCTGAAGCAGCTTTCTGTTCCTGATAACTCCTGCTCTTTCACATTGAAGTACTTCGCAAGTCTGCAAGCAGTTTGCCACTCAGGAATTTATTTTTTTAAATCATTAAGCATACATGAAACTGCTTATGAATATTTCTCCTTTGCAATTATATGCTTCCCTTTTAATGAAAGATTTTGAAGATCACAATGAGAAAATGTTTTCACATACTTAAATCTTGAGTATTGAAAGAGACATTATCTGCACCACTCTGTTCTTTTCATTTACAACTTCAGTAGATTGAGCTACCAAAGTCTTTTATATCTACTGTGCATTAAACTGTTTGCTGCTTTGATCTTTACCCATATTCTGCCTGACTGATCAGCTACCAGTTGTCCTTCATCTTGATAGCCTCAATAAACCATGAGAAAGAGGTGAAGTGAAATTACTAGTCAGTATATGAAATACTGAACAGTCAAGGCACAAAAGTAAACAACTGTACCACAAAACATACGTGCAGAACTGCATTGCTGATATCTTTGCCACAAGGACTGAGAAATACAGGCAATAAGTAGCCTAACATTAATCCATTTGCCAGAAAAAAAATGCAACAGGAAATGTTGTCAATTTAACCTGTTTCACAAGAAGGTCAAAATCCCATATCCTCAAAGTTATCAGAAGCCACAACAGAAGTTTTCCTTTAGACAAAACCTACTACTAAGAATATATTCAAAAGTGACTCAATAGATACACAGTAAGTGGAAGTCAAACAAAAACTATTAAAAAATACTCAGTGTAAGTCACAAAGTGGCTCTAGATAAAAGGCAGCTTGATTGCTAACACTAAGACTAAAAGGTATAATGTAATCATTAAAATCAGTTTCATGCTCTGTTGATATAGCCTCATTACAGCTCATGCAGCCTCCCAAATTAAAGATATGTCCCTGCAGGCTGCTTATAGACAACCTGGCATATTCTGACACAACTTCAGACTAGTTTTCAACAGCCACAATAGAAGTCAGCGTCAGAAAAAAAAATGAAGAAAAAACTCCTACACTCAGCTAGAGTTTCTATACTTCTACAGATATTTTAAAAGTCAGCACTTCACAGTCTACTTTTCCAGTAGTTGTTTTAAGACATTTATTTTGCTTAATTTTCCCAAGTCTAAAAACAAAATGCAAAGTAAGAAATGACATCTTCAGACTGTATACATTAAGAAATTGCCAGCTTCAAAGATGAACCAGCATCTAGTTCTACCTCTGTAGAAGCTTTAAGGTTACAGAAAATTATAAGCCATTTGTAAATGAAACATAGAGCCATTAAACAATGAACAAATTAATGTAGCATAACTCCAAACCTAGCCATTAATTGTCAGAGCAGGAGGACTGCCTATTTAAACAAAGAAATAAATCCTATTAGCATAGCAATAATTAAGGAATAGTCTGAAAGCAATTTGATTATGCCATAAACTGAGAGCTATAAAAAAATTAGAACAAGAAAGTAGTAACTTGTGAATAGCTCATCCAAAACCGTAATGCTTTGGGAAAATTCAAGCAGTACTTAGTTTGTTATTAATGTTCATATTTAGATATTCAAATTAACTGTCAGTGATACCTGCATGCATATGTTGTTGATAAGCAACACCGTACAGAAAAGCTTCATTACTTCTGCACAAAGATCCAGTACCACTCACCAGTTCAGTAATGTAAGGTCATTCTAATTACCTTCTCCACACTTTATTCTCCCCTCTGTGGCCCTCGTAATCATGAGGACTCTTTGAAGTGCTGATACAGCATTATACTGATTTACTTTGACACATGGTATACGTAATACTAATCATTGGAACTGCATATTAGGTATTTGCTGAGCCTAGCTTTAAAATTATTATGCTAGATACCCTGCACATGTGAATACTACTATTAAGCAGCATTTCCTGTTGTTAACTGTGGAGAAAGTTAGAGTAGATTCAAAAAAAGAGTCTATACATTGGACTGATGAGCTTCTAGTGACCGCAGGCAATTTACTCACGCCTTGCAGTGAAGGTGACGACTCTGTACAGAAAAGCACTCCAAGTTCTGCAGGCAAAGTTTTTATACTTCCCTCCTAATGCTCTGCACCATGCAATGCTAAGTCAACTTTTTTTTGTACCTCAATGTAATGGACTTAACTATCCATTTGACCCATCCATTAAAAACCCTTCTGCACTAGAGGGTAAAGCTCACTCCACAAGATTAGGGCTACAAAAATATTCCCACCTTAGAAAAACAGGAACAAAAAATCAGTCTGCTCTGCATTCACATATTGATATGCCTGAGGGAAAGCACTGTCCAATCATCTAGGAAGATCGAAATCCCCATTTAACATTATTGCTAATGTTTGAGCATTAGAAAATACAACTGCAGCATAATTCCCGCAACTGCTACTCTAAAACAAAGAGCTTCCAAGAGAAGCAGCATTTAAAATGTAATTTTTACTACAGCGTTCAGAATTATTATTAAAAAAATGGTGTGATATTCTCATGCAGTAAACATACCAAAGGTCTGCCCTGCACAACAGCTTTCCTCCCTCAAACATGGCCCCGAGTGAAGGCCTGTGGAAAGAGTCTGAGAACATAACAAACATCACCCTTCCCTCAGCGCCTTCCCAGCATCCAGACATTCTCATTTAGATTCTTTCCTGAGCTAGAAATGTTTTCTATGCATTTCTTACCTCTGAGTTCTTAAGGCAAAGTCTCTTTTATGCTAATCAGTAGGGTAATGGAAGCAGAAATGGATGTTAATTTCACATTTTATGGTTAATATAGTGAAAGCAATACAACTCATGTTCCATTCGATTTTGCAGCCAGTAGTAGATTTTATGGCACAAACCACAGCAATCTGCAAAACAATGTCTTTGTAAAGTTCCTACTAATTTTTCCAGCTTCCATTTCTGTCCAGAAAATAATATTTTATGCTAAACCAGAATGAGTACATCCATAACTGCAAGTCACTTTTATGTAGAAACTATGAAAAGGAACATTCAAAATATGGATTTATTTTTACATAACAAAGACCAGGTCTTTGTCTTTCTGTAGCATCTCTACTAAAACTCTAGTCACAGATCCAAACTTTTCTGAACAGCTACAGAAAGTTCTGCAGTGCACCCTTTTTCAAGAATAAAAGCCAAATAAATGATGTTTCAGCCTATTTGACAGGTCCCTGATAATGGAGCACCTCATTTTCCCCTAATTAGTTTAGCGCCACCATGCTAGAACTGCTCAGCTTTAGTCAAGACCAAGAGATGCAGCACTTTGGAAACCTCAAGCCTGACTTCTTGCCTGCTACGTGATCAGAAGTGCAGTTGCAATAACTGAAGCTCAAGACAATCCTATTACAGAGGACACTTATACCTAATGAGGGGGCAACAAGACCAAGTCACATGCAGAACGCCAGTTGTACGGGTAATTAAACATGCATATTCATCAGAAATATCAAAGATAGCCTTTTACTTTACTCAGAATCGCTTATGCAGAGGACTACTTCACTTAGCGAACTATTTTCAGTTAAATGAAAAGTGACAGGGACTTACTGAAGATACGAGATACAAGAACAATTCATCCACTCTAATTCACCCCCTGTTCACTCGAAAGAATTATAGCTTTTCTATATTTCCATAAGGAAATGGAAAAAAAAAAGGAGGCAAGTAATGCATAACCTATGAGTCAACAGACCTGATTCAGTCCTCAGCCATCATCTAGTCTAGAAGCATCTAAAGCTGTAAGTCTTTTAAGTTACTGATTACATGAAACATGTACTATCACTGAACTTTACGAACACATTATTGTCAAACAGACAGATGTTATCTCACTTTCTATAACATTGCACACACATACACCCACTGCCACCTACACATTTTTAAGTGCTGGGCACAGTCACCACTGTTCGGCTTACCTTTATTAGAGTTAACTGAGGAAACTCAGTTAATCCACTAAAAATTTTATTCCCTATTAGAGTATGAACTCAATTATTTTCCCGAGAGTGGTAACACTTATTTTCAAACAAGGAAGTCTCTCCTCGTAAGCTTGAACACTTACTAGCCCATTAAATTTTGGGCAGTAAATGAGCAACTTTTTGAAGGAAACCACACCAGTGACTAAAATAATCAAGGTATACATTAAAGTAGTAAAACAGAAGAGAATAAGACAGAAAAGATATTACTACAATTCTTATATTTAGGCCAACTGATCTTCTAAGAGTATCTTTTATACTTTCATTTTCTTTGATCTGCCAATGCCAGCTTCTTGTTTGTTCTTCCAGTTTAATGCGTTCAGTGCTAGCTGAAGAGCTTTTAGTTATGACCCTCATTTGTGAAAGTTACCCTTGAAAGCATGTCTCCCAGACTATCATAATCATTTTGATTCCATGCTAACAATGCTTCTTTTATGCAAAAAAAGAAACTGAAAAAACCCCAAACCCACACACATTGTACTCCTGCCTCACGGCTCATCTGGTTGAATAGTATGACAGGCTCTTTTTCAAATACTACCATACAAAACTCTCATTTGTATGAATTAGATAACATTATTTCTCTTACAGATGAAAAATAATTAAAAGAGATGCCTCCAAAATGACTTAATTTACCATAATTTAGTAAGTCTGCATTTAAATATGGTAACATTCACTTTATGGGCATGAATTTTGGCACTCTGGGCCCAGCTGTAACATGGGACTTTTGGCTTGTGCAAGCACTATGAACAGAGAATGACCCAGGAAGACAGAGCACAATGGCCTTCAGTAGCAACAGCGAAGTCATAGGTTACCCAGCTTCCTGTGATAGAAAGAATTAAAATGGACAGGCAAGCACATTCATATCAACACCCTGATGCTCATAAATTTTAGCTCTTCATACCTGAAACAATCTTCATCATTTCTTATTGGCAATCAAATCTGTACTGTTGAAAAAAGCTAAATCCCACACAAATCTTTTCCATTCACATTCAAGATAAGCTAACAAAGTAGAGAATTTTTTACCATAACTAGAGAGTGAAAAGAATAGATCAGAATTAACTAGTAGGTGTATAGACAAAAAAGTAGCTACTATTGGAAAGACCAGACCAGCCAGGACTACAGAACCACGGCAGTTTAACACTGCTGGCAGCACCAAACTGCTCTTACTGTCCCTCCTTAGAAGGGCAGGGAAAGAAAACAAAAGGTAACAAACCCAAGTGATAAGGGCAGGGAGATCGCTCACCAGCTACCATCATAGGAAAAACAGGCTGAGCATAAGGAAGATGAGGTTACTACCTATTGCTAACAGACTGGAACTGGGAGAACTAAGCAGGTAATCTTCCTCCCACGTGCCTCTTCCTACCTCCTCATGCAGCACGGTGCAGCCCTCCAGGAGCACACTGCTCCACGAGGGTCCTCACGTGCAGCAGTTCCCCCAACGGCCCTTTCCCTCGGGACTGCTCCTGCGGGGCTCTCCGTAGGATGCACTCCCTCTGGGCTTCATCAACGGCTGCACCGCGGGCTCCTTCGCGGCCGCAGGGACTGTTGCTTCGCGCTCCGTGGACCTCCAGCCCTCCTCCATTACCCGCGTGCCCGCAGGCCCGCTTCTCTTCCAGCTGCTGTGGAGCAACGCTTTGCCCTTCCTTCCGTCTGCTCCCCCAGAGCACACGCGGCCTCGCTCGCGGCTCAGCTCTAGCAGGCACGAGTCCCCTCGGAGCAGCACGAGCCGGCTCTGCTCCGGGCAGCGCTGGGACGTGCTCACAGAGGCCAGCTTGCAGCCCCCCAGAACCTCACCCTGAAGGGCCAATACAAGAACATAAAAGATATGGAGACAGAAAATAAAGAGTTCACTTGATTAATTCTATAACACAATAGTGAATGGCATCTGTCATGAAGTTTGATGCTCCCTATGTTTTGCATTTGCCAGGGGAAACAGTGAGTTTATCCATACAAATATTTTAAGTTCTCTCTCATGCATATAGGGTTTGGATCTATGGATGTTAAACATTGTTCCCACTGATCAGCTTCTCCTCCCCAACCCAGCCACTCATTTCTATTACCTATATTAAAAACAAAAGCACAGCACTCTGCAAAAGAACAAGTTTTCTATGTAACCCATAATGTCAACAGAAAGTAAAAGATAACAGGTCGCAATGATTAAGAAATCCATTTGAATTTACATAAATATTTATATGGACCCTTGCAGATCTTGCCTGCTAACAAGTAAAACAGGCCACTAGCAATAATTAAAAAAAGAAAATCAACAAAACCTAACCCCTACAAAAAAAAAAGGAAAAAGCCTTTTAAAAAAATTGTGTGGGTAGTGATAAGGCTATAGGGTTGTCTCCTAAAACACTTAATTGCATATCTGCCCATGATTTTAGTGTTGAAAAAATGAAGAATTAAAAGCAGAGTTGGTAAGTTGATTTAAGAATACTCAGGAAAACGCTGTAAAACACTTAGTCACAGTGTTTTCCCTTCTCTTCCTGTAGTACTACTTCTGAGAAGGGAAGATTACTACAAACATTTTTGTAACTTGCATGTAGACATGAATTTAGGAAAAGACAGACTTAAATGAAAAACAAATTACCAGGAACAGTTCTCCCAGCACAGTTTTGTACCAGCACTGATTGTTACAGACCCCTCCAAATACCACAGGGCTCACTCTATGATCTTGCCCAGACATTGCCCTAAGCTATTATGTCCTCAAGCTATGAATATCACATATAGTCACACACCACCACTCAGTGTGAGCCTGCCTGTCTCCCTCCAACAATCCTCTCTCAATGGCTGCTGACAACTGAAGCCAAGCTGGAAACCAACGAAAAAGATGAAATCCTCAGTAATCTGTTATCTCTAGATGATAAACACTGCAGCTAGCATATCTTTACTATTATATCCTACTTTGTAACAGGTATGTGCTTAAAATACATTTAGAGAAGATATGAGTGTTCATTCACACTAATTTTGCATTTTGTTGTTTCGCAGGACAACTGTTGAAAGCCATTGAGAGAAAGAGAACCCAAGACAATAAAGGCATCATTAAAAATATTGTGTTTAATGCTATTTTCAATCCATGACTGAAAAAAAATCATGCAATAATTTAAGAAACACTTAGCATTTATCAGTTTAGTATCCTGTTTTAGACTTAAACAATACTGACACTTTGGTTGTAGTTTTTTTTTTCTTTTCAGGCTTCCTGTTACTCACTAAAATATAGTGAAGCTCCAGGTATGTTAATACTTTTTTTCTTTCACTTCTAATTGTCTGTAATAACTTAAGAATCATTTCATAAATGCAATCACAACATTCAATGAAAGACTAAACAAAACAAACCTTTACTCAGTCTTACTAATTTGTTATCTTTCATAGAAAGAAAATAGCTGATTTAAAAACTATCACATGCACTGAGATGTAACTATTGTATACCATTTCAGAATCAGCCATAGTTGGCAGTTGTATTGCATTTCTAGAATACGTTTAGATTAAACAAAACAAAGATAGACAAACAGTTGACAAAACTTACTGTTACTTGGTTCCTATAGAATCTATGCTCTCAATGAAAGCTTGAAGTTAGTGTTCAAAGTTATTGCCTGTTAAGAAGTCAAAACAACACAAATGTTAATATAATATAGAATAAGATTTGAACTGCAACAACTAATAAGGATCTTTTCATATCATAAATATGAAATATACCCGCAATAATATATAAGGTTTGTTTCATCCCCATGAATTCAGAATCAAAATACAGGGCAAGAAGAAGTTATGTATTACTAGAGATGCTGTCACAGAATGAGTTAAGAAATGCCATCTTGGGACCACAGAAAAAAAATGGGGATGCACACCAATAAAAACTTAGCAAAATGAAAAACAAGCCCTAACTCACTCTAGTACTCCAGCAATGGACACAAGTTATAATAATAGAGATAACCTCTCACTACCAGCAATGCTAAAAAAATCAAAGATTTGGATTAGATAGTGATATATGCTGAATATACATATTTCTTTTTAGACATTGAAACCAAGTGGATGGGAGCACATCAGTTTCTGCATTACCTTTGCTTAGATAAAGATTTGACCCCACTGCCAATACTGATTTTCTTATTTTCAAATATAACACAAATAGCACAAAACCTCACTGACAGCAAGGTATTCTGATTTTGACATGGAAAGTGGAAGAAACATGGAAAATCCAAACAAAAAACATTTCATATCGTATCTTACAGGAAATCCTACTTATATTTCCCCTTCCTCACAGAGAAATACCAGCTTCTATTAACTGAAACAGTAAACATGGATTTTATTAACATTAATTATGTCAGGCCTTCAATGTTCATGAAAGTAGTTAAGCCCATATCAAAATACTTTTTCCTTTCCAATCCTTAGCTGTTCTCAAGTATTTTGACTGTAAATACATTTTCCTCCCCACTACAGAAAAAAATGGTAGTCATCAAAAATGTTGGTTGGCAGGCTGAACATATCTATGATCAAGATATATTGAAGGGAAAAATAGTCTATATACTTCATTGTCTGAACTATACTCCATAAATTTTACTGATATTTTTGTTTGAAGAAGATCGTAATCAGTTTATATTGTTCCTAGATAAAAGTCAAAGTATAACATAACAAGAAAAAGCAGTTGAGATGTCTGTGGGATGTTTAAATTCAGGGCTGGAATTGGCTTATGGAGGTTGCTCCGGAAGTAATGACTCCTATTTATCGCCACTGAAACTACAACAGATACAAAGAGTACAACAAACTATTTGACAGAGCAGATTTGCAGCTATAAAATACTATATTTCAATAGTCACCATCATTTGCTGAGCATTTTCTCCAGCAACGAACAAGAGCCAGCATACTGTGCTCATCTTAACTTGCACCAGCAAAGTTGACCCACTGTCACTGCTGCTGAAACGCACCGCCTGCCACCTCACCATGCTCACATCCACTGTTTGGACTCCATGAATGTTCCACAAGTGTCAATGAGTGTCAGTGGGTTCCATTTTTTCCCCCACATGGAAGAATTCAGTGACACACTTCTGCTTCACATGCACTTCGAGGTCAGATGTCATTCTGTCAGACTGCCCTTTTGCTGCCACCTGTCACACAGCAACAACATGTAATGGAACACTGGTAGGAAAGTGTGACCTCTACTGCCATATCAATATCTACCTTTGATGTTGTTGATCAACATTATAAAATAAAAGGCATTACTTTTGGAGCAGCCATTGCATATATCAAACCTGAGTTTACAATGTGCACATCTTACACTGCAACAGATCTTTTCCTCTGTAACTCATTAGCAGCCATATTAATTAAAACAAAATGTTGAAGTTCACATACAACTGCTTTTAATCTCTGACAAGTCAAATTAAGTTAGCCTGAAAGAAACAAACAACACAGAAACCCAAAGAAATCAACTATTTGTTTTCAATTTCCACAATCCACACCATACCAAATAATTGATTTTCACAATTAATCACAATGGAATCCGTGCAACAAGAATAGGGAAAAATTCAAGGAAGGTTTGTTGAATTTGAAGGAAAAAGTTGGAGATCAAGCGTACCAAAGCAGTTAACCGTCACCATATCTAATTATTAGGGAGCCAAATTTATTCTTTTTGAGCATCTGCATCACAATGTTTTTCATAGAGTTATTTAAAATGGAAAGTGCAGCTTAATGCCATCAACTGGTGAAAGTAGCACAATTAGCTCTTATTTACTGGCAGACAAAGCAAAGCTATCACACTACCCTACATATTTGTACAAACAAACCAAAGAAACAACAACAAAACTCCAACCTTGATGCCGTGTCTATTGTCACTGAATTTCAGTGACAGAAACTAACAGAAGAACTTGAATTGAAAAACTGAACTCATCCATGAGATTCGGACAGAATGATATGGGAAATTGTCTCAAATCTCTTGACTGGCTCTTGACCAAGAAGGAAAGCAGATCAGCTGCAGATGAAAGAGGGATCTTCAGCCTGAGTACATCAAGAATACTTCCTGACCTCTTACATTTTATGAGCTTTTCTAACTAGCTTCAGTATCTTATAATAAATGTCATTTTATCTTAACATGATTTAATTTCCCCTCATAATCACATTAATAACAAGGGCAGCATCCAGGGCAGCAGCAAATCTGCAGACTGTGTCAAGTAAGCACTCTAAGAATCGTTCTACCTATCGGCACACCTTCAGCTTGGCTCAAACACAGCAGTGCTGCACACGTCCATTTCAGCTTCATGTGCCAGGCAGAGAGCTGGTAGATGAATCATAGCAGTAGCAACTGCCTGCCAGCAACTTGTTGCTATGAAGGGCTGACAGGGCTTAAGGTGCACACATCAGCTAACCATAGAATAATCAGCTCCATTTCTTATGCTCACTGCTAGCAGGAGCTTACAGGAAGTATCTTACTGAGCTGATGGTCAAAAACCATCATGATATTTACCAGTTCTTGAAGAGGTGGGTATAAAAAACATATGAAATCTTGAAGAATGAACATGAACATGTTCAAGTCAGTTCTAAATTAGTAATCAATAGTTTATAAAAATCACTTAAACTCCTGAGTCACTTAACAGATTTGGTAGAGCCAAATTCATAACAACTGTGAGAACACATTTAAGAACGAAGGGAGATAGAAAACACAACATCTTAAGGAACTATTTAAGGATGAACAAAAACCAAAACAAAGTAAAAATAAAAGGCCACATGAGTCAATGAAAGTTACACAGAAATCAGTTGTAATGGAGCAAATCACAAAGAAACAGTTTTACTACACACAAGCAATTTATCATACCTGCATAAGCAAAGGTAATAGACCACTGAAAGGAAAACTTAATTCTGCTTTTGGCTCAATGCAGACCCTCATGCTTCATTCATATTTTAGATCTACTCATTTAGTTCTGAAGCAAAGAGGAACTACTCCCCTGGTTTGAAAAAGAAAAAAGGGAAATAGAACTTTTGATAAATTAAATTCTTCAAGCAGAATAGCTAATATCTTGTGCTACAAACCTATGAAGCTGAACTTAAGATTACAGTTCTAAAAACAACTAATCACTCTTTTGAGTAAGACAATGGAAATACCAGAGTACCTCATTCAGTTTTAATTCACAAAAACTGAGACACGGGAACCAATAGAAAGTAAAGGGACTGGGCAAAGATCTGTTGAACATTTTCAGAAATATCACTGTGGAGAAACAACAGAAACAAGGAAACTGAAAAAATAACTTCTGAAGGCAAGTACCTAGAAGAGGGCCTGGACTGTAAGAAGATGCTTTGTACAACACAGAGCACTACGGAGAAACGCATGTCCTGAATGTTAAGGTCTCCAAAGCTATACTAGCATAGAAATCTCAACACAAACTTACACCTAAGAAAACCCACACTTCAGAGGCAAGGCTCATATTACTGCATACCCATTACACTGACAAAACAGATGTACTGTCTTTGCGTAATGCAATCATACTGCATTATACTGCAGTAGATAATAAAGGTCCAAGTAGTCAAGCACCGACTCAGATATCCACACCACCTTCCACTGAGTGGTGCCAACATAACCTTACCCTGTCTTGGGGTGGGATCTTTTGGTTGGTTTGGGAGGTGTGCTTTTTTGGCTTTTGTTGTTGCTTTTAAAAAACCTGATACATAAGTATCCCAGACTCTACTGCACCAATGAATGCAGCATTAACAGCAGCACATAGCTTTCCCCATACACACCCTTTTAAGTTGCCTCTACTATAAAGAATATGACCTACAGTTGGGATCAGACTCTTTTCCACAACTTCACATTTCCATCTGTATTTTTTCCCCTAGTGGGAAAGAGTTCTTAGAAGATACAAAGATTTTAGGGATAGTAAATGAAAAGAACTTGTTTGCTCCTAAAGTAGGCAGCCATTAAAGTGCAATCAATGTGCTTAAAAAAGAAAAATGAACGCTAATCTAAAAAAGCTTTAAAGTACCAATGATTAAATAAATAATACTTTTGAAAAAAGATTTCCTACTGTTTAGGTCAGAGAACCATAGCATGTCATTTAAAATAAGGTTACAAGCAGCAGCATTACAGTTAGCAATAATTAGCAGGAAATGGGAGAGAGAAGAAACAAGATCACCTTTTGAGAGCATCAAAAAAGAATATACAAAGAAATTTCTCTTTCACTTCTCATGCACCTGACATTTCCTATGCCTTTGGAAAGTTTATTTAAAAAACCCAAAGCAAGCTTTCATATACTGAAGGAGTAATTGGAATGATCCTACTTTCTGTGACTGCCAGTTGTTTTTAGTAACTTCTAAAATCACAGATTAAATATCAGTTCACTGTTAGGTCTAAGTTCCTTCACTGAAGTTGTCTTTTAAAAATCCTATTTACAGTTAGCTTTCTGAGTTACACTTTCCCATGCATTTTCCATATTTCAATTTCCCTCCCAAGAGAGAAATATTGGTTGGTCAAGTGTCTTTCAGCAGATGGAGGCATCGCTTTATTCTGCAGCATCTATACGGGCACCTGCAGCTCATGCCCATAAGGAGAAGGGGACAAGTGAGTCACAGAAGGAAACATGGTAATTTGTTCTAGCAAGTACAACTGATTTGCTTGTAATTAGAAAAAACCTTTATAAGGGAACCAGCAAAGTACTTAGTTCTTCTTACCTTAACAAAGTCCCCTTGAGGGATACATAAAGAAAACAGAATGAGATAGATGAATGAGACAAGATACTGAAAAACAGGACCAGAAAAGAATTGATGAAGAGAGAACTAAAATGAAAGTTGGAAACAAAAACAATTGGTGGTTGAAGAAAATGTTCAAGGAAGAAAACATCAGAAATATGCAAAAGTTTAAGGAAAAAAAAACACAGGAGAATAAGTTCAGCAGCAGAATAGACAAAGGCTTAGATTAGAATCTAGAAAGGATAACAGCAACAAGGAGCTGTGTAATACAGTAGAAGAATAAAAGAAAGCATACCAGGAGTATTACCTGAAGAAACTATCATTTGCAGCAAGACTCCTTATGCTCCCCTTGACTGCTAAGGTTGAGAGCACACCACAATGAGAGAAAGGAACTCTGGGCCTCAGAGTCCCCAAAGCATGGGAAGGTCTCCTGAAACATCTTCCATTCATAGCTACTTCACTAAGTAGGAATACTGCACACAGTAGCACAGCTCAAGTTACAGGAGCACAGCCTTCAGCTCCTGTCACTGACACAGCAGCATACCTGCCTCTAGTAGCTCATATTAGTCATTATTTAGCTCCTTCCTAACAGCCTATGGGGACTGATTAGTAAAAAGTTACTAGAATATGGAATAAATTATCGTAGCAGCATTTAACTCTACCTTCTCCATTTTTGACTCCCCTTCATTGCCATGCCCAGTATTTTATTTCAAGTTACTCAGCATAATATAAGCTACTTTCCCATGGAAAGTTTACAACTGCTTTCAAGCAGGCAGCCATATCCCTTAAGCCTTCACCAGCAAGTCCCATTACACCCTCAGTCTTCCCAGCTGAGCTCAATCAACCAACAGGTATCACCTGCTTGCTCTCATTCTCACTTCTCCTTCCTTTGCTCCTCTATTCCTGCTCATTTCAACAAATTTTTCTCTTAGTATGTTATATAGTAGATTAGAGCCCCAATCTTCACTGGAGTGCAATCGCACCAGAATTATAATAATAAATAGTTATGTGCTATCTCATTTCTGCAGTTATTTAACATAATTATTACCAGAGCAATACCATTATATGTCTATCTCCAGATGTTTTTTCTGAGAAAATGAGAACAATAATGTGAAGCATGGCTTACCATTAAACAAAGTGAAAATATATTGTCAGGAAAGAATTACAGTAATAACAGGGACAGTTACAGCGTAGCTCATCACATACACTAAAAAGATTATCCCTTTAACTTTGGATGTAGGAAAGCTGTGATTGCAGATAGTTACTGGAATCATAAACAAAGTAGAAGAACACTGATGTAAAAAAAAATAATGTGTTCAGTAACCTGGACAGCTACATATGACAGAAGGTTTGATTACATATACCTATACACATGTAATGCTTCAAAGAAAAAACAGATTTGTTCATGTAAATCTACTATGTTCTCATAAATTAAAGGAGGTAACTGACTTTTGTTAATATTTCCCCAAGATAAAAATGCAACATTAGAATCCTATAAAGTTTTAACTACATTTTATAATTGTTAGGAAAAAAAAATGGAAAAGAAATAATGTAGAGCTTTGCTTCCCAGCTCCTCACATACACAGTTGTATCCAATTTTCTTTTTTCTTTCTTTTTTTTAAGTACCCATAGAAACTGATTTACTACTTTTTCCCTCATTGTGAGCTCAAAAATAAAATGAAAGTTTTCTATAAAGTTTGCCTCCAGAATCTATTTAAACTTTGTTTCTTTTCATTAAGATTAATTTCAAATGCCAATTTGACAGGGAAAAAAAAAAACAGATGAAATGGTTTTACATTTGTTAAATAGTTGCCCCATTGATTAAATAGTTCTGACTATTTAAAGGTTTGTGTTGTTTTTTTTTTGTCTCTGTAGATGAAAAGGGCAGATATGAATAAAATACATGCCAAAACGATTTAAACTGAACAAGGAAATATTTTTGATTACAGAAAGAATGAGGAAAACATAACACTCAATATTTCTGGATACAGAATGTTTACATATACAACATGACTGACACAATAGAGTTAGCCACTGGTAGAGCTCTTCCTTCATTTTGTGACCAGTTTTTTTTTTTTTTTTTTAATATTTACACACTGACACACTACTAGACATAGCAGTTTTAAATTGATTACCACATACCCTACAATTATTTCTTTGATCACATTTCTTGCTTAACTGCATTATGCGTTTCCCAGTAAATTAATCTTAACCAACTTGATAATACTACATTACATTCAAAAAACCCAAACCTGCATTGTTCTTCAAAGCCAATTACATTTGCAAAAATTCCTCAGTGCATACTTTTCAAAGTAGCTTTTGCAAACATTTTTTAAATCGGCTCCAGTAAGTTTCCACTTATGCTTGAATAGGTTTCAATATTTAATCTTTTGTATTCTGACCTTTAGTAATGAAGAAGGATCAGGTCAGTAGCATTTATTCTGTTGCAGATCTGGAGTGTTTCCTAGGATTTTTCCAGTTTTCTGTTTTCTAATCCAAAAGGCTTATTTCTGAAGCTCTAAACTTGTACAAACTGAAAATATTTACTTTTGAAATATAAACACCTCTAGTAAAACAGTTAAAATGTTTACATACAGTTTAATACATCTATGAAAAAAACGATATTTAATATTTTTAATGGTTGAATGGTTATCGATCACAAGTACAGTAACATAACTACCCACCTATCAGGAAAACTTCTCTTTACAGTGAATCTCAATGCCAAAACAGAAGCCTGCAGATCAACTATTACCTTCCATTATGCTGTTGATACAGAGATTTCTGAAGCTGAGAGTTGGCATAGTTATCTACTATATTAATAGCCTCTGTACATTTGTACTTGGATCCAAAATGAAATAGTACTACTTACTGAGGGCTCTGCTAACATAGAAAATGTAGAATCAGTTTCAGAGATGTGCTGTTACTTTACAGAAATTATTCTGTTTGCACTCTTTTACACTTTTTCCCTCCTAAATTAATGTAAAAACAATTTTGCTTTTAAGAACTTGTAAGCTATTTTCATATTAAAGAGACTGAAAAAAGAGAAAATTGAAAACTATAAACACATGATAAACAATTCATGAAGTGAATCTAGAAAACTTCAAGATAATGTATGATTTTAGTAAACAAAGTGATGTTAGTAAACTAGTAATAACTGAACTTCAGGAACGCACGCTCCAATTTTCACCTTTCTAAATGATTTGAAATGATACTGTATGCTTTGGAGAGATGTCACAGATAGAAAGATAATAGTAGTAAAAATAGGAAAAGAAACAAACAGAGAAGGAAAGCTCACCTGTATCCAAAGATCTAGGTTTGCAGGAAAAACTCCACAGAGGAAGGATCTCCAGAAAGAGATTGTTTTCCAGTCAGCTCTTAAAGAGGGCCTAGGAGAGGTGCAGTGAGGGTCCACCCCTTTTGGCCACACAGCTGAACTGCCTTCACCTGTGCTCCCATGGCTGACTCAGTGCTTATCTCAGGTGATCAATCAGTGGTTCAGGCTGTGACTCAACAGTTCCCATACGCTACCCATATGCAAATTGAAACTACCTTGACATTTACTTATGCTTTTCTGCAAAATGTCTTTTTTTGAAATTCAGATGAATAATTTTTATCTAAAACTAAGAATTCTTGCTCTCACAATTTTTTTTTTTTTTGCTTCTCCTTCTGTATTTTTTACTGAAAATGTCAGCAAATATTTGGAGAAAAGATTGAATTAGTATTGCCACTGTCTTCTATTAGGAAAAATATGATTACATATAATAATTTATAAATATTACCATATTCTCTTTTCTTTGCTGCAAGTTGTTTGAAGTAATGCTTGCTGAACATTCTCTTGTACAAATTTCTCCTCTAATCCAGATGGCACTATTTCACTTTACGCTCATCACCTTTTGAATTAAGCATCTTTGTTCAAGGCACTCTATTTATCATTTCCAGAAGATATGAAAAGCCAGATTAAATGCATTCTACCTCTTCATTTTTAAATGGCTTAATTACTAACTTGAAAGGAACTTTTATGTTCAAAGGCTCTGAAAGTTTGCAAGGAGCCTTTCTAGTGAACATTAGCTTCTTAAAAAACAGAGGTCAAGTCTGAAGAGTCATTCAATTTATCTATCTAGTCCTGGACTCAGACACAACACATCAACTAACTACAACAACATCAAATTGGTCATTAGGTACTTGGCCCAGTACTGCTGTCAAAGAACAAAAAGGATTCTGATAAGCTGAGGAAAAAAAAAAAAGCTTCTTTGTTCATCATGTGAACAGAAATGCACATGCTCAGATACATTATGTAGCAGCTTGGATAGCAAGATATAGCAGCAATACATTGACTCATCTAGAGAAAGATTGAGTAAGAAGACTAGGTACATAGAAATCTACTCAAGAGTTATGACTCCAGTAGCCAGCAGAATTATTCATCTAGCTTGGCATAGATTAAATTAGATCTATCACAAGGGGGCCACCAGAGTTTCCATCGGTCTGTTCAGCCCAGTGTTACAGAAATAACACAAAACCAAAGTGCAGTGTAGTCTTTACATTCAGACTAAAGGTACTGAAGATGTACAGACATACATAAGCATTGAGTTTAAAGAACTATCCATACATATGACATTTGGTAAGGATATCTTTTTTGTTTGTAACTGATGATGAGAACATACAATCCATTTTAGTGCAAAGACCAAAGAGGATCACTTAAACCACAAGCAAACACATTTAAGATAGAAAATTCATCCTGATTTTTTAACTTTCTGAAAATGCTTATCTTTTCACCTCAGATAGGGAAGCAGCTGAGCGAAACAAGCCTCTTACCGTGAGCACGAGCTAACAATCCATAGATGCAGTGAAAATAATCCCATTAATTTCTATGCTTATTCACTTTGCTGGTATAATTTTCAATCAAAATTAGCTCATTTAGTACTGGGCTGGGCTACTGCAATTCAGTTCAGATAGATCTATTACTCTGAATCACATAATCACAGAATCGCAGGGCTTGGAAGGGACCTCAAGAGATCACTGAGTCCAACTCCCCTACTAATGTAGGTTCCCTACAACAGGTCACACAGGTGGAGTCCAGATGAGTCTTGAATATCTCCATAGAAGGAGACTCAATAACCCCTCTGTGTAACTGTTCCATTGCTCCATCACCCTTACTGTAAAAAAGTTCTTCTGCATGTTTGTATGGAACCTCCTACGTCCAAGCTTTAGGCCATCGCTCCTTGTACTACCACTACACACCACTGAGAAAAGCTCGACATCAAGCTTTTGCTTCCCAGGTCCCTTTAGACATTTATAAACATTAATCAGATCCCCCTCAATCTTCTTCTCCCCAGGCTGAATAATCCCATGTTACTCATCTTTTCCTCATATGTGAGATGTTCCAGGCCCTTTATCATCATTGAGGCCCTTTGCTGGAAGGATAATATATAAAATCTACTAGCAAAACCAGTAAAATGGAGGGAAAAAACCTTCACAATTATCATTATGAAAGAAATCAAGCAAAAAACTGGCATTTAACGTATATATATTTACTAAACTACATTTTCTAAATAAAAGAAAAGTACATTCTCTGGATTCCAAGTACAGACTTTGCTCTAAATCACTGATGATCACTGAAAGAATAAAATGACATCTTTTTCTCTAAGATATCTGCAAACTCAGAGATTTGAAATTATTGCTAGAAATGGCTAAAAACGCAATAATATTTTCATTATTTTTCTTACTTAAGAATTGCTGACCTGTATGTCCATAAATTTGTTCATTTAAGTATTTCTGATTCTCTGACTACTTTTTTTTTTTTAAAGAAAATTGTGATATTTCTTTACCATTTCAAAAGATGCATGTTTTTTCACATTTGATTAGAGGCACATGCATAATTCACATGCATCTGAACATTTCCATTTTGTTATTTTTTCCCAGCACTTTAAGGCATAGGGAAACGAAAAGACATAATTATGTCTGTGACCTCAGAAATTGTGTTTCTATCTTTCTTATAAGTGGTATCATATGAAAGAAACAAGGAAATACATATGAAAATGGAAGGGCAACAGATAAAAAAGAGTAACAAAAAGCAAAATAAAATAATAAAGATGGCACAGAAGAGAACAAGTTTAGAAAGCAAAAAGAAACAAAAGCATAGGTACGACAGATATGAAATAAAAATTGAGTTAAAATGAACTGGAAGAATTCAGAATGGATTAAATAAAGAAAAAATAAAAATAAAATATAAATCTATAGAATAGGAAAGGTGAGTGGCAGGAATTAGCCTAAAAGAAATTTGTAGAAATGAAAAGAGAAAATGTGTGCATTTTTGAAGTATGATTAGAAGAAGCAAAATTAGGACAACTTGTCTGAAGCTGATCTTGGAAATAATTGCCAGAAATCTTTTGGTGCTTCCACCCCTAACTTTCAGTTATTCTCCTTTGATAGTTTTCCACAAATTGAACAGACGATACAGTATTTCAAAAGCCAATAAAGTACTATATGGCCAGAAATAAGCTATCTTAACTAGTGCAAGATTTGCTAAAGCAATTACAATAATGACTCATCATTAAAATTATTCTTCTCTACTAAAGTGGTCATAGCTGAAAACAGCTTATGATTATCTGAAAGTAGCCAGTCTTCAAAAGAAAGGGCAAAAGTATTTCTGTTGAAGAAGTCAATTGAATGCTCATTGTGCCTTTTACCATTACCCTTCTCCTACCTCAGAAGGGTTATTTCCTCCTTTGTCACTTCATTTATATTCTATGGTATAAGGTTCATTGATTACAATCAGGAGAAAAACTTACAATGAAGTGAATTATAACTTCTATTCACAAAGGCCTCTAGACTTGCAGTAAAAGTTGCAGATAATATCCCTAAGGCTTCTGAGATACAGCATGGCAGAAAATTGCTTCATATTGCTTAATTTGGAAACATTAACATAATGGAAGACAATCAATAGGCTCTAATAATTACAGCAAACCCACACAATTCCCACAAGTAAACATGTGCTTTATGTGGTATACAAATTGCTATCCTGTAAAATGCATAATTACATTCTCTGTGAAGCTATTCATCAGAAAACACAACTATCTCGTTATACTCTTGAGGGTATTTCAAAACTTCCTTCTGTAATCCTAGCAGTATCAGTTAAAACAAGGTCTAAGAGCAAATAATAGCAAACAGGAGCCGAGACAGTTACCTCTTCATGTATTTGAATGAAACAACCATCATGGGAATAGAATTCCTAAACCCGCTTCTATCTGTAACACACAGAAGCAGAAAAACAATTTTTGAAGAAACATTTGGGCTTTACAATAGGAATTCCCTCAGCAGCTAGCACTGATGTCTTGCAGAGAAGTCTCCCAAGTGAAGTCAAGATGGTTCCTGTGCTGTTAAACACCAGTGAAAGAACTAGAAATACCTTTCTGGGAACAGGCTTCCAATGTCAGAGATCAGTAACAAATGATCCTTTTTTTTTTCTCTCAGTATAAAGTCTTTCCTTCTCTCATATTCTTCTCTCAGACACTGAGGACACTCGTAGTGGTTTTATGTACTATGAACTTTTACTTTTTTATAAAAATACTGCTGGAATAGCCTAGTGACAATAGAAGAATTACTTACTGCAATATCCCTAATTTTGATGAATTGCAGTTCATCAAAAGTTACAATGGAGCTAAAAATAGAGTGCTATGTTTTATCCTAAATATGTGAGCTGAATTCAGAAGCACTTAAGTGTAGAAGAATGACAAGATTTGGGGTAGAAGAGGACTAAGAAAAGAATTAGGATTTGGGCTTAAAAAGGTATACTGCAGAAATGTTTCTTCCAGGCTGGCATGAAACCCTACAAACACATAAGACTTCTTACAGGTTAAATGTTTTTTTTTGTTTTGTTTAATTTTTTGTTTTGTTTAATTGTTTGTTTTGGGTTTTTTTTTGCATAGCCAGAATCCAAATATAAGTAGTAGGCTTTTTCCTAGCATATAATGTAGCTGCTAATAATGCCAATCTGGAATTTATTCAGTTGTCTGCCTTACTGGCAAGAAGTCCTGTGTGGTCCTGTGAGCTATCACAGCACAAACAGCTTTTCAGATGCTAAGCAGACTTTCTTTAAAGTACATACAAGTTAAAGTACCAATGAATATGTATTCCCAATATTAGAACCAATCAAACAGTTTTTTCTTGGCTATTTTCTTGCCACATTTTTCCACAGCTTACAGTCATTTAATCTTATGAAAACTTTCCTTAGGATTTCTCAGTCTGTGCAACCCTAAATGCTGTCTTGCTCTCAAAAGAAATTATCACTCACTCTTACTGAGACCATATAAAAGCACATATGTATATGGGCTACCTGAATCCAAGACATTTCTTAACCACAACATTCTCATCCTTGAAATTGTAAAATCACTTCAAAAATTTGCTTATTTTTGAAAAAGGTAAAAATAAAGTTCCAACCCTTACCATCTATAAAGAAGATTGGTTTGGAATTTTAGATTTGCAATTTGAACATATTTAAACTGAAATTGCATAGGAATATCTAGCTATCTACCTAATCTGTCTGTCTGTCTGTCTATCTATCTAATGCACTAATGAAAGGAGAAACATAATTAGGCCAGTCACTATTAGAGGACCTTCAGCTGTCTTTTCTAGGCTGCTAATAAATTCTGAAATTAGCTGTGGTTCCTGGATATGGTTCCATACATAGGCAGTGGTCTTTAAGAATTACATGCTGTTTTTTAATGAACTGGTTCATGGGCCCTATTCATACTTTATTTTGCAATTGGATGGAATATATAATCCCAAACAGTTCGAGCTTGAAAAAACTTGGATAAAATGGTTTTAAAATGGAAAAAAGTTATGCAGCCATAAATATACTTAACATCTCATACCATAATAATCAAATGCAAACTCATGTATTCATTAATTTTATGCTCACTGGAGTACTGCTAAGTGGTGCAATGCATTCAAGTGTAATCATGATGTTAACAAAAGAAGAGAACTATTTAGTGGAAGATAGATGACAATTCTCACCTGATAAATAGGCGACGAAAAGGAACCATTTAGTTTTTGAACTGTTCTAATACAGTGACAGTACTTAAGACTTCACTGAAAGAGGTTGAGCGCAGATAGAAAAATGCCTAATTTTTGCTCTGTCTGTTTTTTCTGACCAAAAAATTCCTCTAAAGACCACTGGCATTTTACTGACGCTGGTTGTAATACGCTTTTATTCTTCTTTTCACTGCCTTTCATCACTAGCTAATGTATTCCTGTAAAATATAATAGTAATAACAACAACAAACATCAGTAATACTTAGCTTTTATATACCCTGCTGTTCTTTCTGTGTGAAATTTCTTTTTAACTCAACAGGAGTTTTGTCTGAGTAAGCATTATACAATTCTATCCTTGATTTATGAAGAACAATTCACCAGAGCATCTAGATGGTATTTCTAAAAATTAAAAATAGATTCCACAAAGCTATTTACAATGAATGCTATTTAATAGGCCTACTACTATCACTAAGAATATATTGGTAATCTTGGAGCTGATGGCAGCAGGAGCATTTGATTTTTCATCTTTTACAATTAAACTCAGCAGGGAATATTTTTCCTTTTTCTCCTGGATATGTCTATTTTACAGACTCTCCATAAGTTAACAAGACTGTTATTGAAGAGGGATCTCCATAGGTTTGTTCTTCAAAGCACAGTAAAACTTGATTTAATCACAGCTTCAAAATATCATACAATAAAACTAATTTAATTACACTTAGCAATGGCCACTAGTCTCATTAAAATGCTAATGAGGCTTATAATTATTAAATTGCTTAATGATTGTTAATAGAAATAAATGACAAAATAAAGCTCAAGCAGAAAGTCAGAATGCCCTCAGGTAATTTTTCTAAGTGGCAGTTTCTCGTGATATAGTTACTTTGCAGTATTTAGAAAAATGAGGCAGATTAAAGATTGAGATAAGAGGAAATAAAAAAGAAGAATGCAGCTGGATATGTAGCCAATCAATAGTCTCCTCTTAAAATGTTTAAATATAGCTAATATAAACTTTCCTTTGGTGGCATCCTCTAGAGTATTTGTTTTCATATCTTGTGCCAAAATAGAATGTATATCTGAAACTCTCTCAAACAAATCCAATCAGTGACAAATATTTTACTGTCAGTATTGCTAAAGTAGTGTAATAATATTAGCATCAGTATGAATATGGATATAATGGAGAATAAAAAATGGAACCTTGTTAATAGTCAGAGCTCAGGATTACACTATTATTTAAATAAATCGTAATAGATACACATACTGATAATAAGACCTATTCCCATGGAAAAAAAGAAAAAGGAGCTTGGTCACTGAATTACAAGAAAAGGAGAGCTATAACCTTTGTGTCTTCCCTATAGCTAATCACATTTCCAGAAAAATCACAAGCATGATGTTTCTTCAAGGTAAAACATTAGCGGAGACAAACAGATTTTGAGAAAACTTATGCTAAAGTCAAAGGTGAAAAGGAGATTATGTATTTCTGAAATGATGAAAAATGAAAATAAATGAAGTCAAAAGAAGCATTTGCAGAAACAATTTGTGACATATTCAAAACATACTGTTCATGTCTTAAATTAAAACATTATTTCAAAACAAACTGTTCCCATTTGGGTAAATGTAAAACATTGCCCACATCTGCAGAGCTGTTCAGTGGTTCTTGGAATGTAAGGCAAGAAGCGTAATGTGAACTGCTCTGACTCCAGAATATACAGGAGCACTGAGCCAGGCTGCAGTAACTCACTATATTAGCAATGAGGAATTCCTAGCACTCTCACTTACTGGAGTTTCAAAGACAGCAAGGGAATGTCCCCCAGATAAGAAAAAAGGCCAAAACAAATTAAGTCCAAAATATTCACTGAATAACCTATTTCATAATAACTTTCTTTGTTTAAATTTTTTTCTCTGAAAGAGTGGCCAGGTGCTGGAACAGGCTGCCCAAGGAGGTGGTGGAGTAACCATATCTGGAGGTGTCAAGAATGTTTGGATGTTGTACCAAGGGACATGGTTTAGTGGGGAAATATTGGTGGTAGGTGGACAGCCAGAATACATGATCTTGGAGGTCTCTTCCAATCTTGGTGATTCAGTGATTCTATGATTCTCTTTAGCCCTCCAGTATGATATATTGGGTCCAAAGAATGTCATGTTAAGTTAGGGCATATTGCAAACATGCACTTTATTCACAAATAAAAAAATAAAGTAGAATGTACCTAGCATACTCTCCAAAAATAATGAAGCAAAATGGTACTTACTTCAAATTTCTGTAACTGTAACATACAGTTAAGTAACCTAGCCTAGCTTCTTTGCCAAGTTAACATGTCAAGACCATGGCTCCAAGGTCATACTATAAAATTTTATGTATCAAATTGTTACAGCCCAAAGGGTTGCAAACAGAAGGAACCATAAGCACTGGAATGGCCAGCACTTGGCTTTTCTGGGAATCAGGCCTTATTAGAGAGCAACATACTGTTTCACTGCTTTAAAAAATAAGTCTTCCTCCTCGTTGAGACCAAATAACATGGATGAATTTCTTCATTCTTCAGTATTTCTTTATTCCTACAAAGCACTGTTTCTTGTTGAAATACATTCTGTTAGCTCTGATTAGAACCATCACATCTGATTACCACACATCACTACCAGAGTAGAAAAAGTTATAACATCAACGCCTCCATATGAGTAGAAAACTGGGCAAAACTAATGTATCTTTAGCAGTGTAACTCATCAGTTATTAAAAAACATCAAATTTGTACATTATGAAACTTTTGGACCAGCTAAACGTCAAATTTACAATTTGAAGTTTCTCTATTCTCAAATCTTTTGGTTTTTTTCACAGTGAATTGCAGTACTCCACAGGTCAAAGTTCACTTGACATGAAAATGTAACACTGAATGTAATTCAGTGAGGCAAATTAAGTCAGTCTGCCTACTCATTGACATATGTCTTATCAGTGTAGTCTACCTGTGTATTACTAATGCTCATGACCAGCTTGAAAAATGTTGCACGGTGCCTGGATGTGAAGGTCTGAAATTTCTGGACACCCTTTTCTCAGTGATCAAAGAGGGAAAAGGTGCAGCACTGCTCTAAGAATTCAAAAAAAGCATTTTGTTAATTTAGAAAAAAAAAAGTTAACTAAGAGCAGTGATGACAACTTCATCTGAAGCTATGTATGAAAGTAAACATCTACACAATACCGGAAAAGATAGGACAAAGGATTCTTGACAGGTTCCCTTCAACTTACTGACAAATGAATACGTTTGTCTGTTTGAGTATTTTGACTGCTTTATTTGAGAAATATGACATTCAATTACACTGCTAAATGTCTTAGGACATGTTTGGGTTTTAGTAACCAGGTACTCACAAACAGCTTTTAATTATATTGACTATGTAGTGATTCATAAAAGTTATCTGGGAATGCTTTATGACTTATCTAAGGTCAATGTAAAAAAATCAGAATGCATAAGAATATGCATACTAGCACTGCACCTATTTCTTGCATGTTTAATTTTTTTTTTTTCAAAATTCTTTAACAGTTTTAATAGCTCATTAAGAGTGGCCACTATTATTACTATATTTCTGAAATACTGAAATACAAGTGTAAGGATTTCCCAGAATCCATTTTGATTATGCTAGAATAGAAGGACAGTTTAAATGATTCTTTTAAAGTAAAATATTAGTTAATGAAGACTTCTTTAGGATATCCTAATGGACTTGGAATAATTCACTCACTAACTTCATTCATTTGTAGCAACTTGCCACCAGAATTGCTGTGCTCTCCAATTAAACAATTCATCTGCAGAGAAAATCCATATAAACAGATTTCTTCATTTGGCTAGAAGTTATCAGTAGCTTTCAGATATTTGGAATTTTGCTCAAGGAAAATGCTGGGAACATTTTGGTGCACATCACAAAAAGTACATTGCAATAAATTAAATAAACATACTTCAGCCAGTCACATGTTGGTAACTGCCCAACCAAAAACTGAAGCTTGGCAAGTAATACTTTCTGTCTGGTTCACAACAGAATGGAGGAGCAATCACACAATTGTAAGGTCACCCTTTTTTAAAATTTCTGATGTTATAGTTTCAAAAACTGGGGAAAAAAACATTCCAGTTGAAAATTAAAAAAAAATAAATGAACAGGGCATTACTGAAGTAATATGGGAGTAATGAAAATGGATAACGAGGAAACACATGGGAAGCAAAAAGAAGGATCTGTGTGAGATGCCTAACGAAGAAAAACATATATTTATAGTACAATATAGTAATAGAAAAGTTGGTATTTAATGAAGTCAAGAAAACAAGAATAGAGTTTTAGAGAAGACAGCTTGAGAAATCCAGATTATGGATATTATGTAGACCTCAGGAACTGGAGAAGTTTTTCCCACCTAGCTTCTAAAAAAACATAGATTATTAAAACCAGATGATAGAAGTTGAGAGACTCATCAGACATTTGCATGATGATAGAATTGGTCCAAAAATAGACTGATGACTTCTGTAGGAAGAAATCAGGGTGAGAAATTTGAAGGAAGCTGAAGCTGAGTGTCCGAAGTAGAACACGCAAAACAGCATGGCTTGAAAAAAAGGCATTGAAGATGAAAAGGAAAATTACGTAAAATTTAATTAGATCAAATAAAACATACAAGAACTATCTTGGTTTTATGAATTCTGAATGAGATTAGGTTATTCCTCAAGTACAAAACAAAACAAACAAACAAAAAAGCCCAAGATGATGGCAAGAATGGATCATTTTATAGTAACAGGTTTTGACAGATACGTCATTCTGACATGTTGATTCCTAAGAAAGCTTAGATTAAATAAACTTATATTTAATCTAGCTGCATGACTTTAAGTAATCAAAACACTTGCTTTCAGGATTTCTCAAGAAACAATTTATGTATAAAATCATCTCAGTTATTCTAAATTCTGTCCTATGGGAAACTTCTCTGACTTCAGATATCTCCTCAAAGAGAACTGGAGAACGCAGGATGGGTCCTCTCTGTGGTGGGAAGAGACAGATGCATAAAGATTTAATTCTAATAATAGATCCAGTAAAACTGAGTGGTTATAAATTGGCAAGTAATTACATTCTGAGTAAAATATGCAGGTAAATCACATTCACATATGTGCAGAAAGCTTGTATAGTAATTATGACTCATCAAAAATCCTATTTAAAGCATTTGGTTTAAATCTTAGATGAGGCTTAAGTGATGCACATTCCTTTTCGTTCCCAAAGTGCAGTCCTATGGAGAGGAGCCAATTTTATTCTGAGAAAAGCTAAAGGAGTGAACAAAAAATAAACTGTTGCATACTATATCAAACAAGTACATAAAATAATTCCTACTCTGCATTTCACAGAATCACAGAATCACAGAATGGCCGGGGTCAGAAGGGACCTCAAGAATCATGAATCTCCAATCCCCCTGCCACATGCAGGGCCACCAACCTCCTCATTTAATGCTAGACCAGGCTGCCCATCAAATCTAGTCTTGAACAATTCCAGGGATTGGGCATCCACAACCTCTCTGGGCAGCTGGTTCCAGTACCTCACCACTCTCTCTGTAAAGAATTTCCCCCTGACGTCCAACCTAAATCTCTCCGCCCTCATCTTAAAACCATTTCCCCTCGTCCTGCAGTTATCTACCCTTTCAAAGAGTTGATTCCCTTCCCCTCTGTAGGCTCCCTTTAGGTATTGAAATGCTGCAATGAGGTCACCCCGCAGCCTTTTTTTCTCCAGGCTGAACAAGCCCAGCTCCCTCAGCCTGTCTTCATAGGGGAGGTGCCCCAGTCTCCTGATCATCTTCGTGGCCCTCCTCTGGACTCTCTCTATGTCTTTTTTGTACTGGGGGCTCCACACTTGGACGGAATATTCCAGATGGGGCCTCACAAGAGCAGAGTAGAGGGGGACAATCACCTCCCTGTCCCTGCTGGCCACCCCTCTTTTGATGGAGCCCAGGATACCATTTGCGTTCCTACCATTTGTTTGGGGTAAAAAAAAATAGATATTGTATATTAATACTTTGAGATAAAGAAACTAAACACTGTAAATATTTGTCGAAGACCATAGATACCAGTCCCTCTAGATCCCATGAAGACAGAAAATTCCAAGGTAACTGGAAGCTATTGAGATTGCAATATTTACAGCATCAAATGTACATTTTCAGATACCTGCTTTTTCTACATGTTGCTTAAAATACTAAAGTAAGATTAGGTTTATCCGTATTTAAAAAAAGTTAAGAAAATTGAAAAGACAAATAGAAAAAGGAAGAAATAACAAAATTGTAAGTGAATGAACATGTTTGTTTTTGTTTGTTTGTTTGCTTTTGTCTAACATAATTCTTATTAGTAGTAGTCTTTTTATAATCAACAACAGAGGAATTTATGAATGAATGTTCAATACACGTTCTGCACTTTGCCACATTCTGTGGGATAAAAAAAAAAAAAAATTAAACCGAAGAGTAGATCCAGAAAAAAACATCAAAAGGCTTTGTTTAAGCTGCCCGGTTATGAATGCCTTTTACCCAGTAGCATGCTCTTTCCTCATAAATTGTGAAACAGAACCTTTTTTTGCCAAGAACATAGACCAATATGGAGCAAAAATGCCTGGTTGAATTATGTTATTATTCCTTTTATATGACAAGGCAAAGCATAAGGGTAAAGTGAGACTGTGAAGTATGAGGAAGCAATAAGAAACTATTCATATACATTATTTTAGTCTGTGCTTTCAGGACATCAGCAGTCTAATTATTGTCAAGTAAACAGTAGTGTGGATATTTATAGGAGAGTTATCCCATGTGAGAAAGTACAAAAGTGCTGTTTTGAAAATGTAACAAGAAGGTGATGGAAGCTGACATCAGAATGCAGTGTATCTTTTCTGTCATCCTACAGAGCATGAATATCCTTCTCTAGTGTAGCACAGATCCTTCAGATCTCACTGGCTCAATTAGTTAGTGCGGCATGCCATCACACTGCTTCAGTATGAAAGCAGCACACCTGCACTGTTGTATTTTGGCTTATAAAGCCTTTTTAATTCCTGAGAACATGAGTGTTTTCACTTTTGACCTAAATTGTTCCTGCTTGAGAGCCCTGCCTACCCAGTCACTGTACTCCCTATCGCTTTCAGTACCAAGCTTAGTTTCCAGCTCATTTGGAATTTACTAGCAGCAAATATCCATAAGGTCCATTTCCTGCAATTGTAAATCAGTCTTCCAGTCTCGCCCCAGCTTGTAACCAAGCTGTAACTTGCATTTATGCGGTCTTTTATCAGAATATTCTTGACAGCCTTGCTTGGAATGACTATTAGTCAGTAATCTGAGAATCAGGGATGAACGTGTCAGACACAAACAGCATTCTCTAATTGCAGCTGAGAAAAAAAACATATTTGCAATATGGCATTACTAGTTGGATAAGGTGTGGCTGTAGTGGGGGAACAAACAAGGCATCTTCCCAAACAATTCTGATACCAAATCACAGCTTAGGTGTAGCCAGGCTTTTATGTTTCCATGTCCTCTGTTGAAATACTAGTTAAGCCCTTCATATCTGTTGTAACCAAAACTTATATTCTCCACAAGGAGGCTTTATGTCTTAACTGTGCTTAAAATATGTCTGTTTTCTATTGCTTGCATCTGTTCAATACTTAACTGCAGTAATTCTTCTTTTCTGGGTACACAAAACTGTAGCATACTACTCAGTATTCTCAAATACATTATTCTTCCAATAGTATCATAGAGTGGTTTAAATTGGAACGGACCTTTAAATGCTATCTGATCTGACACCAACACAATAAACAGGAACATCTACAGCTCCGTCAGGTGCTAAGTGCCCTGTTCCAGCCTGAACTTGAGTGTCTTCAGGAACAGGGCAGCCACTGCCCTCTGGGCAACCTGTGCCTTTTTTTTTTTTTTTAGTTTAAAATCATTTTTCCTCATCCTGTCACTACAGACCCAGCTTAAAATCATTCAGGTATCCCCGTATGTCATGTTAAACCTGGTCCTTAACAAGGAAGATTCTCAGATCTGGGTGACAGAAGTTACACAGATAACCTGTCTGTGATGAGAAAATTCTGACACAAAATGTCTGCTGAACATGTCTGCATGCCTGGGAACTTAGCCTGTCAACAAAGGATATCCTTGAAGAGTGGCTGAGAGGCATTCTGAAGATCGTCCTGATGATTGCCTTGATAAAGGCAAAACAAGAAACTAAGGGACAATTTATTGCCTGAGAAAGTGGAAAGTGATGTGAGAAATAAAAGCTTTGTTTGAAGAAAATAAATGGGAACAAGAAACACGTAATTGTTGACCATCTCAGAAGTAGGACAGAATTTAACAATTGGCATTTGGTTGGTTACCTGTGGTGGTGCCCTACACCCTCTTAGTCTCACAGATATTTTTACCCAAAGTTGAGCTTCTTTCTCTCAGAAGCATCCTGTGCTGTATGTGCTCCTTTCTTCCTGTTACTTGAAGTAGGATGAAGCTTTTCTAGAACACTGAGTTAACTGTGTGACAGTATGATGCTGACTCTTCCACTCCGCAGTGTTCCACACACTGTGACATGGATCACCAGAATAAGACTCAGTTCCTTACTTTGGTCCAGTTCTGGGAATGGTTTTAGACCCCTGGGGTGGCAGTTGGTTGGTCTCCCTCTCTCTTCCTCTCTGAGTTTGGTTTCTTAACTTAATTAGACACCTCTTGAGGTCAGTTTGACATTGGCCAGTCCTTCTGGGATTGGTTTGATGTGTTTTATGCTGGTGATTTTATATTTGTATTTATATAGTCTTAGAATGTATGGTTGTGTACTTTTTCTTATATATACAGCTGTGATGAGTATAGTCTTAATAAGAGTACCTGTGATGTTTGCTATTACGTTACTGTTATTCATAGTAGGTCAACTCACTGTCATAATATTACTGCTAAGTTTGCTGAACCTCTAATTATTCCCCAACCATACTTGCTGCTGTACTGCTGTTTTTCTTACCTCAAATTGCCTTTCTACTGTCTCTAACTGCTGCTACTACTAATTCATGCTATACCCTTAATATCTGTTATATATATTCTTTCTTCTGGGTAATATCTATTAGTTTTTTATACATATATACACATATATTCATCCTTTTGATCATAGAATTCTTGCTAGTAGTGATCTGTGCTATTCTGTAATAAATATAAATGTCCTGTAAACATGCCTCCATGTCCTTGAGTATTAGATAATCCTACAGACTCACTGCTGCTATCTCTATACAGTTGCAGGTGAGGTAGTCCCCCAGCATACATAGTCTTGACATTGGGCTATTACCAAACGTTATTATCTTGCTTCTACCTTGGTGTCACAATCCTCCATGAAAACAGTGATTGACTGGTTAAATGCTCTTCCGTGCATGATGGGAATCAACAGTATTGTTTTGCTCTTTGTTTTGCTCAAATTTTTAGTTGTATTACAGTTACTCTAACTTCTATGTTAATTTTATATCAGCAGGCACTCGTATTATGATGTGTCACAGCACTAAATGCTTTGTTGAATATCAGATTGATAAGATCCATCCATTTTCTCTCATCTAGAAACTGGTTCCAATAAATGTTGTGTACACAAATGTGTGCATAATTTAATTTTACTACAGGTTATTGATGGGTCTCCAGGTCTAAAACCAGACATAGCTTAAAGCATTATTCTTTTTCATTTTAAAGCTGTGTTTCATGTGTCTCACAGTTCAGTAGTTTTATGGCGCTACATAAACCAATACAACTGGTTAATATCACAGAATGCAGTAATGAAAAACATGCAAGTGCAATTTCATGCATCTGTGTGTATATATTTATATTTTATGATTCATATTTTAACATTCATGGATCTTTTAGGATAACCAAAGAAATGACACTTATTTTAAGAGTTGCTGCAATACATATAAAGTCTTGCCTGTAGCACTAACATGCTGAAAACTATGATGAGATCAGAGAAGGTGGGATTTACTTATCTAGCTAGAAGAAAGAATTTGAACAAAAACTATATATAACAAAATCTGACTCAAAACTGCAAGCTTCCGTAAAACAATGTGCAGATTGCAAGGCAGAAATCTCTTTTTCACTGGTGCTACATCCATCTTCACAAATTCTTATGAATTGTAGCTTTTTCCACTCAGAACAATTGTATATGAGAAAGCTTTAACAGGATTGCAGGCATGAAGCTATTACCTAATACTACAGAATACATTAATTTTTACCAATATATCTTATATAATATATGTTAATACACAGTAGTCAAACGAGACAATAATATTTGAAAAAGATACATCTGAACTTTTCAGTATCTTTAAATAAAGCATTTTAGCTTCAGCTCTCTTATTGTTACTTCTGTTCAAATATTTCATTCAGTACCTCAGCAAACATAGGCTTGGATTCAAGCAGTGAATGTCAATTTAATATGCAGCAATTTGAAGAATCACAATAGCAGTAAGCCATTTGCTGTGTTTTTGCTGCTGATGTGACTAAGGAAAAAGAATTATTTCTTTTAACACTGTTTTATCTTCTCCCTTTTCTAAATATAAGCTCAGCTTTAGGCAATAGCAGAAATAAAAATAGTGCTATGATCCTCATTCACCAATGTATCAAAACACAGTTTTATGTGAGTGGTTCCATTCAAGTCCATGATTTTATACCAATATTTGAGAAGAAGAAATATATAAGCTGATGTTTCTGTATAAGTCAGCATCTTCTGCCAATTGAGTTGTGAATCTTTTTTAAACATTGCTCCGATAAAAAAAAACAAACAATATGGTTTTTTTTTATCTTGTAGGAAAGAGAGGAGAGAATCTGAAAACTGCTGTGGAATAAGCACTTAATCACTATTATGCATGACTCCAAGGAATGTGATCAATTTCCTGATATCTCTGCACCAGTTTCAGTACGATAACAATAAAAAATCCCTATCTCCATAGGCCCTGAAAAAAGGTTATATATCCATAGTTTCAAAGGGAAAATAATTTTCACTTTCTACTTCCTATTTTCTTTCCTTAGATATTTTAAAATAGCCATGTAAAATGTTACAGATTGAAAAATACAATTTTCTGGAATTTGTTTGTTTGCATATAACACTTTAATGTGAAACAAGACATAAACAGTAGGTAACATTCAATATGATGGATTATTAAGAATAATCTTTCAGCAGAATGGATAGACTTCATCAATTCTAACCTATCAAATAAAAATAAATACATTTTCTTACATCTGTTCAGAAAAGTAGATGAAAGAAAATAATGCTCTCACTTTCAGCTCCTAAAAGGAATAAGTGAAGTACAAGCATAAGCATAAATAAATCTTATCCCTCTGAGTTGCCTTAATAACTAGACAGTGTAAAAAATAAAGGATGAAAACTAAACACTAAGTCATTCTTTTAAGTGATCCTTGAAAAACTAACACACAGTCTTAGGAGTACAGAAACTTGCACTAGCAATTCTTTATGTTTAGACGTTGATTTGACCTCATGGAAATCAGTAGGAATCTGTCAACAGATCAAATGAAAACAGTATCAGGCTTTAAAGACAAGTAATGTCATCAGGTATACTTAAATACCTCCTTTCTATCCCTGCTGATTCACTAACATCAATTTTTCTGAGAACCAGTGACCAGATCTCAGATCACAACTTAAGAATTTCAGGACTAGAGAAGTAGTTAAGGAACAGCCCAAGGACACATTTAGATAGGATGTGAGAAATTAATGTTCCTTTACCTTTCTCAAATTTACTCTTCTCTTACATGAAATATACTTTAGCAATCATTCTAATTATGAGAGGGGAAATAATTTAAATCTTTTCCCTCTTGCACTCTCATCTGTTTGGACCAAGAGCTTCTTTAGTAAACACTGATTATTATTCTCTGATTGTACAAGGTCTAGCGCTGGGGGGACGATCTTAATGTGAGCCTTTTAGGTTTTATTGAAATATAAACAGCAATATTACAAATGATTTTTTTTATAGCTTTGTATCATAATGCAGTGTAACTAATCAACTCTCCTCACTCATCTCTGCCCTATTGAAACCTGGGACTACTTTCAACACAAATTCAATATGATGTTTGGCATGATTTTTTTACTCTTCACCAAGTCATCTAAATCTAATGAAATTATAAATCCTTATAATATAAACAGTTGTACATGTAGGCTTACCCTTAAATGTATGGATATTGTACATAATTGTAGAGACTAGTTTGCTATTTTAATGTTAATATATGTCTAAAGGAAAACCTTTTCCAATATAATTATGAAAAAGAAAAAAATAATTTATTGTCTAAAGAATCTATATATTTTGGAATATACTCTATAATGTGTTGAGAATGATCCAGGTTTTCAGAGGATAAATTGTTAGTGAAAATTCTGCATATCCAATTTCTTGTCTCCTACAAAATAAGTGATTATCGTTGGCACCAGGATGTGATTCATGAAGATAGCTTTTGACTGTGATGGATGAACAACTTAAATGTGTACTGGCCAGGATTATAAAAAGCAAAGAGACAAAGACAAGACAGATTTTTGCAAAAGACTCAATGAACAGAAAATCAAATTGCAGTAGAAAAACACAGTGTGTTTAGCTTAGCTTAGCATAAACTGAAGTTCTAAGATGAAGTGAATCAAGTCTGAAGATCAATATAACAAAATGTGGAGTTTGTGGTTTTTCCTCAAGACAGATATTTTTCCCCCCTTTCTTCCCCCAATGACTGCTGACTTAAAAGCTTCACTTTAGCCCTTCCTCAAGAGGTTCCACCATCTAACTGATCCTGATCCAAAGTTATACTGATAAAGTCCAGCTGTATCATCTTGTCTCAGAGAAAATTGTACAACTGTAGAACTTAGAGAAAGTCCACAGAAATCAGATATGAAAAGTAAGAAAGGTAATGGTGCACTCAGAGATGGGGACAGCTGCTCAAATATTCAAGGAGAAAAACACTGATAAAGATACGAAGTCCTAAAGCAAACTGAAAGATTTGCAAGACAACAATTCAGCAACAACAAAGATGAGTATGCGTAAACTTAAACATAAGGTCTCACATGAGTTTGGTGAGCATAGTGATGCTTATCCTGTAGGCTCATTAGTCCCAGCTAGCTATTGTGTATATGAGGCAGTACTAATTACTTTGTTTTTAAGTTGTGTATATCCTACTTCCAGGATTACTTAGTGAATAGAAAAAAATGAAGCATCAGCTGACCAAAAATAGCATAAATAACAAAAAGTAACTTATAAAAAAGTCTCACACTTAATTCCCATCCTGGTTTCAGCTGGGACAAATATGTTGGGTTTTTTTTTCTCCATAGCGTCTGGTATGAAGCTGTGTTTTGGGTTTCAGAGAAAATGAATGTTGATAACACACCAATGTTTTAGTTGTTGCTGCACAATGGTGTACAGAATCAAAGACATTTCAGTTTTTCATCTTCTCATACTGTACAGCAAGGGAGGTAGGGGGATGTATGGAGGGGAGGGGACAGAACCAGGACATCTGATCCAAACTGGCCAAAGAGATATTCCATACCATATGCACATTAGGTACAGAAAAAACTACAAAACTGAAGGGAGCTGGCTGGGGGGCTGATGTTGCTTGGGGTCTGTCTGAGTATCAGTTGGTGAGTGATAAGCAATTCCACTGTGTACCGCTTTTTCTGTCTTAGAAAACTGTTTTTATCTCAACCCATGATTTCTACTTTTTCTTTTTTTTCCCCCAACACTCTCCCCCATCCCACAGGGGTGAGCTCACTCACTGTGGCTGAGTGAAAGGCTAAATGGTGTTTAGCTACCTGCTGGGTTAAACCACAATTCCTAAGTACACATCAGAAAAACATAGAAAACATAGAAACACATCTACAGACTTTACTTAAACACTTAATGGAGACAGTGTCTATGATTTGGAAAAACATACTTGTCATGGTTTGACCAATTCTATACTATCTCAAAGTCTTTTTTCAGAAGTTGCTTCCCAGGTATTGACTTCCATATTACATTATTGGAAAAGAAGTATGCCATAGCAATCATTTCTTCTTTAGCATTTCATAGTGAGGAGGTTTTGCAGAAGCTGCTCAGCATTCTGGACTTCTTTGGTTGATCCAGTATTTCTCATTATAGCTTTGTAATAAAATGACTACACTGCAATGACATGCAATAAATTTTATAAGCAATTGCTTGTGGTTTCACATACCACAAGCAGGTATCACAGGAAAGGTCAATAGTTTAGGATTTTTTATGCATGTTTGAAAGTGAGGTTATTTATTTTGAAATAATTATATTTGTTTTAGAAGTGTAGCAATATCTTTGTTACAATGTTTTTCTAAGAGATAATCATATTATGCTATTATGATACAGTACTTAGCCTGTGGTCTTTAGCCGCTTGAAAATTAGATTATTGTAATGCAAACAGAGGTGCAATTATATTACTCTTCTTGTATAAAGCAGAAAAAGAGCCCAGACAATCTGGACTTTGTAGAAATTGTAAGTGAAATTTCGTGATGATGATGCAATAACAAGTTGACCCTTGATTTACACTTTCATCCTTCATTCTTTGGCCTTTTCTTAATTTGAAGTGTCTTTTGGTACCATTCAGATGTTTGAGAGATTCCAAGTTACAGCAGCCTCTGTCAGGATTCTTTGGGGAAGTCAGAATTGTTAAAGCATTGCTCTAAAAAACTGGTAAGACTCCTACGGTGGCTGACAGAAAGTGGTAGTTTTTTTGACAAACTCAGCACATCCACAGTGCTACAAAATCTTTCATGCCTCAGTTCTTCCCGAATGGGAATTTTTCTCCTTTGACTTTATTTTATATATAAGGTCACTCTCAGCAGGATTAAAATTGGGTTTTAGGAGAACTAAGTACTGGTCTCATGGATAGCAAGGTTCCTCAGTTTAAACAAATTAAGAACAGTGTATTCCAAAATGTAGACACAAGATCAATTTAGGATCCTCAAAGCTAAGTGTAGCATAGGATTTCTAGGTTGCCTTGTTTGGGTTTAAATGTTCAATCTCACCAAATTTGCCAAGTAGTTGAATGGACTGCTGAAATGTGCTTTGATGATTCAGTAGTCTACTCTCATCCATAAAATATTTCTTCTTCATAACTACAGCAGAATTTATTTCTTAGATTACAGTATATCCCGAGAGTGTTTATGCATATATCTACATAAATATGATAATATGTAAATGATAATCTTACTATAAAAGAACACTCATCTCTTTTTCAGGAATATAAAGAATACCTCTCTTTACACTTATATATTGGCTTAGAATTGTAAGAAATGCTGAGGAATCCCTGTGATTCCAGTTTTCAATTTCTCTCTGGAAATCTGTTCTCAAAATAACTCACTTTCAATTACACAGGTCACTTGTGATCCTGACTTTTCTTGATGAACCTGAAGAAAAGTCTACAATTTTTGAACCATGAAGTAGTATGCATAGTATTTCATTTTAAAGATGTGCCAGATTAACAGAAGGTAATTGGGGTAGATTGTGAATGGCAGCAGCTGCTTATTTGCAAACGCTACAGACACCACTTCCTTTCGCTTAGAATTTTCATTAGGTAATCCACTAAGTATTATAGTTTATTTTTAGCTATGTCACTCTAAGCCAATATTCCCTAGCTATTTTGTTGCAACTGCAACCCTTCTGCATCTATTTTAGGTAAATAAAGGAGAAATATTATACAATGAGAGACTGTTTAGGATGACTTTTCTCTTGGCAATATTTTCCTCAGATTTAAACTATGTACTGGTCTAGTAGCATTCAGTGTATTTAGACTGAATTTTAACACAATAATAATATGAAAATAAATACTTGAAAATATTATACTGAGATATATTTTGGAGGACTCCATAGGCAATGCCTCCTAAATCTAAACATAAGTCTCGTCAGCAGAACTCAATCAAAGTTACCATGTTAATTTCTGTTTAGAAGTTAGCACATGACTAGAACGAAAATTAGAAACACTGATTTTCATTATATATATGTATACTGAAATTGAAATTTGGGACATTTTTAGAAGTTCCTCAATGATTTGTTGGGATAGTTGTAAAAATAAATTTGCCAATTTGCCTCAAAAGACATGTCTTTAAAAAAAAAAAAAAAAAAAAAAAAAGAAAAGATTCTTCTGACAGTTTTGACTAACAAACTGTCAAATATCAACAACTTTTTGGTCAAATGAACAAAAGGATCACTTTATGACAACATCTACCCCACTTACTCTTTTTTTTTTTTTTCCTATTGAAAGCTGATTTGAACTTACCTGAGCAGACTCCAAAAACTTATGAATCTTCCTTGATTATCTCAAAGATTTTTAGTTAATATAAATATAAGCCAGAGGAAATAAGATGTCCTGTAATATTATGATATCAAATAGGCAATTTGCAACAGCATTCCTTTATTAAAAACGCCAATTATAATTTCACATAAAATTTAATTGAGGTCATTACCCTCCTGGCAAGTTATTTCTAAATTCCTTCTTCTAATAAGATTTGTTATTTTAACATTTTCCACATCAATGCTTCTTTCACATCTATATACTTCTTATCTATTTATAAAGATAATAGAAATTACCCCTCATTTGATTGTATCATTTTGTTATTAATAAGAAAGCTATCTATTAAACTACTTATCTGGAAGATGAGATTATCATTTATGTGTAAAGTTGTTAATGCAACCTTCTTAGAAACATAATTTACTACAAAAATTCTGTTTGTTAAAATATGAATTAAAAAATTACACTGAAGTTATGAAAGAATTTTTAAGATTCTTTTATTTTGTAGTCTAGATGAAAATGTTCAGAAAATATACAATTTTTGAGATAAAATTAATTTTCACATTATGTTTACTGCATCACTGCTACGTACTTTGCAAAGTTAAATATGGCTTCTCAATTCATTTTGTAGGCAAACAAGGGAGGTCATATTATTCACTAAGATGCCTCAACTACTTGCTCCTACTTTACTCAGCAATAATACATTGGGCAGGATAACAAAGTTTCATATCTTGAAGGTTTCCTGAGTCTCATGGGATGTTTTATTTTATGTAAATATGTGTGGCAGAGGATACCTTGGCTGAAGGGCATTAAGGCTTCTTCTTTTGCAACAAATTTGCCTTAGGTATGTTTGCCATTGACATGCAAGTAGTCAGATATTCAAGACACAATTAATTCTGTTTTCAGCCCTTCCATTATCTGATACATTTGGGAAGGTCATTTATGCTGAATTTTAGTATCAAACCAGCTGAAAAAAATCTACTTTTGATCAAACTATTTTAAATATGTTCATCCCTATTCTGATGTTACATAGCTAAACAAAATGAAAATTTAAAAAAAAGATATATTTTTTTTTCCTTTTCATATGTTTTACTAATAATAGGCTTGTAAGTAATTAATAAGACAAAAACACTCTTACTAACTAACACGTTGTTAGTTGCTCCTAAAGTAACAACGTACTATTTTACGATGTTTGTCCGTGATGTAGGGGTGGATGTTTGGGTAAGGCAGTAGAAGTTGAATCTTCTTGACTATATTCCACTAAATTTCGCTGCCCTGCAACAGATGGCAGCAGAGGGGCAGTCTGATAAAATGGTGCCTGTTATGGAAGTGTGTGTGAAGCAATGATGTTTCACTGAATTGCTCCGTGTGGAAAAAATGGCACACCATTAACTGACAGTCATTGATGCTTGCTGAGCATTTATGGAGACCAAACAGTAAATAGCAGCTTATGACCAATTATTCCATATGAGTCAGTTTCCTAATTTCTGTTAAAAGAGAACTATTTCTTTCTAACAGAGCAGGTACTAAGAATGAGGTATTATGTCCTAGATGGGAGCAAGAAAGCAGGAGAGACATAGAATGGTAGTTTGCTAAACCTTGCGGTTAACTCAGATGGTTATTTTGTCCCCTCTTTAACTGTCACTCAGAAAACCAATGCTAGTGTAATGTAGCTAAGAATCAGAAAAATTTCCATGAAATGCAAAATATAAATGCACTTATTCGTGGAAAAAAAAAAAAAAAATCATCATCAAGACCTATTTAATTTGCATAATTGAAAACTCAACTCTAAGCTCACTTACAAGCTTTATAGTCCCTCTTTCTAAGCTCCAGTGATATCCCTCTACTCTTTTTGAAGATTGAAGCTCTAAGGAAAAGAAAAATTAAGAAGACACTGAACTTATTTATTTATATCATATTTCACTTTCTTTAAGTTCTGCATTTAGTCGAAATGAACACACAATGTAGAAAGACTGAAAGATGTATTTTGTTGCCCTTAGTGGCTCTATATGCTTGTTACTATTGGTAGCACAAGTAAAATCAGTAGGAAAATGTAAATAGTTGCAGTGAAAAACCCTTTTCCAAATATAGTTTAAATTACCATAATTTTGTTGATAGAAAGATTTTCAAGGAGGATAAGATTGTATGCCTACAAACTCCAAAATAATTCACTGCTTTGTAACAGTTGTGTGTAGACATAGACATTCACCTGAAAAAGCCACTGAGATGTAAGTGAATTTATGAAAACATAATTTTGGCACCTACTCAACTAGATCTAGCTTTGGTAACAATAACTGCGAATTCTGAAACTTTGAACCAGACCCCTTAATAACCTGCCCATTGACTTTTAGATGTATCACACAGTGAAGAAAAAGCATCTCATCATTTGTGGGCTGATTGAACTTGATCAAGCATATCCTAACTGATAATGACAGAAACTTGCATGATCTGTTAGGTATGGAACATAAAACCTATGTTCAGTTCAGCTACTCCATGAAGCCTCATAAGCTTTTGAGAGTTACACTAGGCTAATAATACACAGCTGCATCAATTGAGCCAAAAAAAAAAAAAAAAAAAAAGCCCATTAAAGTGTTCCTTTTACATGCTCTAAAGACCTCTAAGGGGAGAGGAGGGGGAGAGAAGCAGAACTGTATTTTTCAGTGTAGCGTAAGTAATGAGGGCAGAAGGACTTTGTGCAAACACCAGTACCTGCTTTTTGAAGAGACAGCTAATAAACTGCAAATATCAGAAATTAATAAGGTTTGAGTGTCAAAAACTAATAAAAATAACTGACTTGAAAAAAAGATCACCTGAATATGAGGAATTTTCCTTACTCCATTACATGGCATTACAAACACGTCCTAGTACTGCATCCGGTATTGTTACCATGAGGAACAAATTAGCAAGGAAGTTGACATTATATCTGTGCCACACTGCCTGATAGACTGATCCCCAAGTGTATTCATTAATGAAAGATATAATTTTAATAAAGGATACAACAAAGCAATAAAGTATGTAATCTACATATCAAAATAGATAACTGGCTGAACATAAGACTCCATTTTAAGTATTTTTAGTGCAGTTAAATCTACACTTGATTTTTTTTATATTAATTTAATAACAGCAAATATATTTGAAACACTGTAACATTTTACAAACTCGATTACTATTTTGTAAAATCCTAAATATTCACTGAAGTTGTGAGGCTTATTCCTTAACTCTCCTCTGAGTTAAGCATGTAAAAACATCCCAGCTAAACAACCTGCCTGTGGGTACACATGCCAGGACAGATGAGTCCTTTGAGTGAAAAATCCCTGTCTACCCCTGGTCTTCTGTGTTTTATTCACAGGCTGTACATAAATCATCTCCATGAAGTTTTCAGTGAAGGCACTGAACTTTCAAGCTTTATCTTAGACCATATTATTCAGAGGATAAAGGACTCACCATCCCTAGACTTTCATAGTATTGTAAGCCTTTGGACAGTACTGCTAAGAGAGATTATGTACATAATCATCACAACACACTACTGATCTTATCCTGTTTTTTAGTTCTCACATTTTCCACAACCCACATACGCTGGCAGCCACAACTGGTAAAACCCGCACACTTCTGAATGAAGTTTCTTTGGGTTCTCTTTCCTAGGACTCAGGGATATAATCTCTTTTCTGCCACGATTGCTCTTCCTCCCTTTCCCACTTCCAGGAAAATGATTTTGTGCATTCGCTCATCTCCGGCACAGACACGATACAGTCAATTATTCACCTACTGAAGTTCTCCACGTCTGTCTGCTCCAACATGGGTCTCCTCTTGGAGAGCTTAGCATTCAGTATTGTACACCTGCCAGGACTGATGATGCCACTGAGACAGGTTCTTGTGTGGCAAAATGCAGACAGCAATACATGACATCGCAGCAATTCCAGCTTAAACCAGCCTGCTCTTCTGACAGCTGAGAACACACTGATGACAAGTAGTTTCTCACCTTCTTGAGTCTGCTAAGATTTAAGCCAGGATGTTACTCTGGACAGGTGAGATAAGACTCAGGAGTTATCACATGATTATAGCCTGATCCTGAGCAAAGCAACCCATGTTGCCTGAGCTCAACTTCAGCTTGAAATTCTCTTAAAATATCAGCCAGCACATTCAGGACCAAATCACTGCATCTCTCCATCATGGGACAGGTCATCAGCTGCTGGTGGGACTCTGCTGTTGGCTGCTCCCCACAGTGGGTTGGCAAAGGGGCAATGTGAGGACACAACAGTGCTGCACACTTCTTCCACTGTGCTGGCTGGGCATCCTCAGCATGCTTTTCCTGAATCATTTCTGGATATTGAGCTAACATAAGGGTAAAACTGAAGCTTCAGACCTAGCTTGCTATTAACTTTAGCTTTAGACAACCACGAAGATAAACTAAACAATTACATATACACAAATATTTTCCCCAATGCTAATACAGGTAATTGTTCCTTTTCCAGCTGAGTTAGGTGAGAAGAGTTCCAAATTGCTTGTTCTGGTTTTGACCCCACGAATTTGCATTCCTGACATGGATTCAGCAAATTCCAATGAAGGTAAATGGTGGTCAGACTTATGTAGGCTACTGGAATAACACACTGACACTTATGCTGATTGCAATAAAAAGGTGACATTTTAAGAAAACTATGCTCAAGTGCCAATGCTTGAAGAATGGGTTGGCTTTTATTCTCAGCTTTCAGCCAGACTTCCTCTGAAGCATGAATAATGTTCTTACATATATTTTTTTTTTATCTCATCCTAGAAAATAGGGATGTAAAAAGGAGAAAATGCACACAAACATTTTATCTGAGTTTTGTTCCTAGATTGGAAAAGCAATCTACTTTGGAGAAACAATCTTATCTCTATAATTTTATCTCACAAAGTTTTTAAATAATAGTCAATGTCTGTGTCAGACTGGCACCTGCACTAAAAAAGAAATATTTCTTCATGATAAAGGAGAATAGCTTAAAAAGCAAGGAAGTAAGAAAAAAAAAAAAAAAAAAAAAAAAAAGACAAGCTTCATGATAAGACGCTTAAATGCTCTTGTACTCATCCCTAAATATAATAACTATATAATAACTGTATTCTATTACAGAAATTTTTAGAATTTGAATTAATTTGAATAAACAAACAAACAACAAAAAAACATACAATAGGTGCACTTAAAAAATATCAGGAAGTAATTTTTAAAGAGGAAGTGCCAGTTTTATGTTACTTAGTATTATTTCTGCTTTGATGGAAAAGGAAATTTCAACTGTACAGATGAAGGCCTGCCTGGAGCAAGTGTGAGCCATCTGGCAAACAAAAGAAATACAAGTGGCCTTGAACAATTTTGAGGAACACAGGCAGAACTGCAGGGAAGACTGGGGAACTGTTTGCCTACTACAGATGATCCCCAGTTTTCTAACAGCCCAGAACATGGATGTACCAATGATGCTATGAAGCACACAGATGCTTTCCTGTTCAGAGGGTTCAGGCATCTGGATGGATAAGAAATCTGAAACATCTCTATCAGGCATGAAACAGTCAAACAGCAGTATCTTGCTTAAAACTTGGGCTACTACAAAACCAAAATAGAACTGAATGAATTACTCCTTAACTCAGTAATGTGCTGTACTCCTGATAATTTAAAATTGCACTTACTCCATAATTAAATTTTAATTAATCTTCTTATTGTTTACCTATTTATCAGTTAAATGTTCTGTTAAAAGTTTAATTTGCAATAAATTGGTTTTTGTCTTGGTGCTAAAATAAAATTCCTGATCCACGAAATCCTTTCCTTCCATATATAGACCCAAGGTTCTCCTGCTCAAAAATGCATCGTAAAATGGATTTTTATTCATGAGCAAAAAGAAGTCAATGAGTATGACAGTATCTGGCAGCCAAACTACATATTTTATAGGGTTACTAAAGGAACATGTGCAGTCGAGTATTTGTTTTATAGAACTATTCACCATATTATTTCTAAGGTGGACATGAGTTCATAGAGAGGTGGAAAGAAGTTTGATTGTTTGCAAATAGGTATAGCTCACTTTTTCTGAAAAACCAAAAGAGGAGAGCAAAACCAAAAGAAAGTATTTACACTATTAATAATAATTTTAAAAAAAGATTTATATATATATAAAAGAAGATCTACCAGGAGCATAGGCCTGTTTTTATTCCTTGTGGGACTAGAGAAGAGAGGAAGAGGGAAGACTGCCAGTAGATAAAAGTAAATATCAGATAAGAGAATCCTAGTCAATATATTTTTCCCTTCAATCAAGCTATTTTTAATACATACAGTCCTGTCTCTTTCAGGAGACATATGTTATTGGAAAGATTAGTTTTGCAGTACCTATTGCTTCTGCCAGCCTGCATCAAAGTAAATTTAGAGATGTGCTGACAGTCTAATACCTGCTATCAGGTTCTACCTGTAGATAAGAGGTGAAAAAACATCTGTTGAAGGCCACCCTTAAAAAAATATCCTGGTTGGTTGGATTCCAGTAAGTTTCTTAAAACTCAATCTGCCAAGCAATTTCTTCACAATAGTCAAATGTGAGGGATTCAAAACAAAACAAACAAAAATAAAGAATTTCTTTCTAATTTTAAAATAGAGAGTGATCATTTCTGATTTTATGTCCTATATTTGCATAAAGATAATCTGTGAAGCTCTTGTTCTTAAAGGTGACTGGATGGAAAGCAGTGCTGGATCTGACTTTTTTTTTCTGAATAGCAATTATATAGAGAAGAAAAAGAGCTGAAGAAGAACATGCAAAACCCCGACAATCTCAAATGCTTTGTTCTCGGTTCCGAATTCTCCTTGCAAACAAACAAACATACATACAAAAACATTTTTCCCCCTTTCTCTTTCAGTTCCAAATCATACCAAACCACAGAAGTCATTCACACCTCTCCCACTTCAGCTCTTTAGCAAAAAAAAATGTGCTATCTGTTGCCTGTTTCTTAAACTAGACCTTTAGAAAATGGTCCTCAAAAAATACAAACATGATCCTCATGCAATATATGAATGAGTGGGCATGTGTGCATGCACTTGTGAACACACACATACACAATTCTTCTCCGTCCAGATAAGAGGTTACTTTCTTCCAAAGAGAAATGACAGAGCTATATCATCTTCTTCCCCTGTATTTCTCAAATCAGTTAAAAATCATACATCAGTTACGCAGTATTTTTAAGGTAGAGGTCAAGAAGTGGTAGGAACTTCACCAACTCCATCGCTATCACACATGTTCAAAAAAATATATCACATTTAATACAGTATGTCATTCTCATATGATATTTTTTTATTTCTTGTATGTGATTCAGTCTTATGTAGAGGTACAGAAATAGCTCATAAAAGCAACTTGTAAGGGTAAGAACAAAAGAAAACAGTAGAAGAAACAGTTTTAGAGGCACTTCACGAAAAGCCAGTTCAGTTCCCTCCACGGTGCATGTTCCTGCATTTATCAGTTCAGGTGTTAAATGAAATCTCAGGACCCACAGATTCTAATTGGAATTACAATGGTGGAAAGTCTATTTATAAAACATCAGGAATTAGTGTTCTTAAATAAAGAATCTGTGTCTACAGAAAGTTATGCTTATACCAGTTTTCAACACAAAAGGGCTCAATCTTGGCCAACTGTATTTCTGCTAAGTACAAGAAGTTGTAAAAAACAAATGGAAGAAATACAGATGTCTTCCTGAATTATAAATAGAGAATTTAAATTCATTTACAAAACTCTTTCTGGATCACAAACAGATCATTCACATTCATTTTTCTTAATTTTTCAGTGTGTTTGATCTTTCACAATTAGATAAACACCTCAGTTATTTCTCTCAGAACTTTTTACATTCTGATTTCTAATTTTTTTAAAGGTAGAGAACTTACTAAAATAGACAACGCTAACTGAATGTTTACGTGTGAGAACATTTTTTTCCATGCGTAATTTTATTTCTTGTTTGTATATATGCATTTTCCCCCCTAGGAAGTTATGTTCAATATGAAATCACCTCAAAATTGTCTATTACATCTACTCCATAATGAACAGTCTCAGAGATACAATTTCAAGAACCAAGATTAACTAGAATACACCAAGTGGAGAAGACATATTTTCTAGTTTTAATCAAGAACATCAAATAATATCTGAAAAATGTGCAGTAATACCTGAGAAGCAAATAATACAAGTGTACTGCATGTAACAAGGAATAGCCTCATGTTTTATGGGATTTGAAAAAAACACAGTCATTACCTTTACTTAAAAATTGAGGGAAACTACTTGACAGTTACATCCAGAAATTCACTTTCTTCAGATCAAGATGAAACAGATCTCCCAAAAAGAACGTGAGGACATGTCCACACATAACAGCAAATTCTCTCTAATTATACAGAGCTAAATAGAAGTGATTATTCCTCTCCATAAAGTATTCATGAGACTGTACTATGTTAAGTTTTGGCTCCCCAGTACAAAAGAGAGATTGCCAAACCAAGTTAGGTCAAGTGGAGAGCCACCAGACTGGTCAAGAGGCTGGAGCAGATGGGTAGAAAACCTCTATTTGTTCGGCCTGCAGAAAAGAGAAGAAAGGTCTCCAACTGATGTTTTCAACTATCTCCTGAAGGGTTATAGAGGATGTTAAGCCAAAGTCTGTTCGGTGCACAGTGAAATGACAAGATGTAGTGGCCATAGGTTGCAGCAAGGGAAATTTTGATTAGATGAAAGAAAAGTAAATATATACATAAGAGTCGGTAAATATCTAGGAGATGAGCTGACCAAACATTTAGCCATCATGTAAGCAGAAACTGGCAAGTGTACTAGAGATCCCATTGGCTTGCACTACTCTGAACAAGAAATTGAAAGGTTGTCTCTCCCATATTTTCTGCTTCCATATCAATATTCAAATCATTTCAGACTACAGATGAATAATCTTCAAAATCTACTCAAGATCACTATGCCTATCAGAAGAGAAGGAATTTAGCGATCCTCCCTTTCATGAATAGTCCAGACTATGAAACAAGCAGCAGGTACATTGCATTTACATGCAGTAAAAAAAAAAAAAAATCTATCTGTGGAATTCACACTGACTCAGCACCATCTAAGGAGATGTTTCAAAGTAATTTTAACAGTTCAGAAAAAAAACCTCAAACTCTTGGGAATTCTACTACCTTAAAGTCAGTACTTTAAAGTAATTGGAAGGACAGGAAAAGTAGTTCCTTACTGACAATTTCTTACTGTCTGAAATATTCAATTAATGATACCACAGCATGTTATAATAAATTACGATTTTGCATTGTTTGGATTTTTGTGTCTATTTCAGGAAGAAATATAAAGCTTCTTAATGTTCCTTAAAACAAACTGGTTCACAGTGGAGATTGAATTGCTTAATTAACAAAATATTTATACATACATAGATGTAATTTAAGCTTCCATATACTGCCCTACTAATACACCGAAAGCTCTATTTTAGAAGGTTGGTCTTCAAGACATTACATATTTGATGTCAATTTAATAAACTACAAAAAAACTTCAAGTGCACAACACTGAGGCATTTCTCAAGAAGACAGGAAAGCTGGCCACCAAATGATTTGAAAGAAATTGTGTAAAATAATATAACCATAACTTGGTTGAGATTGTCATTAGACATGTAAAACGGTCAGCAGAATATTTTTTTTTTATATATATACTAAGAGGAAATCTATTGGTTCCATTTATCTATGAAACAGTTAATACAAGAAATATTTCCATATGTATAAATATGGAGACACTTAATCTTATATTCAAGATTTATATTATGTTAAATAATTGTCATCCTTTAATGTTCTTCATGAAAATACACTGCATTGTAGGTCTCAAACTATTGATTCTTTTTGAAGAATCCCTTAGAATTACCTTTAGAAGGGAATTCTACAACTGATATTTATTTTATAGATGTTTTCTCTAAATGGAAAGAATATTTTTAACTTTCAAATAAGACTGACATGAGGTTTGATAACAAGGAGTAAACAAATTGAGTTCATTAGGCAAAAGTTTGCTTTGTGGACAGTAACATCTAGCTATGAATAAACTGAAATGATTGTAGATCTACTAACATAATTATTATCATTATTATGGATTAGCCATACAGAATGTTGAAATGGCCAAAAAAATGCCAAGTAGGTTCTGTCTTTACAACAAAAAATTGTATGTTTTTTTGTTTTGGTTGTCAATAAAAGCAAAAGCAACAAAGTATTCACTGAAGGGTGGAATTACCTCATTCCGGATGGAGTTATCTTAATGCAAGTAGGATATCAATCAGTAGAAGGCATCAAAGATGAAAGCCAGCAAATCCATACAACTATAAAGCATAAAGAAATCACAATTGATTTCTGAAAAGCTACAGCTACAACGCAGATCATCCAAAACCTGTTATGGATGAGAATTCCAGTAATATTGAGCACTCAGAGCTTTGAGGAAGTTTCTACAGAAAGGCAGTAAAGGGTAGCAAGCCCAAAAGGGAGGGAGTTCACCAATTGTATGGATTAGGCTTCAAGATCTTCATACAAAATCTAACTTGGAGAAAGAGCAAGAAGTAATTTCTGTTCCATTTCTCCAACTCTTTGAAAGTATTTCACTGGGTTAGAGACTTGAGAGTTATTTTTAAATGTATATTGGCTGAAAAATACAAGTTCTTATTTTTAATTTCAAGCAAATATGTTATACCCATAACATCAGTTGTTCTTCCCTAAGCCAATATAAAATGGGAAAACTAAATAACAATGTGAAAGTTACACTGAAAAAAAAAAAAAAAAAAAAAAAAAAAACCACGCACACAGAAACAAAGTCAGAGCTTATTTTATCTTCTTATTTTCACAAAAGCAACACTGTTAAAAGATAATGTTTTTTAATCTTCTGCCTTGTAAGAACACACCAATCAATATTAATTGGAGTCTAGTCTTCCAGTCTTTACAATAAACAGTTAATAAAAAAATAACATGCATACTGGCTGACAGATGAATAAGCCACTGGTCAAATATTCCCTTTTGTAGAACTAGTGCAAATTTCACTGAAATGAATGAAATAGCCATGATTTACATCATAGGAAAAATGAAGTCATTTTCCCTTTTTTTTATATCTGGAAATCCTGGTGAAAATTTCTATTCATCTTCTCTCAAGAGCTAGCTGATGGTCTCAAAAATGTAAAGACTACATATGGTGCATGAAAATCTTGAGGCTGTTCTGAAATATACACTTATACAAACTTCCACTCTCTTGGCTAAGCAGTTCAAAATTCAGGATAAAATCTAAAGAAGTTTAAAAAAGCTTTTGTCCTTCAGACAAAGGAGATTGACACATACAGTTTAGCTTTTGGAAATATTAAGGAAATTATTTTTATGACACACTGAGAATTCATTTTTACCCTCACCATTTCAGGACCTGTATGTACTATTGTCTATGTGAGGAAGAAAAATCAGCACCAAAACTTTTGATTTTGAACTCATTCTGATACAATTGTATTAGCTAGGATGAATATATTAAAATGGAATTTAAAACATACATTTGTAGCTCACAAAGCTAGCAGAAATCATGCCTTTTCTGATACTGATCTAATCTGTTCTAGGCTCATATGTATACCAGCTTAGTGTAACATGCAGAATATACATAAATACAGATAAATTTAGCTTTATGACATGTCTACAAGCTGTGTATGACTTCTGAGAAACAAAGAGAATTAAAACAAGTGAAATGAGGACAGAGTCAGAATCATCTGTCGGAGCCCTGTACTAAAACTATATGTCAGGAAGTTTCATATTCAGTTTTTCTCTCTGTAATAAATTTATTATTTCTAAATTCTACTTTAAGTATAATGATGAAATATGATAGGAAACTTTAAGACATTCACTAATGGAATAGAACATATGAATAAATGCAAAATACCTACAAAAAAGTATATAAATTTACCCTGATCAACACCAGTTCAAACACTTGAAGCATACATGCTTTGAGTAAGATTTTATAAAGTTTTATAATTGTTAATTTAGTCATTGAAAGGGATCTGTCATTGAAAGTGATATTGGATGCCATATATTTTGAAACAGTAAGCACAATTTGTGTGTCTGTTCTAAAATACTGGCCTTGTCAGTGTTGCAGAGCTTCTGTGACTCAGAACATGTCAAGTATATCAAATATGCAAAATATAAAATACTATATACTACACTACATACAAATATACTATATACAAACATACTATATATAATATAGTATACTATATTTACAAATATATCAAATATATTATATGTAATACTACATACTATATTATATACAAATATACTATATATAATTATTATATATAATTTTTATTTTATTTGCTTTTCCTGCTAAACTACTCTTGGCAAAAAAAAAAAAAAAAAGCACCGTACACCAAAATGCAATACCAGCCAAACTGACCATAAATTAGAGTACTTGGGGTGGAGGTGGGGGGAACAAATCAGACAAACTATTAAGAATTTCCCCCTCACTGAAATTCTGTGCCAACATTGTGTCAACAAGAGGGGATTTATTCTATCAGATCTTTCCGTTCAGCTATGCACTTCCTGTTAATTAGATCAATAGCTGTGTCTATTAGGAGCCAGTTTAATATTCTTAATTAAGGTTCATTTAAGGTTCATTCTGGTTACAAGGTAGATTTTTTCTGATCTTTTAAAGATCACTTTTTATACTTACCATTAATTTGGTAGGTAGAAATTGATCTACATTTAAGATTTATGTTTGAAATAAAGAGTAGTCACGCCACAGATAGGGAAAACAATTAATAATATTTTTTTAAAAAGTGTTCAGAAAAACTTTTTTTTTTTTTTTTTTTCTAAATCCCCTTAAAACGCATATGTACTTTCATTTCTTAACAATATTGGTATTGCTTTCTGGACTTGTATGGAAAGAAATCCACCATTTTGGCAATTAATTCTCTCTTCTAACCTATTCCTTTATTTGTTTTTAAACAGAAAAACTATTATAAACCTTGAAAAGGAAGAAGTATCTTAGAACTGTAAAATATGAAAAGCCATGTTAACCAACAACACATTTAAATACATAACTACCAACAAAAAGCACTGCAGACACCAGAATCATCAATTGCTATGAAACCAGCAAGATTTGAAGGTGCTGAGAAATGTATTCAAACAATTTTTTGTTTAAAAGTCAGTTATGGTCTTCTTTTTCTGACAAAGTTTAAATTTGGCTGTTCCACACTTAGCAAAAAAAGCAGTACATTTTGCATCCTATTTTTGTATGGTTCCAGTGATACGCAGCCAGGTATCAGTGGTTAGGTCACAAACATCCACCTGCCATTTCTTACGACAGATTAAAAAATGATATATAAATTTATATATATATATATATATATATAAATTACATCTCCAAAGGAGCTTTTCTAGCAGAACAGGGTTTTGAGCCCACAGTGATTTTGTTTTCCTTACTATCATTATTAACTGCCACGATGTGCTTTGAAGCTGAAGAAAAGCCATCAAACTACTTCCTTTAAAGAGATCAGTTAACCTGGCAGCTTAATGGCTTGGCTTTAAACCAGTTCTGTGGAGTTATCTCTGGCAAATATTCCATACTGAGTAGATATCATGTTCTATTTGATGAACAGAAGCCTGAAGCTTCACAATTCTTGTTTTATCATACAGAAAAAGATTTACTGAAGGAAGGAGATGCACTACTGATGAAGTAAACATTCATATAAACTTTTGTTTACTATGCACTTTGTTTGTTTGCTTGTTTGTTTTTATGAAGCAGGCAAATAAGAGGATTTTCCTTGCAAATCCTTGCAAATACAAGGATAATTATTTGCTTTTATTTTATTTTATTTTTAAGAAAGGACAGAAAATGAAGATTCCCATGTAATTAATTTCCTAACATAAAAAACTAGGTCTTTAACTGTAACATACAATGCCATGAAGCACATGATGAGATTACAATATTGCATTGGAGTATATACTAGGAGTAAGTAAGAAAAGGACTAAATTTAAGTTTTAAGTATTTTGTCTTTTTCTGGCAAAACAATAATCTAGGGCAAAAAGTGAAGCAATTAATCTGATTTTCTTAAACCTTAGTGTTGTTTGGAATAGGAACTGCTACTATGGTCTATGTAGAATTTCCACAGTGAAAACGTAAATTTTAATTATGTTTTACATACCAAAAGAAATATGGCTTAAAATGTGTCTGACATGAGACTCCATCTCCCTGTCCAGTTATCTCATTCATCCAGAAAGCAAATAAGAGAAAGCAGCTATTTAAACTCTAATATATTACAAGGAAACAAATCTAAGTTTGACATTCTAACTCCTACAAAATTTGACTCTGAAGTAAAGCATGCTGATGATAACCTATAATAAACCTAAATGCAAAATGTGCTTTTCTAACTACATTTCCACTCATTTCTGAAGGATAAAATGTGTGAATAGATCTTTACTTTCAAACAAAACTAGCATGTAATTACAGCTAGCTCCAAATAAAATCAAGAATGGAAAAAAATACAATGGAACATTTATAAGAAACATGTAATAATACGGGCAGCATTTTTTTCTATAGCTATGACTTTAATATAACTTGGTTTAAAGAAATAATGTATTTAAGCCATGTCAAATAAAAAATGTGGAAGAAGAATTCCTCATTTCTGATTAGCAGCACACGTGTCATGACATTTCACACTCCAGAAAGACACCTAAAAACTCCTAAGCTTAGTTTCCCTTACTTTACATTCATATAATTATTTTCCAGAAATCTCACCCTCAAGACCTAAAATCAGTTTACTGGACAGTGCTAATTTCTTATGAGAATAGCTCATTATATTGGATAACATCCATTTATTACTGGAATTTAATTTAGACTTTAATTTCATTTTAATTAAATCCTTCCTACATGTTGAGAAGACCTATATCTAACCACATTCAACTTCACAAATGATTTTATATTAACAACCAATTTATCAATTCTCTCCATAGGGACTATACGTACAGCATGAAATCACAAGATCAAAAGAAGAGAGAAAGAAAGACAAAGCCCATACAACAATATTATGATGTGTCAAGCAGGAGGGGGAGTCTTTATGTACTTAATTCATCTAAATTAAAGAATCAGTGACATCTGTTTATAAAGTCATACCATTTGTTATCATTTAGTTATACTGCTGAAACAATAATAAATTCAAAAGAGAAAGAAAACAGTTATATTTGTTAGTTAACACTACTGAACCTTACAGTAGTTCAATTTTTTTTATTTTATTTTTTTTTAAGGGTAGTTCCCAAACAAAATTCCACGTTCTAAAAGATGAAAGGCACAGCACAGTCCAAACAATCGTGTGACAGACAATGAAGTGATGTTGTAAAACAACATCAAGGTGTATGTTATAATTAGATTATCAGCAGCTTTTGTGACAACTTACCAACTGCTATCATCATGTGAGTATTTGAAGTATAGGCTGAAATTAAGAAAGTTAGAGTTGCCATGCTCAATCACAGAAACACAGAATTGTAAAGGTTGGAAGAGACTTCTGGAGATCATCTAATCCCACCCCTCTGCGGAAGCACACATGAAAGTGTTCAGGTGGGTTTTGAATACCTTCAGAGGAGACTCCACAGCCTCTCTAGGCAGCTTGTTCCAGTGCTCTTGCATCTTCATGTAGGTCATTGATGAAGATGTTGAACAAGACTGGATCTAGGACCATTCCCTGGGGAACGCCGCTAGCTACAGGCCTCGAACTGAACTCTGCATCACTGATGACAACACTCAGATCTCTGCCAGGCAGACAGTTCCCAATCTACCTCACTGTCCACTCATTTATCCCACACTTTCTAAACTTACCTATGAAGATGTTACAGGAGACAGTGTCAAAAGCATTGCTGAACTGAAGGTACACAACATTCATTGCACTCCCCTCACCTACCCAATTGGAAATACTCAAGCTAAAAATAACAGAGAACTGTCAGAATACACTGACAGTGAAACAGGGGACAGTGAAACAATGATAATCATTAAGTGTGAGATATAAAATGATGGAATGAGAATGCCTATTCTTAAGTAAGACTATTGATATAATAATCAGATCAGAAGCTGGAGGGAAAGATGACAATCAATGGCACATTAATTCTAGCATACAGATTATACAGGGAAGACAAAATAGTATGCTGCTATTGACCAGATGTTCTTTATCAGTAATCATAGTGCACATACATTGAAGATATTCTTGCAGGAGCAAAAAGAAGCACAATAATAATAATAATAATTATTATTATTATTTTGATCCTTCCTTTCCCAAAGAGGTACTATAATAAAAGTTGAGAAAGGGGCCAGTCAAAAGATAAACTTTTAAGGATGTTCTAAAAAATGTATAGGAATAAAATTTTCAACACATAGAAAATATATACAGATTCAGAAAGAAATGAGGAAGACTCAAAAAGAATTTGGTATGGTTAAAGATAGAGAAGAAAAATAGCTATCAGAAATTAGAAGAGAAAGCGAAGCTGTGTCTAAATGAGGAAAACAGGAATGACTATAATCTCAAGCACACAAAGTCAAGAAACGCAAATAAAACAGATCATTAAAAAGTTTGGGGGAAAAGTACAAAAACCATCTGCTAATAAATGCTTTTCAAAACACATCAGAAGCAGGAAACTCACTGCAATGCCTGTAAGTTTAACAAAGTTCTGAAGTATAAAAAAAGCAAAAACAGTGAAATAAATGTTTGTGGTCACCAGCAGTCTGAGGAGCTACCCACACTGCAGCTCTTTTTATAGAGGACATATAGAAAAGGTAGAAAAACAAAACAATGTGCCAACAGATGAGGTCATAGAATGATGCAGTAGTAACAAATCACTAGCATCAGACTTTATTTATCCAAGAATTTTAAGGGAACCTAAGGCAGAAAATATCTTAATTATGGTGTGTTAATTCTCATTTAACACTGTCTCCACACAAGACTTTGTAAATAATTAAACTGGTGAGAATTTTTGAAAGAGCTTCAAGTAAGATGTGAGGAACTACAGACCATCACACTCATATCTGCACCAAACAAGCTAGTACAAATTCCTTTATAGGATTAGTGGGCACCTAGATAAGTCGTGTGGAGAGAAGCTGGCTTTTGAAACATGTCATGCCTTGCAGATCCACTGGAACGGCTTGAAGGAACAAGCAAGCACATGGCCATAAGACCCAGCTAATCTGTTTTCTATGCAACGTATGATGAGGTCCATTAACCACAGACTGTTAAAGAAATCAGCCTATTATCACACAGAAGAAATCCATTATATAGACTAGTAATTTGATGAAAGTGTGGCAGTAGAGATTATGGTTATCACAGAGAAGATTACTAATGGAATTGCACAAGAGTCAGGATGTTCATATGCTGTTCAAGATACTCGGATTGTAATGATCCAGGAAGCTACTAGAGAGGGGACAAGCCTGTGATTATTTTAAGTCATGCAGGATAGTAAGGACAAGAGACATCTGTTAAGTGACTTAAAACACTCAATAATTGAAACAGTAAAATGACATATTCAATTAAATCCATAGAATTGTAATGGAACATAAGGAAGAAAAAGTCAACATGGGCTATCAACTGACTATTATTACTCCAGAATGAGATCTTGAGATTTTATAGATTGTTTTGGTATGTTTCTTAGTAGTGACTAAGAAGAAATAAAACATCAGGAACTATAACATAAGAAATAAAGAAGAAAACACAAAACATTGCATCTTCATATAAATTAGCATAAGTGTTATTTGAGTTTTGTTCTCCCACTTCTAAAGTGAGACACTTCAGGAGTAAGGAAAGAAATGAGCAAAAAGAACAATGCAAGTGACAGAAATGACTACAGAACAAGAAGTTGGAAACGTAAAGGCTGTAAGTTTACATGATTTTGAAATCAAGTAGACAAATTCATGGAAAAAACAAACAAACAAGAAAAACATTCAAGGTATGCATTCTGGCTCCTGATTCATGAGTCATAAATATATGGCACAGTTTTCTAGGGCAGTATAATTTAGGGTTTTCCCTCTTCCTTAGGCAAGTGTTACTGATTACAACCAGAACCATGATACTTGACATATCAACTTTTGGTCTGATAGTATCAATTTTTATTCTCTTCTTTGTCACTATATGATTCTTCAACACTTTCTATAAAAACAAAGCTAGGTGGCTACAGATCCTGCTGAAGCATGTGTATACACACACACACACACACACACACACACATACTATTCATTCAGCAATGAATAGTATGCATCTTTTATCCCCCCACTAATCATAGCAGAAGTTCAGCTTTAGTTAGAAGCAAGGACTAATTTTTTTTCCTGTTGCTCTCGTATGTGCCTGAAGGTGGCAGCATCAAGATGCTAATAATTTAGCAGTTCAATCAAACAGAATTAGTTATTCTTAAAAATAAGTTTGATTTGCAATTTTTAAAAAATGGTTTAACTAACAGGTCCTGAAAGGATGCAGGGATCAAGGAAAATGAGTTACACTAATTAATTTTAAATAAAGTCTCGATTATTTTGCCACTGCACAATGCATTAGCTGTGCAACAACAGTTTTTGATTAACAAATGCAAGTTATATTCTTGCTGAAATACTTTCTTAAAACATAATCATAAACCAAAATTTAAAAACCTCAGTATTCTCTTGTGATGATTATGTTTGTTTGTATCAACCTCCCTGCACTGAACAGGGACACCTACAGCTAGATTAGCTCCTCCAGCCTGACCTTGGATGTCTCCAGAGACAGGGTATCCATTACCTCTCTGGACAACCTGTTCCAGTGCTTTGCCACTCCTATCATAAAAATATTTTTTTCTTATATCCAATCTAAAGCTCCCATCTTAGTTTGAAATCATTTCCCCTTGTCCTGTCACAACAGACATTCCTAAAAAATTTGTCCACTTCCTTCTTATAGTCTCCTTTCAGATACTGAAATGCTGCTCTCAGGTCTCCCCAGAACATTCTCTTCTCCAGACACAACAGCCTTAGCTCTCTTTGCTATCCCTGTAGGGGAAGCGTTCCATCTTTTAGACCATATATGTAGCACTCCCCTGGACATGCTCCAACAGGTCTACATCTCTCCTGTACTAAGCAATCCCTATCTGAACGCAGCACTCCTGATGACATCTCACAGTGTAGAGCAGAGGGTCAGGATCACCTCCCTCATCCATCTGTTGATGCAGCCTAGCATACGATTGGCTTTCTGGGCTGCAAAGGCACACTGCTGTCTCATGTCCAGCTGCCATCCACCAGTACCCCCAGATCCTTTTCAGCAGGGCTCTATCCTTTCAACTTACAGTTTGTACTCATAATGGGAGTTATTGCAACTCGGGTTCAAGACCCTGCAGCTGGATCTGTGGAACCTAATGAGGTTCACACAGGCCCACTACTCAAGCCTGTCTACGTATCTCTGAATGGCATCCCACCCTTGCTTTCATGTCCCTTCTGAACAGCTCGTAGCTGTCAACAGCCACACTCCAACTGTGCAAATCATCATACCAGGTTTCTGACAGCAACTATATTATGGTTTTCTAGTATTACAGTGGCTTCTAACTCTTCCAGTTTGTTTCCCAAGCTGAGTGCGTTAGTGCAGACTTGAACTGCAGGCAGAACTGGCATAGGTCACAAACTGAAAGCTGCTAGCAACTGGGAGATTCTAAGGCGAAAGACCTCATACATGTACGCTCCCTCCTACCTGCATACTTACAAAAGCTCCTGGAAACTGAATTCTGAACTGAATACAAAGGTCTCAGTGTTATGGACTCAGGAATTCACTAACACAACCAGGAAAGATGCCCATGCACTGAAAACGTGATCCAAACTTCAAAGCCCGCTGTTATATTGGATTTACCCTTGGATTTACCCTGTATACAGCTGAATTCAAAGAAAGTGATTTATTTATTTATTTATTTTAACAACTGTTTCTACAATACACAAGACCTGAATAGTGCATTATCTATTTGGAAAGTGTATTTGGGCAAAAGCATTTTGTAAGTGAAAGAATCACAGAATCACAGAATCTTAGGGGTTGGAAGTGACCTCCAGAGATCATCGAGTCCAACCCCCCTGCCAAAGCAGGTACCCTACACCAGGTCACACAAGTAGGTGTCCAGGCGGGTCTTGAATATCTCCAGAGAAGCAGACTCCACAGCCTCCCTGGGCAGCCTGTTCCAGTGCTCCATCACCCTCACCGTAAAGAAGTTCTTGTGGAACTTCCTATGCTCCAGTTTCTATCCATTTCCCCTTGTCCTGTCTCCACACACTGCTGAAAAGAGTCTGGCCTCGCCACTCTGCCCCCCACAACTTAGATATTTACAGACCTGGATCAGGTCTCCTCTCAGTCTTCTCTTCTCAAGGCTAAACAGACCCAGCTCACTCAGCCCTTCCTCATAGGAGAGACGCTTCAGACCCTTCACCGTCTTTGTGACCCTCCGCTAGACTCCTTCCAAGAGGTCCCTGTCTTTTTTGTACTGGGGAGCCCAGAACTGGACACAGTACTCCAGATGAGGCCTTACCAGGGCAGAGTAGAGAGGGAGGATCACCTCCCTCGACCTGCTGGCCACGCTCTTTTTAATGCACCCCAGAATGCCATTGGCCTTTTTGCACACATGGGCACACTGCTGGCTCATGGCCAATCTGTCGTCCACCAGAACACCCAGGTCCCTCTCTGCAGAGCTCCTCTCCAGCAGGTCATCCCCCAACCTGTACTGGTGCATGCAATTATTTCTCCCTAGATGCAAAACTCTACACTTGCTTTTGTTAAGCCTCATCTGGTTAAAAGATTAGTTCTTTAAGCACAAGGATTACATTTTAAAACAAGGTGTGATTAAGACCATCTCTAGCACTGAATCAGCATGAGAGACTCAGTATATGGTACTGGGAAAGTCACAGAACAACTTTCTTTAAAAAAAAAAAACTAGATTTTTTTGAAACTTTTAGTCAAAAAGTCTACATTTTTTTCCAAAAGAATAACAGAATCACAAAGGTTAGAGAAGACCACCCATTCTAATCATTGACCTATCACCACCATTACCTATTAAACCACATCTCTCAGTTCAACATCTAAATGTTTCTTGAACACCTCCTGGGATGGTGACCACCACCTCTCAGGGCAGTCTGTTCCAGTACCTGAGCACTCTTTCAGAGAAGAAGTATTTCCTAACGCCCATCCTGAATCTTCTCTGGCACAACTTGAAGACATTCCCTCTAGTCCTACCACTAGTTATATGGGAGAAAAGGTCGACTCCCACCTCACCATAACCTCCCTTCAGCTTGTTGTAGAAAGTGATAAGGTCCCCTCTGATCCTCCTCTTTTCCAGACTAAACAATCCCAGCTCCCTCAGCTGCTCCTCGTAAGACTCCTCATCAGCTTCATTGTCCTTCTCTGAACCCACTTCAGGGGCCTCAATGTCTTTTTTGTAATAACAAGGCATCAAAAACTGATCAAAGTACTCAAGGTGCAGCCTCACCAGGGCTAAGTACTAGGACCATCTTCCTGCTATTGCTGGCAACACTATTTCTGATACAAACCAGAATGCCATTGGCCTTCTTGGCCACCTGAGCACACTGCTGGCTCATGTTCAGCTAAACACTGGCCAATACTCCCAGGTCCATTTCCTCTACACAGTCTTCCAGCCTCTCTGCCCCAAGCCTGCAGTGTTGCCTGGGGTTGTTGTGGCCAAAGTGCAGGACTTGGCACTTGGACTTGAACTTCATCCTGTTGGCATCAGCCCAGCAATCCAGCCTGTCCAGATCCCTCTGTAGGGCCCTTCTTCCCCTAGGCAGATCAGTACTTCCTCCCAGCTTGTTGTCATCTGCAAATTTACTGAGGGTGCACTCAGTGCCCTCATCCAGGTCATCAGTAATGATACTGAACAGGACAAGGCTCAGTAGTGACCCCTGGGAAACACCACTCATGACCGATTGCCAGCTGGATTTCACTCCATTCAACACCATTCTCTGGGCCCAGCCATGCAGCCTGTTCTTTACCAAAGAAGAGTGTACCTGTCCAAGCAACAGGCTGCCATCTTCCCCAGGAGAATACTGTGGGAGACAGTGTCAAAGACTTTGCTGAATTCTAGGTAGACTACATCAACATCCTTTCCCTTATCCATCAGGCAAGTCACTCAATCATAGAAAGAAATCAGGTTGGTCAAGCAGGACCTCCTTTAATGAACCCATTCTGGCTGGGCCTGATCCCCCGGTCCAGCACATGCCATGTGAACTCTCTCAAGATTATCTGCTCCATAACTTCCCTAGCACTGAGATCAGGCTGACAGGCCTGTAAAGGAGATTTAGAGTCACAAATTAATTTGTGCCTATGCAAAAAATAAAATAAAATAAGACAAAAAAGTTAAATTAGAACCCCAGCATTTTTAAACAAGTACTTTAAAATCAGCAAATAACTTTTCTGCTAAGGTTCCCCATGTGAATGCATCTATGTTAAGGTTCTCAGGGCCCCATTATTCTTACACAATTAATCTACGTCATAAGCTTTTATAGAAATCAAGTTCACAAATAGGAAAATTTAGTTTAACATCTGAGAAGAGTTCTCTGTCACTGTATTTTCAGACCTCCCCCAAATCTCTCCAGATATCAACAAGTCAGAATTTACAACCACACTGATAATGTAACTGCAGTAAATTTCTTAGGATTTTCTTACTTCATTTTTTTTTCTTTTTTTTTTCTTTTTTAATAAACATATGGAAGTTAGCATTAGAGTAAATACTCTGAAAACCATAAAGCCAACTGCTCAAGGTGAGGCTCTGGTTGACAGCACAAAATTAACTAACTATTGCTCATATGGATTATGATGTACTCCTTAACTACAAGACAACCCACAATATTTCTTAAACACTTCAGCTCCTCCAAGACATCTCCCCCATAACCAAAGTACAGCAATGAAGGAGGCTGTTTGCTGTCTAACTTGATTTAGAAACAGAAATTAGGTAACAAGGTAAAGAAAGTCTTGCAGAAAAGTTTTCTGGCTATCAATGCTGAATTCTATCCTAGGGAAGTCATTTTTCTTCCAGAGATTTCAGTAACTGAGGAAAGAAAATTTCTCCTAATTAATACTGCATTGTCTTTTTTTTTTTTTTTTTGATTACCTGATTTACAGCAATGTGTCCCCACTAGCAGAAGTGTTTCTTTCTCACAAATGAGATTGAAATTAATAGGAATTGTCTATGAATAAAGCATTATGTGATACTGAAGACAGAAAGAAACTAAGTAGTAAGTATACCCATATTACAGAGATTTGTAACCTTATCCTCCCAGTAAATGGGTTTCCTTTCTGCAAACTAGAGCTAATTCCACTCCTCGCCCACAAGGGTGTAATGAAGATTAATTAGTGTTTGTGGAAAAAGTCAAATAATATAGAGATGTGCACCACTGAAAAACTCTTGTGAGGAAATTAATCATTTCTTCTTAAGAGCAGGAACTACGGCAAATAATATACAGGACAATGCAATGAACAATGAGCGGAAGACAAAATATTGAAAAGCCGTTTATTAGCTAAACACTATTCATTTTGTGTACTTAATAAGAAGAGGATCCTGTAACTAAAGATTGCTGTAATCCAAATGGATGAAGTACAAGTTAAAAGTGGAGGAGCAATTCCAGTTCTGAACCTTCCTAACTACTGAGTACTTTCCAAACTCAATAGTATTTCCCTACTTTTTAAATGATATTAATAGTGACTATGCTATAATGCTATTTTTATGCTAACAAATTAAAATTTCTTAAATATTTCGTCAGAATCCAAAGATGGAAGATGCAATGCAATAGCTAAATTACCATTTTAAAGAATGTGTTGACTCCGCAGAAAGACAGAGCAGCGCACAATTCACTATGTGCTAGCCAAGATCAGAGCCGATACAGAACCACTTCTTATTTTCTGATGAATGAAGATTGTCACTCCCTCTCCATGAGTGATAATATTGCAGGAAAGAAAATAAGCAAACTTGATTTTTTGCTTCAGCAGACTGAATGAAAAAATATAAACTATACTTAAACTAGAATCTTAAAATGAACATATAATTACTGCATTATTTTCAATAAAGCATTTTTAATTATGGAAGTGGAAAGCAGCAACTTAGTAGAAGAAAGCACATTTTTTTTCCTGAACTCCTGTTGTTATAGACCATAATACATTACCTGGTAATCCTCTCCAATTACACACTAGTAGTATTCAGCGACACACAGTGCTCTTAAAAAGGTTTTAAATAATCTTCAGTAAATGCAAGTTTCAACTTTTACTCCAATTTTCAGGTTTCTAATAATAGAGTATTTGGGAGTTATAAATCTTAGAAATCTAATTAGACAATGTTAAGTTCTCTCTAGCAGAAGTCACAGATGTTTCATACTGGGAAAATCAGCAAGCCCCGGGGTTTGTTTGGTCTAGTGTAGTGTCAAATTTTCATGGATAATTTAATAGCTAATAACTCTAATTCTTTCCCATAAACCGAGAGATGATAAATAATGATTGCTCTAAAGCCATAAAATTAACCCTCCAAGCTAAAAAACAAACAAACAACAACAACAACAAAACAAACAAACAAACAAAAACCCACCACCAACAAAAAAAACAGGAACCATTGAGAAGTTATATTTCCGGTACTTAATGTTTCTTCATTGCTAATTATCCCTGAGTTGCATACATCTCATAATGTGACTGAAAACACAAATGAATGCACTGAAATTGTGTAATTCAGAAAGAAATATACATCAAGGATGCTGAAAATATCTTTGATCTGTTGTACATAATGATTAGACTCCAGTCATAGCATGAATTTTAGGTTCTAGTAAAAAAAAAACTCTATGGCTATATCCAATGTTTCCTCCAACAAAACAGAAGTTTCTATCTAAAAAAGGCATCTCTGTTTCTAAATTTAAATAGAACTTTGTTCTTTGCAGAATTGTCAAATAAGATCTTATGGATTTAAATAGAACTAAAGAAATATAATATGAGTTTGTATTTCAGAGACTGCCCTCTGTATTATAATATATGTATTTTTTCCTTTTTTCTGAGGAACAAAAAGCAGAATAGCATTTAGCTGTTTTTAATAAGGCTATATATGAGTACATGTTCTGTAAAAAATTTGCTATTGCAAAAGTCTGCCAATACATTTAGAAGAGCCATCCAGTTAATATGATGGGTTTGCAAATATTCATCCATTTCCCATGCCCCATCACAGCAGTTGGTAACTGTTTTTTCTCTCTCCTTTTTAATGAGGAAGATGAGTTTAATTTTAAGAAAAATAAAAACACAGAGGCAATACATAAAGAATTGGAAGAAAGCTTAAATGTGGAAACTCAGCAAAATTTACCAAACACATAAATTCTGAAGACATACTACAGTATTAGGGAACAGCAGTTTATCTAATCCAAATGTATATGCAAAAGAATCATTATAGAATTATACTGCTACTGGAAAAAAAAAAAGGGTACTGAATATATGCATTTTAAGGTAAATGGATTTCAACTGGTCATAAATAAAATGATCAGAAGACAAAATTGGACAATTTAGACAAACTGTTCTTTATCTCTTAAGTATTTGTTTCTTTTAACAGTTTGTTTTAATTATTCAAGAGAAGTTAATCATAAACAACTTCAAAGACCCAAAGAAGTTAAGTGCTAAAGGTTAGTAGCAGAACATCCTTAAAATTAATTAATTTTGAAGAGAAATGAAAATAAACTACCCAAACCATTTATGTTGTTTTAAACTAACTGGAAATACTACAAACAGTTCAATGATTATCTTAACTCAGGATGCAGATCCACTCAGGGAAGCAAGTAAAATGTATGCAAAATAATGTGGAGAACAATGTAGAGGGAGATCCAGTACAGTCAGTCAAACAAATAAATGTTCTCTAATTTAAATAAACACTTGCAGTTATAGTCTCTCTATTTCAAGAATCAGATTGTACAGGTCAGAAAGTGATGAGGACAATCGTCAACAACAGTGAAAACTTAATTAAGATCTAAAGCATGGGTATTATATTTTAGACAAAATAATATGAAAACAGAAAACATAATACTGAGAAAATAATATTCTCTCTCTCAGTTTAAAATCTGTTGACCAAGTAAAGAGAAAATAATAAAAATGGAACAGGACTTCAATGCTGTTTCCAGATTAAATGTGTGTGATTTAGCCTTGGACATTTACACAGTCAGTCAGTCAGGTAACTTCCAGACTCCATCCATTCTTCCCTATCTCATTTAAGAATACAAAATGCAACATTATCCAGCCATCAATTCTTCCATATTAAAAAAAAAAAACAAAAAACTAACAACAACAACAACAACAACAACAACAACAACTAGATGATATTTTGTATTATACATTTAATTTTGTGGTATTTGAAAGCCAGAAAAAAATTATTTTAAGGTGTTTTTTTCCTTTTCCAGTTGACATTATTTGACACACTGAGCTTCTCAGGACTCAATGAAAAAGTATCTGAATATATATGTACACTAAATATTACTAAATATAGTATATATACTAAATATAGTATATATACTAAATATGTATCTTTGGATATGTAAATTTGATAGAATTTATATCCTAGGGAGTAAGACTATGTTCATTTGCGGTATGATACACTGATAAAAATATTGTCCAGAAAGACAATAAGTAACAGAAACAATACTTTTAGCTTGCTTTGGCAATGCACATACAACAGTCTGGCAACAACAACTTCTTAAGTTCACTATAAATATTCTCAAATGCTGAATTAATCCACAATGATCAGAACAAATTGTAGTGCTGCCACAAAAGTGTGAAAGTCAGTTGCTAGATAGATACACGTTACTGAGTAATACTAGGACTTTCTGTCTTTTTCTTTGTGAACATTCTGAATTTATTTTGATAGAACGGAATTTTCTAATGGTTTTTCAGGTACACTGACCTTACTAATTTAAGTTTACCTTTTCTTTTTTTTGTCTGAGCAATCAAAAAGGATCTCTTCTACAACACATCTAGGAATATTAAATAGAAATTTAGGCTATAAAGACTTTTGCATTAATATTAAACATTTCTCTTTCCTCTTCTCCACAAAACTGTTGTTTTTTTGTTGTTGTTGTTTTAAAGAACAACAGAATTAAGTGCAAGTCACAGGGCTTATTAAAGGCTACCAAGTGATCTATAGGATGTATTTTAATAACCTGCTCCCAAGTTTTATCTCAGGTAGATTGAACTTTTCTTATGCTGGCCTACATTACTCTACGGGCTTAGATACCTTCCTAATTCACTGGTCTAATGGTGTATCACAGACTAGCTGAGTTGACATAACTGCGTGCAGAGCAGATGAGAAGCTAATCAAGTTAATTTAGATGGCAATTAAAGGACAGCAAGGATCTTTTTTTCCTTGTTTTGTTAGTTTAAGGCTGAACACACAAGCAGCTGTTGTCTCAGGAGATGCCCAGGGTAACACCCTAACTGGCTTCCTTTCACAGAATCACAGTACTGTATAAATTGGAAAGGATCTCTGGAGACCATCTTGTCCACCTCTTTCCAAACCAGGCTCCCTATTGTCAGTCACACAGGAAAGCATCCAGGTGAGACTTGAATATCTCCAAGGGAGACTCCACTAACTCTCTGAGTAGAACTTCACTAGAGTAAGTTCTCAGGCAAGCACTTCTGTTATTGTATGTGCCATTTCAGTTTATAGCTTCCCAGGTACTGGTGGAGTGAATCTCCTAACCTGACACATCTGTCTTCTTAATTCTAGTTGATGAAATAGAAAAAATAAAATGTTTTCATGAGAAACAGGGCTACTGAGAAAGCAATACAAATTCAGTAGCTTTTCAACTCAGATGTACCAATCAATACATAACATGTCACAAGTCTAGCTCTAAAATGACTCAGAGAAAACAAAGTTAATTACAAATTTAACTTTTTTCCTTAAAATATCTGTCAGATTGACCAATTTCTGCCAAGCAGTCAAGGAATTCTCACCCCAAACACGTACATGTTGCACTTACTATCTTTCCTAGTAGAAGTACCTGCCTGTCTGGTTGGCTGTTTCCCAACTTCTGTACTTAGCTCACAAGTGCTTATGGGAAGGTTGTCTGTAAACCCGAGCACATTCTATTCAGATGTTTTAGAAGTTAATACAGTTGATACATCAAATAGCTATTTTTAGTGTTTGTATTCATTTATACTCCTTTTTATTTCTCAGACTTGAAAGAATCAGTGATGTCTGTTGTATCTTTTTATGAAACCTTCACATACACTCATTCTGCTTGCACACAAGGCACACAGTTGAAAGCCGTTCTTAATATTTTTTTTTTTTTCCATTTTGAGATGATATGATTCCAGTAAGTTATGTATCTCTGTATCTTACAGAGAGAAATAATGATTTATATTCATATAAAACTATGTCAACAATAGCAAATATTCCTAAGTTTTTCTTTTTCATGGCTCCAATGTTCTCAGACCTCTGGTTTTCCAAAGTGGCTGAAGTCTGTGCTCCCCGTGCATTTGAATGGCTGGGGCGTCACCTCCCTGACAGGGTCTGGACACGGTGCAGGACTGAGGAACTTGGAGCATGGGCTCCCTAATCTTGCTTTGCCCTAGGCAGAAGGATTACCTACCTACAGGCAAAAAGAAGCGGAAGTCTTATCCTCCGGCTAAGGTATTGCTTGTTACCAGATGGACATTTCAATTTTCTTTCCTGAAAACATTGTATCAGTAATCTCTGCTTGAATTTTTGTCTTTCTATAGATTGTATGATGACCTTTGTCCTCAGAAAAGAATGACACTAGCATCAAATGCAACTCAAATCTACCAACAGAATTTTCAGGTCATAACTTGTTAAAAAAAAAAAAAAAAGTCAATTAAATTTAATAGCATTTTTGTTGGATAAATTACAGTAAGAAACTGGTTGCCTAGGAATTTTTTCCTCTTGAAAAAGCTAATCTCTTTGTATGCATAATTTTAAATACTTAAAAGTAATTAGGAAATACACTTCATAAGCAATTTTAAACCTAAAAAAACCCCATCACAATAATTATTACTTTAAAATGTTTTTGCAAATATGCACATTCTCATTCTAATTGTTAAAAGGAATTCTTCTAGCCTACCGAACCTGTGGCTTTTGAACACAGTATCCACATTAATTTAATCTTGTTTGGCATCATTGGATTATCAAATGTTAGAAAGTGAGTGGAAAGTGAGTTTTGAATTATCACCCTATCCAGTTCATTCATTCTTTTTTCCTGAGAATTCAGAAAGCCTGACAGCTTTGCAAGGTGTTAATTGCCCTGTTTTCAATCCACACCTCTTGGCTTGGAGAATTGCACCCAAAAATCATCTCTGTAAGAAGAGAATCCCAATCAAACCAAGCTATTTCTTGGGAGTGGGATGCTGCTGAAACAAGCTATAGAAGATCGTGTTGATGTTGTGTAAGAACTGCATTTTAATGAAGTCACAGGATTTTCTCCATGTTTCTTTTGCCAGTAACAGTGAACAGAAATATATGGCTGGTTACGTCTGGAATCTACCTCTTCCTCTTTCCAACTATTTAGCTATTAAAACAACATGCAGAGGCACATGCATTTCTAATAACGTTGCTTTTCTCAGTTACAGCTTTACTTTTAAAGTTACACATTTTGAGAATTTTTTAAAGCTTTTTTGAACATATTGTTACTTCTTTTTTTTTTTTTTTTTTTTTTTTTTTTTTCCTTTTCCTCTATACACAGAGATAGAATGAGAAGCAACAGTCAAATTGGAGCAAGGAAAATTTCACTTGGATATGAGGAAGAAAAAAAGGTTGCAACATGAGGGATAAAGAGATTGCACAGAGAGGTTGTGGAGTCTCCCTGAAAGTGTTCAACACTGAAGAGGATGTAGCCCTGGGAAATCCAATGTAATTCGAGTTACTCTGAGCACCTACACCTCTGGAGGTCCTTGTTGGCTTCAGCTGTTCTACGAACTATGAAAGCAGCTGCTTGTGTTTTCCATTAAAACCGTGTAAGCTTTAAAAGATCAAAAGTTGTTGAAATAGCAGAAGGAAGGAGAAAGAAATATGACTGCAGCCTGCCTAGTGATGAGTTCAATCCCAAGAGAGATTTTGACCCTTGTTCTCTGCACTTACTGACTCATTTTATTCAGTTTCTCTTTAATTCAAAATAGATAAACAAAAATGAAAGCTAGGACTCCTACTTTCACCCTAATCATGAAGATGCCAAGCCCAGCTAGCACTTTGCTCTCTGCAAGAGACACTTGTGACATTTGAATTCTGCACACAGCATCACTAAAGGTGGAATTAGATTTTATGTAGGCAAAAGTGACTTGACCACCTCCACCTGAATCCTGGAAAGGTTTTCAGGCAAGGAATATTAATGTCACAGATACAAAGCTGCAGGCTTAGTATTCAAGTCTAAGAAGGATTCACGGAAAGCCCTTTCTCTAGTAATTCACATGAATAGTTTAGATATCTCCTGTTTGGTCGTCTAGTTCAGTCCACATTAAGTTTATCCTCAGATTTTAAATTGTGACAAAAAAGGCACAATGAAATTGTCTTATTAACACCTTTGACTGCCCAAGAACGTGCAAAAGACCAGAGTTCTCCCTTTTCACCACAGCTTTCCTGTGAAAAAGCTTGGCCAGCCACTTGCCCAGCTCCTGGAGCTGTGCAGTCCTGCAGGAGCTGGGTGCTGGCATCCCACTGGGCTGTGCCCCATGCTGTTCCAGCCACTGCTCACCTGTGAGCGGGTGAAATCCTGCAGTGTTATCAAGCTGCTGGACTCTGGGTTCAATTAGATATTCTCAGAAGGCAGAATCAAGGATTGTTATTATTTGCAACACAGCATTATCAGACCAACAACTCCAGTAGACTTTTCAAGTTCCAACATATACTCAAATTATGTAAACATATTTAAATCACTTATCTTCCTGACATTTGCAATAATTGCCATTGCTTGGCTTTCAGAGATAATAATGATAATTCTGCGTTGCTTTTTTTCACCCAGACTGCATGACTTGAAAATTCCAAATGCAGATAAAATTTGGGCAATCATTAAAGTTTCATATTTGCAAACTGATCCATCCATCCTCCTGATAAACAAAAATTTTGTTCTGAACTTTCTTAATTTTTTTTCAGCTCTATGACCCACCAATTCCTATTTTCTTCTGGCCGTTTCAAAGTATTGTATTTCCTGGTAAACACAAGCAGATTTTGTGGTAAATTAAAAAACAAACAACCAGTAAACACAATCTGAAATGCTAACCTGCTGGTTTTTTTTTTTTTTTTTTTTTTTCCTGAACATAGTTGAAAAAAGGAAGAAAATAGAGCTGTGAAACATATTCTTATGAGATGTGATCACCCAATTGTTGCTTTTACACAGCCAGAAGTAACTTCTACAAAGAAAGCTGTAGGGATTTTTATCTATTCGTGATCGCTTTTGCCTAACACACAGCAGAGTTGCTGGGTGCTTATTGGTGTAAACAGCTACCTACAAACATAGATGTAAGAATTTTACTAGAAGTGCTAATCACTTTATCTCTCACAATACAAGTGCAAGTTTTATATTTGCACCTGATAATACAAACACTTGTACAACAGTTTTAAAGATAGTCTAATTACAAGAGGGTAAGTGTTACCATTGTTACCATTCTTCATTTTAGCAGGGACATCCAGCTATAGCGCTTACACAGTCTGATAGATTATTATCTACAGTTGCACTCCCCTATAAGGGAATCTTGTATCAACACAGTTTGGGGCTGAAAATCAAGTTTGCAGTCAAATAACTAAGAAAGTTATTTTAGGGTGATGTCTGCATCTGAAGAGAATTCACATAAACATGACCTGATATTCTACCTTTGTCAAACATTTTTCTGCAGTTCTCAGGCAGTATATTATTCCTTCTTCAAATATTCTCATTCTACAATGAATCATGAAAACAGGTAACTGCTCAGCAACCAATTCTGTGCATATCACTGTGCCCTGTACTGATCGCCACTTTGTCATTACCGTGTTTTGCTCTTCCTTTCAATGGTATTAGACTCATGCACAGCAACCCATGTGCATAAAGTGACCTTTGCTGCCTGGCTGCAGCTTGGGAAGGACTTCCACTGCTAGCAGCCAGCAAGCTTTGCCTTCATATTGAGTGCTCCAGGCCCATCATTTTGAAGTAGAAGGATCAGAGTTCTTCTCAGATCTGATTTGTGAAGCTTTTTAAATCTTTTTATTAAATTCATCTAATTTCAGAACTATATAATAGCAAAGTTATCCTCTTTTTACAGTCCAGAGTCAGAGCTGTTCTTTTGTTTTTGAGATTTACATAACTTTTTTTGTAACTGAAATGTAAAAAACGTTATGTGCATTCTGTGTTCCAGACCACCTTGCTTTTTGTTATTGACTAGTTTGTTGTTTGCTTATTTTTTACTGTCTCACATTAAGGTAAAAATGTCTGACTGTATTATAAATTGTTACATGTGTTGAAGAAATTCTAAATAAAAATCAATATGGAAAAACCCAATGCACGGATTTTCCTCCATATGAAAAGTTGCATTGTATAATTCAAAACAAGCACTATTTGCAGAAAAACAAAAACTCATGCTCAATTACATACTCAGGGTGACAGTACTAAAACATCAGTGGTCAAGACAAATATATAGCATAAAAATGCACAGACTGCACTTGCAGCACCTTCTAATTATTGCTTCATAAGATCTGATTAAAAGGTAAGTTTTTCTTAAAACAATGGCATCCTTCTAATGCTGCTGTTTTGAGATTGATTTCAAAACGTGCTCCATTTCATAGCTGCAAACAGCAACTCCCTGAACAATTTACATGTACATCACTTCATTCTTTAAGGGTTTGAAGTTCTTATCATTATCAAATATTTTAAACAGCGTCATTGACAGTGCGGATAGCTGCTTAATAATTCAAACAGGAGTCTGCACTGTGAATGTCACATCAGGATATTGACATTTTTCTGGCAGCTGAGATATTCCCAGACTTTATATTTAACAGCAGCATGAGGTATTGCCTTATCACAATCTGCACCATGTAGTGTCTACAGATAGCAGCCCTTAGGAAGGTTACTTGGTTTAAATATGAATGATACATAGAATGCTTAGGTATTTTGTATTCCTTTGTATATAAATGATTACCATGAACAGTGGTATTTGTACCAAAATTTGGACAAAAGCAGCTTTGAATTTTACACAAGAGACTACATGCACCTCCGCTGCTTCAGGTAAGGGAAGGTATGGATCCAGTCTGCCCTTCAGCAGCACAGGGAGTGTTCCCAGCTCTAGGAACAGCACAAGACATGGGAGAGCACATCTGCTGGTTTGGGAAACTTCACTGTACTTCCCCTGAGATGTTTGTAGCCAGTAAGAAAAGAAAGGAGAGGTTCATGGCTCTTCACCTGCAGTAAAACGTGCATACTTTCTAGCCTTATAACTTAAGTAGAGTTAGAAAATTCATGTTTATTAAGCCACATATAATTAAAGAAAGATGGAAAGGACAATAGCTCATTAAAAGCAGATATTAAACTCATTTATTTCTAAGACCACAAGCTGAATATCAAACACAGTATACAATAGTTCTTTGAGCCAAAATATCTCAAGGGCTTCTCAGAAATAGGTGAGCCCATCCCACACAACATCCTAATCCTATCTGTTAGAATACATTTTCAAGATAGAAAAATCTTTGCTGCATTATCTCCAATTTTAGCTCTCTTTGCGGTATAGCAAAACAGAAAGGAATAGATACATTAGAAAGAAAAGGATGGAAATGAAAACCAAGTACAGAGAGAAGTTTCTTTTCATTAAATAGTGTGAAATTTAAAAAAAACCCACAGATTTTAAACTATCAACATACCACCAACTTTCTTCATTGCAGTACAACACCTGACACAGATCTACAAACAACCCCTGTTTCAAGTCTTTTATTTGCTTGCAAGTTATGTTGCTAAGCTCAGGCTGCAAATACACAGAGATGGAGGCGTTACTGAGGAGAGTTCATAATACCATCTTCAATAACACCAAGTGATGACAGCCAAAGCTGAGCTGCTAATTTGTGAACTTCAATCTTACCTACTTTTTGCTCACAATAATGAATCTAATTAAATACTGTATGACAACTGTAGTTTTAAATAAGTTACACGTGAAAGAAACAGTTTTCTCTTTTGTTATTAGAACTTGAAAAAGTCAATGTAGGTGTGGCCAAAATATTTTTTAAACTATTAGTGCAATAGTCAAAGCTACAACTGTATGTGATAAGGTCTCCTCCCACCACAGCACAGTTCTGATGTAACAGAACTGTTATTTCCCACACCTGGGGGACACAGTAACCTGGTGAGGGTGATGAAAATTTTCTTTCCCTAGCAAGAGCCCATCATACATTGTAAGTCAGCATGTAATGATCTTTGTTGCATGACCAAGACCAAGACCATTAATCTGACTGATACGTGACGCTTCTAAATTCACCATAAAAGCTTTTAAATAATTGACTAATTATTTCCTCTGGAAACTATTTCATAATTTTACATCTTGGTTATTTGGAGCAAAAATTTCAGTGCTTGTTAACCTTCCATGTTCAGTTCAGAGAAACTATGTCTGCAAATATGAAAGATGCAAGTTGTAACATTAAGATTAATAAAAAACTAAGTGTGGGTTTCTCACATCCAAGATACATGCTGGAATCAATGAGATAGGAAGCAGGTTTTCATACAGAGGATGGTGACGCACTGTTACAAGTTGCCCAAGGAGGTTGTGGATGCCCCATCCCTGGATACATTCAAGGCCAGGCTGGATGTGTCTCTGGGCAGCCTGGTCTGGTGGTTGGCGACCCTACCCATGGCACAGGTTTGAAACTAGATGTTCATTATGGTCCTTTTCAACCTAGACCATTCTATGATATGATATGATATGATATGATTCTATGAGATATAGTAAAAAATGAAAACCACTATTGCTTCTCTATTAATGGCTTTTTCTCAAAACAGAGCAATGAGATTTACCTTGTTTTTTTCAAAGGATACAGGCAGCTGCTTGTGCATGAATGCCTCTTAATGCTTCTCAGGTGTAAGTATTCAAACACACCTGTCTTGAGCATTTCCTAACTCCATGACTAAAGGTGTGCCACTATGTGGTGTGTAGGAGTGCTCCTCTTGGAAGGTAATGTGTCTGAAAGCCCAGCTGAGGTACCTCTACATCAATGCATACAGCAAGTGAACCATAAGCAAGGAGAGTTAGAAACTGACGCCGCCTCTGGAAAACTATGATCTTGTTGCTATTACAGAAACATAGTAGGATGATTTGCATAACTGGAATCCCATCATTGAGGGCTATAAGCATTTTAGAATGGATAGGCAGGGTAGGAGGCAGGGCAGTTGCCCTCTATGTTAAAAAGTGGATAGACTGTGAGGAGCTCCCTCTGAGAAACAGTCAGGAATGGATAGAGAGCCGGTGGGTTAAGATTAGGAATGAGACCAATAAAAGTCAGACGGTAACCGGGGTCTACAACAGGCCACCTGATCAAGGGGAAACTATTGACAAAGCCTTCTTGCTTCAGCTGCGAGAGGTGTTGCACTCACAAGTTCTCATCCTGATGGGGGATTTTAACAACCCCCATCAACATGGCGAGCTGATAATTTTCTGGTTCAGATATTGGGCTGACCAACTGGAGTTTGAAGCATTGTTGGACCTGGTGCTCACCAATACAGAGGAAAGTATTAAAAAGCATTAAGACTGGAGGCAGCCTGGGCTGCAGCAACCATTTTCTGGCTGAATTCCTGATCTCTATTACAATGGCCTCACAAAGATTGACATCAGGATTCTAAAGAGTGAAATTCAGGCTGTTTAAGGAATCACTGGATGAGATCCCCTGAGAAAGTGTTTTTAGGGACAAAGGCAAAATGTAAACAGACTGAGAGAAAAAAGTCCTTGATAGTAGCCCTGCTGAGAAGGACTCAGAGGTCATGGTTGATGAAAAATCATGAGCCAGCAGCATGTGCCTTGCAGCCTGAAAAACTATCAGTATCCTGGGTTCCATCAGAAGAGTAACCAGCAGGGCAAGGCAGGTGATTGTCCTTCTCTACTCTGCTGTAATGAGGCCCCAGATGGAGTACTGCATCCAGGTCTGGTGCCCTCAACCCAGAAAATACGTGTAGCTTTTGGAGAGAAGAGGATGGCCATGAAGATGATCAAATCACAGGAAAACCTCTCCAGACATGCTAGACAGGCTGAAGGAGCTTGGAGAAGAGAAGGTTGTGGGAAAAACTCATTATGGCCTTCCAATATTTACAGGGAGGTTATAAACAGGAGGAAAATCAAATTTCACAAGGGTAGATAGTAACAGATCAAGGAGGAATGGTTTTAAACTAAAGGAGGGAAGATTTAGATTAGATGTCAGGGGGAAGTTTTTCCACAGGAAAGGTGATGAGGCATTGGAATTGGCTGTCTGGAGAGACTGTGGATGCCCTGTCTCTGGAGGTATTCAAGGCTATGTTGAATGGGCCCTGGGCAACCTATCTAGTATTTGATCTAGCAGTTGACAACCCTGCCTGTGGCAGAGGGGTTGGAATCCAATGATCCTTGAGGACTTTTCCAACCCAAACCATTCTATGATTCTATTTGATGATAATCCAAAACATGGATTATTTTGTAAATGTTCAAAGTTTCTTATACTGTTAAAACAATATATTCAATCTGAAACTATATATTCAACTAACTTCTCAATATCCAGTTTAATCTTTAAAAGTGACACATTAAAAACACAGTTCAAATCCAAGACGTAACATTTTGCCACTCTAAATTCTATAAATCTGGCAAATAAAAAAAAATAGTAGTCATATTAAAGGTTCTGAAAAGTATTCTTTGAGACTACAATATATATCTGGATACAAAAGCAGTCTACACATTTTTCCCCTCCAAAGCTGGGCATTTAGAAACTCAGCTTTCCTTTAACACACTGCCAGTATTAATTCAAAGAGAGACCAAAGCCCTAGGCAGTAGCATATATTAATTAGATGAAATCACCCAGAAGCAGTAGTTAGGACTACAAATAAAATATCTGGCAATGCATTCTTAAGGGCATAATCTATACATTTAGAATTCTGATCGATAGACCACATGCTAACTCCTCAAGTTTGGATGTTAAATCAGCCTGTTCCATGAGGAAGTACAATAACTATCAGGATTTAAGTTGAATGGTGTCCCTTTAAAAGGAATGGACAGTATGCAGTGAACAGTAAGAAACCATTTGATGTCTCTTTATTTTTCAGGGATAATCCATTATCCCTTTTGTCATACATTTGCTGTGTATGATTAAGTGAAACATAAATACATTAAAAATATATATTGGGGGAGCTGCTTTTTTGCTGTGATGTAAAATTCACAATTTTACATTTGGGGCACAAAATAATGCAAGTAAATACAAATGAAGAAACACCTCTGCTGACACTGACACAGTGAATTAACAGGTTTGCCTGTTAATGATCACAAATTGCTAGACTTGCTTAATGGAATTCCAAATGCACAGAGAAGAATTACCATGTTTTCAATGTTAAGAGTTCTGAAAATAAACAAACTAATTTGAAGCGTGGTACAGCATTGTTTTCCCATTCCAAGCCATAGAAAATATTAAATGCTAACTATTAATAGAACACTGACTACTGGTTTGGGCTTACAGCCTTCATGCGGGGAACTTATCCTGTCTCTAAACTCTATGGAGTATTTTGTCTTGGTAATAGAACTGCGAATCTCCTGAATTTTATTTTTACATGTCCTCTATATTCCAAATGACTTATTACCTTTAATTAAAACAAATAAACAACAACAACAAAAAAGGAAAAAGGAAAAGAGAAAAAGCAGAAAAGGAAAGTAAATGGAAAAGAGAAAGGAAAAGGGAAACAAAATGACAGTTAAGTGAAAAACAGTTGATAGTGTCACTCAAACAAGAATCACTGAAAACTAGGAAGATATGTGTTTAAGCATCTTCCAAGACCAGACTTCCAAAATAAGCACAGGGAATAATAATTCAGTCAAACACTATGACTAGTAGATAAGATCTACATGAAGTCTGCCAATAGGCAAGTATACAAAATGGTAGGAATATTGTATTAATTTCAACCAATGCAAAGAGTAGGACACATTCTAAAGAGTACTGCTGATAGTAACATCTAATAAGTCAGACTCCATTTATACATACTTTCAATATACATTTTTTAATATAAATTTCTTACTGAATTGAAACTGTGCAACAACACCTCATCTATTTTGCCTTCTTTTTGCTCCTGAAGTTCCCCTTCGCTACCTGACAGCCCTACACTGCTGAATGCAGCCCTATTAGTGTGGGGATCAGGGTTCTTTCCGAGGCTACCCTGACCCAGAATCTATACCAGCCTCCATATCAGACCTATCCCATTTACAGATTTCTTATCTGAGCATATTGCATCTCAAAGCCATTTGCAAAGACTTTTAAGAAAATCTATAACTCTTTTACTCAGTTCGGAAGAGAAACTAAATATCATGGGACCTCAGAAACAAAGTATGGAAAAACAACTTGTCATGACCTTTAATCAAGTGTGACCACAGTCCCCTAAGCACATATGAATGTTTTCTGTTAAAGGAGACATATTTCTCAGGCAGGATGGAGATGAGATAGTTCTCCAATTTGTATGAATAGCTTAAGTGTAGATGCCAGATGTTTCATAACCCAACTGAATCATCAGCTTTTGAAAAATAGCTTCTTTCACCTTTCCACAAAGTTCAAAACTACTGACTGCCATTCACTGTTCTGCTTGCTATGAGGCCACAGCTGCTGAGAATGCTCACATTTGACCAGCATTCAGTACAATTAAAACGTGTTCCTCTTCCTGAAAAATCAGTATTGTCAAACTGCATCTATGGCAGGGATGTGCCAGCCAAGGTAAGACTAGGACTTCTAGGACAAAAAAAACCAGAAGGCTCACAGTAAATAAAAAATATTTACTACATAAAATAATATTCAAATTCAAAAATGTAGTTTTCAAGATGTTTTGGTAAAGCTTATAATGCTATTTACTTCATTTAAATTCTAGTCCCTTGACTGTCACTAGTAGTATCTACACTTCTGAGCTCCAACATACAGATTCGGGAGTAAAAGAGATCAGAAAAAACTCTTCTTCCTCTTCTCCCTACTCTGTGGTGCTACATGTAAACACTTCACTGTTGCTGTTATTACTACTTTCTCAAGTAGATGAATCCTAAAATCAACAGGAAACAATATTAAAGGATTAGAGGATTTAAGAATTCTGTAGTCACAGAATCCCACTTGTTGTAACTAGCCTGGCTACAGAGAGGGAAAATTAAAAAAAAAGAAAGAGGTGGATAGCCTATTTTGCACAGATACCTCTGGAAGAATCTTCTGGTAAAGAGGCAGCCATTGATCTGATTCATATCTTCTAGGAAGGGGCAGAGTGTCCCCTCATTTGGACTAGCAAACAATTAAGCAGCAAAGCAAATTGCAGGACACTGGCTTAGCTTTGCCTAAGATAGGTAATTTGTTAGCCTGCATTTTTTTCCACACAGAGTTATTTATATCTCGCTATCCAGTGGGCTGACACCCAGGGTTGGCAGCACCTGCCAGTGCTCTTAATGAGTTCACCAGCGTTTCCCCTGAAACTGCTGACTTCAATAACTGCACTGCCACATTTACTGTAGGAAAAAAAATACAAACCAGAAGGCATTGAATTAAAAAGGTCAGTGATACAAATGTGATTTTTTGAGCTAATATAGAGTGTAATTGATAAAAAAGAAAGGAAGACAAAAAAGCTTATAGAAAAACTTTCATTGTCAAATGTCACATGAATATTTTGCATAATGCTGCGTATCAGTTGCAAAAAAGGTACTTTCCCCTCAAGAATGTTTTAAACAGTTAATAAATCATAGTCAAATTTATTTAAACCAGACAGTTTGTTATCCTCTCTGTAAATACTACTTCAAGTTCATGGATAGTAAACATTTGAGAAGGCAGCAGTTGTTTGACTTCAAGCTTGAGTGATTGAAAAATAAATGGAAAACTAGATTTTCACATTTGTTGTAGGATAGGAACACATTTGGCCTTGATGAGATCTGAGCACTCGCCAAATGATACTGTCATCATAAAACCACAACAAGACTTTATTTGCAGGGTATAAGAGTTACTGGCAGCCTCATTCAGAGCACCCTAGCAAAAGTGTAAGGCTTGCAGACTAGGCTCCCAGGGCCAGCCTGTGTACTAATACAGGCACCTCTGTAACAGGCACTAAGGCAGCCAACAGAGGAGTGCTGACCTCACAGCACCACCTATTTAGGACATCTTTCCCCCAGAAAAGGTGCTATGGTTTTCTAGCACTTTCTGCATATTTGGCATAAATAGACATCATTATTTTAAAATACATAATACTCATTTACACATTACCTACAAGTATGTGTTTTCATAATATATAATTAGATAAATAGTTACATATATTGAATGTGCTTTAAAGAACTAAAAGGCATGTCTGTAAAATAATAGGTACAACCATTAATAATAGTGTTTGCCCTAAAGGATTATTTACTTTCTTATAAATGGAAAATGCAAAAAATATAAAATATATCATATCATCAGCCTTTAGCCAAGAGGATAAACTCCCCCTCTGTAAGTACATCTACAACTCTTACCATTATGATAACATTTTTCCCAAAGCACCAGAATAACAAATAGCTGTGCATAACTATTGATTCTCACTATATCTATAATTAATAGACAATGTACTAGCATCTATAATGCCTATCACAAAAATATTATAAAATATTTATAATGGAATTGTAAATTATTTGGGGGTATTGCTAACATGTGCCATAAATATATTATTCATTTATTTTTGTAAATTATTGAAAACCTATAGTTTTGTAATAAAAAGATGATAATAACTTCATTTCACCAGTAGTCTTTTGAGAGCTGCAAATGCCCATTCAAGATGGACAACCTACAGCTTTGAAGTCATCAGGAAAACACTTTACAATTAGGAGTTAAATGTAATATAGCTGCCTTTGTAACATTAGCACTAAACATTCTAGGAGTCTCATACAAAACAAACTGAAGACCAACGCACAAACTTCATTAACTTTAAAAGGTCTTTCCAGAAAGCTTGAATTCTTTTGAAAGTCTTGTTCCAAGTGATTGTTACTGTTTACTATGAATGCTTTCTATAATCTAAGCTTGACAAATGTAAAATGGAATTATTTTTTATATATTGCAGTGTAAAGATATCAAGAGCCTTGTTGGACATTGAAATTTTAAATAAAATCAGAATTCAAAATCAAGGGCATTTTCAAAGACATTTTAAAAGTATAATTGCAAAGCATCATTTTACTTCATAGAATTCATTTGAATGAACTAAATATAGGCTCTCTCTTTATTCTTCATCTTTCTAAGAATATCTTTGGTTGCTCAAAAGTGCTCCATTTACCCATAATTATGTTTTCCTGCAGTGTTCCCAGATGTAGGAGTCCCAAAATGCAATCCCACTCATCTGCACAGCTATTGTAAGAAAATCTGAAATGTATTACAGAATATGGAATGAATAGTGCACATTTATTGGAATATCTTACGTAAACATGCACTCCATGATTTAACACTTAATTACCTTAAAGACAATGTAAAGCTTTTCACTTATGAAATACAATGAGACTACTGTGATTGATGGTGCTAGGAATTTAGTGTCACAAAATACATTTTTCTACCTTCACATTCTTTTCCTCCCTTTATCTTTAAGTAGAAAGAAATACTTTTTGTAAAAGCATGACAAGTAATAATGGCTTTATTTATGTGACATATTTCATGCTAAGTACTTTATAAAGGCAGTGGAAGCAAACACAGAGCGTCATCATGTAAATGGAAAAAAATGCAAAAAGAAAAAATAAAACATCTTTAAGCTTATGTTAGAACCACTCACAAGCTAATAGGAAAAATGAAAGCACAGATATTGTTTCACTGTATCTAAACAATGATCACTGTCTTCCTTTGGCATAAAGACTCTGTACAAAAATCCAAGTATGCCAAAATCAGTAGGAGCTTTTTCATTAGATTCTACAGATTTTGATCAGACCCTACATTTGAAACTGTTTCCTTCAAGCAAATAAATGAGGAAAACAGTACAGCATTCACTCAGGTTTTCCTGAGATATTCAGCAATAATCTGAGGGGTCTCTACACGGGTACTATGGCATTGCATCTTAAAAAAGATTTTAAAAGATGCAAGTCTTATCAAGTGTCATAGATATGTGAGCTTATTCAGTAAATATAGATAAATAATGGAAGCCATTACGAAAGGAGAAAATACACGACAAGTAGGCAAACTGTTGCTATTCAAAAGAAAGAATTACGATAGTCAGGAATCCAACCATCTGGACTAAAAATATCAATAGCTGAATATGAAAGATTAGCAAGAGAAAGAAGTACAACTTGGTTTGCTTCTTTTAAAGCAGTCATGGAAAAGACAAATTTCGTATTATTGCAAGAAATTTGGTTGGAGCCCATTAATCATAGCAGAGTATAGATTAAGGTAAAAAATAAATATGAAATACTTTGATAAAACTGTCCAATTATTTTTGTATTTCTTAACTTGAAAGCAAAAGCAGTGCTGAAATATGACTCAGAAAATAAAAAAGCTAAAATCTTAGATAAAATAGTGCTAGGAATGAATGAAAACAGGAAAACACTGAATAATGAGCAAGATACTTGACATGTTTGCACTGAAGGCCTAACCTGTGAGGGAGGCCCCTCATTTACATGACTGACTGGATTTGAATTATATGGCATTGATTCTGATATAACCTAATTGCCTTCGGTTTTATTTAAATAACTAACACAGATCACCACAAGGTTAAAAATACGACCCTTCACCTTCCCCTGTAAAAAATTAAAAACTCCTGCAGATAACATTTAATTAAAAGATATCAACTAAAATATTTTAGTCTCAATAAAAATGCCACCATCAGTTCCTCCCATAGCCTCCTGAGCAACATTCTGTTTTGCATGTCTAATTACAAATGTTGTGTGTACGTTTCAAATGAGTGGTTTGGATGCTTTATTTCTAAAAGAAATCCAATTTTATTATAATCTCTGCTCGGTGGAAAAAATAAGTGTTACCAGTTTTGTTCAGATTTATGTACTATATGCATAGGAAAGAGTAAAGCTGTCAAAACGTAAGCATTTGCACGTGCAGGATCTGAAGAGAAATGAGACAAAAGATAAAACTACATTTGAGTTAGAACACATCTGTTGCAAAGCAAAAGGCAATCACTTGCGTACAGTATTAGAGTTTTCTTTGTTCACAGATATTTATGAAATTTGCTTCTATACATTTCAGAAGGAAATTATTTTCTGTACAAAACATTTCCAGAGGAAAACTAGTACAGACATCTTTTAAGAAATGTAGGCTAACAATCTCTTGGGGAAAATAAAGAGACAAACATGTATTGCCAGGGGTATGTCTTGGTTAACAAAAGATCTCTAAATGTTGTTTCTAAATCACTCTTGAAATCTAGCATACACAAACAGAGCCCACTGAAATGTACATTAGGAATCAAACTACTTTTTACGTGGCATTGTGAGCAGAGGAAAAAAAGAAATATAAGTCTCATAACATGGAAGCTTAAGAGCTTCATCTTATGATCTGGTTAACTCCTGTATGAGTTAATCTGTTCCTGTGTTAGGCAAGATATTATCTGTATCACATCTTATTCTGTTTGAGTCTTGCAGTAGGAGATGAGCTGGTCTTAACTTCTTCTGGAAGTGCTAACAATTTGATTATTGTTGCTCCTCATTTTAATTCAAACTTCAAAACACTTTGAAATATTTAGCAGCCTGTTCTCAGAATATTCTTTCAATTGGTATACAAGTGTGCAGCCAAAAGAATGGGAGAATAAAAGACAAAAATCATATTTTATGTAGTAACTCATCCTATTATTTAATTTGTGATGCAAAAATTCTCAGTTTATAGGAGTTTTGCAATTATACCTCAGCTGTTAATGCAGTTCTGTTTTGAAGGCAAAAGAGGAGAGAGTGGAAAAAGATCAAAAATCATCCAAAAAAGACAATAATGTGTATTTAACAGAGGTGCACTTATAGCTCCATTATTCCACCCACACACCAGTGAATCTATAGCTGGAAGTAGGTAACGTATATCATCTGTATATTTTGTATCAATTAATGAGATTATACTACAGATACCGGGAAAAATATACCCAAAAGCCAGACTGACAAGAAAAATCAGAGCAGCACACTGCCAGGAGGAAACACTACTCTAATGCAGTGTTGAAATAAAATATAACTCCCACAAACTGATTTTGTCACCACTTGAAAATACAAATGTTTGTATCTTGTTATTTGTGGTAACCTTAATCTCAGTCAAAATCTGTCTTTGGTTTGATATTAAAGATCTGGGAGAAGTGACTGATCTTCTACTGCCATCTCAATATTGTTCATATATTCAGCAGTCACTTTGTTGTTTTCAAAATGTGTTCCTGTGTTGATAGTTTTAAGGTGAAGCAGTACTTCAGAGATTGTACCTGCTTCTTGAATGATGGCATGTTGAAGGTTGTTTTTTTCCAAGGGCTTTCTTTGAGAAATAAAAGCAGGAACACTTGGAGAATTCATACTCTTTATGCACACTGTAAATCATTTAAATTATAGATGGTCTCTATGGAAAACAGAATATATTTAGACCTAAGACATTAGAAAAGAGAAATAGCTACTTTAGATTTATATCCTCAGTAGAAGATACTTTGAATATTTCAGGCAGGGCTTACTGCAAAGTAAGTACATTATGCTACTGTTTACTGCTAATGATGTCACAAATTCTTCAGGCTTCCCAGGATGAAGTACATGACACATATGGGTTTCCCCCGCAAGATGCTAAGATGTGGCTAACTTACAAATATGTCTAAGCTTCTCATTCACTCTGAAAGTTGCTTTCTCTCTTAGCTTGATGTGGTTAACCCTTTCCCATGGGCTAAATTCCACCTGCCACTCAACAGTCACCTTGCATTAGGACATGTGAGTGAGCATGTCCTCACTTTTATAGACTCACCAGCAGAGCTGTATCAAAGCTTCATCGTTCACTCTCAGATATAAACATTCCACATGCCAGCACATACACACTCCTACGTGTACTACTTTCTCACTATATGGGAGCCCTGTGCATGCCTGGATCACCCATCATATCATATATTGCAGCACCCACCAGGCTTCTTTGGAAACAAACTTAATGCCTCTTGTGATGACACTGACTTACATGACGACACACATGTGGCGTGTTCCTCTAAGGCAGCCTGACAAGGGAGGGGACTGCACTACTTGTATTTCATGAGCAGCAAGTTAGCTCTAGAAATGTTATTTCAATATCCATAAGCAATAATCAAATACTAGAGAACGAGTGAAGCATGATTCTTCTATTTGTATTACATGATGCCAGAAGGGAAATTATAGATTTTACAAAGAGATTGATGCACAGTGTATTAACAACAGCTTTCTTCATACACTAACCCTGACTTTCTATGGCTGCCATGCCTGTCATTGATTTGAGCCTTAGGAGTGCAGCAGATTGAATTACATGCTGTGATATTAACCAGTGATATATTTAGCTTCTCTCTCATCCATGCTCTTTCTCTGTAGTCAAATAGTTGTGATTTCTGTGGATAGGATTAAATAACTGTAACAGTGAAAACATTTTTCCTCTAGGTTTAATATGAACTAACAGCTATGATTATTTACTCTCTTAGTCAACTATAGTTATTTTGTTATTGTGATTCTGTTCTTTGACCTGTAAATTTCTAGAACATATCTAAATCTACATTGACAATAATAAAGATTTATAATTAGAACTTCCTGCATACAGTATTATGAATGTATTGTTGCAGATCAGATGGGATTTTTAAATATTCTTGGATAGAAAAAGCATTTTACCGAAAGGAAGTAATGTCAATTCAGTTACAGTTAGAAACAGCCATGTGATACATATCCCCACCACCCCTTTCCTCTGCCTTGTTGATTCAAGACAATGTAGAGATTTTAAGTACTTCAATACTATAATCCAGAAGAAATAAATATGTAGATAGAGGAAATAGGTAATAGTAATGAGAAATGTGATGTAACATTACGTCTGAACTCACAGACTATTATTTTTGTTTAAAAGAATCACTGTTTTGATCAGATCTAATTTCAACCTAACAGCTGCTTCTTTCTTTACTGCCTCTGAGAATAGGAAGAAAAATTTTCCTGAGCCTCTTCCAGGCCCAATGACCATCATTTCATAGAGAAATCATGAAGTTTCTGATCACTCATGGCTGTTTCTTTAATTAATACAGAATTACAGTGACAGCTTCATTTCAGATAGTCATGATGTCATACGATGTTTTAAGATTAATGTAATTTTAAAGGACAATGATGAACGTATCTCTAATGACATCAAATTCTTTATGAAGGTGAAGTAAAAAAGCCTACTTATGTATATCTCAGGAAGTAATTTTTTCATGAATTTACTATGGTACCAGTAATCTCAACAGAGGAAACAAATCCCAAATTACTGGGTAAAATGCCAAATATGAAATACAAAGGATTGAAAATAGATTTCAAATGAAATTTTTAAGTAAAAAGAAAACAGAGTAGCAAAACTTCCCCCTATTTTGTACTTTGCATTTTGCATTACTTCTGGGAAAAAAAGTGAAAGCAAATACATTGGGAAAAATATGAGTTTCATTTACTATGACCATTCCCAAAGTTTATTCACATTAAAGCACTTTGCTAGAAAAAGAAGACAAAGTTTTAGAAATTCAAAACAATCTAACACAGAATGTTAAAGCTCTGTCATAATTCAATTTAATTAAACTATATCTTTAGATTGTTTAAACATATCTGTGACCATGCAGGAATTTCAGTCAATATAAGTATCCTGCAGTCAAGGAGAGCTTTTATCATTTATAGACACTTGCCTATGCTGGAGCATCCTGACCTGCAGATTCAGTGCTCTGCTTTTATCACTCTGAGATTGGATTACTCACTGAACACTGCACAGGACTGCCTACAAAACTCTTCTGCTACCAAAATTCAGAAGGATTTATCATGTTTGTACAATGATAAAGACTACTTACTGCACTTGAACTGAAAGAGTTAAATACTACATTTAATTAGTTCCTCATTCAGGATATTGCAACAGAATTGCAAATATCAGTCTTTCAATATCTTTCATATTAGCTCACATCTGGAAGTTGATTAAAACTTCCTATGGTGGATCAGTCTCCAGATTTTTGGTTTGGATAAACCAGTCCTTCACAACATTTTGTAATTTGATAGATCTCAGTTTTAAAAGAAAAGGGGGATTAGTGAATTTGATTTTACTCTCACAAGATCCTGCTTCTTAGCTTAAACAAGAAACACTCCAACAGAACTGAAATTAGTGCTCTCCTATCACAATGAACACATACACACAGAATGATCACTAACCCCACTAGTTTAAATGAACACTAGGGATATTCTGGCATTCAAATGTAAAGTATTAAAAAAAAATAATCTGTGAATGGATCAAAGTGAACACCATAACAGCAAGCTGAATGTCACAGCTATGGCCACTGTGCAGTAATCCTTACAGCCCCACCTATGCCACATGTTATGGTCACTGAGGCCACAGGGACGTGGATCTGCAAGTCAGGAATGGTTAAAGTTGGCACCAAGACACCACCTGCAGCAGCTCTTTGTCATGCTCTCATTTTCATTCCTGAACATTAGCCCTCAGCATATCCAAATTGATAAAGGAATAAAATGAATAAGAGAAGTCATGAGGAGAACAATGGAACAGCTAAACGCTCCAAAGGGCTCAAACTCTCTTGATGTTTGGATGAAATTGCATCCCTGCCTCAATTTGCAAATACATGCAACATGTGCCTATGTGCCTGTCACAAAAGACAAACATTTAGAAAGTTGTTTTTTTTATAATAAGTGATTCTGAAGCACTTCATATTCTAAGCATATTTGATTAGTTTAGACAGAGTGGGAAAAAAAAAAAAAAAAAAAAACAACAACAACACTAAAGCCAATGAATGAAGTTTGAAGAGTTACTGTATCCCACACAAGAAAGAAAGAGGAAAAAATGTGTTTTTTACCATGAGAACAGAAAGGAAGATGAAGCTATACCTAAGCTTATGCCAGATCTGCTTTGATCTTTCAGGGGTGCAGCTGCTTTGGAAATATAATGTGGCACGTAGTTCGCAAATGCTGACAAAAAGTAACAGCATGACCAGCTAATATTAACTTATCAGAGCAAAGAATGAGATCACAATAACAGTAATTATACTATCAGCATTAAAGTTAGAGGTATATCTATTGATTTTCTTTGTTGGATACTAGTGTATAAGTTTGCTAAAGTACAAGAAACATCGGAGTCTCTAAATGAAAGCAACAGAAATGAAAAACAAAACAATTAAGACCATGACCTTATTTCCTCTGAAGACATACAGTAATTAGATATCAGAGAATTGGTAAAAAATAAGATTTATAATGGTATAATGAAAAATGATACCCATTATTGGTATAGAAGTGTCCAACCATAAGTTTAATCCAAAGGACATAAGCACTGAAGAGGAAGGGAGTTAATCCAAGTGAAAAAGAGCTCTAGGTGAATTACTATAGAAAATAGTGCAACCATTCTAATATTCACACCCTTCAGATAACAGGATTCCTATCAAGCTTTCATTAAGAACAAAATACCTTGTACGTTGCATGACTTGTAAAAGAGCTTGCAGCTCAGGAAAATATAGCAGTTTTCCAAAGAGAAAAACATAGTAATGGAAGCTATTTGCAACATTTTGCAACTTTTTTTTTCTTTTTTCTTTTTTTTTAACATCACCTGATTCTCAGTACTCTATATTCAGCCTCCTTAGAAAAAGATACACCGTGTATGGACAATGAGTGTTAAACTCATTGTATGGCTTTCACAGACCTCTACATGTCCCGTACTTGTCTCCTGTGTTTTCCTCTGGAAAACATTTCTGATGACCAACTTAGATAAAGTTTTGGTCTGAAGGCAAATAGCAGTCCAACAATCAGCAGCCATGGACTTTCAACGGTTTTGTGAAAGAGTTGTCAGATTTAAAATTAAGCTAACAAAAACATAATTTGCATTTGCTAAAACTTAAAGCAAGACATTTACAGAGCAAAATGTACTTGTAGGATTAAGAGCATTAGAAAGACACATTGCTGACTTATGTAAGTAAGTAAGGACTAGAAGGTCTATAAAAATAGTTTATGTTAAAAATCATTTCTAAATTCCTTTCCCGAACAGCAAGCCCTGGGGCACTATTTTGTACAGTCCAGGAGACTTCATTCTTAATAAAAATCTTATGAAAGAGATAATTAATTAAACAGCTATGCTGTCAGGCAATAAGAACTGAACAATCATTTACACAGATGTCTTCAAAGGCAGTACCAGCGAGGCAGCCTTAAATTACAGTCCTGAATGTTAAGGTAAGTGCCTGCATGAGACGTGCAGAGGCAGTGACCCATTTGTCTGTGGTGTAAGCCCATGAGTCAAAGTCTAGGATGCCAAATTTACAAGGTTACTTTGGCCTTTGTTCACAACTACAAACATTTCATATCTTTATTTACGGGAGGCATCAACTACTTATTTCCATTGCCCCAGAGCGTCTGACAGCCTTCCCAGTCTTTTGAGAGAAAAGAGAATTATTTTTCTGTTACAAATGTATCCTGGAAAAGAAATGAAGTGTAAGTTTTCTATCACTTAGACTGTGATTAATTTGCTTACAGCCGATTTTGTGTTGCATTTCATTTGCTCAGGGCTAGTTTCTGGTACTGTCAATTACAATGAATCACACAGAAATACTTGGTTATAGAAATCAGACGATTTGTTAAAACCCCCGCAAGTGACAACATCAGCATGCAAAAAACATCTTAGATTCTTTCTGGTTCTCTCATGAGAAACAATTTCATAATGTACAGGAGCAGAGCAACTTAGAACTACAGTAGGTTTACTTCCTCTCTGATTGGAGGCTTTGCTATCTACACTCACCATCTTGATAATTCCTCACAAGAGGTCATACTGAAAGGAAAAAGAAGTGCAAGTATTACAAAGACATAATGTGTGATCACTGATTTCTTGTGCTTTAAGGTATTAGTGACCTGAAGACCTGGACCCTCATGACTGGCTACCTTACCCAGACTTTGGGAAGTTCAGATACTGATGGCATTGAAGACTGTTTACATCATCCAGGTACCCACAGGGTGCAGCTGCATTGCACAGGAGGCAGGTTGCTGGAGGTTTCATGGTATTTTTTGCACCATCTATGTCCCACCCAGCCATTTTTTCAGCAGTAAAAATCCATAGCCAGCTAGAAAAGATTTACAGCCTCTTTCCATTGTTTAGCTTCTTTTTATACAATAACTGGCTTAAATGGTCTTCTTTTAAAATAGGCTACTGAATAAAATAAATGGGTAAGCATTTGAAAAATGACTTTCTGCATATATTCTGCAGTGCTTGCTGAACCTCTGTTAAAAAGAGTTCATTTTGTCAAGAACTTTAAATGACAAAAATACCTGTTTATTCTGTAAACACACACAGAAGAAATGCCTAGGAAAATGAAACACTGGTTTTGGTTCCTCTAGGTACTTCACAATTACTACTAAAGCAAAATCAGTGCCTACGCTTGGGAGAAAAAAAAAAAAAGAAAAAAAAAGAGCAAGTATATCTGTTGCACTGCTAACTCATTAAAAGGTTACAATAGCCCATGAAAATTACATTAAAGTCTATTAGAGTTCATTGGCACATTTGGCCATTCATCCTCAACCACAGTGAACAACCCAGCACATCATGCCTCCAGTAATAAGCTTCACACTCAAAGAAGGCTTCCAAGAGCAGGGCTTTGGGGCCAGCAACACGAGCTGGCTCTTGGCAGGGGAGGCAGCACAGGTTTTATTGTAGGCTTGGCCTGAACCTTGGCTTATGAGCCAAGCTCTCTGCAGTATCTGTTAGCACAGCAGAATGTGATAGCCTCCAAACATGAATCTTTGCATGTCTTACAAATCTCTTCAAAAATCATCAAAATTGAAATTTCTTAATTTTGTCCATCCCTTTATGCAATTTAACAAACCACACAGTTAGCTTTCTTCCTGTACCCAATAAATTCACAAAGAACAGGTAATCTGGGAGATCCTGAGATTGATAAAGATGACTTATAAATGGAATATATATACCAAGACTAAAATTACAAAACAAAATGAAATGATACCTGCTCATTAGAAGATGGATTTCTCAGAAGTTTTGACAATAAGCAGTGTTACTCACTTCTAATTCTGGCAAAACCTGGGAACTTTAACCTCTTTTTGGACCACAGGAGCTTAACTAGGAAGAGCTGCAGAGAGGTAGCACTGAACTCTAAACTAAAGAAAAGTACGTGACCAGAATGTCCATGTTTAACCATTTTCTAAATCAGTGAAAAAACTGTTACACTTCACAGCTTCCTGATCTTGTTCATTTCAGAGTTAGTACCATTTGATTTCAGGGTTACTGGCCTTTTGTGGTGCGGTTCATAATAAAAAGAGATTGATACTACATTTCTATTTGAGCACATTTAATTCTGCAGCATTCTCTGCTTTCACACTATCATAATTTATCTAGACAGTAAAATGTGTTTCACTCCAAAAATACCTCTGACTATTTTTATGATCGGAAAAGGAATTGGTCAAGAATTGGAAGTGACTGTACGTCACATAATGGAAGAAAAACCAACAGTGACGCTGAAAAGCAATAACTTAAGAGAAATCATTTTATATCATTTACAGAGAAATCAATTGAAGCGAATTTCTGTTGGGCAAGCTATGGCACATAAAAGTGAGACTGATCAATTTATGGAGAATTTTCTATATATTCTTCCAATCTGCAATAATTTTCTCCATTCTGCGTCTGATAAGAATTTCTTTTCCTCTAAAGTATTCTGTTATCAGTTTATCCTCCAGGAGTAAACAAGCAGCCTTACTGAAAAGGAAAAAAGGTAACAAAATGTTCCTATTTATTTTTCACTTTATTCTTTTACTGTTAGCTTAAATAGCCATTAGATAAAGATTAAAAAATGAAATAACCACAACCAATGAAAAAGCCAGCAGTGTTCTGGAATATCTACAACATCAATTTGCCTGCTTGTCTTAGGTGTTGTCATAAACCTTGTGTAAGAGAAACTGCTACACTTGTGCAGGTAAGGAAAGCTTCATCACTCCATTCAAAACCTACTGCATCTCATTTTCCTGTACCCAAGTATTATTACAGGAATGAGGTTCATCTACAAACAAATCTGAAAAATGTGATTCACAGTTAAATTGATTTGTATATTTCTACTAGGTTTAAAAAGACTGATTAAATCTCATTTTCCTGAAGTAACTGGAACCAATTTTAAAAATAACTTTTTCTAGCCAGTTCATTCTGCAGGACAGTCCTCTTTTGCTTATCCACTGCAAATGCTTATTGTTGCATTACAAAAACTTTAATTAGAAGTATCTTCCTGAAGATATTTGCGTCTTCTTCATTTCAGAAAGTCCTAACACATCACTGGATATTTTTAGTTTTCCTTTCCAATATGAACATCATTGTAGACCATTAGTTATTTAATTCAATAATTAAGTCTGACTTATAGTCTCTATATTTGGTTTATAAAGTACTTTGCATAATAAATGAAAAGGTTTTATATTTGCACTCCATTCAGTGAAGAAAATGTTCGACTTAAATAATGCAATTAAAGGTGAGAAGAGAGTAATTTTCTACAAACTCTCTCTGGTGGTTTTATCAGTAGGAGTCCTAAACCTTTAAACACTTTCACAGTAGCAACCTGTTCATTTATCATTTGCAGGTTTTATTTTAGCAGTCATTACAATCTACATCAAGACACTTCTAAATGTCATAGGCCTACAGGAGCTCTATGACATAAGACACAAATTCTTAATTCTAACGACTTTAACAAATAGTAGCTGCATTGTTAGAAGCCAGTAGGGTTCCACATGGTTTTTATTTTGAGTTTAGGCCTATGCAAGTCTGGCTAAACAAAATATTTTTTCTTCAGATTAGAACTTATAGCTTTCATAGAGAACAAGAAATAAATTCAAATCAAGATGCTAGTGATACTTGCTGTAAAAAGTTAATTCAGTGCAGGCTGCTATAAGCTACTAAAAAATACAAAGTACTTGAGACTCTGCTGATAGCTAGTTAAAATTCCTATTGGAGAAAGTAAGGTCTCTTCATGAATACTGTGTTCTAAGGAACTGAAAATTTGATTTACATTGCAAATACACAGAAGTTACAGAGCAACTAGGAAAAGGTTTCCTCAAAAATCTATTTAGATTAGTATACCCCAATACCTTCAGAAAGAATTATAGTTTCTTCATCTGTCCATCATTTAGCAAATAACTCTAGAAGACTGGTTAATCATAGTCCTAAAACACACAAAATAATGAGAAATGTTGTATATCTGCAATGGAAAAGATAAGGAACTTCAACAAACAACGTCTGCTATAACTTCAGTTTTTTAGCCCTGTTATTTATGGTAATTCCTGCGAAGCAAGAAGTAAAATACAACATGACAAAATAAAAATGAATCATAAATCTCTGGGAAAAAAAGTCTAGATCATATAGAAAGACTAAAAATGTAGTCATATATAAAAAAAAAAAGATTCATAGAAATGCAAGACACATGAAAGTACTTTCAGCTTCAAATGGTACGCAAACACAATGACTAAAGGTATCTTTTTAGTTAGGTAAAATGGATGAAGTTAGTTATAAACTAGTTAAATCTTTGACATCTGAAATATTATACTAAATGTTTGAGGAGGGAACCAAAAACACAGTTTCACAAACATTAAGAATTCAGAAAGCTGTTTTTCAATTAACAGTAAGAAACCAATGAATTTATTGTATTGTATTTGAAAATATTCATCATCTAAAGTAGTGTTGAAATGAATAAATATATGCTTATTTATTTCACTTAAAAGCAGATTTGTCCAGCTATGCATATGCATCAAAAATAATTGCTCACCTAAAGAAAGGAAAATGACCAGAGAGAGACACCTTTTGAAGGATACTTCCTAAATAGCAATACAGGGTTTCAGCACTATTTCCTTTATCTAGTTAGGTAACTCTGACACTGTACAAAATGGATAGGAAAATGAAAATCTACTTTAAATAAAATATCCAAACTGTTGAGAGAATTTCTTATACTAAAAATAGGAAAAATGTATGCTGGAAACAAAACTTGATGAGCTCTTTTTGTTTCAAGATAAAGCATGAGTTTTAAATAACAACTTTGAGCAGATTATTGGTAGAAAAGCTTTTTTGTTTTTTGTTTCTTTCTTTTAGTAAGCATGCAGAAATTGAAATGAGATGTAAATAAAGTACAGACATCTTTCTTCCAAATAAGCAATATCTTCTCAGGAACCTTAATGTTCAGCTTTGCAAATCCCTTTATCTGCACTCAGTACCCACAGATAAAATCTCCCTTCCATTTCTAATCCTGAAATGTACTCATGCTGTAGTTTGCTCATGCCCAAGTCCACATTCTCTCCCCCATCATCTGCTCCCTGTGGGTGGAGTCCCCCCAGAACTCTCCAGCCAGGCCTCTCATCACTTTAAGAGCTCATTGCCAGAAATCATCTTTGTGTTTTGCAGCCTCAGTTCTGAACAAATTTTCACACAGTTAACATTAAGCAAACATTAAAAAGTTCTTTATAATGCCCAGACAAAATTCAAGCGTTTATTTATTTATTTATTTATTTATTTTTAATTGTGGCCAGCAAAATGGGAACGCTATTCCTTCAGACAGAGGTGTAGTTAGAGTGCTAGCAAAGTCTTCCTTCTTAGTGAACATCCTATTCTGGAAACAAGGAATCCTAACTGACATAATAAAAATGCATATTTGTATTTTTTTTTTCCTTTTGCTAATTCAGGCTTAATAACTACGAAGAGAAACTATCTTAAGTGTCTGATATCAAACATGTCAAAACAAAAAAGGGAACAAGTTAAAAGTTTGTTTCTAAAGTTATTCCAGCAATAAAGAATGCTACTAAAACTACTCAATACATTCATTTAAATCAGACAGTAAAACTGAATATACAAGCCTTATCTTAATAATAAAAATCCTTGGGACATTGCACCAGCCATTTTTTTTTTTTTTTTTTTTTAATTTTCGCTATGCTGCACACTGACCAAATTTTAATGAGTCTTCAGTTAAATATAAGGCATATTTTCAAAACGTCCCTTCAGTGCTCTCTGACTTATATATTGGATTTAAGTTCTTGAAATAAATCCATTAAAACAAAAGGCACTAAATACCTGCATCGGTACACTGAAAAATTTTGCTAATTAAGGACATGTACATTCAGTGCCTTGCAGAAATGAACTTTGCTATTCAGTATCTTGATCAAATATTGAAATCTTAATGTAAGACAGACAATCCTCAAGAAAGCCTTATAAAGGGTTTGTAGTTGATTTGGGACCATTAACAAATTCGGTAGGATAATGATTCCATGAACTGTCTCAAACATTTTCTGTCCGTCTTACTCAAAGACATAGAAACATTGTTTAGACTAGCAACAATAGCATAATTAAGCTTTAAGTCTTTGCTGGCATTCTCAGAAAAATGAGGGGTTTACTTTACATATATATACTATTCACTTGCTTATTTTATACCACATCATCACTTCTTGCAAACACTAGTTGCATTTAATACAGTAGTGCACTCTCCTTCAGCACTCCCCATTTCTATTTACATTCAACAGCTCTATGGCACCATGGATGGCTTTGAAGCTTGCTGCAGAAGTAAGAGAAAGCTACAACAAATTTGCTGGCTTGTTACTGCTAATGTAACAGATAGAAAGCACATAGAAAAAAAGAATTAAAAAGGAAGAAACCTTCCTCCTTGACCTGTGACCCAGCTGCCACTGTCAGTGCAAAATACTGCACAGTGCAAGATCTGCCTAAGTTCTGAGCTCATAGGAAGCGTGGAGGTCATGCCATTCAGGAAAGATTGATCTCCCTGGGTCATTCAACTCCCATAACTCAGCAAGATGTAGAACCTGAGAGGTCTTCCCTGACACAGCAGCAAGATATAGCTAAGTTTTTAAGTAAAATCTACAATTATGAGAGAAAACTTCTGCCTCTCAGGTGAGGGAAGGTTTCAGAAGTAAATGGTAAATGTGGGTATGACTTCCTGTCTTAGTGTTCTCAGTAAAATCAGCAAGATCCTCATATCTGATCAACTGTAGTTCTCTATGGATTCATTTTTCCCCATTCATTTTTCTCTCTTTGATCATTGTATATACAAAAGCTTTTAATTATTGAGCATCTATTTTGTACTTTCCCTAAGAAATGAAAATCATGTTTTTAGATTAGAGGATATTGCTTTAACCTATAAACAGCACTTTGAAATAAACAGAAGCAAAGGGCAAGATGTGCTGCCCTGTTCTCAAGGCAGATGTGAAAGAATGATTCCAATGTCAGAATGCTTCTTTAGCTCTTCATTTTACTCTCAGGTAAAACAATGAGTAAAACCTACTTCCCAAGGCAGTTGTCCTGGAAACTATGCTTTTAAACTGTGCTATTAAACTTATACGGTGAGGTAAAAACTTTACCTTCTTCACACTCCAAGGCCAAGAACTTGGAATCAGTTTTTCACAATCAGAAACTTCTACTGGATGTGTCAGTGTTGACAATCATGAAGGACATCACTTCGGTTGCAGATTCAGATGGGCCAGACTTAAAGATTTAAGGATGGGCAGGTATGTAGCTATGGATATAAGTATGCAACTTTAAAAATATCTACAAACATAGACATACAACATTTTAACATCTTGGTGTTGATGTTTAACCTGGCAAGCAGCTAAGTACCACACAGCCTTCTGCTCACTGCCTTCTTGTAGGATGAGGAAGAGAATTAGAAACAAAATACAAAGACTGCCCTGACAGTAATGCCTGCTATTTTATTATGTTGGCCCATGATGTCAGAGGATGATGTCAAGATGGCACCACAGGTTGAAATTTCCCACCAATACTCTGTTATATTTTGTTGCTGTGCGACAACTAGTAGCAGAGGGCAGTTTTACAGAATGGCATCTGACATGGAAATCCATATGAAATTGAATTCCTCTACGCAGAAAGAAACTGCACCCATTTATAAACACTGATGCTTGCTGAGTTTATGGAGACCAAACATTGTTTGTTAGGTTCAGTGAGGCAGTGGGTCACCCCCACTGATGCAGACTTTTATGTGTATGGCATGCAGGCTCTTATTCATTACTGGCAAAAGTGCACAGCTAATGGTGATAACTGTGGTGAAAAAACATTGTTGAGTACTTGCTCAATCTAATAGCGGTGTCCTTATTGTAGCTTCCATAGAAATAAATAGAAGGCACCACTTTTGGAGCAACCTAGGTAGAGTTGACACAGAAACTAATTACTAAGAGAGAAGCACAAAACTAAAACAAAAATGCAATGACAACTACATATGTCCATAATGCAATTACTCACCACTTGCTGACCAACACCAAGCTCACAATACAACTGCCCACCAATCACCACCCTATTAACAAGACAACGTTACAACCACACAAACTACAACCCAGACAACTTTATGGCCTTGCGTATGACGTCATATAGTATGGAATGACCTTTGGACTAATTCAGAACAGCTATCCTGGCTACGCCTCACCCTCTGCTGCTCCATCATGAAATCAGCCACTCTTCCCCACCTGGTAGCCTGGCTTGGCTCTTGCTGTGTTCCTATCACCAGAAACAGTGAAAATATTGGTGCGTTGTTAATGCTGTTTCAGTCAAAACTGTGATACTTACTAATATTTATACACTTTTCTACTGTCATTCCTGTGTTGCTGTATCTACATACCAGTACAATTTAATTCATTTTTGACCTCTGTTGAGCTGGTATTGATTTTTTTTCTATTTTATGCTTAGAAGACTTCATTTCCATATGACTTCCTTCCTGAAATAAAAGCTTGCAAATTGATCTATGTTGATTTGGCAAAGAGTAGTCGTGAGTAAAACTCTAATAACCCCATTATTTTTATTCTGTTAAAGAATACAATGAAGAACACATTTGTGTGTATAAAGTCTTAACATATCTCAAGACTCTTGCTGCACATTCACTGAGGCCATATGTTGGGTATGTGTGGAGACAAATGCTAAATTAGTGACTATAAATTATCCTACACTTACAATGGTACAGAATAAAATATTTATAGAAGGATTAGCAAGATTAGCAGCCAAAGTAGGTTTTCCCTTCAACTTCATTCTTCCAAATGCCACTCTCTTGGTGGAAGTAACAGATGCAGTGAGGTCAGAAATGTTTTGTCATCTGTTACTTCCACTGTAACAGACAAAAGACTTAAACCATTTGTTTCAGTTAATATGTAAGGCCAAAACAATATGTTTCAATCATATTATTCATAGATTCTTTTTGTTGTTGTTGTTTGCTACTTAATTATGGCAAGCTGTAACAGTAGTAAACTTTCATACTTTATCAAAGTAAACAATGCCTTGCTTTTTCACAAATATTTCTCCTTGATGTCACCCTCATTTTGTAAAAAAAAAAAAAAAAAAAAAAAAAAAAAAAAAAAATATATACTAGTACTTTTGAAGAACAAGATTGAAAACATGAAATGAATACATTCCAGAGACACAGAAGGAGGAAGGGAAAGAAACACTTATCTCAGAATAAATGTGGTTTTTTTTATGTCATTACTTTCAGAGAATCTTGACTTCTCAATGGTTGATGTTGGTAATACCAAAAAGAATGATTCATGTCAGAAATATGACTTGTGATAGATGGTATTAACTCTATAACTATGTTAATAGTTGCTTCAGACTTGCTCTACAGTCAAAGCGAAGCATGCAGGTATGGTTGCTATAGGACATGTGGAAAGACAATTAAAAAAACAACGAACTACTAACATATATGAGCAAAGAACAATTTTCCATTTTTTGTTTGTTTGTTTTTTAAACAACAGGAAATACATGCTAGGAATACTTGCCTTCAGGAAACTCTACTTCTCCTATTAAAAATCATTTTTCTCTATCACAGAGACTTTCAATGTATGATCAAGATCAAGAAAACATTACATAAGTTCTGTGTTAGCTGGGGTTACTGTGTAAATAACACAATGCATGGATAAATGATATACATAAGGTTCACAGGCTTATGAGAGCTGCTGAAGTACCGCGTTGTTCTTATCAAGCATTCTAGAATTCATGAAGTTTCCTGTAATGGTTGGTAAGGAATACAATAGTGTTTTTCCAGATTAGTTCAACCATGTTTTAAATTCCTAATCTTTTTATGAAGAATAACAACCTTGTGGAATAAGATGTTTGTTTATAACTAATTTTTTCAGTACTTTATTCAGAATTTTTTACTTGCACACTGGGAGAATAAAAGTTTTTTTTCTGTGTTTGAATAATTAAGATGGTCATTTTTTCATATCTTTTCATTTATAACTTTGTGGCATCTCTACTAGTAGATTCAATTTAGTGTATTTCTTTGGGTAAAATAGTCTCTTTTAGCACTTGTATTTAAGTTAATCTCAAGTTGCGAACTATTTCATTAAGTCAGCATAAATCCATTTCATTCACTTGGAAAGTAGATTTAAAAGTTTCTTTCTTGATAAATTTTTGTAAACTCAATTTTAGGCTATAGAAAGCATTTTTTCCCCAACGCTTACATTGTCATAGTACCTAAATGTTGCTTTATGTCAAGAAAAGCTTGCCTGTTTATTACAAAACCTCAGTGAAAATGTAGCTTACTCAGGAATAAAGTACTCTGTTAATCTACTGTGATGCATTTAATCACCCAAAGTTCAAAACATAAAACATCTCCTTCTGGAAAAATAAAAAATAATAATAATAAAAAAAGTTTTGGCAATTCAAGCTGTGGTGGAGTGAACTCTACATAACAGAGATGAGAATTTGGCTCTTTATTTACACACACTATCAGGAACTAGAAGGCAATGTTGCAAGCCATTCAGTGATGCAGCAAGACAAACTAAACTGCTTCTTACTAACCTCACCCAAGTGGTAAAGAGTGTTATTAAGTTTAGAGGAAATATACGTCCATTGATTTTATGTCACAATATAAAGGACTTCAAAAAAAAATTGAGAGATCTCTGAGACTGTCTCAAAAAGTGAACTGCAAAGAATGAGCTAAGATGTGAATAACAGGGAATAAGGAGGAGGGACGTATGATTAATTTTTAGTAAATGGCTGTCATTTCACTAGTTCTGGAAGAAGTGCTGAAGAGATCATTCCCTTACTTGAGCCTATCTTCTGTTATCACAAGCAACTGTGGCTTACAAATCTAACTGACCTATCCATTTTTATTTCCACCTACAGCACTACATGGAAAAAAAGTTCTAAAACTTGGTTCTCAGAGATTTGAAACTTACTTCTGATCTCTAACTGAATATCATTTATATCTGTTGTATTTTTTCTTTACATTCTTCCTCAATGGACAAATTTATTTTGGTTGCTAGTGGAAATAAGTGAAAATACCCTCTCAATTCTTGCACTGACTGCATTTCAGGGCTGTTCATTGATATTCTCTAACTCATAAAGTTAGGTCTTTCTTTTCTTTCTTTATATTCCCTGAAGATAAGGCTTATAACAAGTTCTAAAAGAAATTCCTTAGTCCCTCAGTGTGTAAGATTGCACTTCACAATATCATATTCCTGTGCCAAGCATTCTGACAGCAGCGTAAAGGTAGAAATAATATATGTTCCCTCTATTGTTTGCTGTCCAAACTGTGATATGAAAGCCTAAAGAATATTTGTTTACATTCCCTTCAAAAATTCTGCTTAAAACTGCAGCTCTAACAGAAGTTCCTGTATCCCATAGCTCCAAGACCAGCCTATCCTGCTTAGTAAAAAGACTCTGCACACACACTAAAAACCAGATTCAGTACTAAGAACAACAAGACATTTTCTCAAAAAAAAAAAAAGTCTCTGCTATAGTTACTATTTAAGGAATTGGAGATGTTTCATTCATGACAACATTTAACTTGCTGATAACCCTGCAGTGGCGACCACAGGATGAGCTTGACTTACCATTTAAAAAACATGATCCAGAAGCAGAGTGACCAACAATGCTCAGAAATTGTGGATAACCTTGTCCAATAAATTGGTTTTGTGAGAGAAGTTTCATTTTCAAATACATTGGCCCGCATTACCTGTCTTAATTGGATAACATGAAGGAACTCTAATAAATATTTAGATTGGAGTTTGCATTGTAATTATGTTTAAACACATACAACCATTGCATATCACTGTACTACATTGCCTCTAAAGAGGAAAATTCAATACAGATTAATGCACTGTATGTTTTTAAAAAGATTTAAAATTACACTAAAAGGTTTAGGCCTACTGTATGTATAATATTCATACTTTATACGGTATTATTGTCACCATGTCAGCTACTGTCGTGACATGGTGTCATGACATGCTATCATGTAGCTAGAATATTAAAATGTTTGTTTGGAGCTGACTGAATAGTACAGTTGTGAAGAAACCACTCATTTTATTTAGTAGAATAGACAAAAAAAAAAAAATCACATTCCTTTGAATAAAAGCACTCAAATGATTCACTTGTAAAGAGGAATAACCACCATAAGTACTAAAGAAGTCTTTTTTGACAGAAAACTGATCAAGTTTATCAAGAGGAAATAAGCCACATAGCAAAAGGAAGCAGAAAGCAAAGGGAGGAGGTAAGTGTGAAGGGAGATTCTGAAAGAAAGGACCACTGAAAGTGAAAGGAGAGAAACTGACAGGAAAATTACACTTAGAATGAAAACAAAACCATAGGGGGAAAAAAAAAGAAAAAAAAAAAAAAGGAAAGACAGAAAAAGAAGTGTTAGACAGTATTAATTAGTAATAAGAAAAAGGAAAGAAGTATCACAGGAAAAATGAGAGGCAATAAAAGAAACAGAAGATGAAGAAACATTGCCTTGGGCCCGCTGCTATTAATTTAATTACTAGTGATCTTCCTGTCTCTGACTTCTCTGCAGCAAGATTGTTCCTGCTCACTGCAGACCTTCACGGACTAATGCTAGCTTTCAATGACTCTCTAGGCCAGTTAACTTGAGGATTTCAGTGCCTGGGGTTTGGAATCACACAATTGCTCAGAATAAATTGTATTTTACTACAGTTATAATCTTCACTTTGGGAAGATAGAGAAAAAAATGACCAAAAAATCACTTTTTTGTATAACAACACTTTGCAAAGCAAACTCCAAGTTTTACTTGATTTCTTTTTATTTATTATTACTCAAAAACAGTGTTTACAATGGTTACTATAACCACATGATTTCTGCATCTTGAGTAACAATTACTGGAGATTCTTCACACCAATTTGCAAAACTAAGGGTAAATGCTATTTCTGAAGTGGTGAAGAATCCAAGTTAAATTTGGTGTCTGTTAAATGAGAGTGCAACAGCTTAAAAGACAGCTAAATATAGTGCTACACATCAATGTAGTTCATTTCAGCTGGTGCAACACTTATTCATGTTCTATTACTCATAATTTCAGGCAAGTGGATGGAAAAAAATTCATTGACCTTGAACAACCTCAAATAAATTTGGTCTATAAACTTTGATATATCCTTCCTACTGACTGCAATACGTTTCTCATCGGGCAAGTTCTCTTCTAAGAATAATTAAAAAAAATGACCATTTCACCAAGCTTTTGAAGCTACTATGATTGGATCTTTAACTGAAAAATGTTTACAATGGTACACAGTGGTTAATATTAATTACTAATTTTATGCAAAATGACATGCCAAATTAATTAGCAATGAGTTATTTTAGTGGATATATGCCAAACCTCAGATTGTTGTGGGCAGTAGTAGCATAGTATTAAATATTTACCATGCTGTGAGATGTTCTGGTTACACTGGTCAATCATTAATTTCCTTTGATCCCTCGAAAGTAATTCTTGTTGCAGTCAGCTGTAACTGATTGTGAACAGCTTTTTTATTCAAGCTTCTAATGTACTTTTCCCCAGTTACTGTCCCCTGATTGAAACTATTTGTAGTAACACATCTTATCACACAGTGCAAGACCATTCCTTTTCTGAGATTATACACTTAGTTATTTAATATTGTATTATAATATGATCTGCGTTTATAGTCTTATTCTGAAAGAAGTTCTAGAAGTACAATAGCAAACATTTAAAAGGATCGATGGCAATCAAAGGAAGACATAGATGTGCAAAATATTTTTATGTGGAATAGCTCTGTGGAATCCCAATATTTTATACTTTAAGGAAAAATGTACTTTAGCTATTAAAAGCAGACTTTTTTTACTTCAGCTTTAAGCATGCATTTTGTAAGTTGGCATTATCACACTATTATTCCCACACTACTGATTTGACAGTAAGTCTGGGAAGCAGTATTAAAGTAGTCCTCAACCTTACTGTCAAGAGGTTGCTGGGAAAAAAAGTGCTTTTCCATCTTTTTTTTTTTTTTTTTTTTTTTTTTTTTTTTTTTGCCTAATTAACGGTGTAAAAAACAATACCTGTAAAAGCAAAAGTTTGAGATTGAACTATCAAATCATGGAACCTCAGAATTATGCGAAAAGAAATTTAGGAGATTGCCTAGCCCAACCTCCAAGCTCAGAGTAGGGTCAGCAGGATGCTAAGGGCCCTGTTCAGGTGCATTTTGAATATCTCCAAATCTGGACACTCTTGAATATTTAACAATCACATAAATTTTAGATTTTAAAAGCTAATCAAAATAAGACTTCTTTTTCACATGTAACTTCTATCTTGCTAGCCTTCTCTATTTGTCAAAAAACATTTACTATTTGGTCAATACGTCACAGAATAAATTGACTATTTTGTTAGTAATTTGACATAACAGAATGAACACAAGAGACTTCATACTGATAGCATGGAAAAAAAAAAAAAAGTTCTCTAGTACTGAGAGAATATTTTATTCCGTATTTTTTCCTCTATTTGCACATAACTAGCCATGCAACTCAGGCATTAGTTACATGAAGATTCTTGAAAACTCTTTGGTGCAAGTCCTATTTTATAAGAAAATGATCTAGGATAATTTCTGTCTGCATAAAAGAAAACCTGTCAATAACATCTTGTTTGCCTGGATTTCCACCCTAGTTTCCTCTACAAGATCAACCTCCAAACAAAGATAAGTAAACTGCTCCAGTTTATTTCTTCCTACTTTATTCTGTTTTTCTTTTTTCTTTTTTTTGGTGGTTCTGTGCTTAGTAAGTCACCAGGAGATTGTGGGACACACAGTGCATACTTGCTGTCAACAACTTTCCCAGTCCTATGTGACTCTTCCAGACTGGAAGTTTGGTTCTGATAGCAGTTAAATTCCCGTACCAGAAATCTACCCTATGCATTTGTCTTGCTTTGATGACGATGGCTGTCCTTTAATTCCCAACTGTCCCTGCTACTTTTCTTTTAATATTGTCCAAAGCTGCATTGGGAAAATTCACAAGGTAAGGAAGATATGCTAAACAATCCAAAATTTGTTCTCTATGACTGACAGTATTTTCAGTGTTATGAAATGAGAACCAATAAACTAAACTATCCAGATGAGATAACACGCTCACTTCAGTATTTTCTGTATGCTATCAAATAGTTCCATGTTTCCTAGATTTTAGAGAACTGTAGACCATTTTAAGTCCCTATTTAAAAGTCATGTGAAGAGATGCACTGTGCTAAATAAACATGCCTTGGTGAACTTAAGTTCTTCACTCCATAATTTTCCTCAAGAAAATGGCATATTTAGAATGATTTTTCTCAATTTCTGGTGATGGAAGAATATAGGCTTCCTTTTCCTGTGAAAATAAGTACTTATCTTTAAAGTTCTTCTCTAATACAGCTGAAAGAATTACAGAGATTATAAAATAATTTTAGTCCTGCAGACATCAAATATAAAAAAATATATGAAGACAGCATTTTGGTAGTGATGAATGACTAACTTGCACTGAATAATTTATGGAGTAAATTGAACAGCTTTTTCTATTTTGACAATATACAGAAGTAAGTCATGATCTTTTGTTTATGCATTTGCTGAAACCACTTGCTAAATTCTTGCACATGATGATGCTTGTAAATGAATATTGATTGTGGAAGCATCTCTTCAAGCCCTCCACATAGAAGCTGGTTTTACTCTCAAGTAACTTCTTCACTGATGGATGAGTGCCAAAGTATTTCTAGCAAAATTATTTATGTGGACTTCAATTGTTTTTTTTTTTGAATACATTTTAATGGAAATTATTTAGTAGTTCAAATTCTGTGACCTCTGTCTCGGAAAATAAATAAATAAATAATAAATGCTTCACTATATACTAAGGATAAAAGCAAAACACCAGTAGAACATCAAATTGAACTATCCAAACAGCTGAACTGTGTTTCCTTTCTTTAAATTTAGGCTGAGGTTTCTTTTAAACCAATACAAGTAATAAAATAAAAGGCAGATAAGCTACAACCATACTCTTCTAGGCTCTATTTAATAAATGGAATATGTATTGCACAGAGTCCTAGAGGGCCAGGAGAATGCTTTCTACAGATAATCCTTAACTAGATTAGGTTACTATATCTGATCTAAAGTTTTTTTTTTTTTTTTTTTTAATAAAATTACAGATCTTCATGATAAATCCAACTATATCCAACTACTATACAAGAGCTCTTTGTAGAGTTACAGCTTAATACTAGCAAAACAAAACACTGACCATGGAATGAATTCAGAACTGACAGATGTCAAATCAGATGTCATCACTGAGAGCTCCGTCTTTAGCACAGTTGTGGCATTAGACCATAATTAAACCACTAGATCTAGGCAATGCTATTTGTCATTTTCAACAATAATTTGTTGGAAAGTACATTTGAAACAGAATAGAATAGAGAAGAACAGAATAAAGAAGGATGAAAATGAATTATGAGAAATAAGCAATTAGCAAGGCAGTCAGAAAACTCAATCTACAAAAAATGCATATGAAAGTGTAAGTGCTTGTGCCCTGGAAAGCAGTAATTTTCTAATTCATATTGAGGCAAATCAGTGTACATCAAACTGAGGCAAAAAAATGCATTTTAAAAAAATATATAAAAAGAGGATGTGTTTAGACAATCATTATGTGAAAAAACTGTGACACATACAGCAATATTGTATGCAAATCTATTGTTATTACTTTAAATTTAGATAAGCTGTAAAAAACTCATAAAAAGATAGAAAAATGTTTTAGAATAAAGAAAGCAAACAATAAATACTAATTCATTCAACTTATTAAGAAATACAGAGCCTTTCTACTTACACAAGTAAATACTGTCCGTACCCCAAAAAGCCTTTTAACCTAATCAAGATAATACTATCTTCTTGGAAACATAAGGCCTGACAACACAGTCACAATGACAAGGAGGAATGGGAGAAGAGGCAATGTGTTCTGGTGACATTAGCTTGGATGTTTCATGGCAGACAGAATCCCACATGATTCCCAAAGGAACTGCTGGCATGTTGCTCTCCTGGCTGTCCGCTAATTCAATTTCTTTGAATTTTATTCAAAGTTGGCTTAAGAAGCAATACAACTGTAGTTATCTGGCCATATGCCTATAATAATAAAGCCTTCCAGGCTTGAGCAGAAATAGTTTTTACCAAAATGTCTAACCAGAGCCAGATGTAAGGCATGAACTTTAGAGTAGGAATATTTGATCACTGGATCAAATTACCAAAAAAAAAAAAAAAAAGAGCTCAGAGAAAGACTGCATATCTTTTTGGAAATCATATTTTGGCCAAATACGTTACGCTTTAGTGGAAAAAAAAAAAAAAAAAATTGTGGTCAGTTCAGTATCTGGTATGAAAGTGAAATTTATGAGAGCAGTTTTACTCCATGGCCAATTCAAACTAGACATTGAATAGCTTACTTTAATTGTCCCCAGACCCATTAATTCTTACTTCATAAGCTGTCAGAATCATTACGTACTTCCCTAGTATGAATAGGGCTGTCCATAGATATGAACCTGACATCTGCGCAGAAAACAGACAGAAAACAACAAAGTCATCAGTAGAGCCAAAAATACCTTTCTTACTCTGCTTTCCAACCCTCTGTATTCACTTAGATTCCACAGAAAACAAAAAGAGCAACACAAGTTTTTTTTTGTCTGAATTTCTTTATACACAAGATTTTTTCTAGTGGTTGGTCAGATCTGACTGCAACATACATAGGTGTACTTGAGTACAGCTTTTCATATTCCAGTTTCATATTCCATATTTTAGTCTCACTAAACAGGAAACTAAGAATTGGGAACATGACAAATCCAAGACAGAACAAATTAGGGCTTCCTGACCTGGAAATGGGCTGATCCTGTGCCCTTACATGATTATAGGGGATTTTCCTTATAATAAACAACATCAGGAAACTGCATGATAATGTTATGCTTGCTGTTGATGAAAAATACCTGTATGGATAGTAATATAGTGTACAGACTCTGATGTATAAGTACAGTTTAAACTGGTTTGGGCAGGCAAATGAAATGCTGGTTCCTTTGGATTTCACTGTTGCTGCTGCTGGATCAGCTCTGTCAAACTTATGGTTCCTGGTTCACCAATATTTTCATTATTAAACAAAATTAAAACAGAGCTCTACTACTAGCAAGACAGTATAAATTTCTGCAATTCATCAGCATTGTCCCCTTTCCTGGAATCATAAGGTCTTCTTGTGTAATAATTTTGTATCTAAGGACTGAATAAATTTCACCTTAAAACGTTATAAGGTTTAGCAGCCAGTTATAACAAAAGTTGAAGAGGAAAAGCATCCAGATTCACTAATAAAACATTTCTGTAAGCAAATCATTGCATTTCACTCACTAGCAAAAGTAATTAATAAGCACCAACGACTTTACATTAAGAAAGAACACAGGCAATATGAAAAATATGCATCCACAACTTACTAGCTCTGGTAACCTGACCCTGAAAGAAAAAGAAATAATATTTAATAATGGATGCTGATCATAATTTAACTAATAAATTTCTAGATTCAAAAATGTAGTGTGAAAGACTACCACTTAGTGAAAATAGATGCCCCGTCCCTTGATCTGCCAATCAAGCATGCTACCACAATGTAGCAACAGCAATAAGTTCTGCCTGGATTTCAGGCAGCACTTGTTGCTTTAAACAACAAGACGAGCTTTTTTCAAAGTCTCACTGAAAGCCAAATTCTAAGGGTTGGATAAGAAAGTTCACCAGGATCAGAAGAGAAACTTAAGAAGAGAAATATATATGCTTATAGCTGACAGGCTAAAATAAACAGAAATCTTCATAGAAAGCAAAGTGAAATGGCTTAAGACACCAGTTTTACTTCTCTGGAGAAGATATATGTTCTCAGGAAGCTGACATATGAAGATGATTCTTTTCTAAACCTAGAAAATGAAATTTAGCTCTAGGAATCTAGGAATCTAGAAAGACTGCAGTAGAAACAAGAAGTGGGTTGGTTTGTAGGACCAAAAGCTGAAGAGCTGAATTAACACTGAATTAAAGATGAGAGAGTTCTTGCATATGAGAGAGGAGGTTTCTCCTTTTTTGTCTCCCATACAGCTTATGTCTGTCCATGCATATCAGAAAAAAGATTGTGACTGTATTCATTTGTGAATGAAAACACTACTTTTTTTCTAGAAAGTTGCTATGAGATAGAATTCTTGTCCATCATACAAAGCAGGTAGTTAAAAAAAATTCCATTTATCTGCTGCATAACTGTATAAGAGCTAGGCAGAAGCTAAAAACAACTGAAAAAATCTGCCACAGAAGAGTAAAACAAAATATTACAGCACAAGCATGTGCCTTTGACAAGAATAATTACTCCGTTTCTTGGTATAGAGTACAGTAACTACAGATACAGAACCGATAAATCTTAATGAAAGTAACACTAATGTTCTACCTCCTTACTTCTGAGCACAGTTTGAAAACAAGTTGAAACAAGAAACAAATGTAGCAGTAAACCAGTTTAACTACTGGTTCAGCCATAAAAGAAACACACACTTGCATGTTTTTGCTATATGCTGTTATCAATTACATTATTTCTTTGTTTAAATATGTACAAGAGTGTATATATACTCTGCATTTAAACACTGACTGAACAGAACAAAGAACTGATAAAGGCAACTGTCCTGAAAGTGAGATTTCTAGAATTTTCAAAGGATTTATGAAAGATTTTGGATAAATGCAGTATTTTTTAAAAGGACTTTCTTATAAGGAATTAAGAAGCTTGACAAAAAAAATTAACTAAAGGGTTAATAATTGCTTTCCTTTTAATTTTATATTCAGAAAGTATATTTTAATAATGGCAAGATATATACTCTTCAGTTAGTGCTATTGATTATTAACACAATTTTTGAAATTCACAATCTTTTCCTTTCAATACCACTTTCCATACCAAAGCATGTCTTCCAATGATGGTGATTCAAGTCACATTATTTCTTATTCCTAAGATTAAGTTTGTTTTATTCCTCCAGCACAAAATTTATGGTCATATGACAAAGTGCAAGCAAGAAATAGCAAAAGCAGATAACCTATCATAGCACAGTCATAAAGCACTTTCCATAAAATACTGTGCGTTTCTCACATTAACTATTCACACATTACACTAGATTACAATTATTCAAACGCATTACAAATTGTAGAAAGTGCTATAACAGTAAGATAATAAATGAAATAGATTGCTTGCAATTTTGTCAATATTGTTTTCATTTGTATATGTACATCAAGAATAGTTTAAAATTGAGTAATGAAGACTTTCTTAATAATGATGAAACTAAAAAGCAACATCGAGCTTAACTGAAAAATAAGAATGCAGCCATTATTCACAGTATAAATTAGAATTATGATCAGGAGACTGACTTAAGAATATATTGTTTTGTTCTGAAGGTTCCTTTACTTACAGGAAGTTACAAGGATCTTTATTTTATAAAATAGTCATCACAGGTAAGTACTAACTTTTAAGTAGAACTTTATCAGCCATTTGAGTTTGACTTACTATGGAGATTGAGACTCTTCCACTCAGCCAAAACAACTAACATTCTTTCTTGAGGGGATATACCTATTCCTTAGACAATATACTCTAGCTTAAAGAAGGTAAATGTGGTTTAAAATGTTGAATAAAAATTCAAACAAAAATAACCACACAGTCTTCATTCAATAAATCAGAAACTAGATTAGAACTATTTGCTCAACTTTATCATGTTCTTTACTCTAAAATATTTCTTATTCCAAAGTTTTAACTAAATAAGTAATATAGCACAAAATTTTCAAATATTTCGCTGGTTATCAAAACAAGCACTTGTCAGGAAAGCAATGAGGAAAACTGTTTTAAATCTTTTGGTATGTATTCTGGATTTTTTCCAGCATGGGAGAAAGGACGCAGAAGCAGTTAAAGTACACCTTTCTGCCTTTGGAGCTTTGTATTGAATCAGAGAGGGTTGTCTTCTGTCTTGAAATACATATTCCTATACAAAAAGAAGATTAAGCTTGTACATCTGAGAAAAGTCTTTCTTCCTTCTCTTTTTCCTCTGAAAAAGAGAAGAACAGCTATCACTTGTCTGGTCTCAACAAACTTTGTCTTGATTAATAACATGTAAGAGGGAAGGCAATTGCTTAAGAGCACCTTCCTTACAATTCTCCCATGGAAAGTATCATACAATTTGATTTAAAATGTAACAGTCCCAGTGAAGATGCACTTTGGTTTAAATGCTTATACCTTCTTCAGTTTTCACGGGCGATCAAGTTAAGGATCCTGGAATATGAATGTGTATGTGTATATATATTTAAAACTTGGTTTTATCCTGCTCCAAGACAGAGACAATAGCATAACTGAGCCATGGTCTACAAAATGGATTTGACATCATTTTCTTGTTTCATTTTAGACTATAAAATACGGAGCAAGATTAAAACACTGAAATGGCAAAAAATGTTTTATAGATTAAGTTTTCAAAGGCAGCTTGAGTTTCTTTACTGGATGTTTTCTCTTGCCTACATGTAAACTAATACTCTTTGCATATTTGCAATAGTGCGCTAAGACAAACTTTTTGCACATATATTATCTTACAGGAAACATTTCTGTACTTTGCTATTTCTAGTTACTATCAGAATTAGGTTGTTATTATAACACAAGTATTGGTTCAGACAAAAATTCAATTACAGTTACAAATGTGAGTAATGAAAAAGCAACTGAAAAAGAAAAATAAGACCACAATAGTATGGACTGGAACAAACACTCAAAACTTGTCTTCGAGACAAAAAGCTGAGCAATCAGAGAAAGCACGTAAAGTTCAAGAGCAGCTGGCGCCTTACTGATTATGCCACAACTACAAAAATCACCTAATCACAATTCTTTTTATGCACTGCTCTCTATTGTAAGCAGTAATGAAAAGATGAAGAGGATCATCATATTGGGAAATTTTAATTTTGACCCATGAAGGGCAAAGTTTTACAAAGTGTTATTGAGAAGATACTCTTTGAATTCTACTGTTTAGTGCTATTTTAATAGGAAAGAATATACATAGTGCAAATATTTGTCATTATTTACTTACTTCACATAACTATATAATTTTGCTTTCAAGGTGCTTTCAAGAAACATTTTTTAATGCAATTTTAATTCTATCAAGTTTTAAGCTCAAATAAACAATTTATTTTCTAAAAATAATTTATTATAGAAATTAATATTCAATTTAGATCTATTGTAGGAAGATTTCTTTACCCCTAAATTTTATGTTTGGCCCTATTTTTCTTGTTACTGTAAATTTTAAATACTCTGCCTTTCTTCTGAGCCTGAGTTGTAAAGTCTCTAATAAAACATCAAACATAAAAGGAGCCCACATCCATTGTTTTTCAGCTCTAGTGCATTGTTTCTTGAAACACATAAAGTATTATGAACAATACACATTTTATAGGATGCTATTCCTCATTGTGTCACTGTTCTTAAACTGGAGGTTACGAAGCAGCTTTCTAGGTCAGATCAAGTGTGCTTATATTAAAAAGCTGCAAGATGCAGCCTCTCTCTATCAAATAGTGCCACTGGGTGCAGAACGGTTAGATGAATTAACAAAGTGACATGAGAACTACGTTTACACAGAGGTACATGAGACATGACTCTTCTACAAGGGAAAATTCTTGTGATATGGATATGAAATAGCTTGATAGCCATCTGCTCTATGACAGTAGATGGTTAATCATACCCTAACCATACCCTGTTAGGGTATGATTCCTGCTACCATTTCTTTTCAAGCATCTATTTATCACTGATACTGAAAAGTTTCTAAAGTAAGAGAATTAAAATTTGGACTTCTCTCAAACATATATTCATTTTTATTTTGTTTCTTAACATCACCACAACATTTGACCAAATGATATATTTCAGAGGAATATTCTACTGAATTTTCATACAAATATCCAACACTAGAGATTCTAAACCATTCCACAACTTATCTGTCCTCAACACAAGAAAGCTTTCTCTACTACCTTGATAAAACAGTATTGCAATTCTCAACCATTGTTTCATCTCACTCCCAATACAAACAGAATTTATTACCTTCTTTACAGAAACTCTTTACTTATCTGAAAACTACTTTTTTTTTTTTTTAAGCTACCCTTTCATCTTTTCTTATCTACAACAGGGTTTTCTTTCATGTCTTTTCTCATAAAACATATTTTCTGACCTCTAGTCATTCATTGTGAACACAGAAAATGCTAAATAAATTCTCATCACTGTCATCATCCAAAACAGTTTTGTTTTCATATTTATATTAAATATTTAGAAATTGGCAGATTTGTTTATGCCAAAGGAATGTCATGCTATTAGTGAATACTAGGCTTGCTGAAGTAAGTCAAAACATTGCCATCACATCCACTATTGACATCACACACCACATTTAATCAAACGCCTATTTTTCCCCTCAAAAACAAAGCCATTTTTCTTTCATTGTTTTAGACAGATTTACTTAGTAAAAAATGTATCACGATTTTTCTGTGTAGTAGATAATCATACAAAAGAAAACATGCACTAGAGAACGATAATAAATAACAGAGCATGCAGTTTCATTTTCACTCTATTTTTCACTCCTATGCTTCCCCTTTTCCAAGCTTGCTCATATTTTTGTTATGTCTTGACTTTTGATCAGCCCTCTCTACAGAAAACATGCAAAACCAATCGTCTAAAATTGACAAAATACTGAAAGTCTCCCCCATATTCTACTGCTATTCTTCTCCACGGAAAACTGCTACGCTCCCTAAAACTGTAATACACAGGTTTTGATTAATACACTTTAAAATCTACTTCTGGTGCATTCTTCTTTTATCAGTAAAACAATCAGTAAAACCTAGGGTGGCTATTATGATCCCTTGGTGGCATATAGAGGCAGGAAAAGGAAACATCCACTTACTAACAACTGGAGAACAGACTGTGCCCTGGAGAAGGAAAGGAAGGAGGCCTTGCTCTGTTGCAAAGTATTTCTATCTTAGAAAATACAGAGGAAATGCTTAAGTCAGAAAGTCTAATGAGTTCACCTGTTTCTGATAATGTGTGGGTGGTTTGCAGCTCGTCCAAGAAGCACCAGGCCTCACTGGGCTTGCACTGGTACCTGCCTATGGCACTGGGCTATGTTTTGATCTTGCTCTGTGCTGCCAGATCCTGCTCAGGGAAGCTGTGGGAGAGCCTGCTTCCAGCTTTGCCTGTGCCCCTGGGCAGCCCTCAGCTCTGATCCACCAGTTGTCATTTCAGGCCTCTATTCACACAACCTGCTGTGTACGTCAGCAACCCCAGTATGGTCCCCTTTAGTATATATTATATAGCCATGTAAATGTTTAATGATTTGTTAAAAAATGCATCATATGACGCTATGGATTAAGTATGGGTGTGCTATGACAGTAAAGATATCAAATTATTTTGTAATCCTAGTTTGGTAAATACGTATTTTTCTATTCTCAGTGTAAAAGTAGAACTTGGGCTCAGTAGCTTATAGGGGAGCTCAATAAAGTCTTTGCAGCAGCTAGTGACAAAATAATAAAGAAAGCAGTATTTTCTTTATGTCTAAGATAATATAAGTGCAATATGGAGGCAAAATACATATATTCATGCAGAGTAGCTGGCAGAACCATGGTCTAAATTAAGGACTGAGAGCCAGAGTTCAAAACAATGGACAATTGTTTTTATTGTACTTTCAGCAAAATAAATGAGAGGAGAAAACACACAAAAATGACTTTTTAAACACTGTGGTATTCTGCAGTGCAGTAGCCCAGACTTACAGGATAGCTCTGGGAAGACAGGAGCCCACTGGGCTTTCTGTGTTGCTCAAAAAGAAAATATGAGAATCCTACTGAGGGAAAGGTGAATGTAGAGGGAATGTTTCGTGTGAACAGAAATTCACAAGGGACTCAGGACTTCAGATAAACTTTGATAAAATACTCTTTACACACCATTCTGTATACCAAGAATAAATCCTAAACCAATGTTATTATTAACATTGGTGAATACTATACAGAGATATGCCTGACCTGTAAATTTCAAGGGCAAATATGATTTTCCTCTTTGCCTAATCTTTTGTTTATTGCACACTGAAGCAGGAGGTAGTTGCATTAAGTTTCTACACACAAACATAGCACCTTTTTCTGCCACTTACTGAGTCCTAACATTGCTATTTCTTGTACATTTCAACGACACGATCTCTGTTCTATTATCTCACCAGATTCCAGTTATTTGCTTTTGATGTCTGCAGCATAGTCTCTTATTTCTCATCTATGTTGTCTTCTAGAATTCTGGAAGGTTTCCTCCTGAGCTTATCTCAAGTTTTTCTTACAGAATATCTGTGTGTAGGGATGCATGAAATCTAGAATCCTCAGATTACTAGTACGGTTTTTCTGTTGTCATATTCTTGATAAAATTCATGTAAAATTGTCTGTCAAGCAAGCTATGAACTAATCTGACATTTTCAAACTTGCCTTAATTATTCTAAGACTAATAAACATTCCCCTTCCCTAAGGTCTGTGTGTCCAAATAGTGATGCAGGTAGTCACAAATAACAACAGATTATATTTGTTCTTCAACAATACTGGGAGAACAGTAGTGACAAATAAATTTTAAAGACACTGATGCAATCAAACTTAATTTTTCATTGAAATTATATATACAAAAGTATAGTTTAAATATATAAATCAAAATTACTAAAAAAAGGCTGAAATTATATAAAAATTGGAAGTTTGTATACTAAAATTGAAAATGTGGTGCAAAAAAAGACATATTTATGTGAACAGGATGTGTTTTCATTCCTATTCTGCATGAGATTCTGTGCAATTCTTACCACGTCTCTCTGCTCAAATGCTTATTCTGTGACCAATTAGTACCATCACAGTGTTTATGCTACAAATTACGTCAAAATTCCTTTCATAAACCATTATCTTTAAGATTTGAGAACTTTCGCCAAAACCAAAGATTGCCAAGGTGAAGCTAACTGTGCAGAGTGTAGAAATTCAGTTTGATAGTGTTGATTTATTCTTAGAACATTTGTAAAGAAAACAATTCATTATTTTTTAGAGTGATTTATCCTTGCAACATTTTTTATACTTATAACTTTTGTCTTGATACATCATACACATATCTGCAACTCAGCTTCAGCTTCTTCTTACCAAACATCTATTAACAGACAGTTGTCTGTTTAGAATTTTGCCACTGGAAAATTCAGTAAAATTTCATGGGAAATTCAGTGAGGTAGAAATTCAAGGAGGAGCTGAGCTTTCCCGGTTTTCTACCTAGTCTCCGTAGGGATAATTATTCAGTTTTTCTCAAACAGTACAAAAAATGAATATTTTCCTACATTTGTACTGTCATCACCTAACAACTTTCCTTTTGTGAGCAAGATACAGGTTTATCATAGTCTTCCCAAGCAATATTTTCCTAATAGCCTTTTTTTACCATGACAGATAACACATATTACCTCACACACATCTGTAACTAAAGAGTTACTAAGATTTTTAGTGCTATACTTCCATTTCAATCATTAGGCAAATGTTTTCCTTGCATAGATTTCTTTTCCTTGTTTTCTTTAAAACCTCAGAGCTATGCAACTACAGGAAAATTCCCTGAATCTTCTCAGCACACAATAAGACTGCAACAAGTGAAAAATCATATACACTGTATGAGAAGTTAATTTAACTCATATCAGAAGCACTGCATAGAAAATTAAGGTTAACAACAAAGGGCAATGCTACAAATAAACACACCACCTACTAATAATTCATGACATTCCATCTAAGCAGTTACCCGAAAATGTTTCCTTTTACAAATCATGAAAGCAAGCAAGATGGATGACCTTATGCAACTCTACTTCATATACCTACTGAAACTAGAATACACATTTCTTCCAAGCGAATAAATGAAGGAGAGTCACACATAAATTCTGCATCATATTTTGCTACTAGTAAGTTTATTCATACAGATAATGATCCTAGTAATTTAGGACTATTTGCAGTGGAGTCAGGAGGACATGGGCTGCTATACACTTAATGCACTCATTGACTCTCATCAGAAAGAATATATGACATTTTGTGCTGGACTGCAAACAGCAAATCAATTGTCAGTTGTATTTTGGCAGCCATAACCAGCTTATAAGATTAGAAGGCTAATTTGCAGCTTGATTTGTTGTCTGACAACCTTGTTTGTGAGTTTAATATCTCGGTCATTTCAAAATGCATTGGACTGTAACAGGCTGTAACTTCATATACAAGCTGCTGGCATAGATACATTTTTCCTTAGAAAAAACGATTTCAACCCATTAAGTTATTTTATTTTTAGGTCTAAAGCTTCAAAACACTAATTTGCAAATGTAATTTGGCTGAATGCAAGCTACAGTTGTAAACAGTCTTGTTCTGCCTTTGACTGTTTATAATTCAGATAAATATTTCAGATATTTTACTTTCTGCATAGCAGTTGTCGGCACTCTTCCAAATGTAGTTCACAAATCATGTGGCACTTCTGCAACTTGTTCTTCACATTGGACAGTACCAAGCCTCAAAATACATCCTGGATCCAACCACTGCTGTTAGGGTTCTCATGCTCACTAAGAGAAGCCTGTGCTGGGGTTCCTCAGCTTGGCTTCTAAGGGAGAGCTCAGCTGCTGTGCTTTACAAGAGCTTTTGGGATTGTACTTACTTGGCTCAGGCTGCCACAATTATCATTCCAAGTGCATTCCTGACAGTGCAGCATTCCCTTCTTTTTTCCTTTTTCTCTCTCTCTCTCTTTTTTTTTTTTTTTCTCTATGCTTTAGGGAGGCCAATTAATAACATGTATTTATACATAAAACTGTTTTCAGTAACAGTAACTTTTGAAAGCTGGAAATCTATAAAAGATAAGTAATTCAAAATCATAGTGAATTGAAAGATGATTTTCAGAAGCTGATTATCCACATTTATCTAATGATTTCCAATGCTATCACTAACCAGTTATTGAGGTTTAATACTCAAAAGGACTAACAGTTAAATATCTGTGCAACAGTGTGTACACATCTGTATAACAGTATCAATATTAACAGCATTTTACTCTTACATACTTGACAAATAGTAATTATACTGAATGTACCACTAATCTCCAAACCACGTCTCACTGAAGTAAGCATTCCTTTTAGTTATGCACATAATTTAAAATTTGTGAAATCAAAAGGAAAATACTGCCAACAGCCATACAGACCAAGAAGAATATCATCAGAGATCTATAAATGACTTTGGGAGCCGAGTTAATCATAAACGTGGAAAAGGGAAAGTAAAAAATGGAGGGAAGAGATTGTTTACATAAACTTCTTCACTTAATTTGCAAATCCTGTCTCCCTTTTGAAACCATCACATCCTAAGCAGAGTAATAAAAATCTCTTCATGAGAGTTGCCTGAGCTGAAGCTTGCTCTTGTTACTTTCAATTTCATTCTGTTTTGGAAGACCAAGATTCTTCCTGATGTTTGAGGATAAAGATCTTTCTGCATTTGAAGGTGGGCTGTGCTAATGTAGACTAAACATTTTTTTTTTTTTCTTTTGAAATATATATATATAAAAAAACTATTTAAGATGTGATGGAAGTAACCACGATTTCAATAAACTAAAACTGCAATCCTAAATAATTAATTTTGGAGACGTGTTTTAAAACATAAAAAACTAAAACACTTGAATTTACAGTGGCTTTTCATCTTCATGTGTTGGAAACATTCCTAACGTAAATGACAACTTTCTTTCTCTCAGAACCTGGAGGTTTACTGCAGCACGAATGCTGAATGATTGCAATGCATGTAGATGCTTGCTTTAAAGATCTTTTCAAAGTTTGATTATTGGATTATTCAGATTCTGAAGAGCTGGAACAGCAAAATAAATTCAAATCTTCTGTTATAATGCATACTGAGAAATGATAAATGGTAGGATAAAGTCAAATATCTCAAGTTCTTAAGGTTTGCTTAAGATTTAATTTACACTGAAACTCTGAACCTTTAATCTTTACTCTGTTTATTTAATCAGGATTTCTGTGGACATCATCTCCCAAAAAACAAGCAAAATAATTTTGTTTTCAGTTGTTCTCTGCATCAGAGAACACCTAACAGAATTATCAAATAACCTTTTGCCTCTCTATTTTTTAGAAGTCAGTGATGAAGGACTGTTTATCTGCAATTTACTACACATAAGAAACTTCACTGCTATCTCTAAAACTCTTCCATAGGCATCAAACACTCCTTGCAATAAAGGATTCCATAGGCAGGGGTTAGGATTTAATGATCAAATCAATCACTTTTTGTGGAAGTTTAAAAAACCTTTTTTTTCTTTAAATAATCTTTATTTTAAATCTTGGGAATATTTTAGTAGGATTATTTTGAACTTCACATTTCTAACGGCTTCATTGCAAGGTAAACAAACAACAAAAACCAGTGATTTTCTGTTAATCTCAGACCTTTAAAATATATATTCCCAATATATTGTGTTAGACTTCTGATTAAGCTTGAGAAGGAACGTGAATGGTCAGTTTACCTTCACTTATTACACAGAAAAGTCATTCTCACCCTTGGATCAAAGTCCCTTCTTTCAACAAGAAAGAAGAGCAAGCAGAAGTTAAGCTGTAATCACTGTGTTAAACAAGATATAAAAGAATACATCCTGAGGATGAATCTTTTCATTCTCATCTTGCTGTTTTCAGCCTCCAACTAGCAATGATATGTCAACTTCACAGCTACTTTGAAAGTCATAACTCTTTAAACGAGTACTTGACTGTTTTACTGCTTAGCCTGTACGTGCCATAGATCAGTGACAGTGTTGACTGTGTCTAATACTGTTCTTCATGTTTCAAAATGAAGCTGTTTACACTGTAGCTGAAGAATGGACTGTGAAACTTATTTAAGAAGAAATATCCATATACAGGAGGCTCTGTCTGCTTTTCAGCTGAAACTGGAAGATCCCAGTTGAGCAGTAACTGGCATGATGAGATTTCACGGAGGTAAATGTAGTGATGAAAATAAGATTAGGCCAGGGTGACACTTAGATGAACTCAAATCACAAAAAATAGTTACTAGAATCTCAGGGAGACATTAAATTATTTAATTTGTTTTGCTACAGTTAATAAAGCTGTGGGCAGTTTCTACTGCACTTCACTAAAGTGCATGCTGTTTTTTCATTTGTGGGTGACCTTCATATGATCTTGTTCATATTATGGTAAGAGTATATTTCCCTCATGTCTTTGTATCCATTAATGCTTCATAACTTAATTCTTCTACTAAAAGCTGGTACAAATATCAGAGTGCCATTCTGAAATATATGCATTTCATTTGTTCATTTACTTTTTTTTTTTTTTTTTTTTAATGCACTGGCAGAAATGTTTCCTACCAGTATTTTGTAACAATCATCTTTCCCAATTGCACATATATCACAGATGGGGTTGCTTTGAAATACATCTGAATCCTGGTCTGTTTCCAAATTTTGTAACTGAAATGCTGAAATGATGACTAATTCCAGACCATTATCAAAACATGTCAAATGCAAAGATCCCCTGTGTTAGAAATAGTAAATAAAACACAATTTTAAACTGTGTCCATTCTGCTCTCATATTTTCCCTCATAAAGATTAAAAAAAAATAGAATTAAATCTTTTATTACATAACTCAATATCTGAGTACTGAACAAAGTCAAAAGCCCACTCTATTCCAAGCCTGACATGTCCTCATAATAGGGCTCAAATTTTCTCCTGAGCATTAGGAAAAGAAACACTGTAGGACATAGAGATTTATCTGGGCCAAAGGAAAAAGAATGGCACATGAGAAAAACTGTACTCTGGGAGAAGACATAACTATATTAGAAACAGAAAAGTAAATTGCTAGTCTGTAATAATACCTTTTTAAAAAAGCAAGTACATAAAGCAACTTCCCAGCTGAGACTGTACCTGTTAGACTGTACCTGTTACATGTACGTTATATAGAAAGAGATTAGATTGAGGAATTGTAACAGCATAAATATGAAATGGCAACCTTGATAAAGAACAGGAATCTTAATTAAGTCCCAAGGAATCAATACAAATCTTTCAGTTTACATCTACGGATTTTGGAACCTTCTACTTCCATTACAGTCACCTGTTCATATAGACTTCCTCTTTATTATATATATATAATAAAAAGCTTCACTTTTTATTTTCAATTGATCTCACAGTGGTTGCTAAAGCTTCACTAATTCCTGAAAGTTCCATAAATTTATAGCAGATTTTGAAATCCTGGCTAGAAGGTAACATATCAGATTTCATTTTTCTGTGCAATTATTCAAACTAAGTAACTGAAGGAAGTGCTAGTAATAAAGAACTTGTACTACAAACCTGATAAAAAATGTAAGTTATGTTAAAAGCAGCTGAATAGCAAGTACATACAAATCCCACTTGCTTAAAACAGCTTTCTTTTTAGGAATACAAAGCCCAGGAAGATGCTTGCTTATGTAATGTATACATACTAACATGTGAGACTGCATGTAAATGAATACATATTATGAATCTGTATGTAAGCACTTGTATAAAATTAAAAAGGATTGTGTGTGGAACCATTCTATTGTATACATATGTTCTGTTTGTCATGTTAAAACTTGGCATACAATGAGACTTTTAATTTTGCACTCACTGTACTTTTAACCAGTATTGGTCTGTTCAGAAGATTTTACAACAACAATATCAAATCTTATCCATGTGCTTCTGTGTGCCTGTAGAAGGCATACGGTTTGTATCATGAATAAAGGAGACTTTCACTTTTCTTGTCTGTACTACATTTGATATCACAATCACTAGCTTCTACATTGCAAGACAAGTTATCTCATAGCCTTTATAATAAAGAACTCTATCATTTATGGAAACAAAATAAATTGTACAACTGTGTAGGAAATAAGGGTCAGTGTTAGGGACAGAGAAGAAGATAGATAATGTAGCATGTGCCATTTTCCAGCATCAAACCAGGTTCTGGAAAACACTGGATAGTTGACTATTTGCTGCTTATGCATTTTCAGGTTGTGTTCACAAAGCTTCTGCCCTTCAGCAATCAATTCAGCAGTTCGTGCAGCAAAATGACACCCATGGCAATTAACAGGTAGTTATCAGGAAATGTAATGGATTCATGGTTCTGCCTCATATTTTTAAAGAAGTATGCCAATGTAATAGTTTCCAGCTTCTGTTACAGCTCTAAAAGTTTATCAGTAAAAGACTCAGATCAGGTAGGTGTCCATTTTTATGAGAACAACAGACTCCATCTGAAGAAGGTAGTAAGATATGGGATGCAGATCTCAAATGTGGAAAAGGAGAAGAAGAGATGGTGACGGATCAAGGCAAACATACAACCTTTTTTTCTTTTAAATAATAAGTGAGAAAATATTGTAATCTGCATGTCTGATAAATACTGGAAATGCTGATAATAAAAAGCACATCATGAAATAATTTTGTAGGTAGTTATGAATTTTGAATGTAGCTACAGATTGAAAATAATTATTGCACGTTGAGAATAAACCCATATGTCACAAATAAATACATATTTACACAGACTAACATAATTATTTTAAAATATGAATGACATAGAATTATTCCAGCCTATAAAACACATTAAAGCCAGTATTTTATTATAGTACTTTGTAGTTAAAACTCTCACATTGTTATCTCTTTATAAATACTATTAGACAGAATGGCTATTAAAAGCCAATAATAATCACCCTTTTCCAAAACCTCTGTAGTGGCACTGCAGTGGGGACTTAAAAAATACTATTTGAGAAATAAACATACACATATGTCAATAGTGGTCTTTAAATTTTGCCAGCATAAAGTCAGCCCACTGTCCATTTTCCTAAAATGTCCAGCTTTCCTAAAATGAAAATGAAGATATTACCAAAAACAACTATATTACACTACTTTCAGAAGTAACTTCTTCACTATTTGCTCTTTTTTTCAGTATTTTTTATGATTTTGCAAGTAATATCTTTTAAATGATAAGCTTTGTACAACACAAATTTCATAAAGCAATTTCTGATTCTATTCATTAATGTAACTTTGAAAGCGTGTTTAGAACTATGGTTCTGAATAAAAGTTAAAAAGCATTAACTTTAGAATTATTTTCAAGTCTGTTCCATATATTCAGAGGTTGGTCATTTTCCCATCTGCAGCAGGGCCCATGTCTGTCCCCAGTCCCCCAGTCCCAGGATATGTCTGGCCCCAGGAAAGGGCAGCAGTATTTAGTGTCTCAGGAATTCAGGTACTCTTGTTAACCCCTTGTCTACTGTCATAATCAGCACTGATGAGTTTGCGTGTGGAGTGCTGTGTTCAGTTCCAACAAGAGAGATGTGGACATACTGGAGGAAGTCCAGCAAAGGGCCACAAAGATAATGAAGGAATTGGAGTATCACTCCTCTCTAAAGATGCTGAGCGAGCTGGGACTGTTCAGCATGGATAAAAGGAGGCTCAGGGGGAACTCATCAGTCTATATAAATGGGAGAATGCTGATGGAACCAGTTTTTTTTTTTTTTTTTTTTCAGAGATGCTCAGTACTAGAACAAGAGGCAATAGGCACAAACAGGAGCACAGATGGTTCCTTCTGAACACCAGGCAGCCGTTCTCTACTGTATGGATAATGGAGCACCAGCACAGGCTGCTCAGAGGGGCTGAGGAATAGACCTTCAGAAGCCGCCTGAGCACAAGCCTGGGTGTGCTGCTGTGGGTAGTCCTGCTGGATCATGGTCCAAAGCAGAAGAACCCAGAGGTCCCTGCCAACCTCTGTCATCTGGTGATTCTGTCTGTAATTTCTGGAAGCTATAGTTCAGGTATTTGTAATCAGAGACACAGTTATTGTTTTTGACAAAATTAACTTTTTTGTTGTTGTTGTTAAGTGCTGGTTAGCAGAGTACTAAAGAACTAATTATATGCTGTAAGATTGGTCTGTAAACACAGTACATTGGTATTCATTTAATGAACAAATGGCAAAAGAAAATTTAACTTTTCATAATTCTAATTCTTTGAAAGACAGTGAAATTTTGTGTGTGTGTGTGTGTGTGTAAATACCTAGTTAAAGAAGTTATCACAAAGGAAAGTTATTTTTAAGAGATAAGCAATATTATTAGAGTAGTAGTCAATATGACTTCAATTTCAGTTCAACAAGTTCAGAAGAAACTACATGGGGCACTCTCCTGTTGTTCCTAGAAATTGTTAGTGATCAGTCTCAACTGTGCTTTTGACATTTTTTACCCTCAACTTGCGAATGCATGCTTTAAGGCTGCAATAACTAGATTAAAGTAATAACCTAATAACCCACCAAGTGTTGCTTCAGGCTACAGATTTAGCTGACACAAGTCATCCTTCACTGGACACACTTTATGCTTTATAACATAAAATGACTTAGCTGCAAAGCAAAGCCAGTGTACCCATATTACAACTGTCATTAATCTGCAGTACTGGTCTACATGTTTTTAAGCATTCATGATAAGACTGAACCAATGTAGTTGAAATGCTTTAGTGAAAAGTACAAAATCACATCAGAATTACTAGGACTCTAAGACTTAACACTGTAGCAAATCTTAGTTGTTACTTTGTGATTGGTGCATTGGACTTAGAATGCAATTTTAATTACATTATTGATATAGAATTTTTAATTTGGCCTTAATACAGTCAAATACAAAAAGTTAAAAACTTAAACAGGACTTTTCAGATTAATTGGTGAAATGGATAAGTCTAGTGAGTACTAATAATTCAACAATAACAAGTCTTTCCTACACATATATTCCGTAGAATACAAGCCCAGTTGATTACAGCAATTATTTCATATGTCTAAAATGTCAGGTGAAGCTAAACAGTTGAAAAAAATATTCCCTTTACTTAAAATTACTTATAACGTAAAAATAGCATTAAAATAAAATACTTTACACACAACATCTAAACCATGAAGAAGTCTTCTAAATAGTTATCAAAAAGATTTACTTATTAAAAGCAGAAAGAAGATAAATAATACTGAAAAAGTATATAAAATTTATTGTAACAACTGACGTTCTATACTAGGAAAAATAATATCATACCAGAAAAGCCTGGTTTTATTTTATCCCAAAATGTTATGATAAATATCTAATATATCATTTTAAGGCCTGGTAAGATAAAAAGTAAATCAGAGGATAAAAAGTAATATCCCCTCAAAATTTCATTATTTTATATGTTTTTTAGTATACTTATTTTAAAAATTAAAGAGGAAAGTAGATGTTATTCGTGAAAGAATACTGAAATACAGTACACTTGATTTGTTCAGTCTTACAGTAAAATCTATTGAATTTCTTTTATTTTTTCATGACAGATTATTGACCAAATAAACTTCAGCAGCTTCAAGGGAACCATTATGGACACATCATGTTCATTTCAATAATGACCTGCATTCCTTTCACAATTATTCTCAGACAACCTGACAGAGTTACCACGAAAGATGAAGATAATCATTCCAATCCAACGTTATTAGGCAGCCTTTTAGTGCTCATGTCATTCAAGCCCTGAAAGTCAATCATGGAAATTGGATGGAGACAGCTCTTGAAAAAAGGTATTGATATTCATAGTTGCCATCACTAGTAAACAGTTATCAAAATATAAAGGAAGCTAATAAAAACAAGTGTAGCACATTTGTCTGTCCTGCTAATAAGTGCTCATGAATTTATTTTACACATCCTGAGTTTGGGGAGAAAAAAGTCAGTAATATCACATCCAGCCTTAAGTAAGAATGCAGTTCTCTGCTTTATGAACAGGAATACAAAAATGTTAGGAATATCTGACAACTCTCAATTAAATTCAGCCTTCACTCTGTCTAGCATTTGTGATTAAAAAATCATCTGTAGTTTCCACATTTTCCAAATGCTTTGTGGTTTTGAGACAAGATGATTCCATCTGCAGAATTATTTATCAGAAAGGTGGACCTGTGAGAACACATGGATTGAGGAAAAGAGTTGATGAGGTAGAGGAAAATCTGCACACACAAACAAAGTGAATTCATTTGCCACTCCACTCCCGAACAGCAGTTCAGCCTCTCCCAGGAAAGAAGGGCTCATAATGTGTAACAGTTTATTGGGAAGATATTTATCAAGACTCCTAACATCTCCCCTTCCCTCTCCTTTAACCCTGCATTACACAGTGTGTGACATCCCCCTGTCCGGTTCAGTCAGCTATCCTTGTTCTGTCCCCTCCCAGCTCCTCCCTGGCAGGGCAGAACAAGGGATGTCCTCGGCTCTGTGCAGCACTGCTCTGCAGCAACTATCCTCACAGCGTGCTATGGCAATTACTTTAATCAAAAATCCAAAGCTCGGCATCATACAGGCCTCTACAAAGAAAATTAACTGTATCCCAACCAAAACCACATTGTGTTAAAACTGGAAATAATCAGGAATTAAAAAACAACAACAACAACAACAAAAACTAACAAACAAAAAACTACCAAGAAGACGATTTAATTTTGATTAAGGCAACATTGTTTGCTTTTCACAAGAAATCTTACTGCTTCAGACTTGCAAAGTAGAACAAATTATGTTGGGTGATTTATTTCTCAATAAAGCAATTAAAAAAAAAAAAAAAAAAGAAAAAAGGAAGAACATGAGACAGAATGTAAGCCAGTAAGGAGGATGCATTGTGCATTGCTGTAACTCAGGAAGACCTGGCCCTGCTCTGTGTTACCACTGATGTCACTGATGACTTTGAGGTAAAATCAATTCAGACTCGTAAGCAACAGCTTTGGTACACATAAAAACAGAGAGAATATTTCTTCTTCCTTCTAAAGAGTCTTTCTATCATATTACACTATGTATTTCTGAGTATATCTGTGTTTTCATTTGTGATTTGAATGATTTGGCAGGAAATATCATTATATGTGTATTACCCAAAAAGTAACTCAATGGATATGGAAAATAAAAATAGTGGGAGTGAATCATAACAAGAAAGAAATGCAAAGGATATGAATCAAACAGCAGCTAGCTACATAGATTTACAAACTTCATTTCTATTCCATTTTATAGGAGAGTTTTATTATAGAAAATTTAACAGATTTGCAATTACAATTCCAGTGTTAAACGCAAACATTACATGTGACAAATATTCAAATGATTTGCAAAGTAAATTTGAATGCTATGCAAACACTTTCTTTTTTGTTTGTTTTCTTTTTTTTTTCTTTTGCTTTAGTAACATCATATTGTATTGTCAAAGATTAATATTAAATATCTAAAAATTAATTTAATGCACTTTAAAATGTTTTGAAGTTCAAAACCCAACTTTCTAAATTCCATAGTATTTTAACAATACTAAAGTATTTTAAGAACTACCATATAAAATTTCATATTTATATTACCTACCGTATTCAGGTATGAGACCTTCTTTCTACTATAGCTAAATCCCTTCTCTTTGAATGTTACTTGAATATTTATATGTGCAGAGACTATAATACTTTGTATTTTTGACAGTCATTATACGATCCACTGAACAGACTTAATTAATTAGATAAGGATGTGTCTGTGTAGATTCACAAATTATTCTAAACATGCTTTAAATATTTTAAATTAGAGCTTCCAATTAAAATTGTACATGTCATATTGTCTAATGTAATTCTACCGGTTGTTTTATAAGGGAGCCTCAGCTGAAAAAGCTGCATTGATGTGAGCTGATCTCAATTAGTTTCTGATGTTCTGCCAAATTGCTTCATTACCTGTCATACTAGCACACTACTGATACTTTCAAAGGTGAACTCTTTATGCACAGTAATCTCTTTCTGCAAGAAAGTTAGTATCTAAAAATACAGAAGTAAAAATGAGAATAAGAATAGAGGCCACCTGATGAATAACCTAGATTAAAACAGATGATAAGTAAGAATAATCTGTTCCCCATTCTCCAGTAGTTAGAATTATTCCAAGCTAAGTATTTTTAAAACTTAGCATAGCAGACGTGGACAAATGAATTGTTCAGCAAAATCATGTGCGTCTAAATAGGAAGTAGAGTTCACAGATGTACATGTTCCCAATTGCTTTCAATCACCTCTCTATCTTGTATGAAGGATTATAGATGTGAGACACTTAACTATGGCATCCAGCTCACATAAAACAACTTTTCAAAGGCTGACAAGCCTGCAGCTCCATTTAAAGTTTGAAGTTAAAAAGACCAGGTCTCTCCTGCGTATTTCCTTTTTACAGTTTTACAATACATTTACTTATTTTGCTGATCAGTATGTAGTAGAGTTAAATGGGCAGTTGGGCAGTTTCCTTCTGATATTATATATCATTTGGTTTTGGCTCAATCAATAAAATAAGAGCATTCTGTTCAGAAAACAGATAGATTAAAGGCCTTAGCAATATACTGCTCTATGATATACATTGTAAATTTGCTAAACCATACTACTTAACAGATCAGGTTTCTTAGACTAGTCCATGAAATCCCTTGTGCCCTCAGCCTTACTTCCAGAAATTCTCAATAGCTTATGGAGATACAGACAAATACAGAGGATAATGTAAGGAGTATCTATTTTGGTGGAGGGGGTTGTTTCGTTTCTTTTTGTTGTTGTTTTTTGTTTTTTAACCAATTCTAACTTCTTTTGTTAATTTACATTTCACATGATAACATTCCTATAATTGACCTGTCCTAGAGTATTAGGTATAAAAAAACAAAAATAAAAATGAAGCACCCAGGTAAAGATTTTGCAAAACATGATGTAAACCTTGAAAAACATCAAATTTGTAAAAATCTTAGAGATCGCATTTTGTAGAAGAGATAGGTTCTTGGAAAATGACTTGCTAGTACAGAAGATATGCTGTAACGTCAAAGATGTTCCATATGTTTATATATTTAACAATGCTACATGAAAAAAGTCACCATACTAGTTTGCAGACAACTGCTGCTGTACAATCACTGTCAGTCAACCACGCTCAAGTTACACAATGCTTACAATATGAATGCTACAGGATTGCTGTGTTCCTGACTGGTATTGTAAGAGAAAACAATGGTGCAAGGGAAGGGGGAGTGTTGAACGTTGGTCTCCTAATTTGCATGGCCATGGAGGAAGTATTGTGTTGTGCATCTTTGAAAATATAAATTATATATTATAGATTGTGGATCAGATGATTCTAAATTATCTTTCTGATCTTTTTATTCTGACTAAGCCCATGACAGTTTTCTATACATAAGCAGATCTACAGAATAAGCAGAGCAATTTCAGTGAATTAAAACAAGCTAATGTGTTTTGTGTCTTGACTGACATATAAATTAATACCTTACTGGAATGAGGTTTGAAGAACCTTGCCCTTAAGATTTGTTGTCCAAGTATTGGAATTTAAAAAACAAACAAACAAAACCATCTCAGGGCAACTGAGAATATTCCCAAGTCCTACACGTGAAGTTCCTACAAAAAGAAATGATACTAATAATTCTTATATATTTTATTACTCTAAACAATAAGTTCTTCACAGGCAGCAGAGATCCATAAATTACTGGCATAAAAATAAATTATGGAATATGAAGTAGGAATTCAGAAACAGTGGGAATGAATTTGCTTTCTATGTCATTTCCAGGTTCAAAATGTTTTAGGACAGTTGTGTATAATTCTAATAAAGCAGAATTCCTGAAACAGATCTAACATTCTTCCCATCATATTAAGTGCAAATATCAAAGTTAAACTGAGAGGTAATATCCTCATCAACAATATTTGCTGCTAAAGATAATGGCAAAATTTCCAAAACTTTTTAAAAAATAGAAAGAAGACACCTGTTTCCTCAAAATGTTTCAGATTTAGTTTAACTAGAGTATTAGTCAAAAAGTTGTACCCTGAAAATAGACAATAAGTATTATGTGCCAATCAATGATGAGATATGATATGGTTTCTAAGGAATAGAATATGACAAATTGTCAATTTGAAAAGAGAGAAAATATATGGATACATTTTCCTTCTATGCCTAATATTCTCTCACATCAGTGAACATTTATGCTTCTGCTGGGGGGAGGGGCAAGAGTGGATCTAGTTTACTCAATATACCTGGAGCATGAAATAGGGTTATGATTTTTCCCAGTGAAATCCATACCAATTTGGAGCATTAGTGTATTTCGACACAGATGTCTCACCAGCTCTCTTGTTTATTTATTTTTAAACCTTCATTGATTGTAGTATGTAACTGGAAGCTTGAGAATAATCATTTTCCCAATACTCTCTTTGTCTTTTTCCAGTTAGCAAATATTAGACTCTCCTCAGCCCTTGTGTTTTGAGTAAGCTGACATTAGAATTGATGTTTTTGATTAAAAAAAAAATCAAGCTAGATATAGCACCTATCTTGTCAAATATCTCAGCACACGGAGATCAAACATAGCAGACCAGCTATGGGAATAGCATTTGTTAATTAACTGCTGCTGCAAAGCCAACACAAGGAGCACCAAGCATTGTGTATTCTCTTAGTGTCTGAAAAACTTATGGCTTTGTTTGTCTGTTATTTTGAAGAAAATTATTGGAGGTGGAGTGATGGATTGAAAAAAAAAAAGGTATTTAGAATCTGGCAGATTTCAACTATAAAAACAACCTTAATCTAAAGACCATCCATCATTTTAAAATGTGACTTTAGGTGGTTTAGTCACCAACCCGGGAGATGACTTTAATATGATATGATTCTAATATATGTAGAAGTGGAAGTCCAGAAAACAACTGTACCTCTTCCTAAATCGGTACATGGTGTTTTTTAAGGATCATCTTGCATACCTATAGTTCTGAAGTTGTGTCATTTTTCAATTCATGACAGGCCAGATAGAGAACACACAAAATGGCATGGTTCTTTAACCTGCTACTGAGGGCATTCAACTAGCCATAGCAAGTTCTTGACCCTTGGTCCATACAGTACATACTGTAATATGCTGCTGATTTCAACCGCTATTGTGAAATTTAAAAAATGCCATACTTCAGAGTTGGTTATGAAGCATTTTTTTTTCTGATGTTCTATATTTAAAAATAAATGAGGCAGGACAGTATTTTTTTCAAAAACTGGGCAGCATGCAAGAAGTTTAGTGAAAACTGTGGGAAAAACAAGAAAGACACTGGAGATAAAAGGTTAAAAGTAAAATCCATGCTGCACGTTATAGTTGTAAACGATGTCGATGAAAACAGAATCTTAAATTATAGTATTTTGACAAACATCAGAGAATCAATATTCTATGCTAAGTTTTCAGAGAAAAGCTCACAATTTTAAAAAATCCACAGAACCCAAAGTGGCTTTTTTATCATCAACACTTTCCTTATGACTTCTTTTTTTCTAACAAGCTTCTTTTTCTTAACTTCTTTATAATCAGCATTCAGATGTAAGCAATTTTTTTCTCCAGTTAAACAGTCAAAACATTACAGTTTCTGTCCAAGCAGAGTGAAAAGAGCCTCCACTCAACAGAATGAGCTGAACTTCCAGTGTAATTCAACTGTGGTCCATTAAAGAGGCATTTATGGGCATGAGTGAAAGACAGCAAGGAAAAGCAGAAGGATTAAAATGAAACAAAAACCAACCATCCTAATCACATAAAGAATTTAGTTAAAATTTGTGAAAAATAAGAATTGATTTCTTATTGAGTTCTGAAGCCAAATACACAGTATAAATTCCCTTGTTAAAATGCAGCTCTTCTTCTTTTTTCTATCAAACATCATACATAAAGCTTGGAATAGTAAATACTACTTCTATTTTAAAAATAGAAAATTGGGAAAAAGCAGTGATATATTTAATACCTCAGAAGAAACTGGTTGTCTGGATGATGATTAAAACAGAGACCACTGCACTGTGTTACTCTTCCATATCATAACAATACTATTATTAGCAGGATACATTCAGCAATTTTCACTGATTTCATTGGAAGATATTAAACACTTTGCACTTCTAAATGCTACTGTAGGCACACAAATATAAATGTAGGAGTTTACTTTTAAGCATTCATTCTTTTTAAATGAGTGCTGCATAATCCTAGACTCACTGTGCAATTACCACAGTGAAAAAAAAAATATGTTCTCATCCCATGCTAAACTGGCATACACTTTTAAGTGGGAAGATTATTCCTTTGGTACCATGAAATTCAAATGTGTTATGATCACAAGAATTTTCCAAACAAGGATGACCAGATTTTATTTGATTGCATTCCTCAGGGACATGTTTCACAGAACTGATAACACAGAAATGTGCAAAAAATGTCACTTACTGCCAAAGTTGTGTAACTGAGGGGTCAAAGGAGATGACATTTATGAAACCTATCAAATCTTGGCACAGCAGAACTGCATTGAATCTGCAGTAGGAAAATTGTGTTATCATACCTTGAAAAAGTTTTAACTCCTCTAATGCAAAACCAGATTACAACATGAAATAAAATCACAGGAAAACACCTTATGGTCAGTATATTAAATCCTCATCAACCAAAGCATGAAGTAACTGTAGACTCACAGCACAGTGCTCCCACAGCAAGATGAAGGCTTTGGGATATGCTGAGCACAGAAGCCTTGTCAGGCCTGGTCTGGACTTCATTTAGCCAGCCAAGAGCCTTATGTTAGCTTGTTTAGCTGTAATCAAAACTATGAGTAACCTAATTGCTGTTATCTACTTTGATTTAGCTTTGCTTAGCTTAGTGCAGTTGTGTGGTGTGAAGCTGGTTGTTAAAAATATTTTTAACTAAATACTTGTAGAGCTATGACTTGTGATTAAAATGCAGACTTAACAAAAACATAATGCCCCCAACATAGACCCCGAAGAGAAGAAATCGTAATCATAAACATTATAATTTGTTCTGGCAAGGAGAAGAAGACACTTCCATGCTAAGAACTTCAAATTTCTGGCACAGGACTGGGATGGCAATAACCCCTTCCCTTCAGAACAAAGTCACAGGGCTCAGGAGCCACAGGAGCCCTGGAAAAGTGAATGTGGCACTTGAGAAAGGGCTAGATACTGAAAAGATTTGGTTATTAGTCTTAATCACCTGTAATTTGAACTGAAAGTGTTACTATCATCATAACTGGAGTAATAATAACTCTCTGATCAATTTTTTAAGAACCCAACTGATAATAAATTCCCTACAATTTACATGCAGGGTATGTTCCTTTGGCTTCCAATACAACTGCACAGGGCTTAGTACAAAAGTCTGATGGAGAACTCATACAACCTTGTCTTGGGAGACAACCAATTGATTGTGGTGTTGTCAGGGAAAAATCTTATAGAGAAAAAGTCTCAGCTTGTATACAAAGCCTTGGTATAAAAGCAAGAGAAGAACTGTCAGTCTGACTGTGAAGCTGTGTCAGCTGTGAGAGGCCCATGCTTTTAATGTTAAAGATGAAAATCATTGTGGGAACATAAATGATGCAAAATCCAACTGAAACCAGTCACAAAAATGAGTGAATTATCTCTTTGCTATTTAGACTGCTAGGAAATAATCTTTATAATGTTCCTACAGTGTACATGATATAATCAGACTGTATCAATGAAAAGAATGCTTTAGAAACCTGATTGGCCATGAGAACCTCAGGAAGGTAAAACAAGGGGAACTGCACAGTCCTGCACCAGTATGTGCTGGGGGTCATTCTGCTGGAAAACAGCTCTATAGAAAAAGACCAGGGCATCCTGGTAGAAACTGATTTGAACATAAACCAGCTGTGTATCTTTTCTGCTAAGAAGCCTAAGGGTGTTCTTGGCTGTATTAGGTAAAGTGTTACTAGAGGGCTGAAGAAAAGTGATCCTTCCACTCTACTCAGTATCAATGAAGATCAGTGAGGCCACACCTGGAGTGCTGTTTCTCATTTCTGTGCTGTACTGAGGGACGTGGTTCAGTGGGAAATATTGGTGTTAGGCGGACGGTTGGAATGGGTGACGTTAGAGGCCTTTTCCAACCTTGGAGATTCTATGATTCTATGTTGATTCTAATTATAGACACTCCAGAAAAGCATGGTATACTGGACAGAATCCCATGAAAGACCACAAAGATGAAGAAGAGGCTGGAGGATTTCTACAGGGAGGAAGGGCTGAGAAAACTGGGCCTGTTCAGCCTCAATACGAGGAGGTTCAGGAGGATGTCATCAGTGCATATAAACAGCTGAAGGGCGGATGCAAAGAGGACAGAGCCAGGCTCTGTCCAGAGGTGCCCAGTGCTAGGAAAAAAGGTAACAGGCACCAAGTGGAGCACAGGAGGTTCCCTCTGAACATCAGGAAGCACTTCTGTGTTGTGAGGGTGACAGAGTACTGGCACAGACTGCCCAGTGTGGCTGTGCTGTCTCCTCCTTGGAGATCTTTAGTTACTAGAAGGAAAGACAGTGTAATACATTAACATGAAACAGTTCTTGGCTCAACTATAGTGAAATGAGAAACTGTATAGATACTTTGATGATCAAACCTTAAGTCCCAATACTTATTCAAAGAAATATAGCTAGGATACCTGGCAGTAAGAAAGACTGTCAGATGCTAGAATGACTGATACTATAATTTTTTGCATGTGTGTGGCGGTAGGGTTGTTAGAGAGGCAGAATCTTAAAAGAGAAAGAGGACGTGATAGGCCAAGCCTCTTATTGCTCATATTTGAGAAATGTAATGAGGATTTTCATCCCATCCTGAGTATGTAATAAGCAAATCCCATCAGTGGGAAATACTTACTTTTGCTTTGTTTTGGATTTTATTTCCCTTTCAGGTATGCACTATGGCTCCATTTCCTCCCAACAGGCTCTCCTGACAACTTATATAGCACATATGCAAAATCTTGAGTCATTCTTACTACAGTCAGTGAGCTAGAGTCATACAGTTTCTGAAACTTCTATGCACAACTCTGAAAATAAGACCTCAGGTACTAATAAAAGGAGAGAGAAGAACAAACATGTTTTCAGGTTTAATTTGTTTTGTTGAATTGAAGTGCATGATAGAATAAATAAGGAAAGATAGCACAAGAATGAAATGTCAATAACAAAAATGTGCAGCCATGCATATTAACCCTCCCTTGGCTGTTTTTATCCACTCAAAACTGGGGCTGCACAGAAGAATTCAGTTCTGTAAAAAGAAGTTAAAGAAATAAACTGGAAAACGTAGAGGTTTTGAAATGCAGCTACGCATATTTCAGATGCCTCATTGCCTCTATTAATAAGTATTATGTACGTATATATAGTGCTGCTTTGGCAGTACAATTTTGAACTCCGTTTTGAGAGTGCCAGAAGTAAACATCATCACTTCGGTGTATTATTATGTCTACTTAAATCACTTTGAGTGTATTGCAATATTTGGTAAGAATAATACAAATACTTACTTGTTTGACTGTTTTTGTTCATTTGTTCTGTTTACAGTAGAATGCAATATCTTTAAATGAGTTCATGCTTAAACTGTTAAATTATGTCCCATTAAATCAGAATTACTTGTCATTTATTCCTGATACAATGTTGAATGTGTTCTGGGATTACTGACAGCTACAGTCCACAAATTGTGTAACAATATGAAACATATGACAGACATTTTCTCAAGCCTTTTGTGCTAGCAACTATTATATAGCATCTTAAAATTGTGTAACCAGAAGGTTAAACTGTGAAATATTCAGAGACAGAGAGACAAAATAAGCAAAACTCCAAGAACAGAAGACAAAATACTGTGCTTACTGACAGAGACTGCTACTTGTTTCCCCTGGATGCACTGTGGAAATTTAAATTTTGGTCTCTGAGTTATCATGCCAACATGAAAAGGAAAAAGGCAATTCCTGTCTTTTCTTGGTGTTGGGCAAGTGAGGTCAGCAAGATACTTTCTATGGCTAAGCTCTGTTTCTCAGTAGAGGCTTTATGTAAATCCAGCTGCTAATATAAACAAACAAACAAACAACAACAAAAAACAAAGACCTCAAAAGAAAAAACACCAACAGATTTGGGATTTATTCCCACTTTTTAAAATATTGAATAAATAAGTCACTTTCATACTAAATGTCCTCATTCCAAGGACAAGGAATGAGATGGCATTTAAAAAAAATTTATACAGTTCCAACTGCTAGACCATATAAAGTTCAGAAAACAGGAGCAACCAAAGACTGAATATTTGTGCTTTCTGAATGAATCAAGAAACAATTTAATTGTAAATATTTTGGAGTTATGATGCTGAATCTATAGTCTTCATCTAAATATGCCAAGAATAGAAAGTAATTTGTAAATCTAGACTATTTAAATAGGATTGAGTGTCCAAAAATAGATCAGAGGAAGTCCCATGTCACTCTTCTAATCAGTGAGTTAAGTGCCATTTAGTGTAAAACACATATTAAATCCCCATATGTAACAGCAGAGCCGTACTCTATTTTCCATGTTGAACCACAGAACCGGAAATAATTCTCTTTTGTCTCTCTGAGTCAGACTCAGCAGCTTGGAGTGAAGTTCTGTAGTTTTGTTGTTCAGTTAACTCATTTCTAATAATTATGATCTTCACCTGATGGAATGTGAGAATGTCAGTTTTCTTAGGCACAGAAAGGGAATAAAGCTTGAATGTGCCAACATCCTTCATTGTATATCATTCTGCTCATGAAAGAATATATAAAATGGTACATTGTAATAGTTCTAAAACATGTGAGAAGTTACTAATAAAACCTGCAGTGGTTCTAATACAGTCAGTTATAGGATTTGTGTGTATAATGGGTAGAATGCCTATTAATTGTGCCCTTCAGTGCAAAATCACCTCTCAAATTTTTAATACAGAAAGAAAGAAGAAGGTTTAGTCACCTGCATCATTTGGTAGCATTAAGTTTAAGCCCCGAGAGGATTGTAAATCCTGTCACTAGACTCATTTTCTCTATAACCAAGGATTTCCTAAAGACTAACTATATGTAACTCTCTGCTCCATGTGTTTTTGACTGTGTATTTCATTCTTAAGAGCTAAACTCTTTTCATGCACTATAAGAAGAACATAGGTGCTTACAGCTGGTTCTGAATACTAGGTATTGTAAAGCCTAAGTGCATTTATGGATCTTGCCCAAGTCTTTTTGTCTACTAAATGACATCATCTCCTAAGTTACATCGATTTTTCTGAAACTGGGCTCCCAGCTCAGGTTGGTCCTTTGAAAACCACTACATAACTCTGTCAAGAGATTCTAATTTGCTTAACCACAGATCCTTTATCTTTTTTCCATCACAACAGCTATTTCTGTCTTAAGGAAAGAGACAGAATTAGTCACATAACTGAAAATGGCAGTGGTGGGAACGTTTTTTTTTTTTTTTTTTCCTATGGCAATCATATCTGCTTGGCAAGTAAGGTTTTAAGCAAAATGTATGGGACATACTTGAATTCCTAATTCTTTCTAATGCACAGATAGTAATTAGCCAATAACCAAAATATTCTAATAGTTAATAGATGTGTGTTTATGGAGAAAAACTTAAGTAGTAAGCTGTTTCATAAAAAAGTATTTAGTATATATATCCTCAAGAAACTTCCACCACATTTTGCCAGTAAAAACAATATTTGAAGTGTTCCATGTTGAAAGTTTGGCCCTAAACAAAACATAATTGATTACTCAATTGGGCTACAAAAAAAAAAAAAAAAAAAAAAAAAAAAAAAAGATTAAATATTTGTTTTTATTTTACAATTTTTTACTGAACTTTAGAAGAAAAATCCACCAGTATATTTTGAAAATGTAAAATAAATAAAAGTGTTCTCAAATTGTTTTATACATTGAAATGGCTACAAACTTACTCACTATGCTAATGGAATTCAGATGGATAGGCAGCTATCTTCTTTCAAAATAATTGTCCTCAGGATTAAAATAGCATCAGTGAAATAACTCACTGCATTGAAATTTGTTCCTTTTGCCTTACACTTTCTGTAAGATTTTGTATTCCCCATAACTGCAGAAGGAGAAAATACAGGTTGATATAACCGCTTTTACTAGATATGCCCATCCTTCTATTTTATGTACTCACTTGATAAAATGAAAGATAGAGTGACACTTGCCCTTTCCTGTCTCTGTCTTTGCTTTATAGCACTGCTGTCAATACTAGTCTTGTTCAAGAAAGAGCACAAGACTGTGCTAAACTCTGTTTTAAGCATCTTGTATGACAGGCTTGAAAGGTTCTATTCCTTTTACCTCTTGTCCTTGCTTCCTGTCACTTACATATCGTATACATGTATTCATTAGTATTTGTATGCAGAAATACATCCTTATTATCAAAACATAACTGCATAGAATAAATATACCTTTTGTCAGTTCTTTTTCATTTGAATACTTCACAGAAACAATATTAATTTAAAAAATACACCCTAAAGCAAATCTGATACTTGAGAATTTATATCATGTATAAATTACAGTCATGCTTGAGATATATGCTGTAGCAAGAATTGATAGCAATTTTTCTATCCCAATTGGAATAATTTATAATATACAACACATCCTGTCAGGTACAATGTGCTGTCATCTTTACATGAAAGGACAAAAAGACTAATACATAACAATAAACTCCCAGGACAGCATCAATTAACACTGCCAGACTAAGCAGTTCTTATTACTTATCTTACTAGAGTGGCTTATTTAATAAACAAAACAAGACCTCTCAAGAGGATTGTAATGTCATTATTTTTATTCTTCCCTTCACCTTCTTTGCTGAATAGGGCTTTTTTCTATAGTTAGCTGTACCTGTCAGAAATGTGGCATGTATTTTCTCCTTCTGATACTTTATGTCCTTCAGTGATGTTTTTCCTGGCCATCCTCAGTAGCATTCAAATAGGACCTTGGACTATGTCACTCTCACTTATCCCTCTTTCTCCTTCCTCCTTTTTTAATTTTTTATTTATTTATTTATTTTAATTATTAGCTCATATTTTTACTATTAACATTCTTTTTTGTACTTTCACTGAAAGATTTTCACTCAGTGAACGTTGGCAAGACTGAAGTCTATCAGAGGTACCTGGGAAAGTTACATATTACCTCATCAATTATATTTCTATATATGCATGGCCTGAAAAGAAAGAGTGATAAAAGGACCAACGCTGGTACCCAAGTCTGCCATACAAACACACACAAGCAGCCTTTTTGTGATATTATGATTTCCATCATAATTATGAAGTACAGTAGGCTACTGAATATTTGGAGTTTTCAGAAGAATCTAAGCATCACAGGTGAAAAAATACAGAGTTAGGAAGCACAGTGACAACAGTTTCTGGGATTTCAATCAAGAAGAAAAAAGAGATTTCTAAAAGAGTTTTTGAAATGAAAATCTTAAAAGTATAAAAAATTAATTATCCCACTGGATCCAGAATAGTGAAAGACTGAACATTACAGGCATTCTTCTGGGACACTGTACCAGGTTTGAAGTCCTTACGCTGTTCTGGGTTTCACTGTCTTCTGAGTTGAACCTCTGACTTTCTCACTCAGAACAGGTAATCCATACTGATGATTAGGATTTTCTCTCAAGAGAAACCCCACCCACACAGTTTTGTTCCATGAAGAACCCTGTACTCAGATCGTATTTGTCAGAATCCCCAGAACTTCTCCTTCTTCTATATGAACATACAGGAAAAAAATCCTATACCCTACCTATATTTGGATTTACCTATATTGGTAAATCCAAACCTAGATCACAATGTCTATAATATCTGCTCCAAATTGATGGCTTACAAATAACAATTTTAGTATATCCTTGGATCCTATTTGCTAACACAGCAATATTCTCTTTAGGGTGGATATTATGGCACATTTTAACAGTTCTTCATGCTACAGAAGAGGTACTTAAAGAACAGTGAAGAACCACAAAAAACAATATGCACTCAGTTATGCTCTGTGATTCAATTAAAAAAAAAATGTTTTACAGAATTAATTAAAAGCTTCAAAATGAAATCAAAATTACATTTCCTAGAATTAAGGCTGTATCAGTAAAAAGAATAAGAAATAAGTTGTCACATTCTAAAGAAAAATTTACCCTATGCTAAGCATTTGAAATTTTCTCGTAGTTTAACTGTATCCTTCTAATTTTTACAAGGAGAAAGAAGAATGATCAAAACATATCAAGCTTTTAATATTTTACTTTCATATTTGAAGCCATTTTTTCTGCAACTACCAGATTAATTCTATTTATCCTAGGAAGACAAAAGTGAAAATTTCCCCTCTAATTGTAAACACAGCTTCCCAAATAAGAAGTCTGACTCTGTGTTGACTAATGTCATCGATACTTTGACTACAAAGTATACAGACTCCAATGATATCAACCAGGTAGTCAGAAAGAATTAATGTTCTCCATTTTCTTTTCTAACTCAAGAACCAGAAGGAATGATCATTTGAATCCTTATTTTTAAAGATGTCCTTACCTTTGAAATGCTCTGCAGTTCTTTCTGGCAGTCTACTGAAGTGGAATATTTACCTGTTAGAAAGAAGATAAAATATTATTAGCGATATCTCAGAATGGACAGCCAGGGTAAATCACCTTCATTACTTAATTAAATGTACATATATATATTAGTGTGTATTACATTCCCCTCTTCATATTTCTATGATTTGCATCAAGGAAATTGCAAGGTTTGGGAAACGTGGTATGCTCTTAAACTGCAAAAAAATAAACTAGAAGTTATGCTCTTGTGATTCAGATAGATCCTATCTGCTGGTTTCCCACTTGTTTTTACATTCATAGGCAGTCTAAGCATATATCAGTTCTTGTTTTATGAGGTATCTACAGAATTTTCTGCAGTCTCTGGAATCTGACTGACTACACAGATTTTCATTGTCCAGCATTTTCCTATATTTTAGTCCTTTTCTATTAATCTAGTATTGTTAAGTGCTTATATTTTAAGTTCTCACCAGCAGGGGACACTTCTTCTTTTCAGATTGAACAATGACTTACAGAACAGACTCAGAAGCATTATGGCAATACATACATAAAAATGCCGCATATGAGTTTGCAAATGACAATATGCCATGATGCTTACACGGAAACAGTTAAATACTTGTACTAATCATTCATGTTTGTCATTTAGTTTTCCAGTAAATAAGAGTTCATTAGACTTACTTTATTACATATGGTGAAGATTTCCATCATTTCCAGATGAGATCAAGAGAACTTATTTCTCATACTTTTCTTGACTATAATAATCACATAATACATATTTCTTAGAAATCTTTCCTTGTTTCCAGTTAATTTTTAGTTTCTGGCAGTATATTCTGATAAAGAAGAAGTCCCATAAATGCAGCTTTTTGAGAAGAGCACATTGAATTTACTGTCTCATGTCAGTGCTTCCATTGTTTCACATTTATTTTCACCACTGCAAAACTACAGGAATGATAACTGAAACTTTCCTTTTGTCTTTGATGGGAAAACATGAAATAAAACCCCCAAGATCGCATATGCGTATGATAACAATGTTTCACTCTGTCCTTGAAGCATAATTTTCAACAAGAGTCTGCTGGCAAAAAGTATGCTGCTTTTATTGCTGCTACTAAAGTAGTTTTACTGACAGTGCTCCCAGAGTTTCACTGCAGAAAAAAATGAAGTAGATGAGAGAGAAAATACAAGTGTCTTATTTATAAAGACAAGGGAAGGGCAGAAGTTTTTCACTCTTTCCTACGCTATTTAAAATGATCTTGTTTGTAAAAGCTTTGATGCTTCGCTATAAAACAAATGATGTTTCAGTTCAATTGATTTTAATTTAAAAACTTCTTCTGAAAATAAGTTAACAAAAAATCATGAAAATGAAAAGTAACTTTCTGATAAAAGCATTAGGTTGCAGTACAAATAGAGCAGATTTACAAAACTGCTCTGTGTTGCTCTGTCAGCATTGATGTGAAATACAAAGAAATATAAGAAAAATAAGAAATAACAAATTTTTATTTTCACTGACTGATAAGTCATGGGAAGAGATGCTCCAGATCCCCACCCCTGTTTGGAAAGCTCAAGAAGTCACTTTTCAACAAGATATTCAGCATTACAAGCTGTTCATTGCTAAAATAACTTTTCTTCCTTATTTTTGAAGTATTCCCGATTTGGAGTTCCTACATTTTTTTTCAATTTAATAACATACTTCACAGTTACCGAATGCTCCAGAATAACAAGAAGATACTGAGATGAATCCTCAAACATGTACTAACACCAAAGCAGAGTGAATGTTAGTATTTGTTCAGTGTAGGAGAATTACACCAGGAAAGTTTTCATATTTACCCCAAGCTGATCAAGTAACAAAGATCCAACCATGCAAGTAATTTTAAATCAACAACTACATATATGTTTTTTTTTGCCTACAAGCCCTGAAATGTAAATGACTGCATAGACATAAATGTAGAAATCTACGGATAATGCATATTTCATAAAGTTTCAACATTTAGTATTTAAAATACTGTGCACTTGTATATTGACTAAAATCAGTCAGCCTTACAATTCTTCTTGTGTAAGCAATGATCATCTGCAGTGGCTTCTGAGTAGCAAATAACTAGACTGCAGGATATATACTCAGCCGTAAACAAAGATAGTCTGTTGAAAGAGTGAGGGATAAAACAAAGTATGGTAATCTAAAGGGTAATATATAGAATGTAAAAATATGCTAGAAAACAGTCCAGGAAAAGGGTGACTTTTTTGGCTCTTTTCTTATTCAGTAGGAATAAGATCTTTTTAATGAAAGCTACCTTCTGTTTTTGGCCACCTTCTCAAATAGATGAGAAGCCTTTCCCATAAATCGCTATTGTGATAATAGCTTTAGTCTTTCCCAAAATGACCAACTCAAAAGAGAAGAGGCATTTGAAGGAAAAAACTCTGGAACATCTTGTTTCTTCCTCGTTTTCACACATTCTAGCAGTTCTTGTTCAGTATAGAAGTTTTCTTTTAGTAAACCAAAAAAAAAAAAAAAAAGAACAAATATTTCACAGGGCTACTGCTCATTTATGTCAATACTGTACTGAAACCACTGTAAATTCCATTTCTCTTTTTGACTTTCTGCCTGCTGTGTCTTTTACTTACTATTTGGTATTCTCATTGATGTTCTTCCATTCTGGAGTACCTGAGTTTATTTTTATAGTAAACTGAAAGGATATTTTTATTGTAAATATTGACTAATCTTTTACTATTCTCACTGTAAAGAAACATGACTGTTCCAAACCAGTACATGTAGTACACAAGTATGTGCTGATAGGTAAATGGAGATTTACTTGACATATCCTTGTATTATCTTAAGTGATTAATAGCTATAATTATGGGTAGCAAACATCCTATTCCAGCACTGCTCTACTGAAATAGATGTTCATAGAATTGAGGGCCAGTGTAGATCTGAAGGCTGCTGAATTAAATATGTTACCATGGTAGCCGTTCACCGTAAACTGTATCAGAGCAGAGTGGACAAAAAGGTGTTTCCAAAACATTACTGAATTCTCCTATCTTTTTGATGAGTTTTTTAAGCATTATTTCAGAATCTGTTAATTCTGTATTACTTTCCCTAACTGCATTCATTCTATTTACAGTAATATGCAATGTCTACCAACACAGAAAATGCTGTCAGAACACATTTTCTGACAGTTCCCAATAGATATCCAGAAACTTAGGTTTCTGCAGGTGAAAGATTTGTTCAGTATAAGATTCTGAACCACAGCGTCTTAAAATTTACAGTTTATCGTTTATCTTTAGAGTGCATCATAGGGTCTGTCTTTTCTCCATTCAAAAAGAGAACTGAGAAACAGAAAGCTCTAGGTATGTGATGTGTGACACCAGAAGGAGAATGCTGGCGGATTTCTTAATTTAGCACTTACTAAATTGTATGGACCTTTTAATTGTATAGACAGCATTCTAACATTTTGCCAGTGATACCTAGAGATTGTACCTTGAATCTTGCATTCATTTGCATTTTAAAGTTAATTTAACTTAGAATTATCAAAATAATTTCAGCAACTGGCACCAAATCCAGATTTCCACACATATCTTAATGTTAGCACATTTTTTCTTGTGTTAATTTTTATTTGTAATCAGAATAAGAAAAAACATAACCATTATCTTCAACTTTATACTTATCTTCTCTGAAAACAAAAACTAAAAAAAAAAAATCAGTTTTATCAATGCCAGTTCTAGTTCTGTTATATTTATGGTGAAATTAATTGGCAAATCTGTCTGAGCGACTCAGTCAGAACTAATGAGAGTCAACCTGCTTCAGCAACTGCCAACGGAAGGATCATTTTGTGAGATCAGAAACTACCAATAGACTGAAAAGCCTGAATATATTTTTAATTTTACTTCTCACTTTAAGTCTTCCTTTTCTTTTGCATAAGCTTTCTAAATTTTTGTCTAATTTTCTCAGTTATAAATGAAAACTGATATTCCATCAGACATGATTCTGAATAAGATTATATTTACAAAGTTTTGGAAATGAAAAACTTAATAAATAGCGGTAGCTCATTTTGTTATGTTCATGTCTTTGGGCAAGTTTTAGACTTAGCAGAAGATAACAAACATTTGATGTTCAGTTAAGTACTGATTTTTGTATTAAAAAAAAAAAATCAAAATATTGAATGTCTGGAATGACCTCATTCTCTTTCTACAATGAAGAATGACAAAGAATATAAAGGTAGTTGCCAAAAGAATTTTAAAATCAGAAAATAATACCTGTAAAACTAAATAACAGATCTATATATTACCTTCGTACAGAGGAGAGAGAAAGGGAAAGGAGGGGAAAAGAGGAAAAACAGATGAAAACGAAAAGGAATGAAAAAGGAAAGGGGAAGGGGAAGGGAAAGGGTAAGAGAAAGGAAAAGGGGAATGGGAGGGAAGGGAAGAAAAAGGAAAAGGAAACTGTTCTTCTTACAAATATTTATTAGAGCAGCCAATTCACTCCAATTATATTTTTTGCTCTTTGTCTACTTCAGTTCCTGTAAGTAAGTTTACTATAAAGCCTAACTTTCTTACTTATCACGTTTCCTCAAATGCAGTGAGCACAAGAAATAAAAGCTTTGCAGCTCTTTTCTCTAACTCTCAATAATCAATCTCATCAGACCTGTTAGAACCAAAGGCACACAACACTCTTGCAACCCTCAACAAGGTGGTAATTGGCATTGTACATGCTGAAATTACAAAGCAATCACTACTTACTGCTTTGCCTGCCCCACTACAGCCAGTTTATACGTGTCAGTGTACACTCACACACTGAGTGACACAATGTGGATTAACAAAACAAGCAGAGAGAACTGGCCTTAAAAAATCACAGTTTACAGCAGCCATGTCCAACTTGTGTCCTGAAGGCCATATGTGGCCTGTTCTGAGGCCCCTTCTGCCCTGCAACATCACAGCAATAGCTCTGAGTTGCTGAGAGGCTGGCCCAGCCCCAGGCAAACATTTATTGCTCAGAAACAACCGAACACTGGTATGTGATTGGCACTGTCTTGGCTGAGACGAGGACTTGGGGAGAGTGCAATGCAGTGCCAAATCCAGTTATGGCAAAAAACATTTTACATTTTGATGCATTGGCTGAACATAGTTCTGTGAACAGAGAAAAATATGCAACCGTGCTTTCCTTTCTTATAGTAGAATTTGAGAATTAGTTTCAAGATTGTCAAAAAACACATCATATTTTTTGATGTATTTGCACCTCCATTTTTCCACAGTTGACATAAATAAATTACCTGTGAATTCTTAAATGGAATGCCCAGAGTTGCTATCAGATATTAAGTCAAAAATGTGTCCATGCCTCTTTACTAGTCTTGTATAAGACCTAGGTTACCAGATAGCTCAGTTTCAACTGGGATGAAGTTGCTTTTTTTCATAGTGTCTGGTGTGATGCTATGTTTTTGTTGTAGGAGAAAAATAATGTTGATAATACATGCATATACGTTTCTAGTTGTTGCTGAGCAGTGCTGTATAGAGCCAAGGATATTTTAGTTTTCCCAGTTTCTCATACTGTCGTACCAAGGAGAGGTGCCCAGGGAGCTGGGAGGGGACAGAACAGGGACAATTGGCTTATACTGGCCAAAAAGATATTCCAAAGGATATGACATTGTGCAGAAGGAAAGTTTTGAAAAGAGTTGGAGTTCATCATGCTCCATTTCTGCTACTCGGTGGATAACTAGGCATCAGTTGGCAGGTCGTAAGCAATTGCTTGTGCATCACTTGTTATATACATACATAAATATATATATATAAAAAATATATATATTTATATTGCCTTTTCCTTTTCTCTGTCTTACTATTAAGTTTTCTCTTAGCCTAGTATTTTACTATTATTATTATTATTATTATTATTATTATTCTCTCTTCCATCCCACTGGGAAGTTGGGAAGTGAGCAAACAACTTTGTGGTGCTGAGCCACCTGCTGGGTTAAGCCACAACACCAAAGAAAAATATCCCTTACTTCATAGTCACACTTTATTCATATAATCACTTTTTGGCACAAATGTATGTACATTTGTGAAGAGCTATTGTCAAGGATGAAGCACAGGAAGAGTAATATTTTATCACAAATCTCTGACAAACACCTTGAGAGCTTATTAAGAATGAACCAGGCTTCCATCAAACCAGACTGATACATTACTTTCACAAAAACCAGGTCAATCATCTCATTAGTTTTATGTTTCTATTGCTGTCTTTTTATATGTCTTAATTAAAAAGTTGAAATATAAGATGTTTCGCTACTTTTATGTATTAGCTATATTATATATTTTATATGCAGCTCAAGACAATTCCTCTTCACTCGACACGACCCAGGCAACCCAAAAAGTTGGACTTCTATGCCTTACAACATAGCATACAACACATTTAAAGCTGATGAACCTGAAAAAACTGTCAAAAATTTCAAACAAATATCATTTACCACTGTAAGACATTTAAAGAATCTATGATCTTGACAACCAACCACTCTGTATTTTTGAGAAGATTAGAAATAAAATTGATAATAATAGTACAAACACCATAATTTGGATTTCCATAAAGCCTTTGATAATGTCTCAAATGATAGTCTTCATCTTAAACAGAAAGCAAGAAAGATTCAGGTTAAACATGGGAACAGATAAAGAACTGATTAAAGTAAAGTGATTAGAAAGTAAAGTGTTGAAAAGGGTCACAGGGGAGTCACTTCTCAGATCTTTATTGCTTCTAATCTACATAAATTACCAAGATTGAGAAACTAGCTGTAGAATTGCCAAGTGCACTGATGACTTACAACTGAAATGAAGTAGGAAGTGGAAAGCAAAAGAATTAAATGATAATTCCCCCTGGATAATGGTTTACATATGAAATGGAAAACAAAAGTACAACATATAAAGCATTCCTTAGTTTTCATTACAGAAGTACAAGAAACCTGCTTGTAAATACTATCGTACACATTTCAGGGAAACTATCCAAACCTATACACCTTACTGAAGAAACTGAGAGAATGGGAAGCATTTTCTGTTTATTGTACTCCAACAGCAGAAAAAAATTGCAATTCAGAAAAACCTTATGATCATACCACTAGGAGTCACATCACTGTTCTACAATAGTAACTATTAGTCAGTATGTTTCCCTGCAGGAGTTTCAAAATGGAGAAAATATAACAAAGCAAGTCTTTCTTACACTAACACTACCACAAGCATAATAGAAAAGTAAAAAATTTCCATTGAAGTTTTTTTTTTTTTCCATTTTTCCAATCTCCTAATTTTTCACCTCAAGTAAAATGTAAAAATCATTTAACTCCAATGGAAAAAAGGAGGAAAAAAAAAAACACACATTACTCCACAAAGTGAGAAATTACTCTTTTGGATGTTATTATGTTTTATATGTAATATATATGAATATATAATAAAAATAAAAGACAATGAAGAAAATGTCAATTTGAAAAATCTAAACATACTTAATTCATTTTATTTTATCTTGTCTGTAACTGATACTTTAGTCTTGGATTTGGCATCCTATGTTGCCCCTATCCAAGTTTCCCTCGAGAAATTGTATTATTTGATATTACTTTGCATAGAGTAGTGACTGAGACAGAAATGGCAACACTCAAAAGAAGAAAAGAAAGAAATTGGGACGAAGAATTGCTCTAAGCTTTATTTCTTATGTGCAATGCAGATTTATAATTACATATGGTACATATGGTCATCAAGACAGCTGCATAAAGACAATGGAAGCATGAGGGTCTATAGTGTAGATAAAATTGCATTTCTATGTCTGTTTGAATGGCAGCTAAAGTAATAATTTTAAGTTCAGCTCTTGCAAAATATTTTCATACACAACACATACAAAATCAACATCAAGGGATGTTTGTATCAGAGTATAAGCAGATAATAAGGGGGGATATATATATATATATAAGGAGAAGTAAAGAGAAAGAAAGATGGAAATTACCAGTCATTCTGTTTTATTGCCATCCACCTAGTTTTTCAGTATTTGGATAATGAATTTAATATATTTCTCTTACAGCCCACCATTTTAGAAATGCTTTTAGTTTGATAGGCAGCTAGATATCTAATACAGATGGTTTCTATATTTAACATTCCATTGTTAGTACTTGCTTTGTTTTTTAAAGGTCATTAATGTTATTGATTACATTAATTTGAAAGCTTCTTGAATAACAGAGAAAATTAATGTAAAATGAACAGCTGCATGAGCTGACAACACACAAAATTGCTGTGGTCTTCAGAGATGACTCCTCATGGGGATTTTCCCCATTGACAGTTCAGAACAGCAGGAGCAAAAGAGCCCAAATAGAAACTTTCAATTAGATTTTTATGCTCGAGTAAATAGAAAAAAAATTGATCGTTTTTCCTTCACTTTTGTTAGTGACATCCAACAACTAGGCTGCTTCCCAGAGAGTGCCTAAATAATGAAAGCAAGTCTTTTTAGCCTTTGCGTACTTACACTAAGTACAAGAAACAAACAGCATGATAATTAATGGCATAGTATATTTTGTTAATCTAGTGCAATTCAGGCTTAGCATTCATTTAAGAAGGTAAAATATTCAAGAATTGTCTCCTGATTTTGAGTTTAGCCAAGTGACAAAAGCATCAGTTTTAGACATACACTGTTGTAAGGCAATCTCATGATATGTCTGGTCTTCCAAACAGAACCAGAGAACCAATCTAAAAACACCACAGCTTTACGTCAGACATACTGTATGTGTTAACAGAGAAATAACTTCATAACAGAACCCCAAGTAGCAAGCTTAGGCATTTCCCTTTACATACAGCTATTTGGAAGACCCTAGCTAGGGCATTGCTTAAAGGACTTTTTGGTCATGCTGTCTTTCAATACATGGATTTATGAACTCACAAAGTACAGCTACTTACAAATGCCATCGATAGTTATTTTTCTGCTTTGTTTTTTGTTTGTTTGTTTTTTGTTTGTTTGTTTTTTTAAATAATGTAGCATCACATTACAGAACTTTGGCAGGTATTTATGGAGGTGAGCATTATCCTATGCTAAAGGGGAAAGTCTGTGTGAATACTATTGTAATTAGCGTCAATTGAACCGTCAGCCTAGATTGACATCTGCACTGCACAAAAATAATTCATCAGTAACTCTCTGATGATGAAAACAATGCATTTGTACTTTTTCAATCTTTCTTGCATGTTTCAGTATTTTTTTTTTACCTTATTGATTTACATAAGTGAATATGATTGTAATCACAAGTGATAATGAAGACTAACTGGCCAGCTTTTATAGGCAAGAACTACTACTAATCCTCTACTTCTGGGTTTTAATACTTTCTAGGTGCGAAACACCCTTAATAAAAGTAAAATATAATAACTTGCTTCATCCCTTGATATCTGATGCTAATAAACTCTAAAAAGATTATATTCTTCTTATTATGTACCTGTGTTAAATTTATTATGTTCCTGTGATTACTACCTTAAAACACAACTCTGTTCTTCCAGGTTTTTATCAATTTTATCAAGGTAAGAACTACGAGTTCATCTGAGTCAACATACTTATAAAAACGTGGCTTAGAGATGGTGTTTATAGTTGACATAAAGTATTGTTTCTGAATATTTAAAAAAAAAATTAAAACCATTTCCTTGTGATAAATGAGACATTCAGGTGTATACCAGCATTATAAATTTGTGCTTTTGTTCTAGGTTTCCTAGAAATTATTTTGTTTAAAACTTGATATATAACTAAATATTCCTATTCAAATATGAGAGTGCTGGAAACATCTTTGCTAGTGGCTGTTTCCTGACTCCTTTGCACACTTTGTATACAAACGATGACAATAAGAACTTAACATTGCACTGAAGGTAAAATCTATTGTGAATTTATCTACACCAAAGAGCAACAATCTTCAAGGGGTTCAGAGAAACCAACATGAAGACTTGGAATCCTTGTGGAAGCCAGTATTGTCAAACAAAGCACATGAAATCTTATGCCTGACAATTGGATGCAAACACATTGGTTTCGAAGCAAAACCTAACAGATCACAGATTGGACCAAGAGGCACCTGCTTTGTTTTCACAGCACTGTGTCAGATGGGAATCACATCAGAGCCACACCAAACCACTGCAAATAAAGAAAAGCCTCTTATTCAGGTGTAAGAAGAAGAGTACAGAACAATTTAATAAGCTGAAGTTAGAATCAAAGAATGAAGTTACTTTCACATATTTTTCTTCACAGAAATGATCTTGGCTACAGCTTTAAGGTTAGAGATTGAAGAATAATGAACTCTGCTGCCAGTGATTACTGTTGTTTTTCAAGCTGACAAATATAAAAGGAATATATTAATTCCTTGCCACCATTATGAAAATATTTATGTCCACTGATTCTGAGAGCTGAGCTGAGAAATTTCACTACTTCTCTCATGAAATTTGCCCTTCTACATTTGGCTGAAAATACTACATAAATAGAAAGTATTTATAGAAACACTGAGCATCTGTGCTCATCAGCCTCTCTGTATATTGGACTCTTTGTATATTAGACTGTACATCTTAAAATCTGAAGTTACTTTCAGATGCCTTAAACCTAATAAGACCTCATACTTCGTCTTAGTCTTCCTCAAACTACTCCTTATGAATTTCAATTGAATAGCCCTATGAGAATCATTATAGAAAATAAAAACATACATAAACCTGGTATCCATATATTGAAACAGGAAGTAATCTCCCTATGCCAAATAATTTTAAAGATTAAGGCTTCAGGGTACTAGGAGAATACCAAACATTTAAAATAGGAAAGCATATAAGAGAGTTTAAGTGCAGTTTCTTTCAAGATGCACTTGGCAGTCTGTGATGGACCCAGCTGTTTAAAAGCATTTCTTTTGAGCTATTGGCATTAAAATAAACAGTTTCCTGAACTTCCATCTGAATTTGATAAAAATGCCTCAAGACACAAATTTCTATTGCCCCAGTTCCAAAAGTTTTCAATCATTTTCCAGCGAACCTCAGTGCACATATTTGCCTAAAGCTATACATTTGCTTAAATACTATCCTGAATCGTCATGTATATTTAATTTCTCCACAAACTAGTAGCAATTTTAATATAAATCTTATGGCAATAAAAATGTTCCAGAACATATTATGCACAGAACTACAAATGTTCATTTTTCTGTGGCTATACAGGTGATAGATATTCGGTGAGCTACAAGTGTCAGCCAACCATACCTGGCTATCCCTCTACTGTCAAATGCAGTAAGTACACCATCAGATCACAGAACACATTCTCTTTTCTCTTGGTCTTACAGAGAATAATGAGTAAAATTCCTATTTATTTATTTATTTATTTATTTATTTATTTTTAACCTAAGCAGTATTTGTCATTAACCTTGGAAAAACCTAATGTTTTCCAGTGCGCTGCTCACCTCTAAGGTTTGCACAAAGTAGCTACTACATTTGTAAGTGACTGAGGACAATGAAGGGATCTAATGATAACTGAGAGCACAAATGAGGAAACTACATTAGGAAAAAAAAAAAAAAAAAAAAAAGAAAGATATTGGGAGTGACTAAAGCATCTTTATGGTAACCAGCATTAAATTGTTCCTTCCAGATCTAGAAAGATGAGACAAAAATCTTGCAATATAGAGAGCACTAAATTTACAAAACTGACAAAAAACTTACTTTGGCATAGCAAATAAATTAACTGAAGGCCAGTAACTATGGAAACTGAAATGAGATATAATTTTTCCTCAAAAAGTAGGAAATGAAATTTACATTGCCAGCTCAATTATACTGGTTAAAGGACATCAAAGTATGATGCAGAATGGTTCATAATGCTATCCACAAGTATTAGATACTGTGATTTGAATCCTGGGAGATCTGCATCCCTTGCAGTCTGCAAACTAATTATAAATTGGCTGATACACCAACCCTATTAGGCTGTGTTAACATTTTGAATGTGTTTGCCCACTTTCACTTCTTTAATGCAAGTCCAGCTACTTTGAAATAAACAAATTTTGTTAATGCTACAGTTGTAAGCTATTTTGTAATAAAGGCCATCCTATGCACATTAATAATACTGACAAGAACAGATGGCAATTATTGCTTTTAACAATTATTTTTTTTTTCTGTTAGTATTAATTACTTAGGCTTAATTTCTGTTGCTATGTCCACTGGGCATCTATGTAAGATGCTAAAAATCTACCCAAACCTTTTCATCTCATTGAGAGCAATAGAATTATTACTAAAATTTAAACTTTACTGTCACTTTAACTCATTAGGGATGCATCTAAATTCATCATTATCGATAGCTGTTTTTAATGCTTTTCTTACACTGCTTCACAAAGTGAGCAGCATTCTTCTTGCTAATTATGTAGTTAAAACATCATCTGCTGTATTTAAAAATAGAGTTATACATAAAGTTAATTAAAATATCAGTCACATGAATCACTAGAAAGTTCTCTGCATCTTGTTAAGAGTACTGAAAAATCTCTGCTGATCAAAACCTTCAACCTTTGGCTCTCATATCTGTTCACTGGTTGACTAGATGATCAGTCTACTGTCTGCTGTGTTATCTCTCACTCTGGCAGTGTGCTTATGTTCAAGTCAGACAGCTGGGTTCTCTTCTGCAGTTGCATTAGCAAGGAAAGAAAAAATTCCTGAACAGTGTGGAATGTAACAGCCAATACTCTTAGCGGGGAGCTGCTTAACCTTTGTCAAAAGCTAACACCAAAGCCAATCTTAAGCAAGAACCCTTAAGGGCCCCTCAGCAGGGGTATCTTGCCTTCAGTTAAGCTTCACTGTCACAAGATCTTTCAGGTGGTAGTTTCTCTGCATTAATCCAGTGATCTGAAAGTACATTAAGGATATGATAAAATTCAGATCTATACATTCCCAAGCCTGACTACTAATGTATAGCTTCAGCAGTGTGAAGGAAAACCTGATGTGGATCATGCTAAAGCTAGAGGAAAAGATGCAATGCTGATAGAATTTTTTTTCTGAGGCTAAGCCAAACATGGAAGCATCAGACTAAAGGATTCTGCTGAATTCATAGGTTAAAAGCATGGGCAGGGCAAAGATTTCAAGATATTCCATTCACAACCGGGCAGATACAGCCTAATATGTCTGCACTAAAGTCACCTGCCTTGTAACTGGATTTTAACAATCTAAGTTGCAGAAGAACCCAAATACATAAAAAATTCTCTGAAATTCAGAAAAATCCAGGGGGAAAAACAACAACAATAACAACATCAACAAAGAACAAAAACCATACAACAAAGCCTTCCTTCAAGGCTTTGAACTGACACAAATACGCTTCCCTTCAAATGTTCCAAGAATTAGCTTCTATTTGTTTTGGAAAGTGGCTCTTTACTACCTTTTTGTAGACATAAGGGCCCTCTATATAGATATGTAAGGAATTTTAATTGCAGCCCAAGTCACTGTTGAAGCATTAACCTGCTTATACTCAAACATCTTGGACTGAAATTCACCCTTTGGCCAAGTCTCATACCGAGCCTAGAGATGATGTAGCATCACACACTTGGGGTGGGCAAACTGGGTGCTTTTCTAAGAGGATCAAGCACTAGATTAGGTCAGCCAATACAAGAATGTTTTCTCACTGAGAATATATATGTCCACTGGCACAGATCAGAGAGCACATCAGACTTTTTCAGACTTTTTTTCCAAGGACCCTTACAGACAACGTAGACACAGCTGCCAAGCAATGAAAGAATTAATATCCCTTCACTTCTATTCCTGAATATGTTGACTGCCTCATCTCCTACATTTCAGAAGAGGACATGGGAAGGGTATGACTAAAATGTAATGAGATTTTGATAGAGCAAATCGGGAAAAATATAAAAAGCTCCACTTAAAATATATTATGATTACTCATTCCATGTTGCTCATATTGGAACTCGCAAAGATCATCTAGGTCAACAGCCTGCAGATGATCTGCCTGATTAGAAAGTGAGCTTTCTGAAGCTGATGCATATACCTGTGCTCAGGAATTACAATTACAGATTCAATCAATAAGACAACTAACAAATGAAATGAAATGAATGAGCATAAAATACTTATTTCAAATAGAAACTTGTGAAAAAATTATTAAGGATTAAATTCTAAAATGCACTGCCTTACACTGAAAGGAAGAAGTAAAGGAACCAGAATAAGTTCTATTTTATTGTTCCATACTGAGAGTTTGTAAAAGTGATTACAGTAGTGAAATGAATACTTTCCACTTTCTGGCAATATTACATGTGGCTGAATAATAATAACTGTATAGCCAAGGACCCTACCCCATGACCTTGAAAACCTAGCAATTTTTATCAAGATCATATATGTGAGTTTCTTTCCTATGGAAAACAAGACACTTGAGCCAAGAATTATGGATAAGAATGTGCCCCGGAAAAGGAGAAATTCTGAGGTTTTAGCAGTTTATACAGCTAAATCACCATGACTTAAAAGCTCGGAGGAATTTTGAGAGATTTGCAGATCTGTTCACCATCATGCCTTTGAGATCACCTCACTTCTCTCCAATTTCATTTCAGCACAGAGTAGAATATGTCAGATTTATTAGAATCAGAAATGTTTTAGGCTAGAATTAGATTTCTAAATATTAGGTCACTATTCTTTTCTGCAGGTTTCTAAGAATAGTAATTTTCTGCAAGTTTTTAAGTATGGAAATTTCCAGACATCTTCATATAGGTACCTATGATTGTACTTTTCTACAAAAATAATATACATGTCACGGCACGCTTTCTGCTGCCCTATGAATTGTAAGATAGCAGTATATAGCTTTTCACTATTTACCTTGCTGCATGAACTTGATCTTCAAAAAACCAAACCTGATCAAGACTAAATGTTAAACTTTTCCGTTTTACGATATTTGTCAATGGAAATTTCTGTCTTACAGTAGAATTTGAAATGATTTAACCAAAAGAAATTCTAGCATTGTGAACTAGTTCAGCCTAAACAACCATTCTGCATCTTGACACATATTAAATTCTTGATTTAACTATTATTCTTGATTAGATATCTCAAAAGCAAAACAGAAAACCCTCTTACATTACTCTTTTCATCAGTTTATGGTGGTCAAAATTGACTCCTTTAGGCTGTATTTTGAGACAAGATAACAGTGACAGAATCTCTCCTATGGCTGGGATGTCTCTGGATGACCTTTGCTATGTCTACTGGGTTATAAAGAAATGGATGGGTCTATCTCATTACATTTGTGAACTTGAAATTGTTGTATAGGATTCTAAATAAATACAAGAGAAGTCTGAATGAGTTTGTAAAATAGTTTTAGAAATACCTTATATAATGATCTATAATCTAAGTAGACAATCTAGCATCCTTCATTCAATCTAGCATCATCCATTCTTGCTTACATGCCTGGTTTCAGGAGATTTAAGAGGTAGTACACCATGTTATTCTATGAAGAATTTTTTGTACCCAGCACAATTCCTCTCTGGAAAGATGTGATGTAGTAGTGTAAATCAGTTTTAATATGATTCTGGAAATACAGCCAGGGTATAAAGGTAATTAGTCTCACTCTATTAATACTGTGATTAATTTGAGTCAAAATCTGATTTCACAGTCTTTCTTATAGCTCCATGTAATCTTCACAGTGTTCACTGACATTGTTTGAATGGCTATAGAAGGCAAAGCAAACTAAGTCCAAATGATCTAACCTGTATTTCACAACAGTCACTGCATGTTAACATAAAAGGATAACCAGAGCAGCAAAGACAATTCAGTAAATGTTATACGTATTAATTCATTTGTTCGGATTGTAAGATTTTCTCTCTCTTTACAAAAAAGGAAAAATGATTATGTAGAAATAAATCTGTAGAAATTCAATCTCTTGGATAAAAAAAAAAAAAAAAAAAAAAAAAGCGAAAATATTGTACTGAAGTCACCTATTATAACCTTTTCCAGAAATGGAAATAATCTTATTGTTTTTCAGTTAGCAGATAGGATTTCCATATTGGCAGCTATTAGCTTTGAGCTTACACTTGTGCTGAAAAGAAAAAAATGGTCAGATACATTGATGGAAATTTACTGATATCTAATATGCTAATCTAATTAAACAGCAATATATTTAAGGGAGAGTACAAAGGGAGCATGGGAGTCTACACTACATCTAGTGTATAGACTGTATCAAAGGACTGCTCCAAAAGTAACACCTCCTATTTTGTTATGTTGGCTGGCAAAATCAGAGGCAGATGTAGGTGGCATGGCAGCAGAGGTTGAACCTTCCCACTAATATTCCTTTAAATTTTATTGCTGTGCAACAAAGCAGGGGGACAGTCTGAAAAAATGGTGTCTGACATGCAAGTGTGTAGGAAGCAAGGGTGTGTAGCTGAATTTCTTTATGCCAAAAAAATAACACCCACTGGCATTCATCAATGCTTGCTGAATATAGAGAACAAACAATGGATGTGAGCACAGTGAGGTGGTGAGTGGTGTGTTTCAGCAGTGGCAACAGTGACAATGGGTCACCTCCACTGGTGCAGATTTTTACTAGCACAGCATGCAAACTCTTGTATATTTCTGGCAAAAAAAACGAACAGCTAACGATGGTGACTGTGTTGAAAATACTGTTCTGTAACTGACAATTTGCTCTATCAAAAAAAGAGAAGTATTACTGCATTGTTTTCATGTCTGCTGTAGTTTCCACGGAAATAAATAGGAAGCATTACTTTTGGAGCAATCTACATATTTAGAAGTGTGTGGTCTGAGTGCCTCAGCCAGAAACAATGAGATAATCAAGAGTACCTTGCAGTTCACTGGACTCGGGAATCAAATGTTACTTACTTGTATGAGACAAGGTTTGTCTCATAAAAGGGTAGTGGCATTCTCTCCCAAGGTAGCCATTATATGGAGACTTTCTAGGCATCAGTTTGCTAGTTAGAAGTGGTGAGCAATTGCCTACGCATCACTTTTTTCTTCTTCTTCCTTTACATACTAAGTTGTCTTAATCTTCACCCATAAGTTTTTCTCTCTTTTACCTTTCCAATTCTCTACTCTCACTTGCTGGGGTGAATGAGCATTTGGTGAATGTTTAGCTGCAGGCCAGGGTCAGCACTTTTACTACAACTTACTCTTTCAGCTTAAAGTACTCATTAATAAGTCCAGTATTTAACACATATTTTCAGTAACAATAACAACAATGAATCAACAAGTAAAAAAGCTCAGAGCCCAGTTGTTTTGGATGCTTGGAGTGCTTCTAAAATAGTATTTTCAAAATGATTCACTTATGCTGCCATTGTAATGCCAAGAATAATCTTCCTCATTCAGAGATTCATGAAAGAATATTGCACTTTCCACAATCATTAACATAACCTTCCTAATCATAGGTTTGTCTAGGAGGTGGATGGTCTCAGCATTTCACTCATAACTGATTATAAGAGCAGTCTATTACTCTAAAAACAACATTTGCTTCATAATCTCATTGCTATTAAATTGCTATTTTGCATTCTGTGCAGTTATTCTATGCATAAGTCTTAAATCACCTCATGAAACTGATGAAAACTATCCAAAAGCAATTACGTGGGAAAATATCTATGGACATTCTTGAGTGTAATTTTTTCTGTGTATCTTCAAATATCATAAAAAGTACCCAAGATTGGCAATATTGCACCTGAGGCTGTCTAAAATTGCACAGATGATCCAGATTTACAGCTCCTACCATACAAAAGTCTTTATCTCCTGAAAATTCAGATACATATTTTGATAGTGCTGATCAGGTTGAATTAACTGGAATCAGGTAGAGACTGATAAAGAACATTCAAAAAGAATGTGCTTGACAAGATATAGTTATTATCTGCATGAAAAATGAAGTTTGCATTTTTCTCTACAAGTGTTTTCCACAAAGCTTAAATCTAGCAGTTAGCTCTCGCAAATGCAAAGCTTTTGAAACACAATCTGTGCAAAAGTTGCAAAATTTTGGATTGAGGACCAGTGGTTAGACATTCCTGCTGCTCTCCACTGTTGGAATTATTGCTCTTTCTGTTACAGCCTTAGTGCAGATGGCTGCAGAAGACACCAGTATAGAAGCATTTATCTGCAGAACCACAGCATCACTCATGATCCCTAAGGATTGCCTGTCTGAGTGGCTCTTCAGGTTCACCGGGTTTCCAGATAGCTGGAGTATTGCTGGATGGAGAATTTGGAGCCACAAAGAGTGGAGAAATGATAAGATTTACAATGAGTACAGGAAAGAAAGTGAGGTAAGAGAAGATGTATGAATGTAGCGAGACACATTTTTTTGTACTTGTGACAGAATAAACTAAAAACACAAATGCAGATGCCTTAACTATACTCAAATTTTTCCATAATTTTTGTAGTCTCTTCCTTTCTTTATTGCATCATCTGGCAATCAGTATGCATATGCAAGATAAGAAAAACTTGTATATAATTGCAGAGCCATGTGATTTTCTTCATTTTTTACACTTTTTACTACTTGTGAAAAATCACAGTATTTTTTAAATTCACATAGCCTACAATGTTATTATGTAAAACAGCAGAATGAATTTCCCCTAAATTCATTTTTCAGGAAATTTATGTGCAATCTGTAATATTTACACCTGTGTGGCAGCAGATAATGGTGACCTGGTATCTTTCTGAATGACAAAAATATTTTGGATCTATGGATGTAAAGTTGGCTTAATGTTAAGTCTTGAGCTTGAATCTTCACTACTGCAGCTGAATGACTGTAACCTAAATTAAAAAAAAAAAAAAAATTATAACAAGCTGTTGAAATAGGAAAGCAGGGAACAAAATTTGGAAAAAAATATCTAGGAGAAATGCTGAAATAAACAGTAAAGACTAAAGTTCTTACACTGAGAAAATTAGTGAGAGAGAATAGATTTATTTATTTATTTATTTATTTTCGAGTCATACATTAAAATATGAGGGTTTTGTTAATAAAAGGCAGGTAAGATGAGCTTTGTTTTTTTAGGTTAATACCATCGTACTGGAGGCTGGAATAATTGCTTTGATAAAATTTCATTCAACATTCAATGACACAGAAGTTCCTTAATTTAACAGAATCATTCAAGATAGCATAGTATATACTGCAGTAAACAAAGCTGTCCTTGTGGTTCATTCTTTGCTGCTGTAGGATGGTTTCCTATTTTCTGCATGAAATTGCAGCACTTGTGTTACTGCAGTGCCACACTTTCTCCTGCATAATATTCCAAGGTAGTAACTATGATAATAAAAGTAAAAAGTTTGCTCAGGAAAATAAATTACCAAATAACCATGTATATTTCCAAGATCATTTTATGACTCTGATTGTTATAATTACATGTAAAAGGTTCACAGATTTTTCATTAATGGTAACTTAAAATGAAAAACAAAACCAAAAAACTACAGTATTTCTTGGCCTGATATCAACCTCTTGATATAAAAATCAATATGTGACAAAAATCTCAATCAAACTGAGATAATTCTCCTGCTAAGTTTCAGTTATGTACAACTGAATATTATTTGCCTAATAAGAAATTTAGAACCTCAGAAGTATATGAGAGATTCAGGAGTGAACTAACCAGAAAGCAGAGCTCTCCTGAGCCAAATAGAATGACTACTGAAGTACTTTTATATTAAATACAGGTACGTTATGAAACTCATTTTATGGTAAAGTACACTTTTAAACAGCATATTGCAATAATAAGATTTTCATAATAACATGGTACTATATTCTTACAAGTTTTTCGTGCAGAAATAATTTAAGCATTATATTTATTACATACAGGTAGCTTGCCAAAAGCAAGAAAATAATTATTAATTAAAAAATCCTTATAAAAATTACAAAGATAATTATTCTTCTTCTAATGAAGGAGAAATAAAAGTATTTTGGAAATGTCACATTGCATTAATTTTTGTACTATATCAGTTTTATTTTACAGTTTTATGTTTACAGTTTTGCTTTGAACGAATGTTCCTGAGTATACATTTCTGTGTTGTCTGTTTAATAATACACGAACCAATTTTACCTTCTTTTTAGATTTTTCATTTAAGACTGTTGTACCTCTGATAAATATAAAGAAAATAAATTAGTTTCTACTCTGGAAAAGATTTATTAAAAAATTACATTTATATAATCTCATTTTGTGATTTTCTACTTCAGATTTTCATTTGACTGTAAACAATGCCTAGCACAAAAATCAAATTATTACAAGGATTATTACGCATTTTGCTTTTAAAAATATTTTAATTTCACCAAGTAACAGTGACATGCTACATAATCTGATGAAGTTCACTCAGTATGGAAATGAAGAACAGAATCCACAGTATTCTAACAAATTAGACTATGCCCAGTACTATTTCTACAATGCCTAAGAATTCTAATGTTTAATATTGTCCTAGGAAACCATGGTCTAAATCCTGGAAAATAAGTCAGTTCAATTCTAAAATTGATGAATAGTTCTATTTGCATATTTCAGGAATTTAATTGAATCCAATTCAGTTTGAATGAAATTTCAGTAAATGGACAATCTAGATTCTACAATGTGCATGGTACTTTGGATTGGTTAAGAGAAATCAAGTATTTTGCTGAGTATTTTGATAATGACTTGAATGCAACCTAAACAAAGTTTAAATCTGTTTTTTGGAAGAAATGTTTAGATCTGTGTTTCATACTAGTATAGTACTACTGAAATCAGTAGCATGACACTGAAGGTAAAAACTGTTTTCAAGGTTCTCATCTGCACTAAGTTTTGCCCAGTCACAGAAAAGAACCAAATGTACTATTCTTTAACTTTCGACTAACACTACAGCAAACAACAGCAATATATTTCTCGTTCTCTCCCTAGTTTCTGAAATAGAAAAGTTTAATACTGCTTTCTTGATATCAATAGTAAGGAGGGAAACAGGGATGGAAAATAAAGAAAAAATTACGCAAAAAAAGTTTTTTAGATGCGTTGATGCTTCTTATTCAATTAAATCTGAAATATCGATGTTTTTTACACAGGTATCTCAAATCAAGAGTGTTAATAAAATGACTAGAATCAGTGCTGCCTTTAAACTATTTCACATTTAACAAAATAGGGATAATAATAGTTGAAAAAATACTCAGAAATTGTTTTGATTTTGGTGAATGTAATGGAATGAACTGTGAATTATGAAAATAAAGAAACACGTGTAATACTAATATTTCTTTAAATAAGCTTGAAAAATCTTACACGTATGTTTATGTCTCTAAACTACACTAAAATAAAAGCAACACAATATAATGCTCATTTCGAGTAAAACAAAACAACTAATTTGAGACTATGCTCTTGCAACTAAGTGCCTCAGGTTAACAGTCACAGATGTGCAATTTTTCTTCTATTCAAGAACCTGCACTGTGTTTCCTGCACTTCCCTCTTTCTGAGCTATCATCCTACAACTCAGTGAAAAGGACTCATATCTAATGCAGATCTCAGACTTGGTTTTAAGAGTAAAGAGGCATATCAGTAATTCAAAAATGTTTAAAAGCACCTACAAGACAGCTCAGGATATCACAACTGTTATCTTGCTGGCCCTTCAACACTTGCTATACAATAAAAGGAAACTTATTTAGTATAATGTTTCTTATTTCCAGACAGCTTTGCTTTTTCCAGTAGATAGCCAGAATTTTAATATAAAAGACATCAGATTAAAAGTATCACGTATTGCTGGTATGAGAAAATTTGTCCACAGCAGGCTGATAAGGTCAGAATGATATGGCCCTCTTATTTAAGAGTATCATTCTGTATCCTGAAGACTTTTCCTAATGAAACGTCAAACTGCTGGCAAAAATTTTCAAGCTGTCAAAAAGTGCAAGTGAAACAGTAGTAAAATATAAATGTAGTTAATGCACACAATGAATGGACTATGATAAAAAAAAGCTACCAATTTTTTATTCAAGTTCCAAACCTGTGTAATAATAATTCTGTGTACTAAACAAGTATATTCTGAAAACAGTGGAAACTCACATTTAAGAAAGTATGACTAACAGAATTTTCCAGTAGCTAAAAATTTCAGATCAAAACCAATTCAGATTGTTACACATAGATTTTGTCTCCTTGCTTTATCAATTTTCTATGGAATGTTTGATATTCCTAATTCCAAATGATCTAGCAAACAATCTACCTAAATTCATTTTACTTGTGTATGATATACAGATTCTTTGTGATTTAACCACTGATTTGACCAAAGAAACTGCTGTGTGGACATTTCTAACATTGGGCAACTTGTCACTGTGTCCTAAGCAAAGGAATCACAAGCTGATGAATGACAAAACAACTGAGAAGCCTTAGAACACTTATCAATTTAAAATCAATTCAAGTTCAAGCTGTGTAATCTTTGTAAAGTCTCCTTTCCAAAATGAAAAGCAATGACAACTTATATGTTCCAGTCATGGGTTATTTTTCTTTTTAGTTAAGTCTTCCATGTCAAATAGACATGGTGACCATGGATGCAACCATTGATAATATTTTAATACATTTTGAGAAAAGAAAATAACAACTTTTGAATACAAGAGTGGCTAAAGAAAGTCCAGTCTAATCTATAGTACAAGTCAGATTCAAAAAAACTGTTGCAAGATTGCATTTACTTTTTTTTTATTGCTTGTAGTTGCCACTATCTTGCTCCTAAAACATTCATTTCAAATACAACATAAGTGACATTATTTATGTCTAAACTGTTTATCTAGTTAACTAAAAATCACATCTTGTTTACCGGAAAACATATTTATTTCTTCCAAACAGTTTTTTCTAATACTAAACTGTTTTCTATCACTTTTAAGTTATTTAGTTTCCTCATAAGAAGTACCAAAAGCAATAATTCATTTTGCCAAAGACATAGCTACAAACAGATTTAAAATGTTCTTTTAATTCCTATTGAAATACATTTAGACTTTTAGCCAAACACAAGCTACGTGGAAATGTTGAGTTTGAAACCACTCCTATTGATATGAAGCACACAGGATGAGCTGAAACAGCAACAGCAATGGCTGGACTTGTGCTCCCTGAATTCATAAACTAATTACATAACAAACTGCTTTTATGGGAACTGTTCCTTTTAGAGACAGGTTTTCATTTTTCAGCTTTTGCTACAGTAAAGACAACATATTATTTCACTACAGTTAACTTGCAGCTTTGTCAATTAGACAACAAAGAGCATTATAGGAAAGTTTTGAAGTTCTTGTAAGAGAACATGCAGGCATTTTCAAAGTAATAGTGAAAGAAATTTTACTACTGCCATTTCAGCTTCATTCCCAACCTGACATTCATGAATTATTTCCTAGACAAGGTCTTAATAATCACTACTTATGTGCTAATTTTGAACCACAACCTCAGCTATGTAAGCTGTGATAAATCTGTTTTTTTCTGTGAAGTGATACTGACATAAAGATCACTGTAGTTGCTCAGTAGTAAAACTGGTTTTGAGTTAACTCCTGCATGTTAAGCTAGGATAGTAAGAATTATTGTCAGGATTAAGACACGGGTAAGTGCTAAGCTGTAAACAAATAAGTAAAAAGAAAATATATCCTTACACTTGAACTATGGGTGGAAAAAAACAGAAGTTATCAGAAAAATACAACAACAACAACAAAAAAGACTATGGCCATAGTAAGATACAGCAGTTACCAGGGTACAACCTATTCAAAATCAATCATATTTTTCTATTATTCTCACAGGCAGGATGGAAAATTATGAACAATTCTGTATGAATGGGAAAGAAACATCATATTCTAAATCTATGCATCTGACTGCAGAAAGAATGCTGAGTCTGTGTTCTGGGCACTACTGGGTCATAGAGAAAGCCAGCTCTTGGGACAAACGTCAGGGGCCCCTGAGGCTGTTGAATTCCACATTATGTATTGTTCTCTTCTGCTGAGCAGACTGAGCTCTGACGTGAGATTAATGACAGAGTACCCTCTGGCTGAGGTTTCTTCACTCCATAGTTAAATAAAAAGGCCAGGTCACTAGAATAAATTACCTCTCAACAGAGGCAAGAGTAAGAAGACAGTATATATGGATACACAATTTGAAGATATGCTGTTACCCAGACACTTTTATTTTTAAGATTTACATGCATATGTAAAAGTTCGTCTATCTATATACATGGGAAATGATCAGTGGAATATTCCTGTCAAAGACAGGGTTAAGGAGTGTGGCCTCTGAAACACCGGCCTCAGGGTTACAACATGAGTTACTTCAAAGTGAGACTTTGCAGTGGGTGAAGGTTTGGAAAATTACTGGGGTTTCCAACACACAACATTTTTTAAAACCAGTACAAGAAGGGAAAGTATGCTGGGCAGTCTGGAACTGTTACGGCAGTATCTAAAAATGAGCTTGTGAATGACAGGAGGAAGAGGTGGAGGAAGGGTAAATAGGAATTACAGGAGACTTGAACTGTCTGAAAACACAGGTTATTGTTACTACTTAGAACTAACTGGTTTCAAGGCTGAGAACAGCAAGCTGCAGTTTTCAGTAAATTCCTCTCTGCACATTGAGGGAAAGAACTAAATAGCTGGTCTAAACCTTCCTCACGAAAGCCGTGCTAGGTTAAACAGTTTGGGACCTTTATTTTTGCAGTGCAGGCATACCCCTAGGTGTTTGGGAGCAACAACCAGATGGTTTGAAGCAGAGATTTATTAAGTGTCTAAGATCTAAATTAATTTTAGGTTGAGATTAGAGTCTAACAAGGTAATTTGGGATTGTCCCTTTGGCAGGTGTTCATTGCTAGTACTTTTCCCACAGAAACCAGTTCCTTAATAGCTTGTGGTTACAAATGGAGGAAAGGGAAGGCTCTGAAGAAAGCTGGGAATAACTTGTGGGTTTTCTGCCAGCTGATAGTGAAGAAGACTCCCTTTGCTAATATCTGCTTAAGTTTTACACAAAAGGAAAATGTTTACAAGTTATGTCATGATTTTTTACCTTACGCAACTTGCACAAGCAAGGCATAAGTCTCAGAAGTTCCATTAATAATCTGGGGCAGGATGGGAGGCAAGAGAGTCACTTTCCCTAAAATTGCAGTGACCGAGGAAAGAATAGGTGACTTGCATTATTTTTATAACTCAGTGCAATTCCAAAATGAATTAAAGTTTCCAGATAGTTAAATCCATCTGAACCACCTTTATTTTAATTTTATGGTATAATAAAGAGAAGTCTTCCATAGCACAATGTGAATATCAAAAAAGCATTAAAGAAAAAGTCCAGTTTGCTGGCTTTATGTCCCGGACTGTAAGAAATGGAAACAGATTGCATTGTTTTTTTTTTTCCCCAAGCTGTTAATTACTAGAAGTTTCTCCTATCAGCAAGCCAGAAGCTTTAGTAAAGATTGCTGGAAAATATACTTATGGGATTACAGGTCTGTGTAGAATATGCACATACTTTTTTTGGACATATTTTAGTGTAGGTAATTAATTACTTAGAAACCTCATTTCTTTCATACAAACATAGCTATTGTAAGAGTAGCGTACAGCACAATTGGAAAGAGAGTAAATTGCAGAGATTTAGGAATTCTGACTGCTCCTAATATCAGAATCATATCACTAAAAAGAAAAAAAAAAACCCACAATCCACTGTTCTATTATTTTCAGCATCTGTCTGCTTTAAAAGAAAAATCAATGAAACATGATAAAATATGTATACAAGGAGAAAAGGTGAGTGATTGGGTTAAAGCATATTTATATCCTGGTGTTTTATTGCATTTTTATTTTAGTCAGAAAGAATAAGCAGTAGGGCTAAGAAAAACACTTTAAGCTTAACATACTACTACATGTTGAATACTAAGCTTAACGTGATATGAACATTGTCCCATTTCTCCTTCCATTCATTGCTAGGTTAGAGTAAGATTCTAATACCACTTAACACGCAAGATATTATATAGATTTATTGATGACAGAGGATGTCACGGACATCTCTTCTGATATACACAGTGGAGCTGAGGAATCCTCAGCAACGAACACATCAGAAACCACATAAAGGATAAATCCCCCTCCTCCCCTCAGATCTTCTATTCATATCTCGGATTAGGGAGCAATCGAGTCGGTCGACTGGCTCTTTCACTGGTTGACTGGCACTAAGATCACTTGGGGCTTTTTAAAATAGTGAAGCTTAACTAGTGAGCCAAATTTCAGGAGTAGTGCAAGGCAACTTTTTTTTTTAATTGATTAGGTAATACGGTGAGAATCCATTAACAAACTATACTATCATCTCCAAGGTATACAAATGAGGAAGAACACCAGTGTAACTAAAGATGTGAGTTATTAAACTGATCCCCGACTTTGTTCTGCTTATACTTTTCCTAGTTAATAAAACAAGGAAGTAGGGAAAAATATCCTTCTAACTCATGCACAATTCAAAGGAAGAATATTCTAAAAGGATAGAACTGTTACTAATTTAAGGCACTGTAGAGAATTTCCAAGCAATGGAAGTGATGGAGCTAATTCCCAAGCCCAAGAGGGTGAACAATAAAAGATTGATGTATATGTTTGCACAAAACTGTGTGAGTTTTGGCTTCGTATTACACATAAAAACTTAAACATGTTTGTTATTTAAGTTTTGCAATACTTTTTTTTAATCTTCACTTTAATTTTGTTTTGCAATTTCACTGCTGTCATGTTTATTAACATTAGCTGTTGCTATTCCTTGAAAGTATTCACTTCTATTCAATCTTGTAATGTCACCTGAAAAACAGTGTTGCTTTCCTGCAGAGCAGGACTCCTTGTTTATTCTTCAGTTTTATACTGTAGCAATAAATTAAAACAAAACTACTGATCAAGAGTATTGGTTTCATGTACTTTTAACTTTTTTTCATTGTGATGTATGTCATAGTCTTCTCTCTAAGGACAGTAAAGGGCATCATGTGAAGAGCCGCTAATACATTTATAACGCAAGTGTTTAAAAAATTTCATAACAGAAATACTGAATGATACTTTCAAAAGGCTTAGACTACTATTACATATGGAACTACAAAGTCTTTCAAAATTGCTATCCATTCTTTTTGATCAATTAAGTTAGATTAGTTGCATGAAAATGCAAAAAAAAAAAAAAAAAGAAAGAAAAAAGAAAAGAAAAGAAAAGAAAAGAAAAGAAAAGAAAAGAAAAGAAAAGAAAAGAAAAGAAAAGAAAAGAAAAGAAAAGAAAAGAAAAGAAAAGAAAAGAAAAGAAAAGAAAAGAAAGAAAAGAAAAAGAAATCCTCTATTTTCTCATAAATATTATGCATCCAGTAAACACAACTGCTGTTTATATCCTTGGTGTTTGGATCATATTGTGGAAACACTGTCTAATACAAGTAAATACTGTCCATTTACTGGGGCCTTACATTACCTTTGTACCACACAGATACAGAGATATCAAAATGAGTAAAATATCAGGATAAGATGTCATTTTGATATCACAGAAACTAAGTGAAAGAAGCAGGTGGATCACTTAAGAATATAACTTAGTTGCTAAGCCACTAGAAATGTTAGCTACTATAGTTAGCAATAAAATTGACATTAAAAAAGGAATTAAAACATATATTTATGCTATAAGTAAGTTTTGCAGCAAAGCAGTTTCTCTCTCCAGTTTAGACTGCAGTGCTTCTTTAAATACTGTAGTTTTTTAAATGACAGTAATGCTGCAATGCTTTGATATAACATGAACTATTGCATAAAAGGTTTGGCTTTTGACAGCATGCAAAATGCACAATCCAGTATATTCCTACTTCTGTTTTTTCACTGGCCATCATTTTTTATGTTCTCCAGGTAAAAAACTGGCTCCTACAGGACCTGACACAGTGTAAAATTTCAGAACATTTATCAAAAAATTGCAAGAAACTTGTTCAGAACATGAGTCACATACTGTAAATCCTTACATATGGAATAATACTCGTTCCAAATACTATAAGACAAGCTGACTTTTGAAATAGTAACAGTGAAAGCCAACCCAATATGTTTACTATAGAAATCCTTAATAAATACATTTTCAGGTGAAAGCTGTTAGATAAGATTAATATTTAAAGAAGGATGAGGGATGAATTGAACACCTATGCAAGTGTAAACATGGATTTTCTTAGTTAGCTCTTTATGTCATGAAAGTGTAAGTAAATCAAGAGAACCTCAATCATTTTTTAAATAAATTCATGTAAAGTATGTCTGTTGAATTACCCTGAGTGGTTCTTTTAAACATTGATATGTATATACTATCCATTATGGCACAATAATTGGCTCCTGTCTGTACAGTACTCTGCTGCTTCTTATGTTTTCCCCATTATTTTAATTCTTTTTCGTTCTATCCACACATACACAACAAAGTTCTCAAAAATCTGCAGTACCACAGAGCTGAATGTACCATTTGTCTTTCCAGCTGATGTAAGAAACAGACCCAGATTCACCCAAGTGTATTTAATAGATCTTTTTCAAAGAAATTTCTAAATGCCTAGATTCCTAGATTTCATGGAAATCCAGATGCATGGATTTTGACCGAATCAAGTGAAGAAACAACATTCTGCCTTACCCTGGGTCACCCTGAGCAGGGAAAAAAATAGTACATAGATAGGACAGAACTTATTTTTCCAGCTTTGGGGATGAAAAGAAGGAAGACTGGAGAAATTGGACAGAACACAGAGTGTTAAGAAGACTAAGAGGGAAGAGAAGATTGATATGGTGAAAGTTAGAGGCACAGCAGTAGACCATGAAATATAGTTGAGACTCAATTCCTCCCATCTTGCTTCCACTTTGACTTTTCAATTATCCTTACATAAGCTCTATTATGTATATAGGTGAAAGAATGGTGAAGAGGCAATCGGTTACATAATGTCACACTTCCACTTTGAAGCTGAAGTACCATCAAGGCTCAGAAAAAAATAATAAAATTTTCTCGGTGAAGTAGATTTGGCGATTTCTTACAGAGGACAGAAAACCTATTTGCTTCAAAAGCCCTTCCAAAGAATCCAGTTTAGAAGAAGAATTTCAAACAAAGGCAGGGATAGTGATAGCACAGAGGAAAATACAGAAAATATGCTTTTTTTGCACCACCTAAGAAGAGAGTGGCTAATGGAGGGATCTAGCATGGCAGAAGGAATCTTACTTTTCTGAACACTCAGAAAAGGGAAATAAAGAACAGGAACTGCATTCTAAGAGTTTGGGGATGCCTCCTGTTTATATAGTATATATTTATATAGTACAATTATATTTTCTAAAATATATTCTGAATAATCAATTTATTTCAATTTTCATTTGACTTTCGGTTATAGAAATTCATGCAGAAAATAAAGAGCAATAATATTTGCTGAAAATAGCAAAATCCAGTGCTACAGAGAAGTTGGGTCATTTTTTATAATACTATATACTATGTACCATTAAATATAAATTAACATGAGCATGATAACATTAAGCAATTGTACAAAGGAATTCATAGAAATGCTAAAAAGCATTTAAAATACTAGTAAATGTGCATTATTTCTCCTTATATAATTAATTGCAATGCTAACCCATATGTGTGAAATACATGAATATCTTTGGGCTATTTACTTTTCACGCTCTGATATTGCATTTCAAGCATTAAATACACTTCTACAGATGTTCTCTATGGTGTATCTTAAACAAAGTATCATTTGCATTTAGTATCATTTCAGCCTAACAGATTTCTGCAAGTAAATGAGCAGGTTTTAACAAACTGCTTTGTCCCTGGCACATTCCTCGGTGTCGCAAGACATGGCAGAGAAGTACACAGATAAACTAGTGAACAAGAAGTGAGAAGCATGACAGAAAGTATGCATTCTGTGATACTTTTTACCTGCTGCAAATGTCAATGTTATCGGTAGGTTCAGATGCCTCACTAGATGCTAGGGATGGCCTCCAAATCAATACAGCGCCATATGCTTTACAAAGAGATTGCAATTACTGACTTGCAAAGTACTCACAAAATTTCAATACTAGGTCAATATACTAAACACCTCTATTCTGATCCATGTTGTGTAAGCTCAAATGAAGAAATATATTTTAGGCTTCTTCAAATAGGCTACAAAATATATGCAGACATTATAATAATTTTTTTAAAAAAAGCAAAAATGGAGGAATTGTGACAGTGCACAGCGAAACCCCTCATCTACATTTAAAATAAATAAAACATTTAAAACATTTTCTATGAAGCAAAGGCCTTTTTCATTTTAGTGCTTCTTTGTTATATTTTGGTGCATTTTTACAATTTCATTTATTTTTGTCAAGTGAGGATTGGTTGTATATAAACACTCTTCAAACTTACTGTCTACATATAAACAAATAGAAAACATTTGGATTTCACAGTATTTTAAGTGGGAAACTCTATGATGAGTGAAATAATACCTTTGAAATAGATTTAACTATTCTGCACACAATTAAGAACAATTTCTCTCTCTTTTTAAAGTGCTATTTTTTCTATTCACTAACAGAGTAGGGTGTTTCACTATCAGGGCAGTACAGAATTCAGCAGCTTTTTAGTGTGGAATTCAGCCAGTTTCCAAACATAGACAACAAAAGCAGACCCATAGCCAGTTAGCCTCGTGTCATAGCTGGGGATGCTCTGCCAGCTTTACCAGCTGAGAATCTCCATCAAACCTAAGTATGTGTTTCTTTCAAAGGAAAAAAAAAAATTAAAAACTGCCAATTCCTACTGAATTATCCTGAAAGAACAGTGCCACCTGCTGAAGCCCTAACTCAATGAAAGCATAACTGTAAGCAAAAGCTTGGATGCTGCTACCCTAAGTGTCATACTGATTTAAGGCAGAATTGCCATTCTCATTCCCAGAAGCACTTCTATGTTCCAAAGGAGTTTCCCTTCCAAGTTGAAGCTACCTGCTCCCTCTCAATTTTGTAGCACTGTAGCTGCCTCACAGACCAGCAGCAGAAAAATCCAACCTCTTTACTGTTAGGCAGTTCTCTCTTTGAGCAAAACTATTTTAGGTATCTGCAATGCATATATGACTAAAACGATAGTATACAGTTTTAGCTGTCATCAAGCATTCAGATATAGGATGTGGAAGATTAAAAATATAAAATAGAATGGTCTACGTTGAAAAGGACCATAATGATCACCTAGTTTCAAGCCCCCTGTCACAGGCAGGGTCACCAGCCACTATACCAGGTTGCCCAGAGCCACATCCAGCCTGGCCTTGAATGCTTCCAGGGATGGGGCATCCACAACCTCCTTGGGCAACCTGTTCCAATGTCACCACTCGCTGAGTGAAAATTCCTCTTAATATCAAACCTAAACCTCCCTTGTCTTAGTTTAAAACCATTCCCCCTTGTCCTATCATTATCCACCCTCGTAAACAGTCATTCTCCCTCCTTTTTATATGCTCCTTTCAAACACTGGAAGGCCACAATGAGGTCTTCTGGAGCCTTCTCTTTTCCAAGCTAAACAAACCCAGTTCCCTCAATTTCTTCAACCTTTCTTCATAGGAGAGGTGCTCCAGCCCTCTGATCATCTTAGTGACTCTCCTCTGGACCCATTTCAAGAGCTCTGTGCCTTTCTTGTGCTGGAGGACCTAGACCTGGATGCAATACTCCAGATGGGGCCTCATAAGAGCTGAGTAGAGGGGGACAATTATCTTCCTTTCCCTGCTAGCCACCCCTTTTTTAATGCAACCCAGAACACAGTTGGCCTTCCAGGCTACAAGTGCACACTGCTGGCTCTCGTACAGCTTCTCATCCACCAGGACCCCCAAGTCCTTTTTCTGCAGGGCTGCTGTCCAGTGGTTCTTCCCCCAGTTTGTATAAATACTTGGCATTGCCCTAGCCCAAGTGCAACACTTTGCACATGGCCTGGTTGAAACTCATTAGGTTCTCATGGGCCCACTTCTCCAGCCTGTCCAGATCCCACTGGAGGGCTTCCCTTCCTTGCAATGTATTGACTGCACCGCTCAGCGTGGTGTCATCTGTAAACTTACTGAGGGTGCGCTTGATGCCATCGTCTATGTCATTGATTAAGATGTCAAATATTTGTCATTTTACTAAATTGCTCTGAGTAACAACTGCAAAAAATTAAATTTCTAATGCACATTAGAAATATAATTCCTAGTTTAATCACACTCTTTGGCCATTCACAGACGCCTATGGTCATTTGCTATAGGTTTGGATCACTTCAGAGTAATAGATGGACATTTACAAAGATGAAGAAAGGACTCCTTTTGCCTCCTTTCAGTGTGCTGCCAAGTAAAGGATGCACTTGAGGAAAACTGTCTTCTGATGCATGTTGATTGAACCAAAGCTATTTAAAAAGCAGAAGATGTTCTCTGGAAATTATTCAAGAGAATGGTTTGGGTTTGATGGAGTGTCATATAACAAATATACAGAAGATATCTTCTCTTGTTTGGAGCCACAAAACTGAGTGCAAATTGAAATCTACTCCCATCTCTAAATAGACATTAGGAAAATATTAGATACCCAACATCTCCCTGTATAGATATTTCACAGAAAATATATCTCACAGAAAACTCAGAATTATGTTTAAAAAAAACTCCATAGAGTGTTCAGGAAGAATAAATATAGATTAAAAAATTGAAATGTCTTGCTAAATTGATTTCTCTCACTCAATCTTTAGAACTCATAAGAAATACAAAATGCCATCAAGTCTATTCGTGTTTCTGAAGTTCAGAAAATTCATAGATAAATATGAGGTTTTGACAGGGCAGGAACTACTGCCCTAGTGAAATTTCATATAAGGGAATTAATTTAGCTAGCTTCCAGTGTGAATTTATGCAGACCCACCTGGACAATGCTGATGTTAAAGAGCAAAAAACTATTGGAGTCAATGAAAGAAATGAAGTGAAAATGACTTCAGCGAGGTTTTCAAATGTGACGGTCTCAAGTACAGGATTTATTATAAAGTATCTCAGAACAAGTAAGACCAGACCTGCAAAAAGACTAATGGATGCAAATATGGCATGGAGCTTCTGAAGAATTACTGAATTAGGAATCCCTTGTTCTACCTGTGGATTGCAAAATAAGATAGTTGATTTTAGAAGAAAGAAAGAAAGAAAATAAAAAGGTAAATTTCAGAGTAGCTGTATCTTTTAAGAATGCTTTACCTGTGAGACAAACAAATAAAATATTCTGTGCATTATTAATAGAAAGTAGAGCTCTGGAATTTTAGTTATCACTGTAATACTAGTTAATAATAGCAAGAAACCTCCCAGTTTTAGATGCAGCATTACAAATCCTATGAACAAAAGATAACATTTAAATGAATGGAATTGTAACTAGCAAGTAGATACACAGTTCTACTTCTGGGACATTCAAGGAAAGGATAAAAACAATCAACAGTGGATTGATGGTTGAAAAAAATATACGAAGACATTACTTCAAATGTGTTTTGTAAATGATTAAATCTCGTGTTCACATGCCTACTTTTCCATTCTTGTGTCATGTTTGCATTAACACAGTTTTTACAGAATCATTAAAAATATCTGATGACAAATTTATGTTTAAACACATTTCCTCTCCATCCAAAACTACCCTTGGCATGTCTAAAAATGTCCATAATCAATTAATTAAACATTTCAAATATATGAGTAAATCGAATCTCCTAAAACCAAAAAAGTAAAAATATTAACTTTACAAATGTGTAATTGTAAAAACAATCATACCATGACCATTCTTGAAAACAAACAAAACCTTATGCGAAATATTTGCATAGACCTAATGAGGTAATTTTTTGCATTCTGACTTTGTGCTTACTATTATGTCTGAAGTGTTTGAGGAAAAAAACAGCAGCCAATTTATATTTTTGACGAATATGTTTACTGTGATGTTCGTTTGTACAGAGCATTTAGAAAAGCAGAATCCAACATATCTAGCTAAAAGAAGATATCACACTCCATGAGAACATCCACTCTCCTTTCCTGATACTGTCAGAGCTTCTACCCTTATTGAATATAAGACTGTTATTGAAAATCGAAGTACATTTTTTGGTCTTGACCATTACTGCATGCTGAGACAGTGGTCTGGGAATGATACAGAATTATGCAGTTTTGCAGCAGTTTGAAAAAAAAAAAAATGTATTTAGATTACAGTAGTATGATAAACATGTACAAGTTTGAAACAACACATTTTTGTTTTTCTTGAAACTTGCAATGTTAATTCTGTAATTTGTTAAACGTTCACCACATAGCAACACATGCAATTACTGGAAAGAAATCAGTATGCTTAAGAAAATGTAAACTGCATAAACAAGCAAAATGATAAAGTGCTCAGTGCATGTCAGTCACCTAGAATTCTATGAAATATCACCTCAGTAAAGAAAGGAACAAGACAAAGTACAAATGTTTAGGTGCTTCACAGAATGCACTCTGTAGTATATGTATCTAGTTTCAAAGTGCACAAAGAAGCCAGACAGATATTTATATATTGCTATTGTACACAACATAATTTTGTAGACAAGGACAGAAAATGTTAACTGATATATGGTCTGAATCATATATCATAAGAAGGTTATTTATTGAATTACTGAGGCTGGAGAATAAAAAAGATTCATGAAACAAATTTAAGAGGGATGACTTCATAAGAGTATTAAGAGGTGATATGATGGACATAGGCAAGATATAATTATCAGTCTCAATAATAAAGTTTGACATACTGATAAAAACTGCTGATTCATATTTCAATTCAAAACTAATGGATCTGATTAAGCAGTCTGATAATGTCTGCGTCAAATAGAATGGATATGAGGATTGTAAGAATCATCCTGATGCATGTAATGCATTTGAAATTTCATTATCAGACTACAAAAATAGCTTTTACATAATCAAGACATTCTAATTCTGCTCATAAACAGTATTTCTGGACACAGATCACCTAAAGACAATTATCATTTTCTTATATCCAATCAATGTAAATTTATCTCCATTTATTTATTTTTTTTTAATTTTTTTTTTTTCAAGATTTAAAATATATTATTCCAATGGTAATTTCTAATATTTTTTCAACATCTTTACATTTTCTCTGGAGTTTTACATCACCCCTTTCCAGTTTCACAAAATCTTCACTTACCCATCACGGCATAAATATCAGTGGGATTATGCAGTTGCCATGGTTCCCGTGCAAAGTATGGAGTCTGCCCCTGACTCCACTGCTTGGGCAAATGGCAGAGGTTGCTGCTTCTCTCTTCTGCACTCTAACAAAATTATACTAAGATCCCACTGTATTATGTACAGCAACACAAAAGGAAATGCATTTTTGCTGTTACGACCATCCAAATAACATTGGAAGTGACTCTCTCAGATACATGTTTGAAGACAAAGTGTACAACACAAACAGCAGCTGAAAGTATAAAACTAGAAAAGGTGATGGCTTTGGAAAGGTTGACAAAATAGCTTGATATGCTTTTTTGGAAAAAGCATGTCAAGACCAGAGATAATCTGTCTTCTTCACAAACAGAGGAAAGCATTATTCTTCTTCAAAGACTTGAATGTAATTTCAGAAAAAATTGGAATTTAGAGAATAAGAGTATTGGTATCGGAAGTGGGGTTGTGCAGCTTCATAGGTTAAAAGCTTCAAATAAAACTAGAAATAGGCAGAGTGCATTTATGGGGAGAACTTCAAACTAGAAAAAGTGTCTTCCAACTCAAATCTACATTGCAAGTGACAGATAAAGTACCTTTATACTTTCAACTGCATTGTTATAACTGCAGTGACATAAAGACATTTCAACTACTGTAACAGCAAAGTAGATTAAGAATCTTAATATAAATTTCGACAACATAAAATGCTTAAGAAAAGTGTGCAAATTTGTTTTCTGCCTTAGTTTTCAGTCTAGGTCTTGTCACATGCATAAAAACATAATTACACAGACAATATAATTGTTTAGATCGCTTAGAGCTCTGTTATCACATCTAACTACATGGTATTTTTTTTCACTATTAAAGAAATATCATTATTCTAAGCACAGAATGTAGCCAAATTTGTCATAAGCATATTTTCCTGCACTATTTTCAGTTGCTAGCAGCACAACACTATGCATTACTTATATCACTATTTTTAAAGCAGTCTCTCCTGTTGACATTATTTTTCAAGATATGACATACTCAAGGGTATGCTGGGATGTACATCATTAACACATCTGTCTCATAAGCATTTGCTTTGATCCTGAATGGATTACACAACACCACAAATGTACTTATTCTGGAATAACATACCATATTGCTGTAAAATTGGTTTTAGCATTCTCTTGCGAATCTAAGCAAGCTCAACTTTTCTGAACCTGGTTGTATTTCTGAACAGGCATCAAAAAAAATTACTTAAAGTAACATTAAAATTTCTTCTACAATTCAGTAGAACTATCATTTCTAGTGGTATAACGGTATCTACTGGTATCTGTTTCCAAATTTGTCCTATGAAAAAGAAATTAGTAATAGTTATACCTCTGTAATTTACAAATGTTATTATATTACTGTGTATGTTCATTCAAAGCTGAGGGGAGGACTTCATTTACCAAATACTTTTGCTATCAGTCCCATGGGGTTTACAGTTTCTTCATTTTATTATGCATAATTTCACACAATGTAACATCAAGGCTAAAACTTCAATTTAGTTGACTTCAAAACAGACTTCTTTCTTTCACTACAAATTTCTATCTGCACCCACAATAGACACTTCTACTCCTGTCTGAGAAGTTGATCAGGAGGCTGATTCTACCTTTTTGTTTAAAGTTAATTTTTAACCTAATCAGATTATTGACCGCATTACCCCATGGATACAAACTCTCATTAAAACAAAGGAAAAAGAAACCACATCCAAGTATTCCTCTGGAAGGTCACAAGGGAAAATAAGATCAATGCTTTCAATATTTCTTTTCTGAAACTACACTTAGGAGACAGCCAGATCCAGAAAGGCCTCCAACTTGATCTCTGTTCCCTTGCAATCAGAATTCAATACATTAGGATATGTAGTAGGAGTAAAGGAAGAAAAAGATGCTTAAAGGCATGATGAGTACAGATGCTGAGAAAGCTGTGCTGACAACAGCCGCAAGCAGGATGCTGAAGATCTGGGAATGAATGTGAATCAGAAACATAGGAAGAGAAGAAAAGAAACTGGGGAACTGAGTGAGAACTTGTCAAGCACTGCACCCCTAACTGTAGCTACAATAGAAGATGTTGGAAGACTGAGAGACTCTTTTCCCACATGGCATCTACTTTTCTTCCATCATTTCTTCCAGTCCTCACAAAACCAATACTTGTTTTGCTTCCCATGCTCTTCCCTCAGCATGCTCCTACTGCCACGGCTCCTAATTCAGTCACATCTGCAAACTGGTAAGGAAGTGAGTTGGGCCAGAAAATGGGTCTGAATGACCCAGTGGAAGGACAACCTAATCTGGCCACTGACGATGGACTAGGAGGCAGGAAATAGTGACTATCTTCCTCGAGAAAAGCAGAGACCTGTGCAAGGAGGACACCGGTCCCTGGACTACCCAGCTCCTCCTCCACCTCTCCCCACCAGGCAGCGGCCTGCTTTTTCTGTGATTAGTAATGGCTTATTGATTTTTTATTCTGTCCCTATGCAAGGTAAAAATAAAACTCCAGCAAATAAGGCAACAACTGCAACAAAATTCAAAGTGCCTGTGAAGTTATAAATTAACTAGTACTTGGACAAACGGATGCAGCAGATGCTTAATTGTCTTTTTTGTTCTTTAAAGTTCATAACTTGCTCTTGCAAACAGCAGGTATTAAAGTAAGAACTCAATAATGAATTCTCATTCATTAACTCTTCTACGAAGTTCCTAATAAAATATGCACTGGATCTGTATTCAGAATCACAGGAAAGGCCTCCATGCCAAATAGACTCATAATAATATCAGTAGGTTGCAAAGAGAGACAGCTATATGATTTGCAATGATTTTGAGGCTATCTACTAATAAACACATTATTTATTTGTGATAAATGCTAATTTCACTTACTATCGGTCATGGATAGTTTAAATAAAGATGACTTACATTTTTGTTTATCAGAGCAACAAGCTGCCAGGAGCTTTAAAGAATATATTAAACTAGTAACTGGGATTATATTATGCTCATAAAATTATAAAAGAATTAATGTGGTGTTCACATTTACAATAATGAAGGCCAGGTCCATTTACAATGACCTTTTGATGCTCTCTCTCACTCTTTACCTCCTATTACATCTGCACACTCATGACATTTTTCACAATTCTTAAAAAGAGATATTCAGTCCACTTGTGTTAGAAGGGCCACATTTCAATTTAGCTATTATCAACCATGCCATTTTCACACTACAGTAGAACTAGTGGTTTTATGAGATATATTAGACATACTTTTTTTTTAATCTTTCAATTCCCAGTCATTTAAGAGAGATTGCACTCTCCACTTGTCCATAGGCTTAGTGACTGTTTCTTCCCCATATTAGCAATTTTTACATACAAACATAACATGTATGATTCCTGTTCACTGTGTCTACAATTCACTTCAAAGAAAGATAATTTTTTGTGTTGAGACCAAACTTCTGGAAATAAACTGCTCTACACTTTCAGAAGTTAGGATGGACCTCAGCTCTGCTCCTTATTTCCTGACACAGAACTCCCTCTCTTTTTGCAGTTATCTTGGCTTTTATCTTTACTGTATAGGACTTGAAATCATCCAGCCACTGGACCTCACAAGAAAAAACACTGTCTTGTCTTGTGCCACATTTGAAAAAAAATGTATTAAAGGGACAAATATTGGCTAAAGCAAATCATAAACATTAATATATTACTGCACTTACACTTCTCTAGAGCTAAGAATTTGTTTAGGCTCCACATTTAGAGCATCTCATTAGCTTACTACCAATGGAAAAACAGTCCTTGGTCAAAAATACAGGCTGCCTTTGTTTTCTTCTTAAATCAGACTGTCAATCATATATTGGATTTCGTCATCAGTTAATTGCAATAAGAAATGAACCATAACTAAAAACCACAGCTATAATGATTATAACGAAAGGAGGATAATTTCTTCCAGAAAACGGCAGTGCATTTTACATATCACATGTCAAAAAAAAAAAAAAAAAAAAAAAAAAAGGAGAAAAGCTGTTTTTTTTCACAAACTCGTGGTCTAAGTGTTCAGGATGCTGGATGCCTCAGGAAAATCTCCCTGGGTATTCAATTCATCTGTTGTGAAATATTATCCAGATTGCTATCATCTTAACAGCTTGCTAGTAAAACTAAAAGAAAACAATTTACTGACCTCATATACACAGAGTATTTCCTTTGATAAGCACTACATATAGCTGCACCCACAGAAGCTGGTAGATGAGAATAAAATTCAAAGAGCTGGAAAAATATGGTTTTGATAAAAACTGATATGATGAAACTTCCCGAGATATTTTTGTCCCACATACCTTGCTATTGGATTTTTATTTTATTTTATTTTATTTTTGTTACTCTGCTCTCAAATATATATGGCTAGAAGAGAGACATCAACACATCAGTTTTCTCAGTCGTAATCCACAAGTATTTTAAGATACAATTTAGAGTTCCTGAATACGTGAGCACTTTCTTCAGCTATATAAATTTAGCTCTGTACTAAGCTAAGGGAATGCTATAGCTTGGAAGATGAACGAAGCTGACAAGGGCAAAAAACAAATCTGGAACGAAACTAGTAAAATATACTCCCAGAGGATGTTAAAAATGACTATCAACATGCATGTCAAAGTTCTTGTTTCCCCTCATATCCTAATTATATTCCACAGTTGCTGACACAATTCATTTTTTTACATACCAAAATTGCAAAAATCTGCACTAGGACTGTACAGCAAGCTGCTTAGTTCTTCACATATTCTAGTATTTGAAAAAGTTTTTTCTTAATTATTTCTATTGCTACTAGTATAAGAGGAGTTGCCTGCATCGGTTTCTAATGGCAGCTATAACATTCTGTCCTTGGAAATTCCAACATTAAAACTAAGTTTAACAGAACATCAATTATACTCCATTAGTTATTTAAGGTATAGGATTGTAAGATTATTTTTGCCTATCTATAAGTTTTAGGAATAAGAAGCATCTTTGTACAGAGTTACTTGAATGAAAAAAAAAAAAAAAATCTGATATGCATAGTTACATAACTTTGTGAAAAAAATACTGAAGTTTCTGCAATTTCATCATTATTACATATCAAACTGAGAAGGAATGGGAATTCTATTAAAATCACTTAATTGAGTTTATGCAAAACTGTGCAATCATATACTTACAAGAATGATACCGTTCCTCAGAATTCTAATCATGAAAATAGTAATTTGTTTGGATGAAATACATTAAATTAAATTTGTTCAGATAAAACTGTGATTTTACTGTAGCATCCACCATGACTCAAACTCTGGGAATACATAACTTGATACTCATTTTTTTTACATCCTCTTTTCCAGCTACAGTATCTGCACCAGAAATACATATATCTTTGAAAAACAGATGCTTTCAAATAGCTGTTGCTTTTTAAGCACAAAGAACTTGGCTCTTGTAGGCTGTATGCCTATCTTCAGCTCAGCTTAGACCTGATGAGGCACTTGTACCATCTTCAGTGAGTGAAGCCTTTTCCCACAGTAATGAAAAAACTCCCGAAGAAAGCAGATGGTGCTCAAGAAAACACTTTTCAATGAAGAAAGGGAAATCCTAACTGTTGAGTTAGAAAAGTTTCCTACTTGATTGAGAGTTGAGTTTTACCTCAGAATAGGATATTGGAAGAAACAGAAGCTCTAAGAGAGAATGAGAAATTTCTCTGCATGTTCTCTTTCACAGAGAAAAGAATTCTTAAGTGACTAAGTTGATCTTTCCTTAAGGTTATCTGAACATCTGCTCTTGTTGTAGCAAAATAACAACTCGAGTGTCATGCCTTTGTTCTTCAAGTTTCAATTTTCATTTATTCTACATGGAAAAAATATAAAAGAATTCTAATTTATTTTGTATGATATTCCTTGCTAGTGGAGGGTTTGGCTTTCTTTTCCTTGAGAGAAGTGGGACCTGCCTGCATCTTCTGTTCCAGCAGAGTAAGGGCTACATCTTACCAGCTGCTCCATAGAATAAAAGCAAAATAATGGAAAACAGAACAAGAAGTTTAGTTCTTTATTCTGCAGCTATGGGAAAAAGACTGAAATTCTGGAGTGGCTATTATTTGACAACAGCACACTTGTTGGACAGAAGAGCCATGATAAAACATAGCAATCCCAGTAGGAGTTCTGCAACATTTATACAATTATACCAACACTTAAAGACTGAATACAGCTGTGTTCCTTCCAAATTGAAGCTCTCCTATTTTTAAGTAAAAAATTATTTCTACATTTATATACATTTCTAAACATTTTTTCTATTTGTTAATAAATACATTTTGTTTTCAAGTTTTGCTTTCATGCCCAGCCAGTAAGGTTTATCTACGTGAATACCAGTTTCTCAAATCATTGTTCTGCTTAAGTGTAAGAAAGCGAATAAAGAGATCTGTTCTTCTAAGTCTGATATTAAAAACTGCTTAATGAACACTTATTCAATCTCTAATTTCCTTCAATATATAAAACAGAATATATATTTAGTGCAATAAACCTTTAAATGTATTCGATCTATGCTAAAATAGGTATATATTAAAACCCTATCCTGGTCACAGCTTATTAAAATATGTGACGTAAAAATAAGTTGTATAATTTGAGGTTCAAATTGTAACCTATTATATATATTGGAACGCTGCTAAACCTTGATTTTTATTTGTGATAAGTGAAATTAAGCACACAACCAGAATATTTCAATACTGATATTAATTCTGGAAGGATCATATGAAAACGGCAAATCTACAAGAAAAAAATACAAAAATTTAAGAGTTTGTTGCAGAAAAGACAGTGTACGCTGTTTCAATAGCATTTGCGTAACTGGTAAGAAAGTCTTATCACACATCTTTTGACATTCTATGAAGAAAATCAGTAATTCTCCCTTTCCATGTCTCCCTTATTTAATTTCCAGCCCAACATAATTAGCTAATACAATAAGAATACTAACTTCAGATTCAACAGTGGCGTACATCTATAATAACACCTATTTCTGTGGATCAACTCCAGATTTATTATTAGTTATTGTTAAAGCAAAATCTGAACAATTAGCATCATAACTTTGTTAACGCTCAGAAGAGCATCAAAGCCCAAGCTGATGTTCACACTAAATCGAATCTGCCAGTATCTGATTTTTATAGCTCCAAAGAAAAAAAGCAAACAACTTTACAATAAAACCTCAAATACACCTTGAGCAAAGCTCAATCTATGTGTTGCCTTTTTTTGTCTCCAAAGCAGAGGGAGGCTTTTGCTTATGTTAAATTCTGTCTCCTCTTTTAATATCCAATCTAAACTGAAAGAAGTTTAGAAAGGGATAATGAGAACAAATAGTGGCAGGAATCACTCCAATATGAGGGAGCACTAATTTCAGTATATCTCAGTAATAGAGATGGGACAGGCAGGAAAAACCCTCCTAGAATCATAGAATTGCTGAGGTTGGAAAAGACCTTAAAGATCATCGAGTCCAATCACAACCTAACCATACTACCCTAACAACCCTCTGCTCAATCATGTCCCTGAGCACCACATCCAAATGGTTTTTAAACACATCTGGGGATGGTGACTCAACCACCTTCCTGGAGAGCCTATTTCAGTGCTTAACAACCCTTTCTGTAAAGTGTTTCCTGACATCCAACCTAAACTTACCCTGATGCAACTTGAGGCCATTTCCTCTTGTCCTGTCACCTGTCACCAGTGGGAGGAGACCAACCCCGCTCTTGCTGTAAGCACCTTTCAGATATTGGAAGAGAGCAATAAGGTCTCCCCTCAGCTTCCTTTTCCCCAGATTGGACAGCTCCAGATCCTTCAGTTTCTCCTTGTAGGGCAACTCTCCAAGCCCTTCACAAGCCTTGTTGCCCTTCTTTGGACCTGCTCCAGCACCTCAATGTCCTTTCTGTACTGAGGTGCCCAAAACTGAACACAGTATTCAAGGTGAGGCCTCACCGGTGCTAAGCACAGGGGCAGAATTACTTCCCTAGCCCTGCTCACCACACCATTCCTGATACAAGCCAGGATGCCATTGGCCTTCTTGGCCACCAGGGCACACTGTTGGGTCATATTCATCCAGCTGTCCATCAGTACACCAAAGTCCCTTTCTATCAGGCAGCTTTCCAACCACTCCTCCTCAAGCCTGTAGGGTTGCCTGGGGATGTTCTGACCAAAAAGCAGGACCCAACACTTGGACCTATTGAAAATCATGCAGTTAACCTTGGCCCATCGGTCCAGTTTATCCAAGTCCCTCTGTAGTGCCCTTCTGCCCTCAGGCAGATCAACACCCCCTCTCAACTTGGTGCCGTCTGCAAACTTACTAAGGGTGCACCCAATCCCCTCATCAAGATTGTTCATAAAGATGTCGAATAGAAGCAGCTCCACTACCGAGCCTTGGGTGACACCGCTCTTGACCGGCCACCAACTGGATTTAACTCCATTGATCACAACTCTTTGGGCCTGGCCATCCAACCAGTGTTTCACTCAGCAGAGCATATGCCCATCCAAACCGTGGGCAGCCAGCTTCTCCACAAGAATGTTGTGGGGGACAGTGTCAAAGACTTTACTGAAGTCCAAATAGACCACATCAACAACCTTACCTTCATCCACTAAGTGGGTCACATTGTCAAAGAATGAAATCAGATTTGTCAAACAAGATCCACCATTCATAAACCCATGCTGACTGGGCCAAATCCCCTGGTTGATCTTTAACTGGTCCATGATGGGTCCCAAGATTATCCATTCCATAACTTTCTCCGGCACTGAGGTGAAACTGATAAGTTTGTAGCTACCAGGATCATCTTTCTGGCCCTTTTTAAAGATGGACATCACATCTGCAAATCTCCAGTCCACCGGGACATCCCTGATTAGCCAGATCTGCTGAAGAATGATGGAGAGTGGCTTGGCAAACACATCCGCCAACTCCCTCAGCACTCCAGGGTACAATCTCATGAATCTGAACGGAGTAATTCTCTGTTCTCAGAGTTCTAAACTTCAGCATTGTGGATTTGCATACTCTGGTATTGTCTGCTTCTTTCAAAAAGCATAAATCAAAGCAAAGACTAGGAAGTAATTAAGAACATGTAACAAAATAGATAACAACAGATAACAAAAACAAATAGCTAAAAATACTGTATGAAACACATTGATATTTACTTGTTTTAGGTAGGAACCATTACCAGTGTGCAACCTACTCAATGAAAATGCACTAATGGAAATCTAAGATGATAGTAAAACTGTTTAGCTGACTGCAACATCATACACCAGCTATCAGGGATAGAGGCATTAATCTATTGCTAGATTATATGAAAAATGCATTGTTAGCCTCCAGCTTTTACTACTGTGAATGTATCGAGACCTGAATTATTGACATTAGCGATACAGAAACATGTAAATAAGATAAACATGAAGATAGGTTTCTACTAGCTACGAGTAATTTTCCTGTTTCCCATTTATAAAGTCTAACCACAAAATAATGGCAACATAGTTTAGAATAGGAACTTCTTCTGGAGCACTAGGTCTCATAGCTGCATACAAAAATGAGCAAATCCAGTTTGATTTGGAAACTCATTTTTCTTAACACATGCATAATTACCCTTAATTATCTGACCTTAAAATAACTAGTCATAAGACTAACTTCATCTTGGTTTTTATGTATAAATAGTATTTTAAAATATTGATCCAAAATATATATTCCAAATACCTACCAAGCAAATTTTAAAAATGTGTTTTTATTATTTCAATGGCAATATTTTTCCCTGCACCATTGAAAAATAAGATCCCACTTGACTTATGAGAATTATTCTGCCTTAAGTGAAAAACAATTGATATTTGTTCTTATTGGTAATACAGAAGTTATTGGATACCGTCTCTGTCAAACAAACCATACATGAGAATTATGAATGCCATAGTTTCCTTTTGGTAGGTACTTTTAAGTCCTATTATTAGAAAGCAACCTCTAAATGCAGAATAAATTGTATGTCACTAACTTGTACACCCAGCTTTAAAAGAATTATTTTATGTTTATGTAAATGTTCATACAAACATGATTTATGAAGAGGACTAAGTATTTTAATTTTCAAGATTGGTAAGCTGAGACAGACAGTGTTTGCTAGAACTGTAGAAAGCCCTTTGAGTTATCTTTACTCAGTGGATGGTGCGGTGCTGTATTTTGGATTTGGGGTGAGAATAATATTGTTATCACTCTCTGATTACTGGTTGATAAGGAGTTACTGATGAGAAGTTGAGCCAAGTACCTTTCAGCTCCTTCACGATGCCCTGGCAGCAAGGGGCACAAGGAGATGGGAGGGGACAGAATCAGGACAGCTGACCTAAACTCACCAAGGAGACCAAGGAGTTGTCCCATCCTACATGGCATCATACTGAACAGTAGAACTAGGATGAGTTGGCAAACAGACACTTCTTGGCCGGCCATCAGGTGGTGAGCAACTGTGTTGTATAGAACTTCTGTATTATTATTTTCCTGTTGTTGTTTTTGTTTATTGTTTTTTGTCTTTTTTATTTAACCATCCTTACCTCAATGCAGGAGTCATCACACTTTTACCTCTCTGATTCTCTCTCCCAATCCACTGGGGGCAGAGAGAGATGGGCAGAGTTGTGCTGAGCTGCCTGCTCAGAGTAAAACACAACACTTACCCTCCCACATCGTAATCAGGGAATTCAGAAACATTTCTGTAAATGCTGGCTGCCAGTGGATCAATAAACTCCAAATGAAGTTTCAGATAGATTAGCAAATCCGATCTATACTATGGAACTCTGCAAACTGGCTCATTCACATTTTTGGAGCAATCTGAAGAGGCAGGAGACTGAAAACTACGAATCTACTATTACATTTCTATATTCCTTCCATTTGCATTCAACAAAGATTTTCAGACTCAAATTGTAGTCTTTCCAGATGTATGAGGAACAACAACAGCGGAAAAATCCGTTCTTACACCTGACTGACTCAAGATTTAATTCTCACAATAGATATTTACAATGAAGTGCACTAGAGGACTTATTACTGCTCTGATAGAAGGTTACAGCAACACTGTAAAGTTGCAAAGCATCTTAGTGCTGGTATTGATACAATGTTAATACCCAGCATAAAAATCCACCACCATCACCTGCTATTTATTTAAATCTAATCTGACAATCTAGATTCATACAGCTGAAAAAACAACACACCTTAGCAGTCCCTAATGTCTCAGCAATAAAAATATCACAGTGTTACATACTCTTAGCACGTTACAAGTATATTATATTGTCAAATGAAGTCTTTTAAAGTGTCTTGAGATGCAGTCTTGAAGTTCATACCTCTCAAACTATTTCCTGTGAGATTCCACTTGTTCATTCTAAATGTTTTGGTAATAAACAGAGCAGGCTTTTGTTTAGTGTATACTGCCACGTACCTGAGAGAAATAGACTCTGAATTGCTTTTCCTAGAAGGAATGTTAAAGCAGACTGTACAATTCTGCATGCCTCCATCTGTATACGAATGGAGTCCATCGTTAATCACTGTGCGTGTTTCTGTGGTCATTATGCATACTAAGTCATGTTTCCAATTCTTTTTCCTCTCCTTCCCTTTCCTTGCCTTCCCTTCGCTTTCATCTGTAGTAGGGAGAAAGCAGTTCCTGGTGGAATTATGAAGCACCTTTTCATCAATGAAAATGTGAATTATGCTTGATCTCAGACTAGATTACCAGAAAGCATGAAGATGGTGAGCTCTTGCAATACCTGCATGTGGGTAAAAAACTACTAAAGGACTTCTGTCCTCTAGATAGAGATCATCTACTGCAAGGCTTGCAAGTAATACCCAATGAAGTAAACATCATCTGTTGTGTTTTACAGAACCAAGGTAATTCACACTGTTAATGTATAATATTCAGAAGTGCTACGACAAAAGGCTAGCAACATTATTTTCTTTTGATTTCACTTACTAATCAAATAGTTAGTTACTGAGATAAAGGTGTGCAATATAAGTATCAAAAGATTTCACACAAAAGTTTGCTAATCGAGTCCAACACAGTTAACCAAAGCTTTGACCTAGTTTTAGCTTGTTTCTCAATGCATTTAGCACAATGAGGTATTCAGATATACATTTGGGAAAGTGTTTTTCTGTGAAAAAATATTTTTATAAAATAAAGTATTTTTTTACCTTTCAAAAATAAATAACAGTATTTAAAATAAAAACTGAGAGAAGCTCGCACACAGAGCAATGTCTCACTTAACAGCCTTAAAATGTTACAACTTCTCTTCAATGGCTTCAACGAAAAAAATAGTGGTTAATTAACACAAATTATTATGAAAATGATTATTATTATGAAAATTATTATGAAAATGATGACACAGTAAAATTCTTCAACATTGAATATAGTGTCTAATGATGGCTGTTGTATCATAGCAGAAAAGCTAGTCTGGGTGTCCCCTCCATGTACAAATTATGCATATGATACTATAAAATTTGGTATAAACTTTTTTTGTAAATACATTATTTTGATCAGTGAGGACATTGGAAATGCAAGCAGCCAAACCTAAAATAAGCAAGAGATCAATTGGTTCTTAAACCACTCTAATTAGCAGCAAAGATCATAACAAGAGTAGAGGTTATTTAACAGACTGTAGAAGGTTTTGAAAAAGAATCTATAAATAAGGCCCACCAAGAAAATATCGGTGTTGTTTAGAAGCTGAATCTTAAACACATGAAAAAAGAGGGCCTCAAATGGCTCAATTAACAGATTTTTGCAGGAACTATGCTGCTTGTCTGAACAATGCCTATTTGGAGCTAGGAAGGTGTTTCTGAAACGTGCACTAAATCGTGATGAAGAATGGCAAAACTTAAGTAATAATTTTAAATACTCATTGCACATACAAATCACTTCTGTTCTCTGACTTACCCCTAATTCTTTTCTGACTTTCCCTTGAGACCTAAGTTTCCCTATAAAGATCTGAAAAATCCTAAATGCTACAAAATATCCAACATTTTATGCTGCAAGGTTGCAAGCAAGGACAGAAGCTTAATGAGGCATGAAAGAGAAACAGAGAAGTGATATACTATTTGCAATACTATTTATTTAGTTTACATCATATAAATTAAAAATTACTAGTAACAAACAAAAGAAACAAAAGAACCGTGGGAAAAAATACAGTCACAGATTAAAAATTAATTGGTTATTTGGCTATTTATTTTGATTTTCTTTTTGTCCCACAAAATCACTTTTAGTACTTAAAATTATAAGAGAAATAGTTCTGTCGTATAAATTGAAAATTTGTGGCAAAGGTACCTTCAATTTGGTTTATAGAGTCCCACAGTCAGAAATCTTCTATAAAAACTGGATAGAGAACAAAATACAAGTTTAAGAAAAGATCTGTAGGGAATAAGAGACAAAATCAGCAGGGAATCACCAGAGCTCCAAACAACAGTCCAAGCAGCCAGTTAGTGATCACCAGAATACAAGCAAAGTGATAAAAAACAGCAGGGAGATAGGAAACAGCAGTGGGAAACAATGCAAGCTGCCAGGGGGTCCATTGAAAAATTAATTGAAGCAACAAGCTGTGAGGCATACAAGGCAGATTGCATCAACGTGGAAGAGAAAACAAGCAGTCATTGAAACCGCCAAGGAAAAATGTAATGTCACTAAGAAGGAAGTAAAAAAAGTTTAAAATAAGAAAAGGAAGGAAGGAAGGAAGGAAGGAAGGAAGGAAGGAAGGAAGGAAGGAAGGAAGGAAGGAAGGAAAGGAAGGAAAGGAAGGAAAGGAAGGAAAGGAAGGAAAGGAAGGAAAGGAAGGAGAGGAAGGAGAGGAAGGAGAGGAAGGAGAGGAAGGAGAGGAAGGAGAGGAAGGAAGGAAGGAAGGAAGGAAGGAAGGAAGGAAGGAAGGAAGGAAGGAAGGAAGGAAGGAAGGAAGGAAGGAAGGAAGGAAGGAAGGAAGGAAGGAAGGAAGGAAAACCAAACTCAAAGCAAATAAAAGGACATTGTCAGACATATGAGTCTATTGCAATTGACAAAGGATCAGGACCCTGAAACAAAAGCAAGAGTTTAAAACATGTAAAGTTAGATTTTGATTGAGACTTACTCTCCCTTCTCCTGTGTAGGCTTGAAATGTAGGATCCAAGAACTATACACATACCAGCTCTTTGTACTCAGGTCCTTCAAACTCTTCGGTTTATTATAAGACATTTTCAGAAGTCTTATAAAGAAGGGAGAGGGAGAGGGACACAGCTGGTGCTAAGAATTAAGATCCACACAGATATGAATGATAGTACTCTGAATACTTTAGATTTCTTTTGTTGCTGCCTTTTCTTTTTTTCCTGGAATTAAATATGAGCTACATCTAATTGAAATAATCATTTTACTATAGTTTTATTACAGTATTTCAAGTGAAGTTACATATAAAATTTAGGAACATATCTATATTTTTGCTGTTACATACAAGGTATCAGACACCTACTAAGTCCTGGACAAGTCCATATAGATAGAGTATTTTTTATTGAAAACATTTTTTTTAATATCAAATTTGCATTGAGTTCCAGTTGGATGTCTGCATAGCTGTGCTTTTTCTACAGTAAGATCATTTTTGAATCTCAGTACATCTGATCTAAATTTTCAGCAAACATTGTGCACATCTGTGGTGGAATCCAATTTGATTTAGACAACGCAAAAAAGACAAAGGACAAGAGCAGCAACAAGTCACATAGCGCTTCTTCCATGACAACAATGATAAACTCATATTCAAATGTTTATTAAATGCAGCAATTCAAAGCACCAGCAGTTCTCTGATGGCAGCAATATTTTTTTTTATCTATTAACAAAATGAAACTGCTATGCTCTTTCCATCTCCTGTTTCAGTACTTTCCTAATACAGTTTTGTTTAAATACAGATACCAAAAGTAGTAAGCATCAGAGGGGGGAAAAAATTTTTTTAGACCAAAAAAACTTATACACCAAAAAAACTTTTTGGTCTAAAGGTCAAAAAATTATCTGGATTGCCTAAAATCAAAGATGAGAAGTTATGTCTGAAACCCTTAAAGAAGGGAAAAATATACTAAGGCAACCATAATCAGGTACTTCAGTCTGGAATAGACTGTAAATACGCTTCTCCAGAGGATGATCACATCAACACTGTTATGGTTTGCATTAAGAAGTTTTATCTTATGACCTGACATTTGTTCAAACTTAGAACGTTAAAATAACTTGTATGAGAGCTTTCTATTAGTTTTCATGGTTTTAACACTGATTTCCACACTATGTGTTGTCCTACGTAATTACATTTTGTCAGCATAAATACAACTCATATTGATCAGCAGAGATACCAGGAAATACATACTAGAAGTAAAACTGCCAGAAAGTCTTGTAGGAAAAAATAAATACGTGGAAAAGTTTTTAAAGTTCAGATGGAATTTCTAGTTGTAATTTGTCAGAGAGAATGAATGTTTGTGTGAACTGGTATGTACAAGATAATATTTTTTCTCTGATCTTAATAAAAACAGCTCATTAGGATATCTATTGCAGATGTACGATTTTTAGACTCAAACAAAAGTCCCAATATGAACCCCACACTGCCATAAGTGTGACATGAAGGTTTGTAGACTGTGTTAGCCCTGGGGTCAGAAAGACTTTTCCTGCTTTCAGTAGAAAAGTCTGCAACACGCCACAGTTATATCTTGGATCTAGTAAAGCCATCAGACATTTGTATGACAAAATTTAATAAAGAAAACTGACAAATTAGATCACATTAATTCAAAATCAAGTTACTCTGTCATATTTATGAGAAGCTCGTATTCATTTGAGTCTCTTCACCCTATTATATACTGCAAACACATATCTCTGCAATGCAATTTATACAATAAAAGCTATGTCTTGTTCAAGATATACTGTTAGGTTATGTGAAAAGCTGATCTGCCCTCCCACGATGGAGAGACAACACCAATGTGGGGGAGAGGGGGGGGAGGCCAAGGAAGTGGGGGAACCTCAAATAACTACCTACAGGACTCCTCCCATGCCCATCAGCCCACCCAAAGCCCATCTCCACAATCCTAGAAGAGAACAGGAGCACAAGGCACTGTTGACCATGGAGGCCTGAGTGAGGGCTGAGGGAGCTGGGCTTGTTCAGCCTGGAGAAAAGAAGGCTGCGGGATGACCTCATTGCAGCCTTTCATTACCTAAAGGGAGCCTACAAACAGGAGGGGAATCAGCTCTTTGAAAGGGTTGATAACTGCAGGACAAGGGGAAACAGTTTTAAGTTGAGGGAGGGAAGATTTAGGTTGGATGTCAGGGGGAAATTCTTTACAGAGAGAGTGGTGAGGTGCTGGAACAGGCTGCCCAGAGGGGTTGTGGATGCTCCGTCCCTGGAGGTGTTCAAGGCCAGACTGGATGTGGCCCTGGGCAGCCTGGTCTAGTATTAAATGAGGAGGTTAGTAGCCCTGCATGTGGCAGGGGGGTTGGAGATTCATGATCCTTGAGGTCCCTTCCAACCCTGGCCTTTCTGTAATTCTGTGATTCTGTGAGTGACATCAAGTGCCATCTCCAGAGGTACCCTGTGCCTAAGCATGAACCAACCAGTGTAGCAAGGTTTGGCTCTGGGCTTGTATGTGCAGATGTCCACAAATTACACATAAGAAATTTCAAAGATTTAGTAACCATCACTGTGATGAGCCCTGTATCAGCTCAGCCACACCCTCCCAGTAGTCATAATTTAGCAGCTAGACACTGACGTGTTCTCTCTGCCAGTGCTTTAGAGTCATACTATTAGATAACTTTATATACCCAGTCTGTCTTCACAAAATTAACAGGACTTGCAATATTACTACAGAAACTGGATGACGATGAAGGAAGAATCAGACTCTACAATCAGGAAATATTTTTAAAGTACCTTATTTATGGAATGCAGTAAATCCTTTAGGTAGTTGGAGAGTCATGTAGAATATAAAATACAACAAATGGGTTTTAAGGTAATGAATCCAGCAAAGGAAAAAATACGCTATTTTGAATGATTGCTGCTTGATGAGACTATAATACAATCTCCAGCTCCATCCTATTAGACTAAGCAGGAAGGTCAAATATGTGACAGAAATTGGATTGATAAGATGCAGTTAGCAAAAGGCTCAGTAGAACCAATTCTGTCTTTAATTTTGTGAAGTCTGGATTATATTTAAGCTCTGCTAAAATCAGAAGCCATTACAACAGAAAAAAAAAAAATCTTCAGACCTACACAACAGGTAGGAATAAACATACGTTATATTGGAGAAATGATGGAATAAATTAATACGGAGCTCTTTTACTGAAAATATCTCATGGGAAAGACTTACAATTGCATATTTAAATCCCTGATTTTATTTAAAGGCCCCACTCTGAAAGCATATAAAACAGGTAAGTTATGTATTATACCAAGAGAAAAGACTAGAGCCTATCTCCAGAGTCATACCAGTCCCCACACTGTGGGTTTCACAGAATCAGAGGAGTCGAAAGGGACCTCACAGAGTCCAAACCCTCTGCTAAAGAGGTTCCCTACAATAGCTCACACAGGTGGGCATCCAGATGGGTCTTGAATATCTCCAGAGAAGGTGACTCCACAACCTCTCTGGGCAGCCTGATCCAGTGCTATGTCACCCTTACTGTAAAGAATCTCTTCTACGTGTCTGTATAGAAGAATGTTTGAATAGATGTGCAATGAGACAAATTGCAGTCTTAAGACTGTGCTATGTCACCCTTACTGTAAACAATCTCCTCTATATATTTGTATAGAAGAATGTTTGAATAGATGTGCAATGAGACAAATTGCAGTCTTAAGATTGTGCTATGTCACCCTTACTGTAAACAATCTCCTCTACATATTTGTATAGAAGAATGTTTGAATAGATGTGCAATGAGACAAATTGCAGTCTTAAGACAACTTTATATTCCAACATTCTAGCTATCCCCCTCAGATTTTTCTAACTTTTATCTCTGCTTTCCAGGCCCCTCAAGCAGAATAAACCACAGAACACTGAAATGAGCACTCATTGTGTCCTGAGGGGTCCATCTCTCTCTATCTACCTTCATGCCCCTACTCTGCAAAAACAGTTCAACAGCAATTTAGTGTAATTGAGAAACAAGTCTAAGATCTGCCTATATTCTCAGATAAGTGAAATTGTTTATTTTGGTTATAACTCATTAAATTAAAATCAGGATTGTCTGTTTATGGGTTAAATTTTTCTCCTTCTTGGGGCAAATAGAAGATCTGAATCAAGATCTGACTACAAATACATCTCAGTATAAAACCGCTTATATATTCCTGAATAAATGTTATTACTGAATTAACACAAAAGGGTACAAAGTTGAATGTTGCAAAATTTTTTGCAGTGTTTTTCAGAGGTTTTCATTTTTGTAAATTGCAATGAAATCATATTTTCAGAAAACTGTAAGAGAATGAAAAGCCAAGAGTGGAAGTTCTTAAGTGGCGAAAAGCAAATAAAGGTCCTAAAAATCATTTTTTTAAGACATGCAGAGATATATACAAATGGACATACATATGTACATGTTTTTAACATTTGAACCACCTTGACACCTACTTATCAATTCTGCTGAAAGTGCAACAGTCATCATTGTGGACGGAGAAAGAAAAAGGTTTCATCTTTGTCTGAAAATAGCCTACAAAGACACCTATCTTCTAACTAGCAAAATTGCTTCCAAGACTAAGGGAAAAATAAGTGTGAAATTAGTCACAATATAGTTTGAATACACACATATAACACTCTAAATTGTAGAGGTTTGAATTTGATACAATAAAAACATTAAGTGATCATTAATTTAAAAGCTGAAGTATTGACATAAACAGAAAGGGCAAATAAAGACTGTGATGCCAATAGTTCACAAAGTTAGGCACTCTAAGGCTAGAAAGGCCAGAGCTGAGTTAATTCCAATTCCAAACTTCCTGAGTTAATTCCAAGCAATCTCCAGTGGACCATATTCAACCTTTGATCTGCAAAAGTAACCATTCAAAGGTGGTATTGGTAACTGGACACCAGGCTGAAATGCGTGAGAATTAATATTTTCAACAGCAACCAGAATTACACCTCACAACCTTCACCTTGCCTTCATAATAACAAGGAGCCGAGACCACTAATTGGGACTGTTATTACTCTCTCTCAGAACTGATGTTTTGTCCAAAATTCCGGCAATGCTGTTGCCCAAGTAAATGAATAGGCACAATGCCAAAAATAAGGAAAATCAAGCATGAGAAAAAGAGAAAATTAATCCTGAAACAAAAAGGAACAGTGGTGATGGCAGATGACAAATAAACAGAATACTAATAAAGTATCTGAAAACTGCCTTAATCTCCTCATGGACTCACTGAAACAGATGTACTATCTTTGTAGTTGCAAAATGAAAGCATAAGAGAAAATTTGTCTTAAGAGAACTTGTGTTGCAGTATATTTTAAAAGACTACAGAAATTCACCTTCAAAAAACTGTTTTCTTTGTGCTTTTATCTACTTCAAATGTAAGTATATTCAGTACCCAGATTTTTTCAGTGAAGTTTTAGTAGATGTTTGTACAAATCAGAATGGAGCTACAGAACTTTGTTTTCTATGGAAAATTGGCTAATTGCAAATAAATTGAATAACTGTAGCTTTAAGTGGTATATGTATCAAGGTATGAATGCTTTAGAAGTCTTGAGATAATCACTGGAATTAAGCTTTTTTTTTTTTTTTTTTTTTTTTTTTTTAATTATGATCATCCTAAAGGAGACTTTTCTGTCTTTTGAACAGCAAGATTTCGCTAATACTGTACATGCCTTTATAATTACTTCACTTCAATGTAATACTTTAATGAAGATCAGTTTAATTAAATTAAATTTATCCCTAGTGGTAACTCAATCAAAATGCATTCTACCCTCATTATGTTATCTGTAGGAGTCCAATATTGTAAGTGCCATAAGAAAAGCTGGTTTTAATGAGAATGGTCATAATGTATTATACTTCAGAGTAAAGTTACAGAAAATTTAAATGTCAAATAGCAAAGAACTATATATTAAGGTGAGAGGGTAGACATCTCAGTACTACTTGGTTCTAATACTGTCATTTAACTTGTCATTTATTGCTTATTTATGACACATCTACTTAGAATGTTATACCAAATGGAAGTTATGGTGATTAAACTTTCATAGATAAATATTTTTTCCCTTTCTTAATGACTAAAATAGAAACTACTGAACTTTATTCTGATACAATGTTCACCTTCACTTCCTGTAGAGTTATTTAACAATGATACATCAGTGGCATCCTCATTTTTAAAGGCTCATTTAAAATTTCTGTAGTATATGTCCTGGTGATGTAAATGCAGTTCCTTCATAAATTAGATGTCCATAGTCAACACTACATGCTCTTTTTTCTCTAGTTACTAAATTCTACTTTTAGTTAAGGAACGTATTCAGTAACCATTATATATCTAGATGTTGAATTAGGAAGGATAAATGAATAAAGTATTAGATTAAGGCAACATGATTCTTGTTGCTCTGTCTGCTCATTGACAACAATCTTAATCCCGTAACTAGAAACATATTAATATGCTGAAGAATTTTCTCTGGAGTAATTAATATAAGTATATTGTGTAGAATCCAGGAGTGCCCCAGAATGCAATGCACAGGAAGGGGTCAGCCTGTATCAAACCTGGCTCTACTGATCTCCTCCAGCTGGCCACACTAATCTCAACTTCCAAACTTCATATTGTCTCTCGTGTACACAATTTTTGCAAATCAAAGATAGCTGCCAAGCTGCCCTCATATTCATGTGCATGTTTGAACATCTTTGAAATGTTCAAAGAGGAGAAGATTAGCACCATGGTTAGATCTCTAGAGATGATGCTCACAGCAGCAAGAATTGATATTGAAAAAATCACAAATGAATTGCTCAAAAAAACAAAAATTTACATCTCCACTGAAGTCTGGCAATAAACAATCACCATCTGTGTTGTTGATGGCTAGCTTCACCATCTTCAGTGGCTGTAGTACATATCCATGTCAGAGGAATGGAACTCCACCCTTCTTATGTATCTATCTTGGAGTTAACATTTCCTTTTCTCCTTTTCATTCCACTTCTAACAATTTATACCACTTGCTTTGGCACTACTTTCAATTTGAGCTTTCACTCTATAAATTGTTGCACCCATAAAAAAGATGGACATCAAGAACAATGCACTTCTTACCTGTTCTGAACAGCCAAAGAAGTACTATTATAAGCAGTACTATAGGCCTAGCAAAAACAGAACTGTCACTGTTATTAGTATCAGGCCAAAGGCCTGTGTCCCATAGCAACTTCGCAGGACCCCAGTTCTAGCCCATTAGGCTTTGTTATGCAGCATGAACCAGAACCAACTGACTACAACAAGTGATCCTTAACTTTTTAAGAATCTTAGCTGAAGTATATTATAAGAAGATTGCTTCAGTCATCCCTACAAAATTCATAGTAAGAAGATCAGGTAATATGAGACTTAAGTAGTGCATGCTTCCTTTCCACATTTTTCAACATGGAAGATTCTGTAAGACACTGTGGCAAAGTAAGGTTATCTGAATCATCTGCTTAGAAGAAAATGCGAAGTTCTACACTAACACAATCTAATTTCTTTTGGAATCTAACAGTGACTAGTCACACACTAGAAGGTGACACAGGTGTTTTCTCTCAGAGACTAACTCTTAGGGAAAAAAACCAGTGCTACTGTCAAGATAACACAATAACCGCAATGGAAAAAATATTAAAACACACCAGAACAATATAAGGGAATGCTAGACAGAAGGAAAATTATTTGCAACAGATTGGCAAAAAAAAAAAAAACAAATTGGGTTTGACATTATTAACTCCAAAACAGCTCAATGTACATTACAGACACAGAACAATTCTGCAGTAAGTAGTTAACGTGGGTAGGACTTACCCACAACTGATTTCCTAGTCTTAGGGAAACAATGGTTGATTTTATTAAAAAATGTTCAAAGAATAGCTCATGAATGACCAATTATTTCCTATAAGCTCTTGCTATAACCAAAGCGGATAATTTCCAGACTCAGTATGGCAGTAGAAGCAGTAGTTTCAAACTTGCAGACTTTTTGAAATTTAAATATATACAATGTCTTATACCATTAATAAAGACACTTAAAGAAACAATTTGGACAACATTTCTCTGTAACTTGTTTTGAGGTTTTAAGGTATGGTAATTAATAACATCATTTTTCAGAATTTATGTTGCATCAGTTACAACTGCATATGTTTGCTAGTTTCCAGAAGCTGGCCCCAGAGAAAAGCCAATCAAAAACTTCAGACAGCTTTGAAAAATTTCTGCCTTATCCCAGTGATTAAATACTGGGATAAAGGCTTACTTTGTAATGATTAAGTACCTTATTTTTAATGAAAAAAGAAAAAAAAAAACACCAAAAACCACCTCTTCTGATAGATTTTACCTGTTCTGTGATTTATAAATCTCATAAACTAGTTACTAGAATATTTATGTGTGAGTGTACTGGCACAGTTTAACAACAGCATGAAAAAACCCCAAAACCAACAAAACTAATAACTAAGAAAAATAATAAAAAAGGTACAAAGTTAACAGCCCTTAAGGAAACAGTTCTGAAGAACGTCAAAGGAAAAGGTGTGAAGCATTTTGAGCAGAGGACTTCCAACTACTTCCAACTTCTAAAGATAAAAAGAATTAGGCAATTTTGGAGGAGAAGTTACTACTAGGGGAGGAAGAAGGGAAAATAAATTCAGGATTCAAATGGATTAGGCTTTCCTATGTTAGACTTAAGGTCATTTGCAAATAATCAATCACCCTTTAAGTCTTTTAGATTGCTCTTAACCTATGAGCCAAATTGGAGGTGCACGAGGTTTACTCTGTATTTCATTCTCTGACAGCCTTGTCATCCTTTTTCATTTCTGTCATGACAGAAATTATAATTTGAGTACTGTCAGCTTAATTTCATTTCTCTGCTCTAGATTGTAAGCTGCTCTTGACAAACACTGTGTAGGCAAAATGTTATTGTCCTCACTTTTTAATTTTATTTTTGCAATTCACTTGTTCCATTCCACTGATTTTCACACATTTCTTTTGTTTATTTACAACTCAAACTATTTCTTGTTGTCTTTATTCAGTGAATTGCCATTTTACTCTTAACTGTTCCTTATCTTTGTTTTGTTTTCTTAAGGAAGTGCCCCTTGGATCTTACCGCCCTTAAATTTAAGGGCTAGACCAAAACAGATGATGGAAAAAAAAAAAAAAATCACAGAATATATTTAGAGAACAAACCTTTACAAAAGTAGAAACTGTAGCACAGAATACGACATGAGCATATCCTAATTTTACTCAATTACATTGTCACATAATTTACTAAGGAACAACAAAATCACATCTACTTAATTTTTGAAAATAAGTAAATAACAATTTTTAGCTCATACATAAGGTGAGAATTAAATCTTATTTCAAGTTCACAGATTACAGAAAGCTTAAAACCAAGATTATTCTAAAATATTATTAACAGTATGATATAGTGTGCTTCAAGGACTGTACAAAAATGAACTGTATGTTTATAAACTGATTTTGTCCCTAATCTAAACGTTATTTTTCTACTTAAAATATTTAAATTGGGAAAACAAGTCTCTATTCCAACAATATTCCAGTTACACTTCTAAGATGAAGTGGAGTGGAATATAAATTAATGAGCCATTTCTGAAGTTCTCTGACCAACTTAGTGTATTGAATACGATCTTTATGTGCAGTGCAAAATTACCATTAGACAAACACAACCATTACACAAACAGTAGCTATAAACTACTGTTACCTAAAAAATATACTTAAAACAAACTTGCATTCAGAAAAAACAAAGTTAAGGTAAAGGTGAAGGAAATCAAGTAGTAAATAGAATGTAATGTTAATGCACACATCTGGTTTACCTGGAAGCTATACCAACCAAGCCTGCTATAATGAAATACAGCTGTAATAAGATAGTTGTTTGGCAGTATTTCTATTTGTCATTTTGTCTGCCACTGCTGCTCAACAACCTACTGCCTAATTTATCTATTTCTTTATATTATGACAAAGCAGAATCTCAAGAAAAGAGAGTTAAATATTAATTTATGGTAGAAGTAGTTAAGGTGGTGTTCTGTTGGCTATATTACAATTGCAGGTTTTGAGTAAAAGTGGATGCTGTGATTCTACTCCTTCAAAAGAAACAGAAGAACAGTTTAAGTGGAGACAACTATTTTATTAGCTCTGTGTGTCCTAGTTATATTGTTCTATAAAAGCATTAATTAGAAGAACTTCTTCATCAATTTAGCAGTGTGCTATTGTCTACTGTAATTTACATGACCAGATTTTCTCTCTGGGAAGAGTGGCATTACTTCTGCAGTGTAGTGTTTTCTTTTTTGTTTTGTTTTTTGTTTTGTTCAGTTTTGTTTTGTTTCCTTTTATCCCCAAAATATCCTATTCCCAAAATCATCAGTAACATGTGAAAGCAGAGCAGGGGTACTGAAGATATTTGCCAGTCATTCACCAAAAGGACATACATTTTCTACTTGTCTATCTCCTATGGGTGTAAAATTAACAGAAGAGCCAAAAAATTAACACTGTTATTACTGTTGAACAACAGGTCAACAAAATTCATTTTTTCCTCAGTTTATTAACTTCTCAGGGAATAGAGGAGGTTAAACCTTCAAGTGATTTTCTACACATTCTAACTAGTCTATCGATGAATGAGTTTCCATGGGAAAAGCGAAATGAGTGTCCTGGTAAGAAGAGACTCCTGCTAACATTCTGTACTAAACATCAAATTCTACTTCATAGTCAGTCATGCAGTATTTTACTGCTGAACACTAACTGATTAGTATTGAGCAGCTTGACCTCTCCTGTATGATAATTGCTTTGTGCTAAATATTCCAAGTGGTGCAATTTCCTCACATCAGATTAAAAGCATGATAAACAGTAAATCAGCTATTACGTCTTTCTCAAGTTCAGTATTTACAAGAAATCTGAAAGAGAATGTTAATGGGACGTGAGGCTGTCAGCATTCCACCACACAGTCAACACTGAAAAGAAGAAATTCATATATGAGATTCCAAAAACATTCACTGAAGATGATGTAAGTAAACATCTGTTTGTTTAAGAATCTGTGCCTGAAGGTTTTATTTACTACATGCAGAGTTTTCTGTAGCTAACCAGGTTTTTAAATCAACAAAGTTAAAACAAGTAGCGTAGAACTATTTTGTCACAAATTGAAAAGACCTCCTCTATAACCATCAAGTACACAAAAAATATCAGAAACCCAAAGCTAAAGAAGAACTGGATCAAAATACACCAAGATGCATCATCAAAAGCAAACACTGAAAACAGTGATGTGAATATAGTCAACATAAAAATAAACCTAATACCTAGCAAACCAGACAAAATAGCACTTACAGTCAAAATGACAATTATTCTGACACTGACTTCAAGCTAAGACTCTTTCCTGGAATGCTAGCAAGAGCAAATGTTCTACAACCACAAAATATTGAAATACAACCATAACAGTACAAAGATACTCTTTCCATATTCACATAAGTTCACAGAAATCACCACCTTCCTTCTGGTGCTTACTTTGCTATTCATACAATTTCATTCTAATAAATTTTATTCTGTCAATAAACCTACATAAAATATACTTAAGTTTGGCTTAAATATGAAAGAAAAAAAAAATTGCTCAACATGTGGACATAATTATGAGTCCTAGATTTACTTCTCTGATATTCAGACTCCATGCACTGATTAGGAAGAACATGAAGATAGTGCCTAGAGAGCAGAACTATTCAGAGTAATTTCTTTGTTCTTATGATACAATTTTACTTACAGAATCATAGAATGGTTTGGGTTTGAAAGGACTTTAAGGATCACCAAGCTCCAACCTCCCTGTTGCAGGCAGGAACATCAACCTCCACATTTGATATTAAACTAGGTTGCCCAGGGCCCCATCCAACCTGGTCTTGAACACCTCCATGGACACAGTGCATCCACAACCTCTCTTGACAAAAAACAACTTCTTCAAGAATTAACAAGCTAACATTTACAGGAATAAGAAATGTTGTCCTCTGAACATGCTGCTCAACTATTCTAAAGTCCTCTTCCATAACCTCTCAAGTCTCTTGTCTGGCAAAGTATTTTACATTAAATCTTCTAATAATAAATAATCCTTTCCCACCCACTCCTCTCAGAAAAACTATACCAACCACAGCATCACTGAACTTGGTTACTTGGCATGACTCAGTAATGTAAGATTGATCAGATTCAAAAAAGTAAAAATAGGTGTGGTTCAGAGACAGCAGAAGCTGTCAAAGAATTGCCAGAATGTGAGGAGTATTAACAGATATACCCTCTCTCAAAACTCAGAAATAACTGTAGTACATCACTGTATGTACGAATTCAGCTGTCATTATCAAACCTGTTGCACTTTCATGACTGCAGCTACATGGAGTTATTGTCAGAACTGTGATATTTATCCATATTTTTCACGGAGAAATCAGAAAAGCTGTTTCAGGCGCAGAGTTCTTGCTAAGGTTGGCAGAAGTCTGTATTGTGCAAAGGAAGTAAGCAAAAGGAAAACTGCAGAAGTGCAGTCCAGAAAAAAAAGTTGTAAGCAAAGTCATTAAGTGATTTGTCTTGTCATATCAAATTCACCTTTGGCACACAGCATCTGACAATGTACAGAAAACCCTCCTGATGTCTGTCAGAAATCATTACTGATGCATTTTTGGGGGCATTATTTGACATACATATAAAATTACTTTTACAGGTTTCACTGCTAAGTATTTCACAGTAAAGTAACTTTGATGTCTCCTCTTCAAAGCTGGCATATTTTGTCAGTCCAATTCTGTATAAAATGGGTATCTGTTCGACAGAGAGTGTTTAAAGCTTATGGCAACAATCATATTCTGTGGTAACTGTTCACTACAGAAATTATTTTGGAAATATCAAACAGATCACACATGTAGAAAAAAATAAGTATTCCTAATTTCTTCATTTAACATACAACTTTTTGTCTATTTTTTTATCCCAGAAAGAAAAACTTAAAAATAGTCTCATTACCAAACTCATTTTACATGCATGTAAGACAAGTAGAGGATATCCAATCCATTACTCTCTCTTGGTTTAGAAAGGGCAGATTATCTGATTTCTAGTATGACCTACAGAACAAAATACTTACCTGCTTACTATACTGCTAGGATTACAAAATCAGAGCTAATAGTGCAAATTATACAAATTGTACAAGTCAAGAAAGAAAAAAACAGAAGGGAAAGACACTGCTGTGAAAAGCCTTTAAACTGTTGAGAGTGTGCAATTCTGCAGAACTAGCTCAAGGAACTGAAAAGTTATTATAAATCCAGTTACAAAGAAAATTCCAAAAAAAATTAGGTTCAGTTTTAAAGATTAAATATGTGTAGACAGATTCTGATGATCTTCATGTCTTGTTAGAAAGAAAAGGGGATCACCTTTGCCCTTTCAGAAGTTCTCTTCTTTAAGACAGTCTAACATTTGGTTGCTTGAGTAACAGTATGCCCTAAGAATTATCCGTTAAGCAACAGATAGAACTAAGAGCAGGTCAGCTATATTTAAAGTCTGTAACCTCTTATAGCACTCCCTTTAGTTCTGTGACTTTGAAGTTTTCCTTTTAATTTTACTGGATTAAATGTATTTGCATTTTATGTCAGAGAAATAGTTATAATGTACTTGTGTTAATCTCACAGCCCTAAACTGTCCTTGCAGTTAAATTGTTGTGGAGAGAAACTTTAAAGAAGTTTGTGGATGCCAGGGGCTGCAAAAGGCAGTTTGAGAATTGGCATCAGTGGCCACTAGAAAAATAAACAACACCCTCCCACATCCCTCCCCCCCTCCCACACACTTCGTCCCTGCACCAAAAGGCAGGCTCAGCTACATCATTTGAAGCTCAATGATACAGAGCTTCTAGATAGACCATGCATGCATTTTCTCATTCCAAGAGATGCTGCTTGCCTTCCAGTTTCTTTCTACTACAACAGATTTCTCCATGCTCTTCCAGACAACAGCATATGAGAGTAAGTGAAGAAAACTGTTGGGGAATCCCGGTAAGAAAATACGTTAAAGAAAAGAGAAGCACAGTCACACATCTATTTCATAAAGGTTTAAAATAATTTTTCAAAAAGTTTGAAGGGGATAACCAAACCATATGCGTATTTCTGCAATTCTACTAACTGCACTAACAAAAATTCTGAAGAAACCTAAGCAGTGCTCTGCTCCAGAGACAGGCAAAGTGTAATTTAAGAATAAATAGTGCCATGCATCAGGCAAAAGAAAGATACTTCAGATTAGAAAGAAATATTTAATATTTAAACCTATGCAGAAGCAAGCACATTTCTTAGAAAAGAGATATTGATGAGAATGAAGCTTAGAGTAAGATTTAACAAAATATATGAGGAAGAAGTGTAAGAAGAGACATGACAGAAAATCTAACCTTTCAGTCTGATCTCATGATCTCTTGTAAAAATCATACAAAATACAAACAATAATTTTATAGAAGTAAATTTAGAAGTATAAAAGTATTTAGAAGACCTGTACAGTACCATATCCAGATTAGGAAGTCTCTACTTCTTACAATCTAAACTAAAAGAAGTCCATGTCTACACCAGTATCGCAGTTTCACAAAAGAAAAATACAGAGAAATCAGTGTAAGTAAATTAATTTTAATTCCAGTCTCCTGATGAGGGTAGCTCACAAATACATCTCAACACAGATGGAGAGTTAGAATGCTGATGAATAATACATATATTTTTCAGCTTCAAGTAAATCATTTATCCCTGCAATTACAAGTCAGAGAAGCTATTTAGTGATTTTTTAACATATGATTCTTGACGTGTTTTCCAGAAATACAAGAAGCTCATTGACCTTATTTTGCATTAAATAATTGCTAATGAGATTAGTTTATTTTGTAATTTAGCTAATATTGAAGAAAATAATAATTGGATATTCTGTAATATATAATTCTTCTCATTTGCTAATTTTTATTGCAATTATATAAATATATGCATTTTTAATTTCTTATTGCAATGATGGAATGGGATAGAAATATGAATGAAGTTGCACGATAAAATTCAAACTCTTTTTGCTTGTATTAATATGAAGAGAAAATAATCTTCTTTTGCGCATCACAGGAAAAAGCAAACCAGCTTCCTTTCATTAAGGGGTAATGAAAGATATCAAGGTGAGTCTGGCTAGATAATATTAAGATTCAAAATTTATCCCCTTGAAAATACAGAATATACTTTTTTTTAACATCACTCCTATAGAAATTGGTCTTATTCTACACATTTGTGTGGTGCACCTCTAAGCATAGTTAAGAAACAGATGGCTGTATGTGCTATAAGGTGAGATAGGTGATTTCTGGTTAGACAATAAAACAACTGAGCACTGCAAGTCCAAACTTTATCATTGTCACAGGGACGGTAAACTAAAAAAAAACTAAAAAAGGAAAAATCTTAAAAATTACAATGTCACACTCTCATGAACCATTACGTATCTGCAGTAAGCTTGATACATTACTATTATTTACTAGGGAAAGGTTTCTTTTGACACATTATTCCTGGGTAAAGAAGTAAGGAGGAGAATTTTTTGAAGTTATGTTAATCTCACTAACATAAGAAATTCCAGAAAAGTGGATAAAGCAGCTCTCCTGAAATAGATACCACTGTTTTCACCCTTGGAAGCAGTCTCCCACTGCTAAAATCCTGTATTCAAATTTTTGGATATACTCCAAAAAATGTTACATATCTTAAATAAGTGCATGGCTCAGCAGTCTTTTTGTGTCTGTTTACTTTGCATTTTAGTTTATGCTGAAGTGTTACGAAGGACTGAAACTAATTTGTTTTCTGTCCTAAATTGCTGTTTCATACTTTTAAGCAACCAGTAAATTATCTGCAGGAGGTTTTGTAGTTTTTCAATACTACATACTAAACTATATTCCTTATACTGACATATAAGCACAGTGGGATATTGTCATTTCCTGTAAAGTAACTAATGATTTAGCTATGTGTATGAGATTTGATTATGTAGGAGTAACTGTAATTAACTTTAAATTTCAGAATAGGATTTTTTTTTGGCTCAAGCTTATCCTATGTTAAAAAAAAAAAAAAATGTGATGTGAGAATTGTTAATTATCATAACAGAGAGTTGCTGGCTAAACTGACAACTGCTTTTATATTAACATATTGAGAAAATGCACAATCATACTGAGTCTAGGAAACGTCTTTCTAACAGTGACTAGCCAATATAGCTACAGAATATAGTTGTCTTTATGATCCTAGTTCCATTCTCATGCACTGCAGGTTTCTCAGCTAATGCCACAGCACAGTGTGACACTCAATAGAGACTGAGTGAAGTTGCTTAGCAGTACGTTTTCTAAATTATCTAATAAAAAATTAAAAGATAATACACATCTAAAAACAGCTGTTTACACACATCTAAATTGATAATATCAAAATATAAATAGGTTATATTAAGTTATATATAATGTAGGCTTGGTGAAACATTATCCCTTAATAACACTTGTAGAATTCTGATTTCCAGAATATCGAATGCTCAAAGCGCATGGAATAAAAGCAGGATTGTAATAATCATATCAAAGCATCACTGATACAAAGTCTGTACATAAAGCCAAGAATGATAGCAAACATTCTTATTGTACGTTAAACTGTATTTGAAACCAGAATTTATAATAAATTTAGATAGATATAGCTGCTGTACATAACACACTGTAGCCATAGACTGTTAAACTACAGGAAAACATACGTACTTATCTGAAAAATGAAATTCACTGATTTGATTCTGACTTCAGTTTCAAACAGGCATAAACTATGCCCATGTTCTTTCATAGTGTCTATTACTATTTGATATCAAAAATACCTTGTATAAAATGCATCATTATTGCATAAATATATTTCGTATGTAACAGCAAAGACAAAAGCTATTAGTGAAACAAAACAAAAAATTAATAATCATGAAATTCAGCACGTGGAAAAGCTTTTCTAAGATATCTGTGCTGAAGGGGAATTTTCATCCAGAAGCAGAAACACTTGATGTGTTGTGAACAAATTATTTTCACTGATAAATAATAATAAAAAAAAGTTATGAGAACTCCAGATTCAGGGTAGTCTTCTCAATGTGTACATAATCATTCTGCTCATCCAGACCACTATCATGGAAATCAGTAAGAATCACATGCTTATGTCTAGCAGAGTAATTTTACCCATAAATTTAACTGATGCATCTCTCTTGACTACTTAGGAGATGAAGCACTTCAGACTCCTTTCTAAAATCTAGCATACTTAGGAAATAAAAAATTCTTTTACCTTCTCACGTTTTCAATCAGCAAATAATTTTAGGGTATCTCCTTAGAGTCCATATAGGAAGTTAAGCGTAAATCCAATGTACTCAGTAATAACAGTTCAGCAGAGAAAACTTTGGATATATAGCAACTATGCACTCACAGATATTAAAGTTATATGAAAAAAAAAAAAATCCCTTTTTTTTTTTTTGAGCAAATACACAATAATTTCAAAGTGTAAGCAGAATCACAGACTGGAAAAGGATATAGTGCACATATGCACTATATGATGTGTCTCTCCAAGCCATTATCCAGACAAAGCAATTAAAAAAAAAAAAAAAAAAATCAAAGTAATACTTCTGTGCTTTCAACATAGTTCTTATATAACATGAATCAAATTAAAATTTTACATAATAATAGTATGATTTCAGTTTGAGAAACATTGCACTCTGAATCTGCAAAGACTTTGATGAATACACTATTAAGATAACAGCTCAGTCAGCTGCAGTATTGTTTATAATCTTTATGTTTTTTTAGGCAGCAATGAAGGAGCATTAATTTTGTTCCATTTTAAACAAAGTAACATAGAAACAACTGAAGAGCATTTATGAAAACAACAACTCCTATTATTCATTCTTTACATCACTATTTGATTACAATGACTACATTCCACTTGTTTGTTAATAATGTTAAAATTTTAAAATTTGTTCAAAATAATAATGCTAAATAATGTTAAAAAATATTAGTGATATTTACCTACTTTAAACATACTTTTTCCATTATTTGAGAGCTTAGTTTTATCTATGTGGAATAACCCAAATGCATTTACTAGATAGGATTGCTCAGCTTTAACTGAGCCTTTGTTTCCATTGACTTAGTGTAACCAGGACTAGATTAAGCGCTTATTTCATTGGAAAGCAGTCTGAAAAACAAGAAGTTACAACAACCACTGAATTTGGGACTTAACTCTATGGAAAAAGTTCAGCTACCAAACTATGAGAACTTCTAGTGGGTTGCCTTGTTCTTGGTGAAAGACTATTCAAAGTTTTGCAAAATTTGCCTTTTAATATTATAAAGTTCTAAGAATTCATAGTTGATGCTACCTTTACATGAGAGAAGCTTTCAAAGAAAGGTATTAACCCTTCACATATTGAGTTGATAGGCAACTTGCACAGTTGTACAAAAGAATATTTCTAAGACAATATATGCAGTTGTATAAATCTGTTCTGTCAGATGACATTTTTATTTTTTCTGCTTCCCTCCATGCTCTGAAAAATGGTACTTCATTGGCATCAACAGCACTTATGACATTGATGTAAATTCCTCAAGAATGTAAGTTTCAGTTTAAACAGTAATCAGCACTTAAAACCATGAACTCATAAGCTATACTTGTAAACTTTCATAGGTGCTGGAACTCAGAACCAACCAGAGGTACTCTTCTCCAGCAATCTCTAGAATAACCAGAGAAGCGGGGGCTCAAGAGCATTCCCAACAGACAGTCTACATGTGGCAGTTACCTTCTAATCATATTACATGAGCTGTTTTTCCCCACTGTTCACATTGATAAAAACCATCCAAAAGCCTGGCATGTGTGGGAATCCACTTCTGTCGTTTGCTGGAAGGATCTGGGTTAGTGTCATCTATGAGCCCACCTTAATTACTGGTCTAGCAATATTGTGGAATATTTTTCCATCTTTCCTATGGAATGAGATTCAGAAAGTTGGCAATAGGTTTGTGGCAGACCTCGTCACCTCACTCATGCTATTTTATATATGATATAAGTATCTCCTATTGCAAAAAGAGAGAAGAAATCACACTAAGATGGTGTTTGTTTTTTTTTTTCACACATTCTTTTCTAACAAGTATTGACATTGCTGAGTGTTCCATAATACTAATATTAATATTGGAATATAATTAGTATTTTTAGAACTGATTAGGCATTAAGTAAGTGCATTCTTCAAAATTGGTTTATCTATATATTTTTAGGTGTTGCTGTGTTCTAGTTCAAATTACTTTAAAATACTTTTTTAAAAACAAATCAGTTTAATTGCGGGTGTTTTTTTTTGTTTCATGGATTTATTAAAAACTTATTTTAAAACTTCACTTAAGTTTTGAATTAGTGTCTTCTCAGTAAACAGTAGTCAAAGAAAATCTAACTACTTGCATGTACCTGGATATTTATATGCTTAAGGAAGCGTAAATAAATAAAAATACTACTCTATACTCCAATCTTTTTTTTAATCTCAGTGCTTTCTTTCTTTCTGTATTAGAAAGTTCCCTTATTGCCACTTGATAGATTAGCTTAGTCATATTTTCTGCCCTTTCACACTGAAGAAGAATGTCAAGTAAAGAATATTACTTACTGCCAAAGGTTTACAGAGAGTGTAATTAAAAGTTTGTCTCCTTGTTTTTATTTAGCTTTTCCTGGCATTTGACTAATTTGGCAGCATCTGGTAGGTTTGTTTATTAACTTCTGCATGGTAATTAAAGCAGTGTTTTAACAGAGACACACAATAAATGTGTTCTACTTATATTTTAGGGAAAGACATTTCTCTAAAGATCTACACACACACTGAAAAGCATTTTCAAATTCAATTCTGAAATCTGGAGGTATCTGGGTAGATCTACATTAACTGACTTTCTGGTAATTAAAAATTGTATTAATGGGTATTTTAATTAATGTGCTATAAATGTGTCCTTCAAAAATACAATGTTACTCATCTTAGGACTTACGTGTACCTAGGAGATTGAAAAAATGTCCATTGGCTCAAAGGCTTCCACGATTTAAACAGTCTATACTCATTGCTTTCTTAGTAACAGTCTTCATTTTGCATTAGGAAACAGATTTATGGCCAAGTTTGGTAATTGAGAGTATCATGTTGATAGTACATTTATTAGTAACATGCTGATAGTTACCAGCCATTTCTTCTGGACAATTGAATTTGAGAATTACATAAGAATAAATGTGTACCATTACAAGTAGCAATATAATTAACAGTCCAGATTAAATATCTTCTTTATTAATGTATCACAAACTACTTATGATTGAACTTGAACATTTCAGTATTTATTAAAGAATAATGTTAGCTATTATCTTTTTAATCTTAAATACTTTTTGTTCATTTCGTAGCCTAAAGGAGAGATGGATTTCTACACCATAAAGCTACGTAGGTCACTCTGAAAGTAATGCCAATCACTTTACCTGCTGAGGGATGCATCTTGGATTTTTTCTACGACGAACAATTCATGTCACCACTCCTTGGAAGTTTTGACTTCAACACATAATGGGTGTTACCACATCTCATCACTGGTAATGATGCAATCCCATAAACTGTCACTTTCAGCTCCCTATTGGTTCATTAGGTCCTGGAAGACTTGTATATGATGTTCTTTCTGTTTCTGTGTGAGCATTCATGGAACCCTCCTGAATTTGATATTCCAACATTGCCACTGCTGTTCCCGATGCACTGAGGCCAGTATTCAGCTCCACACACACTTCCCTGGTTGTGATCTGCCGAAGTGCATGGATGAACTGATCAAGACACTCTTCACTGGGTGGTATGATCCAGTACTTGACCTAGTGGCTTGCAGCCCTGCCTGTGGCAGAAGGGTTGGAACTGGATGATCATTGAGGTCCCTGCCAACACTATGATTCATTTATGAATCATTCTATGATTCACTTATTGATGTGAAAACCGTTCCATCCGGAATGTGGCTCATCTTCCATATTGCTGTCACCACTGATGAAACACACCGTCTACCACCTCACTGCACTCACACCCACTATTTGAACACCAGGAATGTTCAGTAAACATCAAAAAATGTCAGTGGGTGCCATTGTTTCCTCATGGAGGAATTCAACGACACCCTTGCTTCACATGCACTTTCATGTCTGACACCATTCTGTCCGATTGCCCTTCTCTTGCCATCTGTCACAGGGCAACAACACGTAATGGAATACTGGCAGGAACGTTCAATCTTAGCTGCCATACTAACAACATCTGCCTTTGATCTTGTGGTCAACATAATAATATAAGAAGCGTTACTTTCAATTCAATTTCATTACTAGGGCAGCCCTCATATACAAAATTTACACTCTCTACAAAAATATACAGTCTTCTGTATTATTACTTTTTTTCCCTCTATGATTTTGTATTCAGTGAAAAGCCAACCAATTTGATCCATCAATCCGAGGAAAAAAGGAAGGTGTTCAGGATTTCTGCATATAGTGACCTTAATATGGCAAGAAATCTCAAAGCAAAAACAAAATCAAGAAATTAAATTATGAATATCTAGAGTATTTTTAATGAGAAGCAATGCCAGTAATATTAGAATCTTGAAATCTTGAATTAAATCAGTTTGATTTCAGCAAAATGAATTATAAAGAGTTGTACAAAAGGTAAATTACTTTCAACAAAGGAAGAACAGATTTATATATTAATGGTAATAGCAGCAATAGAAAATCATACATCATAGAATCCTTAGAGTTGGAAGGGACCTTTGAAGGTCATCTAGTCCAACCACCCAGAACAGAGTTTCTTGATAGTTTTTTGAAAACTCTTCACACACAAAACCACTAGTGATGCTTATAATGCATTAAAACAGCAATTTACTGTTACTCAATCAGGATTTTTACTGCTTTCACTTCTCTTATCAGTCCAACATCTTGCCAAAAAAATTAAAATCTATTAAAACTATATTCACTAGCTCAGAATCCAAAACCAATTTATGTTCATAGAATCATAGAATCACAAGGTTGGAAATGACCTATAAGATCATCTAGTTCAACCATCTTCTCATTACCACTGCTACCACAAACTAAACCACATCTCGTAGCTCCTCATCCAGACGCCTCTTGAACAATGCCAGAGATGGCGACTCCACCACCTCCCTTGGCAGACCCTTCCAATGCCTCACCACTCTCTGAGAGAAAAAGTTTTTCCTCATGTCTAACCTAAACCTCCATTGGTACAACTTGCAGCCATTTCCCCGGGTCCTGTTCATTGCCCGGGAGAAGAGGCCAAACCCCTCTTCACCACAACCTCCCTTCAGGAAGTTGTAGAGTGCAATGAGGTCTCCCCTGAGCCTTCTCTTCTCCAGACTAAACAATCCCAGCTCCCTCAGTCACTCCTCATAGGATTTGTGCTCCAGACCCCTCACCAGTTTCGTTGCCCTTCTCTGGACATGCTCCAGATGTCTTTCCTGTAGTGAGGGGCCCAAAACTGAACACAATACTCAAGGTGTGGCCTCACCAGTGCTGAGTACAGGGGGATGATTACCTCTCCTGCTGGCCACACTATTTCTAATGCAGGCCAGGATGCCGTTGGCCCTCTTGGCCACCTGGGCACACTGTCAGCTCATGTTCAGCCGAGCATCAACCAACACCTCCAGATCCCTTTCCTCTTCACAATCATCCAGCCACTCGTCCCCAAGCCTATAGCGCTGCATGGGTTTTGTTGTGGCCCAAGTGCAGGACCCGACACTTGGCCTTGTTGAACCTCATCCCATTCACCTCAGCCCAGCGATCCAGCTTATCTAGATCCCTCTGAAGGGCCTCCCTACCCTCAGGCAGATCAACACTGCCTCCCAACTTGGTGTCATCTGCAAACTTACTGAGGGTACACTCAATCCCGTCATCTAGGTCATCAATAAAGATATTGAACAAGATAGGCCCCAGTACCAATCCCTGGGGGACACCACTTGAAACGGGTCACCAGCTGGACTTAACTCCATTAACCACTACCCGTTGGGCACAGCCTTTCGGGTAGTGGTTAAGGGAGTTTAATCATAAGATGTTAGTCATCTTTTAGACCTTACTATGTGATAACAACAATTCTTCTATTAGAGGGATGAATGGCAGGCAAAACTACTTTTTTACTGACCGTTACATCACCTTAATAGAAATTAAACGAAGGTGTAAATCAATACACAATCTTTATGCTTTTTTATGTTCCCAATTCAGAATAAAATGTAACCTTTAGTATGCAAGTCCCAAAGGTCTCAAGGTCTGTAGAAAAATTTCTGGCCACTCATATCAACTTTCTGTCTCTACTAGGCTGCTTATTATGTTTGTTTTACCAGGGGCTACCAGAGTCTTGAGTCACACTTGTGCCATACCACTAATCCCTTAGATTTTATGTAATAAAAAAATAGAATATTTGAAGATCCTTACAATACTGAATGACAGAGAAGATTTGGTGTGTTGCTCCACTGAGTCCCATGAGTTATTTATTTGTAATTGCTGGAATAGAACCTCAAATTGGAAGTACTCTTCACGTTAAGACACTGCTTAGGGTGTCTTAAGTATTTATCATTGCAGGCATTAAATAATTGCTAGAACAATATTTACATAGACTAGTTTCTCAGCAGTAACTGTACTCTTCAGTAGTAGAAACAGCTGTTTCCCTGAGGTGGGAGCCAACACGCATCCATGACTGAAGGAATGCGCCAGCTCTTCTTGCTTTTAAATACTGATTTGCTTGGGAAAAGCAGACTTGTACAACCTCAGAAAGTTCACCAGGTAGGAAAAAAAAACTGACTTAAAACTTTATCAAGTTTACTTGCTTAAAAACTTACATTCAGGAGTATGTCTAAGGGACTTACTATGTTAAAAACCAGGTTGTGCAGAGCCCAGATCTAGGTCACATAGCTCATATATATTAAAGGGATACTTTTAAAATGTTTTCTATAAAATTTAATTTTTTGCAGTATCTCTGCCTAGTCTCAGGAACTCTAAAGCCATTTGGGATATGGGCCAGGTGTGTATTTCTAGCAGCATCTGTGTCGTGATATCTTCTTGATTAGCCTGCAAATGCTACACAACATGAAAATAATAATAAAAATGTATATGTCTATGATAAAGTAAATATTTTAATTTCAGACCTCATCTGCAGTCTGCTTATGTAAACTTTTAAGTTATCCCCAGTTGATCATGGTCTCAAAGACTCCATCTGAGGCTTGGTGCATACAGCAATCAAATATTTGCACAACACAGCAATCTTCACAAACAAATCCTTCAATTGACAGAATTTCTCATCTTTTTCCTACAAAATTTGGTCATACTGCATGAAATGCTCAGAGACTATAACCACTGAGAAAAGGCAGTGAAACAACAAAAGAAATCAAGTGCTTAATATTGAAGGAGAGCAAAAACTTGTGCAGGATTTTGAAATCAAAAAATAACATACTGGTGGGAAAAGTTCTCCATAAATGTATGGAAAAACACTAGTGCTAATCAGATACTTATCACAGAATAGATGAAGAGACCTCTGCAGACCATATTGTCAGACAGGGCCACGTAGAGCAGATTGTTCAGGCGCAAATCCAAATGGCTTTTGAATACACTGAAGGTAGAATATTCCACCACCTATTTGGGCAACCTCTGTACAGATTTCCTTAATTTCTTGACTTGTGAAATGCATGCAATCCACAGCAAAACTCTTCTGACCTCAGAAACCATGCCAAATCAGGTTTTGTCATGGATTACAAAACAAAGGCCAGCACAGGACCAAGTTACCACTTTTGATTTTAACCACAGATAAAACCAACCAAAGAAGATCCAAAACACCTCAGAAAGAAAGAAAGACTTATCACAAAATTAGGCAATTTGCCTTCTTAATTATACAGTTCCAAAAAAGGAAAACAGTAAGTATTTAATTCCGTACTGGTTACAGCAGTCATTAATCAGTTGTAACTTATATTAATATAGATACATCGATCCCTCTCTTAGGACCTTCTCTTGAAAGTAATTTCATTAAAAAAAATGTATAAATAAAAAAAAAGCCTGTTCAGAGTACTTCTGAATGAATAGGTATCGCTTCCCAAACTAGTAAACTGAAAAACTTGCCTATTGATGAATTAAGCAATGCGTTCCACCAAGGTACTCTTTGACATATACCACACTATGCAGCACAATAATAAGTAATCTTTAGCTATTTATATTTCATGACTCCTATCAATTTAATATTGAAACAAAAATATTTTCTTAGTGAAAATGGATGACTATATGCTATGGAGTACATATCTGACCCTATAAGGATATAGTTTTTTGAACTATCAAATGCAGAAATTCATTCATATAGTCACACTTTCATCAACACAGACCACAGTTCTGTCCTCAACCTTTAATCAAGAAAAGACATTAGATAAGACAACAGTTATCTGGATCTTGAGAGTTTCAGAATAACATTATATTTTGCCCAGAAATATACCCTAAGGAATATGCACTGCATATAGGAGGATTTCCACTTCAGAGCTTCTGGACACTGTCCCTAGTCTGAGAGATAAAAAGTGGTTGTCAAACTATTCCTGGCATGAAAGGCCAGTATGCCTTTGTTTCTCTTTTTTTCATAATATTGAAACTTGTTTCCTTAGTTTCTGTTCTTCCTTAAGTATATATTCTTGCTCAGTTTTCACCTGCTTTCAATTCAAGTAGACAACTGTCAGTTACATTTGTCAGTGCAGAGATATGTATGTACAGTTATAACAAACAACAGCTTATTTTGTACACTTCATGAATAATGACGAAAATCAAACCCACATAGAGCTAGATATATAAGAGATTTCTTTACTTTTTTTATTATGTCCAGAACAGTCTGTAGGAATTGGGGTTGTTTAGCTTAGGAGGACACAGGGGAAATGGTTTTAAACCAAAAGATGGTAGATTTAGAATAGATCAAAGGAAGAATCATAGAACAGCTTAGGTTGGAAGGGACTTCAAGGATCATCAAGCTCAAACCCCTCTGCCGCAGGCAGGGACACTAAAATCTACATTTAATTGCAGACAGAATGCCTGGGACCCCCATTCAATCTGGCCTTAAGCACCTCCAGAGATAAGGCATCCACAACGTCTCTGGTCAGCCTGTTCCAGCACCTCACCATTCTCTCTGTAAAGAACTTCCCCCTGATATCTCACTAAATTTTCCCTCCCTCAACCTAAAACCATTTCCCCTTGTCCTGCCATTATCTACACTTGTAAAGAGTTGACTCCCCTCCTGTTTATAGGCTGCATATAGATACTGGAAGGCTGCAATGAGGTCACCCCTCAGCCTTCCATTCTCCAAGCTGAACAAGCCCAGCTCCCTCAGCCTGTCTTCACAGGGGAGTTGCTCCAGCCCTCTGATCATCTTCGTGGCCCTCCTCTGGACCCTCTCCAACAGCTCCCTGTCTTTCTTGTACTGAGGGCTCCAGACCTGGACGCAGTACTCCAGACGTGGCCTCACAAGAGCTGAGTAGAGAGGGACAATCACTCCCCTGTCCCTGCTGGCCACCCCTCTCCTGATGCCCAGGATACCATTTGCTTTCTGAGCTGCTGTAGCACACTGCTGGCTCATGTTAAGTTTTTCATCTACCAGTACCCCCAAGAAATTTCTCACTCTAAGAGTGGTGAGTCACTGAAGAAGGTGTGGATGTCCCAGCTCTTGAACTGTTTTGAAGGTCAGGTTGAACTAGGACTCGGGCAGCCTGGTCTAGTGGATGGCAACCCTGCCCATAGAAGGGGGATTGGAACTAAATGGTCTTGAAGGTCCCTTCCAATCCAAGCCATTGTAACCCACTGTACTACGAAGCGCTGTTATATAAGTAATTCTGTAAAAAAAACAGTACAGCTTAACCTCGATTTTAATATCACCCCCAAAATAGGATTTATTTTATTGGGAAAAACAAACAAACAAACAAACAAAAAACAAACAAACAAAAAAACCCCACAACTATTGATTAGACTATTACTACTTACTACTGCTACTTTCTTTACTTGCCATAATATTCTTACTATTAGCTTGCAGAATTGACAGGAAGGTTAGGTTCCAAAAAAGGAAACAGTAAGTATTTAATTCCTTTCTGGATACAGCTGTCATTAATCAGTGATAATTTATATTAATATAAATACATCGATACTTCTCTGAGGGCCCTCTCTTGTGTGTAATTTCATCCTCCAGCAGACATTACGAGATATATTAAAAGCTGGCATTTCAACAAATGAGAATGGTTTGACAGTAAAAGAAATACCCAATTAATAACCAAATGGGAAATTATTTAATTTTTATATTGCACTACCCAATTTTATTGCAATATTCAAAGAAAATGCACTTGGATTCACTCTTAAATTCCAGTAAAGAAAATGCAGCAGCATTCATCATTCATTGAAGTGATATCAGATTACACACATTTTTTGTACGTGCCATTTTAGAAAAGCATTCTTCTGCTGCTTTGCCACCAAGGAAATTCATGGAGGATATATTTTTAAAGAAAGAAATGTACCTAATGAATGAAATGCTAATATTTTCACTGTATTATAATGAGTTTGGGAGCTCAAATTTAAGCATACAGCAACATATAATTTTTTCTCCAAAGGAGTAGCTACAGTGAAGAACTTCAACCACATTTGGTCAAGGTGTTTTCCAGAATCATAAAAGCTTTTTATAAACTAACCAGTGGGGAAAATTATCTCAGTGTTCTTCTAACGTTTGAGTATTTCTTAAAATGATTTGATAAGGAAGGATGACAAAAATCAGACATAAACTACTCTGATTAATTTAGACTGGTATTTTCTAAAGTGTTGTCTATCATATTAAATTTTAATTATTAATTTTAGCTAAGTGACCTACACAAATACAAAAAGATCAAGATGCAGACATAAAAAAGTCTAAAAAAAGAAATAAAGCCTTTGATTAATAAGGGAAAGTTGGCAGACTGTAAAAACAGCGTCCTTTACCGCATGTGGGCTTAAGAAGCTAAGGCAAGAACCATATAATTTTAAATCAAGAGAATCTATTTCAGGACTAAAAAATACAGTAAAAATACTCATCTCTCATTTGTCTCCATTTTAATTTTTGTAGAAGGGGTAGTCTGCTACAACATGAGAGTGATAGTCTGGGAGTCAGAAATAACAAGAAAGGAAAATATGATGAAAACCTATCAACAAGTAAAACAAAGGGACATGTGACAAAAAAAAAAAAGCAGAAAAATAGTCTGTTTCACACATGCTTTTCATATGATGCCTAAGAGCTAGAAACTTCTCAATTCAAATTCCTGGAAGATCTTCCAACATTCTATTTTTCTTTACATTCCATATTGCCAGTCTTAATTTAAATGTACAATCAGTATCTAAGAAAACAGCAAAACAGTAATTCAAATTCATAACGAGACTACCTTCACATTGTAGGTACAGATTCCTTACAGTTCTTTGTTTGTTTGTTTGTTTGTTTGTTTTGCAGTACATTGTAAATTACAAATCTGTTTTGAATAGTCTACAGGGGTCACTGTTATTTGGGTAGTGTTACAATGCCCAATTGTCACTTGTTCAAGTAAACTGTAAAATTAGAAACTGAGAAAAGTCTATGTTTATAACTTTGATGTCAGCAGTCAGCTTAGCTCAGTAGGAAAGAAAACAAAATTTTGGCCACTAGAAATCCACAGGTTGGAGGAAATGTGAAATGAAGGTCTGTATCACAGATGTCACAGAGACCCAGGCTGAACAGAAGAAATTACTTCTGCAGAGCACTTAAGATTATAAGAGTGTTTGACAGAATAAAAAAGTAGAAGAAAAACAAACAAACACTAGAAAAGAAGGTCCTGAACTAATATCATCAGGGAAGAACATAACATTAAGGAATAGCATCAGCATCTGAGACCACCAGGTGAATGATGCAAGGACTCTCCTATAGATATGCAGAAAATCTGTTCAAATCGTACTTAATCACCATTTTGCCTTTATGTAAAACTTGTTGATTAAATTTGTATTGAAGTCTTATTTGATGTGACATCATGTCTCATTCTGTACATCTTTTGTACTAAGGCAATCCAGAATGAATTCTCCTTTAACAACAATCTGGTGAGTCACTTGGAAGTGTGCCCCTGACAGTGAGGGCTGACTCATCAGCAAATGACGGCAGTCCTTTCATAGTGATTCTCTTGGAACTTGGTGAAAAATCTGAATGGAATCTGCCACACTGCATGAAAGAATTACCACCAAAGAATTAACAGGATTAACTCCACATGCTAGCAGAAGGCTTCCAGTGTAAACTCTAAATTGAATGAAGATTATGACAATGCCTCATAAAAATAAATGGTAGAAACAAAAATCTTTCAGACATTTTCAACATAAAAAAACTGGAACAGAAGGAAGAATGACAAACTACTCAACCCCTATCTTGAACAAACTCCTGAAACTTAAAGGCTGGAAGCTCTAATTTGTTTATTGGCTTGTCATCTGGATAAGGAATACCTCCTGACATACTTCATTTTGCAAAAGAACATTAACTAATTTGGGCTTTTTTTTTTTTTTTTTTGTATTCGTTATATTCACCTCATTTATATTTTGGTCATTCGTTATATTCACCTCATTTATACTGGAGTTTGAACACCTCTCATAGATGCAACACAGTAAAATAGAGCTATGTCACAATTTATAAACCATATAACTGCCATGACTTCTTTATAGCCAACATGAAGTCTATTAATTACAGGTTTCTCTGTCTCTCCTCAACTTGGTGACATTTTTTTTTAAATTCCTTCTTCTTTGCTTCAGGATTTTTCAGCAATTTTCATTTCTATTCTTATATTTTCTGGGTATTTGTAGTCTTTTTTTGGTAAGATGCATATCCTTCCTTTATTTTTCTCTCTTGACAGTAACAATTTCTTTCCTTATATTCTTTATATTCCATTATTTACTTTCAATGTTATGTGCCAAAGTAAAAAATGTACCTTCTAATGGAAGGGAGTTTCCAATGGAATCTGTTAGAAAGCTGTACTGATACCTACATGTTGTTTGACATGTTTAATTTTTCAAACTATGTAAGGAAAGGAATGAGTAACTGAGGTGACAAAGCTGGTAATGACAAGAAAATATGAACTTAGACTGCATCTACAGACATGATAGGAACACAGAAATAGTTTATAAAACACACTATAAGTAAAGGTAAACCCACATATAGGCTCTCACTGGAAAGACTAAAGAAATAATGCTTCCAATAGCTGAAGAAACATGAGAGAAATGAACAAAATGAAAAATATGATATGACTTTTGCAATAATACAAGAGGGCAGCACAAAAAATAAAAAATTAAAAAAAAAGAAGCCATCTGACACAAGAAAATAGTTTCTTTGGAGCAGCTGTTCACGTGACTAGTACCCTGTCATGGTCCTGGTAACGTGCTTTTTCAGCTATGTCAAATCTTTGCCTGGACTATCTTTTGAAACTAGTAAGCCTGACATCTCACTGGAAACTGCATGTTACTTAGCATGCTGCAGTTCAAGATCCAGTTCTGGAAATCACTCATTACCATGAGCTGAAAGCCAAAGAGAACACAACAAAGAAATTGTTTGTTATAAGCTTGAAATAAGTATAAGTGACTGTATTTTTGGGCACGATATAAGATAAAGAGTTTGGGACTAAGCTAAATCAAACAGGAGTTTACATTCATTACACAGTTCTTGTACTATCTTCTCTTTACACACTTTGAAATGTTCTTAATTCTTGTACAAATGCTCAGTTTTTCTCAGTTACTTATCATAAACGTTAATAAATACTTCTATAAGCAGAAAGCCATTTTATAAATTCATTAATATTCATATTAATTCATTAATACAATAATCCTTTCAAGACTTTGCCTTGAATACCATGTTTGCTGCTGATCACGCATGATGAAACTAAGTAATTTGATCAGTAATTAGAATGATGACAGTATTATCTAAGAGGCAGAAAATGGACATTTTACATATTCGCACCTTTAGAGAATGCTCTTTCTTAAAACAGTTACAACAAACAACCAAAAATATTGAGGCTCAATACTAAGAAATCCTGTACGAAAATTATCTTATCCAGAGATAAGATAATTCAGCAAAGAATTAACGAATATCGAAGATTGAAAGCTGACATTTTGTTTTGTCCAATTCTAACATCCAGTTGGGTCAGTGTCATCAGTTCAGCTTATAATACTTAAACAACAGATTATGAGAGATTTTCCTGGACTTTTCTGTGGAAAAGTCTCCGGGAAGCTTTCCACACATCAAACTTATTTCCACATCCTTATCCAAAATGAAAGCTGAAATAACAAATTATTAATTGAAGGACCTATCTACTACTGCAATGTAAAGACTACAAGAAGAGATATTTTTTCAGAAACTCTTAACTGAAATATGAGACAAATTTCTAAAAATATATTTCTATGTTCTATATTTTATGTTGATAAAACTTTATCAAAAAGAAGTCCTGCTGTTCTATCCACTTATACTAGGACTGAAATTGGTCCACAGTGATTAATTTGAACTAAGTAGAGAATGTATGGTATACGGTTCAGTTATTGACCCACAGCACTTTCAGATTCCTCTGAGAATGCTAGGTCTAGTGGTCCCAGTGCTGATGCGTGAAATGTCCTAACAAACCAGAAATCAATGCAGAGTGCACAGTAAACAGACACAGTCAATGAGCTATTCATTACCATTTGCAAACCTTCAGTGTAATTGGAGTGTGGTCAATTTATAAACAGTAATCAACTGTGCCTCTATTTAATCTCTTATATAAAACAACACCGAGGATCCTCATGTTTTATGTAGTCATAAGAACTTGAAACAGGGTGGGTAACTAATTAAGATACCTGAATGCAATCGTCCATCAGATATTGTATCACATTTGTCTGTTTGTTCTCTAAGAGACTTAGTTTAGAAAACATCTCAGTACTGTAGCCAGCATATAGGGCTTTTTGCGTGCAACACTTTTATTAGGTGGGCTTTTTAAATCAGTAATTAAAACCAAAATCCCAGGTGCATTTTTAAATCAATTGTTGCCTTCAGGATAGCAATTTCTGCTACCAAAAGAGGGCACACAGAGCACAGATGCACATACTAGAAATAATGAATGTTTATTCTTGCTTACTTACTGATAGAAACCTTTTTTATCACAAACCTAATTAGAGCCAGTAAAGGACAAAGTTAGCCTTTTCATTTCAAATTGAAAGCAAAAAAAAAAAAAAAAAAAAAAAAAAAAAAAAAAAAAAAACCATAATCAAATAAACATCACACGAAATGTTTGGAAAGCTTCTAAAAATAATTAGTGCATGAAAGATGACTAGCTTCAATACTGAACAGCCAAACAATTTATTTCAAAACCCTGAATATAAAGAACAAGAAAGAGCAATGGTACCAGTAAGTTTAAAAGAAATTTATTTGCTATACCATTCACCTATTTCTTCCTTCACAAAGTCAGATGGATTCAAGGTTCATCCCTCCTGTTTGTTCAGTTTGATTCAATTTAAACTGCATCCAGAATAGCTACGTACATTTTCAGTTATGAATACTTACTAAAAAAAAAAAAAAAAAATGCCCTTGGGTGAACTCCCTTTAGCATGGTCAGTAGATATAAGATTGCTGTGCCTTACACAGCACAGTTCACCAATGGGAATGTTTTTATAGTCTTTGTTGTGTATACACTGAGCCAACAGAAATCACATGGTGTTACCACATTGCAGAGTCTAAGATAGCTAAGATATCATACTTCATTTTACTGCTAAGTTAATTGCAGCCATGTGGCTTCATGGCTCAGTGCACAAGCAGAATGAACTTCTCTCCGCCTGAAGCCTTAGCCAAGTGAACTTGATAATGTGTGTGTAGGCATTATCCCAGACAGTGGCAGCTTCTCTTAATGTAAGCTCAAGGGAAAAAGTGAAACAGAAGGAACTGAATGAATGTAAGAAACAGAAGATTGAGCAACTTAAATGTACATAATCCAAACCATTAAGATCCTGCCTAAATAAAAAATTATACCTGATGTCCGACTATTTCTGAATAGTCAAATATAAATATTTCTGAATTAGCTGAACACTTAGCAGTATGCCCTTATCACTAAGAAGGTTAACAGTAAGTTAACAGTAAGTTAACAGTTGCATTGGGCAAGGTAGTGCCAGAATGTCAAGAAAGGTGATCGTTTACTTCTATTGTGGCCACACCTGGAATGCTGGATCCAGTTCTATGCTCTTCAGTACAAAACAAACTATAAAGAGTCTAGCATATGGCCATCAAGATGATGAACTAGCCCTTCTCTGAGTAGAAATGAGACAGAACTATGCAGCCTGAAGAAGAGGAGGCTCAGGGGGGTCTCAACAATATCCATAAATTCATGAAGGGAGGATCCAAAGTGGACAGAGTCAGGCTCCGCTCAGTGCTAGGACAAGAGGCAACAGGCACAAACTGGAGCAAGGATGTTCCCTCTGAACACCAGGAAGCACTTCTGTGCAATGCAAGTGATGGAATACAGGTTGCCCAAGGAGACTGTGGAATCTCCTTGGAGATCTTCAAAAGCCATCTGGACATGGGTCTGGGCAAGCAGATTCAAGTGTTCCTGCTTGAGCATTGGATCAGAAGGACCCAGAGGACCCTTTGAACTTCAGTGATTTCATTTCTGCTTTCAACTTCTCTCTCCCAAGTATTGCTCTGGAAAAAAAAAAATGTTTCTAAACCACATAATTGCAGGGATTGAAAAGGACCTCAAGAGATTATCAAGTCCAACTCCCTTGCTAGAGCAGGTTCCCTATAATAGGTCAAATAGGAATGAGTATAGAAGGGTCGTGAGTAACTCCACAAAGGAGACTCCACAACCCCTCTGCACAAACTGTTCCAGTGCTCTGTCATCCTTACCATAAGGAAGTTCTTCCGTATGTATGTATGGAACTTTGTATGTTCAAGTTTTAGCAATTACTTCTTGTTCTATTGCTACACACCACCAAGAAGAGCCTAGCCTCATCCTTTTGCGTCCCAGCTCCTTTTAGATGTTTATAAACATTAATCAGATCCATCTCAGTCTTTTTTCCACAGGCTGAACAGACCCAGGATACTCAGCCTTTCCTCATACAGAAGGTGCTTCAGACCCCTAATCATCTTTGTGGCCCTCCACAGGACTCCTGTATTTTTTGAACTGGGGAGCCTGGAACTGGACACAGTAGTCTAAATGTGGCCTCACCAGGGCAGAGGAAAGGGGGGAGGATCACCTCTCTCCATCTGCTGGTCATGCTCTTTTTAATGCACCCCAGGTGTATGTTTGAATCTGAAAGGATGAGTTGAACACATCAGATTTTGTTCAGACGCTAGTTCATGAAACAAATATAACCCAGCGAAGCTAAACTAATAAAAAAAAGAAACATATGATGTGAGACAAAAGACTTAGCTAATCTATGGGGTATTAACAACAAATCAAAAAAAAAAAAAAAAAAACACAAAAAAATCAGGTAGGCAGTTAAACTTTATCTACAGGAGTTTATATACTAGGAATGAATAATCAATACTGTCTTTCAAAACCTTGTACTTAGATTTCTTCAACCAGCTGAAGTTCGTATCATTTCAGACTAAATATATACTGTATCATTGCTATGTTGATGATGATTGTCAACTACCTTATAAAGCCAGAGAATTAATTTGCTCATTGACTACTAGATCTGGAAACTGTTACTTCCATTGCTACATATAATCTAAGATTACCTCTACCTCTTATGTTCATCCTCATACTAGCTTAACTGCTTACCACTCTTGCTAATTATTACTAGTTTAATTACTTTAGAAATAAAGGAATTGGCTGTACTTTCATGCTATATAGATTTCATTTTTTTCTAATGAGAGATATGTTAATGTTATATACTTATTTATATGATTTTATTAATGCAGAGAATGATTTAATAATTATTAAGCAGGAAAGAGAAAGAACACTAAATAGTGGAAGTTTTTCCTCTTGAAAAGTTTTAGGATTCAACTTAACATGGATATTGATGAATGAGCCAAAGAAATAATATGTAATCCTTTTCACTTGTAACTCTACTCATACAAATTGCTGTTTTCTCGAAAGAAACTGGGAAGCTTGAAATATAATTTCATTTTTTGCTTGTGTGTTCAGCAAAACCTCCAAGGAAGAATACATACATTTCTTAGAGTGACTTGGGAAAAAAACATGGCAGAGACTCCAGAGAAAGTTCTTCCTTTCGAGGTCTTTTATTCACTTTGTTTTATAAGATGGAATTATCTGGAAGCTATATACACTACCAAATAACACTTGACTTTTGTTTCATACTGTTTTGTATTTCGCCTTTTTCAGTGTGTCATGTATATATTATCTATTTTAATGCTAGACTCATCTATTTAATTATAGATAATTCTAAAAACATAAAAAGCATGAAAACCATAGCAAACTATTTCAGAAAATGCCAAGAAAATATTACCAAACATTTCCAAATTCCTTATGAAGATTAACATTTGAGGATGGATTTACGCACACTGTGAGAAGGTGATTTTGAAGTAGTTTATTGCAATTGGTTTAAATTGAGGTTTAAAGGATAGTTGTCCTTGAGTACCGTTCGGTTGAAATATTATCAAAAACATTCTGGTTTTGTGACTGCTCTACTATGAGATTAAATTGGTATTAACAGCTCAGAGATCCATGTGTTTTTTTGTTTGGTTGTTGGTTTTTCTGTTTGCTTGTTTGTTTTGTGTGTGTGTGTATTGTTGTTGTTTGTTGTTTTTTTTTTTTTTTAACTTTCTTTTCCTAACCAATTGTTAGATTAAAAAAAAAAACACATCTTTTTTGTACTTGTCTAGAATTATCATCTATTTCTATATGTAGAATTATCAAATATTTCACAATATCAGATGTGGAAGCAAAACCAGAAGAGCAGCCAACTTGGAGTACTACATCCAGATATGGAGTCCTTAGTAGCGCCATGGCCCTGTTGGAGCACATCCAGAGGAGGGCCACAAAAATTACCCAAGGGAAGGAACACTTCTGTGTGATCTAATTCCACTCATACTCGAGTGGTCTACAAGTGAAACAAAGTAGACAAAACAAGATAGAGAGAAAAAAATATTCTAAAGAATGTTCATCTTGAAATGTGCCATGTTATTACATTCATATGCAAAAGCTAGAGAAAAGACTGGTATGCATGTTCAAGGAACTGTTATTATTATCTTGACCACCCAGACACAACACTTTCTGAGAATACTGAGTAGTTGATATATAAGAATTTATCTTTTGCTGGCTACAGTAGTGATGATTACACTAAAACTTTGTTGTTGTTGTTGTTGTTGTTGTGTTTTGTTTTCCCAAGAAAACTTAATTTTACTCTAATGGTTTTGTGGAATAGGTATCAAAATTATTTAATCAGTGCTAAAAAAATATGAATATCAAATTTAGATCCCTGTTTGTTAACATCAACTTACAAAACAAGACATCTAAATATGTTAGTGTTTCTTGTTCAAAAAGCAAGTTTACAAACAGGCTATCTGAACACCTCTCCAATGTTAATCCCACCACCATTAGAAAACTTGTGGACACTAAAATGTAACTGTTGGTTGAAAAAATGCTATATGGATAAAGTTTCAGACAAAGCTAAGAATAGCAGTTTAAAAGTTTGGGAAACAAAGTATCTTGCAAAGCTCCATCTTACTCTCACTAAGTGAAACCAAGTTAATCACTCAAGACGAGGGAGGTTTTCTGTTCATTCTCTTCACAGTGCCTTATCACACAGTAAATATACTGTTACCACTACTTGTGACAGATCAAAGGCTTTGCAATACAAGATCAACTGAAGCTTCAACAATTTCAAACTTGTCTTGGCTTTGATAAAGATTTGTTTTAGTTTGTTTACTGCTGCAGCAATTATTTACAACCAAATAGATCTGTGTTGCAATATCATGTTACACATTTTATTCCAACAAATAGCAAGCAACAAGAAGCAGTTTCTGTGTTGAATGAATGATCTATGATGACAGCAAAAATGCAGCACAGAAGAGTATGGGCACAGGATGACTCCATACCAGCGCCCCAAGACTACAAGCAGCTATTCAACGATCACTTACTTGTGAGGAGTACAACTTCGGGAGCTAAGTTAAGGTCAACAACAACAACAAAAAGCAAATATCCAGTTTGGATAAAGCATATAACACACAGCGAATCTGCAAATAATGAGGAGGAACAGATGTGTTGAAAGAATAAGTATGGAATTGTTCTTAGAAAGTATATAAAAAAACTCCAAGAGTATCCAAGAGTGAAAAGGCAGAAGACATGAACTTTATCAACAGCAATCACAATGGAAGACATAGGATGCCTTCCCTCTCCACCTTCACAGGCCACTGACTTTGGGATTTAGAGGAGCATTGAAAGGCCAAGCACAACAAAGATTAAGAAGCAGATACTAAAAAATTACTGGCTTTAATTATTATTTAGATTTATAAGAAATAAGCTCTAAAATATGAGTAATTCATACTGTGTTAACATCACTATAACTAGATTAATAATACTCTATTTAGACTGCTAAGATTGTAATCAGGCAAAAAAAACGCTTGGTGTCAGATATAAAGGTTCAGTTATTTGACCCATGTAAACTCTGCACATTGTCTTGCAACAGCAGCCAGGAGGTAATTTAGGTGCCAAAAGAAAAATAACTTTTGTAGGAGAAAACTGTTCAAGCTCAAATGGGGAACAAAGCTGATTCATTAATGAGAAGTAGTCTGGTGGAAACAGAACATAACTTCTGATTCAGGCTTACAGTGTATGTATTAACACAAGCCCAGAAGATCTTAAAGAAGATCTAATTCATACCAGATACCAAAATAGTTACAAACATTTCAAGACCAAAGCTGTAGTTTAAAACAATTCATAGGTCCCAGTTAGGATGGGCTCCATTTATCCACTGTACATATCACAGCCAGAAGCAACCATGCTTAACACGGAATTCAGAAAAGAAACAATGTGGTTATAGCTAGGGTTTGAACAACAGACAACTTGAAAGGTGAGGCAATACTTCCCCAGAAGCACTGTATTCTCTCCTCAGTTTCACAACTTAAAGTATTCCATAGCTCTCCCTTAGAATTAAAATACTGCATTTTATTTGCATTTTATTTTCCACATTATGTAACTGTTTCATCCAGGCGATTTATCACCTTAACTGTGTCCATAAATAATTAAGCCAGTATTACAGGAAATTTGTTATGTTTCTGTGTCACATTCAAAGTTTAAAAACTTAATACTAGCACACACACATCAAAATGAGCAAGCAATACATACATATATGCATACATATTCAAGACAACCATGCTCACCCCTTAGAAATTAAGGTCTAAAACTATTTTCAGGTAATGGAGCTACATCAAGTCTACTTAATCTCTTCACTGAATAGTATTCCAAATGGCAAATGACTTTATATCACTGATTTTAAGTTGTTGAGATATGTACACTAATACTCAAATCTCTTTCTATACTACAGCACTGTATGAATTCAGAATTAATTTCACTGCTTTCCCAGTTTAATTGCAACCATTTTTCATTTTCACAACCATATGTAGATTTGTATGTATACATATGAGCCACTATCAACATTAAGAAATTTGCTTTCCCACAATGACTCATAGTAGAAGCACAAAACTAAGAATTCAACATAAACAATAAATTTGTCTGGAATGGTCAGAAACAGTTTGACAGACCAGATAACACAACTGTGTTATTTTCAGATTAAACATCAAAAATACATCTGGATTTAAGATGTTCTTGAAGGTATTTATTTATGAATAAATGTATGACAATTTCAAAAGCCAGACAGTAATACTTTCCCCTGTACCTAAGTGCCTTGCAAACCACTAGCTTTATTCTGAGACGTACTGTGATCTACAGCTGCTTATCTGTGCACATCTGCATGCTGCAGCAGGCATTGTGGCCTATTATATACTACCTTGAAAATAAATCTATATGCAGCTTTTGTCTTCTGTAAGGGGAATAGAAATTTCTGGCTAACATGGAAGATAGCGTGGCTTTTGAGAAAAACAGCACATAGGCTTAAGATCCAGGCAGAAGGTACAACACAGGAGATACAGATGGTGAGGAGACAAACTGGGGTGGAGGACTGAGTGACATGTATACTTTGAATAAACCCTAGGTGTACACATACTTTGGAAATAAATATGCTCTGATAAGCGTGAAGGGCAAAAAATGAACAAGTTTCTCTCAGACACTTCAATCTCAATCAGAAAAAAAAAAAAAAAAAAAAATAGTAAGCAGAAGTTACAGAAGTTACAGAAGTTTTAGCCAAAACTAAATCCAGGCATCTGACACAAAGGCAGCTTTCTCATCCTCAGTGAAGGAAAAGCTTAAATTTATGCACTAATAATAAAGGGATTCCTTTGAACTCCTAAAAGCCTCAATTCAAGAAACAGTACTCTCTTTTTCCCCAAAACATGACTTGCTATATTACGTGTAATTTAATAATGAAAGAATGAGAAAGGTAAGAGAAAGCAGAAAAAGAGGATGGATTTTTGTTTGTTTGTTTGTTTGTTTGTTTGTTTGTCCAAAAGGGGCAGTAACAGCTTAGGATACACAAAAAGTAATTGGTCAGATTTTGGAGCACTCAATAGTAGTAGTGATTGATTCTGAACTTGAAAGTTACTAATTCAGTACGTTAATAAGGTCATACTTAACCAATCTGGTGGTCTTCTATAATGGACTGACGGCACTGGTGGACAAAAGGAAGGTGAACGACGTCATTTACCCGGACTTGAGCAAGGCCTTTAACGGAAATAAACGTTGATATTCACTTAATTTTTCAACATATCTTTTAGATCCTCAGGCAACGCAAGGTTTCAGGCTTTCTGTAATTCACATGTGAAGAAATTTTTCCTTTAATAAAAAACCTTTAATTTTAAAATAGACCATTTGAAGATGTCTCTATTATCTGAATGATTGATATTCTATTAATTAATTTTACAGTGGTAATATTATTTCCAAATTTCATGTGAATCTTATAGGCATAGCAGTGAAGATTACAAAGTATTCATTTAGTTTGGAGGCTCTGTAGAGAATTAGCCTATTACTTAGAGTTACTCCTATTTTTATAGAACTACTTAAACAAAGCACTGTTTTGGTTCTAAATGTGAAAAGTCAGAAAATGTAATCAATTCACAATCCAAAAATATTTTTGATGCACTTCTATAGATTCCATTCTTCCTCCTCAGTGCTAGTTCATTCCATCCATCTCTGCTCTTTGGTGTTTATATTCTGACAAGCCTGTCAGATATTGATCCCGCAAATCCTGTGATTCCAGTCAAACTTCATCATATCACTGCTCTGGGATTTTTTGCCTTTCCTTATCTGTTCCGTGATTTGCTGTTTAGGTACCATAACATACAGGACTTGATATTTTGATCATATTTTAAAAGTCACAAGATGTGTCAGAAAAAGCTAGTTCATCCTCTATCCATGTGGGAAATTTTTCATCTAGAAAGAATGTGTATTTTGTCTACAGTTGGACTGTGTAGACAAAATCATTGAAGAATGTAGATGCCAAGAGATGCCTAACTACAGCTGTTAACTGGAACATTTGTAACTGTGTCAGTGCAATAAATAGATGCACCATAGCACTAGGCCTTCTCAGATTAAAGTAATTATGTTTTGTTTCTGGACATTAGAGAGCAACATTATTTTTCCACGTATGAAAATTTGTGAATAGTACCACTGTTTTCTAATTTCTTTTAGGAAAGCTGAAAACCAAAGTTCTAAGCAGTTGAAAACAGTCTTGAAATGTAGAATGGTGACTCCCTATAGCACGTAAATACACTTGAAGATATATGTGTATTATAGAATGCCATTAGATTGAAATAACCTGTTACCACTCATCATGTCAGTTACTTTAGGAAGTATGTGTTTTTTTTGACAACTTTAAGAGCAAACCAGAGCTGTCATGCTTCATATCTGCTTCCTTAAGTATATTTTTCCTTTTATAGTCTACTGATGACTTGCAAGCTGTCAACATGGATGCTGTTGTTCACTGAGTCTTTAGTGGGATATGATGTGTGGCTGATATGGTGCCCACAGAAATTTTTAGTCAGTTTTCAGAAAGAACAATTGGCATCAACAAGTCTGGAGATGGACAAAACAGTCTAGTCTGGAGTGGTCCAATCTATTGATAAATACAATCTAGCATCTACATTAATGATACTACACAATTAAGTCAATACACTTTGCGAGAGCAGTCAGTCTAGTGATTTATGCAAAAGATAAAAGTATCAAATTATCCTTGTTCTAATTGCTGTAAATTTTATATATAATGGACTGATTTTCAGAAATGTCTATAGTAAACTAAACATAATTACAAAAATGGACGTAGATTAAATGTATTGATTTGATCATCAGTAAAAGCAGTAGGCAGTTTTGCTCAACTACCGGAGGAAACATCTATTATGTTCCCCAATTACAGATTTTAAAAATCACACAGATCTTTGTACTGTTTGTCTAATACCGTAGCATGACATTTTATCCTTTTAGCTGCACTGTTAAAAACCTGTGGTTTGGTTTCTCCACTTCATGCAAACCATATCTGGATTGAAGTAGAATTACTACAAATATGATAGTCACACGTGAAGAATATGATTTTTTTCACTGTACCTTCCACACTTTAAAGTAACTAGCACTAATCTATATTTACAATGCAATTCAGCTGTCAAGGAATTTGCATACCTCCCTAAGTATTATAGAATTTAAGCACCATTACAGAGTGGTTTCATCTTGCTTGACTTTTTTCTATAGTACTATGAATACCTCAGAGTCAGAGCAGATAATGTATAACTACCTCAGACAAGTAAGAAAAAAATATTGAGCTGGAATAAAGTACACATGAAAGTACTACTTGGGGAATCCTTCATGCCATGACCCTGTGATGTTTTACAGGAGATTATAAAATTTGCATCAATAAAGGGAGAAAAATTAAGTTTAATAAGTCCTAGTGGTTCTCTAATGAACACAACAAAACCCAACTCAACATCCTGCAGTATCCTTACTAAAACATACGTAGAGCATGTAACCTCTTGGTTTTATTTATATGTGGGTTTTTCTTTGTTCTTTTTGTGGTTTTTGTTTTTAATTTTGTATTTGAAGAAGAAAAAACACCCTATTCTATCCACCTGTGGTAAATCGTTATGTTTCAAAGCATTCTACTGGCATCTTATAGATATTATTTTCTATTAAAATATGAATTTAATAAAATTTATTAGCATACTTATCCTCCAATTAAAGAGAAACATCAATAGTCACATACATGGGAATATAAAAAACAGCAAACACCATATTTTTTACGCAATGCTTAAAAGGGAACATTTCATTTCTGAGCTAGGATAGAAAACATAGTTCAATATTTTTAATTCAAGTCATTATCTTAGTTCAAAATTTAATCTACAGATTAGCGCTTAACAAAAGCTGAAGTCTAGTGATCCCTTTATGATAGGTTATCTGCTGCACTGGGTATAGGAAGAAATAATATTTAAGAATTCTCCCTTTATGGAAGGCATAAGACATTCTAACAATTTTTTTTCTAGGACAGTTTATGATAAGAACAGCAAGATTAAATCTGAACTGCCTGGATCATCCCAAGACTTTTCAACAAATTTGTTTCCAGGAGAATGCAGAAATGCCATTGCACACTGTCTCAAGATGCACAGTTCATAACTGTCATTTGTACTCAATTTTGAAAGGGTCCTCAGGTACAAGTATTGAACTTTTGAAACTATTACTTAATAAACTGCTTGTTATACCAGAGCAATTAATAGTAGTTCAAGACCTGTGCCAAATGGACGAATACAGTATCAATTAGAATAAGACTGAAATGTTGTTTTAAATTCTTTCATGGCATTAGCTATCTGAAAAATGAATGTTCAGCTGATGTTATGAGTCTTGTCAATAGAGGTCCATGACTGGAAAATAATTAGCAATGAGCTCTACAGCCATCTATCTTACCATGTGCACAGTTCGTACTTGTGAAGATTTAGTATCTTTTTTTTGGTATTACTTCCTGTCATCAGGGCACATACAGTACACTTCATACATGGGATTTTGAGTTTTGAAAAACAGCAACACAAGGGGAAGGCAAACATAGCCAATAGAAGCTTCACTATGAACAAATAAAACTGTATAATGTTAGGCAATGTAAAAAAAAAGCAAAATCTTTAAATTCAAATTAATTATTTGACTTTTGGAGAATTGTTCTGCATTTTATCTCCCTTTTCTCCACTTATTTATAGAATAGAACATTGTTTTAAGATGATGTGTTCATTAATTTTTACTACAGAGTAAGTAATATTCATGAAGTATTCCAGCCCTTAAATGATAACTGCCATGCTTACCCTTTTAAGGAATAAGTATTTTGTATTCAGAGCATTTTTTATATTATGTACAATAAATAAGAAATGTTGCAATGGAATAAGCAGTTAGAGAAAGCAAAAATTGAATACTGAATACTTTTTCCTGAAGTAACAATTGCAATTTTAGATAGAAATCAATTTTTATACTATCTTAAAAAAGAACCAAATGAACACAAAAGAAAAAAACAAGACTGTATTTTAAAACTGTCCTGTGTGCACAAGGGAGTTTAAATAAGATTGTATTTGTAATTATTTCTAAGTTTAATTCTAGTAATTTATCAGTCCAGCCATGTTATTTTAATGAAGCTGTTTGTACACAGGATAGTAATGGTTCTGAAAGCAACTTCAATAATGGAGCAACACATTCTAACTCTCCTAATAAGCATCAGTAAATTTTGGCAAAAACTGTTCTGGATTAAGTAACTACACTAACAAAGCTTCCTGCCATGTTACTCTGCATAATATTGTCCATGTAAATAAAGAACTTCTTTGTGCAAAATGTATAATCATGGCTGTCATGTAGTAGTTCCAGAAATTTCTGGAAAGCATCTAATGTACCACTTAATGGCAATAATTAATAATTACTGCTTCCCTTAACAATAATCATTAAGAAGAGCAGTGCAAGTATTACTAAAAATGTCAACATTATCGTATGAAATAAATTTTCACCGATTTATAGAGGGAGTTCCTGATTGCAAAGTGTAATGGAAAATCTTTACAAATTTAGTAACGGATACAGCTCTCTTCCACAGCTGTTGTAGTCTCCAGAGATAAACAGTCTAGAAATATGAAATTCTTTAGAGGAAATAAAAATGCAAGTTTTCTAACCTTGGCTTATGAATTATTATGTAGCTCATTAATTGCTTCTTCCACTGTATTTTATTGCCACAGGTGGTCTTTCTATATTCTCATTATATAACTTGAAATATTATTGTCAAAACAGTATTTGTGGAAAAAAAATTAAGAATGGAAAAAAGACTGCCCTTGTAAAAGTGGAGCATTTTGATATTTCAGATCCCTAAGCATTGTTCAAGGTTCAAGGATCTGAATCACCCTTTATCTAAAACGAAGATAAGATACTGAGCATCTTCTAAGGCTCATGATTCTATCCTACAGTCTACCTACTCAATTTATTTCAGCGTCACACTTCCTAAGACTCCTCATTCTGTGCAGAATCTCCTGTGGGATTGACTTATTAAGACTATGACACAGTTGGTTTTACAGTTCCATCAAATCACTAATGAGGACTTGAGTGAGCTCTATAAGCAAGTAAGTTTAAAACTTATGTGATATTGAAAAACAGAAACTTAACCAAAACTAAATTTACTTCTATCCCTGGGAAACACAACATATTTATTTATATCTCCTTGTTTGACTCAGCAATTTTCTCTTGAAAAAAATAAAAATAAAAATCTGTCATTTCTTCTCAGAAGAATTTCTAATACTTTTTACTTAAAAGGACTCCTTGTGTATTCCCCTCACAGTGAGAATAAGGATAGGGTCTTACGTCAAAATATTATTTCTAGATCATACAAATTAAATATATACTTATACCACTAAAAAGTGACAAGAGGATTAAATACATAAGAAGTTACAGAGCAAAATGTTTTCTATGTTCCAGAGAATGAAGCGATACCAAATATAAATCTATATTTTCTTTTCATTATTATTAAAAATTTCCTTGTTTTTCTCTTAAGAATGATCACACTAAGAACTTACATTGGCAAAGAGCTTTATATTAAACAAGTGCTACAAGTCACTTATGATCCGTTTAGCTAAGCCTTCCTTAATAAGACAGCACACAAGCCACGATTCTCAAAATCAGTCAGTGAACTCTGAATAAACTTCCTTGAGTCATTATCCTCTAAGCACAGTGCAAGGACATTATCAGCTAATATTAAGAACAAATTATGTTTAAAAGATACAGAATAATACAAATTCATTTAGTATAAAATGACTACAATCACTTCAACAAAAAGATAATTTCATCCTTGTCTCGTATCATTGTCATCCTCTTTAGACTTACAGATTCAGAATTCAATAACAAATATTTTAAAAAGCATAAAATAAAATTGAAATATTGCATCTATTGTTTCATATACACACGTACATTGGTTTTAGATAGATTTACATTATTTCAGTAGTTCTAATGTTCATCACATTTTTCAAGTATTCTGAGAACCATTTTATGTTTTTATGCCATCACTTACACAGCACTGCAGATCATAAAGAATACAAATCTAAATGAGAAGATTTTTATTTGCTTTCAACTGTGAACTATTTTGACTTATATAACCTAATGGAATTAAAAATTAAAAAGTCCTTTCTCAGTAGAAAAAAAAAAATAATACTTCATAGTAAGATAAGTAACTGAAAAGATGCAATGCACTAATGCTTTGACAAAATAGTGTTATTTGCAAGGAAATGAGATAGATGAGATGAGATAAGAAAAATTGCTTAAAGAAATTCTTCTGGAAATCTAGTTTAATGAAACAGTTATATCCCTTGCTTTTGTGATGTATTCCATATACATAAAGACCTTGCAGTGATGTATAGAAATATATAGCACATGATGTAAGAGATAGGAGTAAAGGACAGGTACTCAAAGATAGTTGAAAGAGGCCAGGGGTAGAGGGGGATTACAGAACAGAAATAAGCTATACATTTATATATGTGTAAGTTAGGAATAAAAAGATATCAGTTTTTACCTATCAGCATGGGCTTAGGAAAGCTGGTGCTTCTCCAAAGCCCTTAAATATGAGTCTAACTTAAATTTTTACCTATGCAATTTACTAAAGAAAGGCAAGGGAAAGTTGTAAGCAATTTCTGAGAGGTTAAAACTGAAAACCAATTGAAATTCTATTGTAAAATTGACTATATTTTGTCAAATTTGTATTTCATGATCATCATGGAAAATGAATGATATCCCACGAATCCATATCACTTGTGCCAATGCCACAGGGATTCACAAGTATTTCAGGGTGCCTAACATGACATCAGATGTCTTAATTCAGAATTCTGAAATCACCTGATTTCTTTCACGGATATCTATAAAAAAAATCTAATATGCCTGCAGAATCATGCCTCCCTGCTGGGATAAGTTAGCAGTACATATGTCACCAGCTGACAACGTTTTTGTGTTGTTTTTTTTTTACAGCTGTAGCTATAAACCTCTGAAGCACAAGCAAGCACAACTTAAAGCAAGGATGGCAACTTCAATGGAGGCAAGCTTCTCTACCCTGAAGCAGGTTGAGCTATGATAGGAATTAAAGGCAGGAGACCCACAAGGATATAGTGAAACTGTGCCATGCATGTCCCTCTGGGGATACACAGCTAGCTTATCATCCATCTTTGCTGACTATCAGTTGATGCCTGTCTATACCTATGATGCAGCTTGCCAGAATCAGGATGGCATGTGAAAGCCAGAAAGATGCTATGTGCTTTCTATGAATAGGGGGCTTATCCACTGCAGAGAACTACATGCTAGCTGGTAGCAAAAAATGGAAAGACATGACATGTCAGTGACCTCATTCACTATGCACACACTCTCTAACCAGGAGTAGCCGCTTAGCCTCTGCTTGTAATGAACTCTAAAATTCTTCCAACTCTCAAAGCCACCGTTTCTAAATACGAATTTCTCTTACATTTATAAAATCTCGTTGTAGACAATTGATACTGGTACTTTAAGTGTGCCATTGAAGCAGAATCGTATGAATCAGCTTTCAGAAATAAATTAATAAACTGATAAGTTGTTTCTCTGCTCAAGAAATTTTACCATGATACACAGTTCAGATCCTGAGAGAGCATTCAAATAAAAAGTCCCATCTTCACAGACATGAGAAAATAAGCTCTCATTCCTGGAACTATGACAGCAGTATAGCTAAACAATTGTGGTTGTTTTAAGACTAAACCCTTAGGGACACAGCACTATCAAAAATTATCTTTCACTACAAATATTTCCCTACCATGGCATCAGTGTGCCTATTCTCAAAAGCAGGATGCAAATTACAATTAACATAACCTCAAGATACTCTGTCTCCTGCATAGACACAAATACTTAAATAGAGAGAAAAACGTCTATATATTACAATAAATTTCAAGATTAAAATAATTTTAGGGTGGACTGGTGACTTTTGAGTGCCTCATAATAGCAACACTGCATTATTTTTCATGTTATTTACAGCTAGTTTTGATGATTTATTCAGGAGGTACAATTTTTTCAGGTGCCGCCCTTCTCTCAAAAGAGCTTGCTAAGAGGAAATCCACTGAGAGTATCAGTAATTTCTCTTCTTCATGTGATTCTTTATTACTCATCATAGCTTTTCAATATTTATGAAATTACAGAAGATAATTTTTGCTGCACGAAATCTGCCTATAATATGAAGGCCAGAAAGGTATCTTTACAAGATGAATACATATATAAGGTATTTTTCTAAGCACAGAATAGCAGAGCTACAGTAATTCTGGAACAGAGAGATATCTACAAATCAAAAGTGTTAGAAATACAAAATTGAAGAGGTAGGGAAAAGACAAGAGTACAAAATAGCATTAATACTATCAGATCGAAGTTGTAGACCATTATAACAAATATGACTATTAGAAGATTAAGAAAATACATATAACTTTTTAAAGAACCTTAAGTGGAAAACTTATTTTAAATAGTTTAGGGAAACAAATTTACTCAACAGCTGTTTAGGAAATTGTGGTTAAATAGTTCATAACATTTTGATGAGTGTATTGAAACTGCTCTGGAGATGGACAGTAGGTATAGATCACTTTACTTCTTCCAAGTGTATTATCTTGACAACTGTGTCTTTCTTGTGAGAAAAAAATGCTGCTATAGTATATTTCCTTCTCTGTTTTCTAACAAAATATTTTCTGTAATCAATCAAACGTTATTTAATGATATCAGTATAGGTTTGTGAATCTTTTGTGACGAGTCTTATCTGCTTTTCTTCCTTGAAGGGGAAAAGGCAATTTTTGAGTCGGTGGGATAAATGGAACAATTTAAAAATGAGTACGACTTCTAGAGTTTCCAGATTACAAGTGACTGATGCAAGTAGTAAAGATTGCAAGAGAAAATAACAGCAAAAAGCTCTTGAAAGTGGCACATAAATAACTCAAGAGGCAGCTTGCTCACAAAATATGATCCAAATAAGTTCATCTACTATGTTTCTATGCCCCTTTGCAATGTTCAGAATGGATATGAATGCAAAGTAATGGCATATTGGTTTTACTTCTGTATGCTATTCACCAACTGACAGAAGCAGTTCTGGTCAGAGAAAGCTTTTATTCTATAATCCCCTCACATGCAGCAAATTATAATTCATCAAAACAAAACAATTCAGGATCTAGTTCATCCCTGTTTTTGGACTTTCACACAGAACAGATTTTTTAATGGTTCTGCTCAGATAAAACAAAATCCTACACTTGCCAAAGCTTTTCAATCTTAGAATGTGATCTGAAAAAACAATTTTAACATAAGAATTTTGAGTCTTTTATGAAAATCCAAGTGCATTTGGAGGAAGACTAAGACTTGATTTTAAGGAAGACTAAAACTTGATTTTAAGGAGGTGCAGTAATTTATCTTTGAAATAAACCAGTTTTTTTAAAGGAGAGCAATGCCAAAACGCCAACTTTTTTTTTTTTTTAACCTCCTCTAGCAGAAGTAATTGCATTGCTATAAATGAAGCTATATTAATAAAAAAAAAGAATACGAGTCCCATTCCAAAGACTTAAATGGAAAGCAACATAGTGCTTTTGAACTATCAAGGTGATAGAGAAAATACAAGTAACTTTTTTTGGAATAAGAATTAAACTACATAAAGAAAACAGAATACAATTTATAATCTTCTAAATATCGAACCATGTTGTTAGATGTAGTACAGTACCTTCCCATTTATGAAACAGCAGAGATATCCAATGTGTGTCTTAGTTATATATAACTATCTACTGTTGGTATTCTAAAGCCTTTCTAAATAGCCATAGTAATAGTTTTTGCCATCATGATCTTGTTTGTGCAATGTTCTCCAATGTTTAAGATAACTATAATTGCCAAAGGCGCTTGATTTTCATTCACCTAATCAAGTACTAATTATAGTGGCACTTTAATTTATGTTAACAAATCTCTAAATCTATAAAGAACAGATGAAAAAAAATCACACGAACAGAGAATAAATGAGAAGTGCTGGCACAGTAATCCAGGCAGGCAAGCACACACTACAATCACACTGAATGTTAATGTTATCAACTTCAGCATCCTGGCTCTGATTTCCTAAACATGAACCCAAAAGCACAATAGTACAATTGAAATTCTTGCTCCATTTCCTATATGACTAAAGAATTCTTTTCAAGTTCAGTAAAATCAAGTAATTTGGAACTAAACTCAGATTAGTATCTGTTCTCGTCTTTTTTTTATTATTATTTATTTTATTTTTTTTTTTATTTTAACTTAACATTACTGTGTCAGTAGAGTTAAACTGTGGGGGACTTAGTCTCATTTTTAAATAAGGAACCACTGTTAACGTGTGCAGTGTAAACTAAATTGAATGAAACTACATTATTCCTTTAAGGTTTAAGCTATCCAACCTATTTCACATAAATTCATTTATACTGTTGATCAAAACTAATCTCAGTACTTCAGTGATAGCCGAAAACATGACTGACTTTGAATAACTATAAAATAATGAAATTATAAGTATATAAATGCTTTTATTGAATAGATGGTTTGAAAATGGCTAGTGAACTGCGACTCCAAAGAGATTTTGTATCCCTTTGCAAAGCTGACAAAAAAACAGTTACTCACTGATATCCCAATTTCAAGAGAACACCTCTTTCTACCCCATGTAAAAATTCCACTGAAGAAGAAGAAAAATGGGAGGAGGGAGACACAGATGGACAGATTTACATACTAATGCTACAAATTTCAGAGTTCTGTGTATGTTTATAGGGAATGCAAACAAAAAAAAGACAGGCAAATGCAGAGTAATGCAAAATGATAACAACAAGAAGAAACTCATATGGAAAATGATGAGTTTTTTGGAAGAAAGTGTAGCTTCAATAACAATTTGACAAATTTTGACTATTAAGCAATGTCCAGATTTTTTATAGTGCCATCAAATAAATAAATCAATAATATTTTCTACATGACAATATTAAAAAAAACATGAACATTTAAATTAAAATGATTTTATTCTGTCTCCAAACTTGCTTGTTTATCACAAACATACTACAAAACTAGTAGACTCATTTTTGAGTAATGTCAAAATCACCTCAGATATTATATTCCAGTTTCTGTGTAAGAGAAAGAAGTAGTCTCTGTGCCAAAGAACATATTCAAGTAAGAGATGCGCAGCAGAGAAGTACCTCTGGCAGCAAAAGCAAGAACAGTGGTCTAGACAGAGTTCTATCACAGAATTGCAGAATGGCCCAGGTGGGAAGGGACTTTAAGAATCATCAAGCTCCAACCCCCCCTGCCACAGACAAGGCCACCAACCTCCCCATTTAATACTAGACCAGGATGCCCAGGGCCCCATCCAATCTGGCCTTGAACATCTCCAGGGATGGGATACCCACAGCCTCTCCAGGCAGCCTGTTTCAGCACCTCACCACTCTCTCTGCAAAGAACTTCCCCCTGATATCTCACCTAAATCTTCCCTCCTTCAACTTAAAACCATTTCCCCTCATCCTACTGTTATCTACTCTTTCAAAAAGTTGATTCCCCTCCTGTTTATAGGTTCCCTTTAGGTACTGAAAGGCTGCAATGAGGTCACCTTACAGCCTTCTTTTCTCCAGGCTGAACAAGCCCAGTTCCCTCAGCCTGTCTTCGTAGGAGAGGTGCTCTAGCCCTCTGCTCATCTTTGTGGCTCTCCTCTGAACCCTCTCCAACAGCTCCCTGTCTTTCTTGTACTGAGGGCTCCAGACCTGGACACAGTACTCCAGACGTGGCCTCACAAGAGCAGAGTAGAGAGGGACAATCACTCCCCTGTCCCTGCTGGCCACCCCTCTTCTGATGGAGGAGTCTACTTAAATAATGACATTTGTTATCAAGGAATAAATATTAGAAAGAAGCTGCCAAGTTGAAGTTTAAAAGAAATCTGTTATTTAAAGAAAGAAATAATGACTGACTTACTAACAGTTAGATTTAAAATGCCATTCAAATGGTTGGAGTATGCATGTCTATATGTATCACAAAAGAGAATAAAAATGAAGAATAATAAACGATTGCCTGATATGTATTTTTTCTTAAATTTGTGTAATTAGTTAGACATATCCATTGCAGTGATTACACTAAGAATATAATTGGCCCCCATCATTCTAGACTACTGCAGGCTAGGAAACATGGGAAACAACTTTCTAACTACAATAAATAGTCTTTTTGTCTCTTGTAAATAGACATTTTGTTCAGGCAAATTCCTATTGGCTAAACGATAACAACAATAAAAATCATTAACTTGGCAAACCGTTTAGATGCTGAAATTATCACAGAAATACATTTTCTTAGAGCTACTCCAGACAAAACTCACTACTCTTTTGTATTGAAACAAGCAAGTAGAATCAAGACAGTCAAACCTACACGACACTAGACACTGTAATTCTGAAATCTCAATTCAAAGGATCAATGTGTTAAGAATAAATGAGCGAAATTCCTTTTAAAAGTTTGATATTAAGAATGAAATTTTATGGCTTTACACTGGAAACAAATAGAATGTTCACCTGTTTTCAGGAATCTCACTGAAGTGGAAAGACAATGAAATTTCCTTGAAATTACAGAAACAACATAGATGACATCCCATGCAAATACAGTCAAAGTGAACTCTGTTTAAGTTACTTCAACAATAACTTTACTTTTCAAGGGCAAGTGTGGGCAAACAAAACAGGAAAGTAAGCTGAAATTTTTCTATAGAAAAAAAAGACAAATTCAGACTCATTCATTCTCACAAATTTTGATACCTTAAACTATACCAGGAGCTGCAATCTAGAGGACAAGACTGCAATTCAAGAAAGTTCAGAAGCCCTTACAAAAATTGCTGAGGTATCTGTTAAATATGTAATGAGTTTAACGGAACCTTGAAAAGCTTCACATAAAATTGATGCTAACTGACATAACAAGGATGTTTTTCTGCTCTGCTTAGACAAATAAGATCAAAGAAACATCAGAAAGCAGCTAGAAGCTGGTAGCTGATAACAGGAGAGAACAGCTAAGAGCACAGCCTTTAAATATAAAGTGTTTTAAAACTTTCATTTGAAGCTAAATAACAGTAAAACATAATGAATTACTGAAGATTGCATAGGCCTAATTTAAGTCATTAGGAAACTGAAGAAAGCAAGCCAGGAAGAACAGAAAGAAAGAGTTCCATGTGAAAAAAGTAAAGATCAACTGTCACACTCAGGAAGCTGCACTATAAGGCTTCAGAGATAAAGGCAGAAAACATCCGTAGATATTTGTTTTGTTTTTGTTTGCTTTTGTTTGTTTGTTTTGTTGTTGTTTGTTTTGACACTTAATTTGGAGATGGCTGAAAGACTATTGTGGTGGAAGGACAAAGTCTTTAAAGTTGTTGTTTTAATAATAGATATTCTTTAACTGGTGTCTATGATCTTTCTGTAAACTAAAATTTGTGGATTACATCAAATTGTCATCAGTTTCATACAATGAACATCTGTCCTTACAATTTTCTCATCCTATATTGCCATATACTAGATTGAAATTATTGAGTATTTTTTCTAGGTTTTTGGATTTTTTTTTAGAGAAAGACACTTTTCTGGGGGGCAATTATTATTAAATTGTTGTTAGAATTTCCTACAGACTTAGTTTAGTAAGTAGAATAATTAGATTAAATTATGTAGGATTAAGTTCAAAGAATCAGAGAGTTGCAGGGTTTGGTAGGACCTCAGTATTTCATTGTGTTCAACCCTCCTGCTAAAGCAAGTTCCCTATAGTATGTTGTTTAGTCCTGTATCCAAACTACAGCACTACAATCTGGAAAACCAGGTCATTAAAATACTAGTATACAACATTTTGCTTGTGTTACTGTAGACTTGTGCTGCCCAACATCTGCATTAATGACCTGGAGGAGGATGCCTACTCTGAAGGTTTGCAACCAAACCAGCTTGAGGGCACAGCAGCCCTGCAGAGGAATCTACGCAGGCTACAATGAAGAGCCAACTGCAACATTACATATTACAGAACTTTCATGCAGAATATTCCGAACCATACTGAGCCATGCAATTTTTTGGTACAATCTGATTTCCTGACCCTGTAGGCTTTTCTGATGCACAAAGGGCATGTTTCCTTAAAACTCTCACACACAGAACTTTACTTTTCTAACATGACATATAGAATGCACATAACTTTGGAGTCAATAAGCATGGATGTATGAGAGAAAAAACACCCTAATTTATAATATAACATCTATGTGATTGCTTTTCAAATAATTTTGGACTGTACTGTATTATGTAATACACAACAGATAGTTACTTTTTCCCCAATTGATTAAATTTCACCTGATAGTCTATATAAATCTGTATCAAGTTCAAACCACTAGGAAAATAAACTTTTAATTTCACTGAAAGCAAGAAGTCCTATTTGTCCTTCTTGTTCTTGCTGTCAACACACAATAATGAGGATTCCAACAGCAGGTAGTCTGCTGTACTTGTGCAAGTGAAACCTCTCAAAACACAGCAATATTTCAGAGTGATTTAAAACAAGCTACAAACACTAACAATAAATAACTTGTTATTTTTCCAACAGTATTCCTTTGTTCTATTCATTACAAGAATAACATAATTCATTTTAATAATGAGGAAATACAGCCAAACAGTGTGGGAAACTGCATTCAAAGAAGGGACAGGAAAAATGATAAAGATGGACTTGAGTAAAACTACACAAAAGGTAGATTTCCTACACACCTCTGCTTTATCCTTCTCCTTTTGGCTGTACACTCTGGCACATTCTGCACCTTTGATAGTTCCCAATGACCTCTGGCACTTTTAAATTGCTCAAGTTGCAAATATAAGGAAAACAAATTCATTTCAGTATGTTTCCAAAGCTCCTATGCTTATATGCTAATTAGAAATAAAATGCTTGACCCATAAATAAATCGGCAGGAAACCTGAAATGAAGGCATTATCCAACATTTCATGCTCCTTAGTGATGCCATTTTAAATATTTTAGACAGTCTATAAATAATTAAAACCTCACCACAGCAAATTATGTCCTATTATGCAAATAAATAGCCTCCTCCCTGGTTTCATTAAAGATTCTAAATGACAAGCTGAGCAGCTTAAACATGGCAAGGTATTGCAGTGAGGTGAGAAATCTTCCAGTAATTTTTTTTTAATTGTTAGTGCCAAGTTTCATGTGGATTTTTACTCTAACACTTTAATTTGCATGAACAAATAAACCTTTAATAAACCTTTTGTAAGTGGTGGAAATGCATCATTTAATTAAATTTGATTTGTTGTGAAACTACTGCGCTTCATGAATATTTAAGTTATGCAAACTCAATAGCAGAAAGAAGCAAGTCTATTCTTCTTTACTGAAAGTTATATTCATGTACTGTCATTTCTTTAAAATCTTTGTTCCATAAACTATATATATTAATTATAGATCAAGTTTTTACATTTAAACATAATTTGTTAAACATCTGATCTGTTTTTCACAGCAGAATTCAGATTTTATTTCAGCAGAAACACAATCCAGTTGTATATTACAGTACAAACCACAAATCTGTGTCTGTGCATTCCAAAACATATAATTTCACCTCACAAAATAAAACTACATTAAATTATTTCTGCAGAAACACTTCTTTATATGGACAATAACAAACTTCTAAAGGTTCTCAAAACAATGGATTTTTGAAAACACCAAAATTAACTCAGATTAAGAAAATTGTATTTAAAAAAAAAAATAATGCATCACAGCTCATGAAAGCATCTAAATAGGACAACTTATTTATCTCTGTTCATGTTTCTGCCTGTTCTCATGGATACAATCTGACTTTGGCTACACATTACTCCCATTTCTATGCTACAACAGAAAACCTGCTGTTGATTGCAGTTTTTTGCCATCCAGCTGTTCTTAGTCCACCCTACATATCACCTGCACCTTACAATGCTGTCTTTTGATGCTGCTTTATCTGAGTAGTGAAACATATGGGAATCACAAATAATGTAAATATAGATGCATAGCAGCAATAAAACAACTGGCCATCAGTTCATGTACCTTAGAGGAGATGATGTCTCCTTTCAGTTATGAGAAAGTTATCAGATTTGTCATTAGTGTAATATTCTACAAGAAGTGAGACAGCTGAGGAACCTAAGTTCCTCACTTCAGTAACTTGAAAAGTTTAGAATTATGATAAAATGCCCATCAGTGTTCTTAATGCAAAGGCAGGAAAAAGTGAATACTACACTGTAAAAATGATTCAGGAAAATAGCTGACCTAGCCCAGACCTCATTTCAGAAGCTGCTCTTCTCTAAAGCTATTTATTTTCTTTTCCTTCTCCTAGGACAAAAGCTTAGGTTAGAGACAAAGAACAGACAGAACTAGTTGATCAAGGGAAAAAAAAAGCTTTTCTCTATTTTCAACTAAAAAGACAGTCTCTACGTTCACAGTCATTTTCTTACAGATTTTGCATCCCATTAAAGAATGTAACTCCAGTTTCCAAATAAAGATACTAGGAGTAACTGAAGCGCACAAACTGCTGGATTCTGTGAATCCATGTAAGCATGTGTACTGAGCCACATTACTGAGAATCATGTTTGCTTTCGAAGTCTGCAAATACTTGAACTTGTTTAACTGCCTGTGTTTTATGTAGATCTTTGTTCACTGAAATCAATCACAAAGCAGGATTTATCTAACAGGATAAATGAACTATGAAGTGCTGTTTTTGTTTAAACATATACAAGATATACAACACCAATAGACTGGAATAAAAAGAGCAGCAAATTAAACTGGGTGAAGTAAATGATCTAAAAACTCAGAAACAAGCTTGCTTTTATAAAGAATATTGGCAATAAGCATCTTGTGAAAGAAAACAGTGATGTAAAAAATGGGAGAAAAATTTTGGTGATTGTTTTTTGGAGATGAGACTCTTTGAAAAAAGTTCTTGTGGGAGAAAACCAAGACTTAACTATTGACAAGTGGAGAATATAAGCTGTGCATAGCCAACTGTGAGTAACTCACAAATGAGGGTGCATTCTGAAGAAATGATTCATAAGAAACCAAATTCAATGAAAAGATCATTATAGATAAGCAAGCATTAGAAAAAAATAAGACTATCCAGAGAATATTGTATGCCTGAAGAGCAAAGAAGTTTTCAACAGCAGGATTCATCTTGTGCAAGAAAACAACAAAAAAGTGAACACAAGTGTCTAACAAATAGAGTTGAAACATATCAGAGTGAAAAAAGTGACTTACGTGATACACAGGCATTCAAGAGAATACCACCCATCTGCATGTATTGAGGACATAAAAAGCCAGGGAAAATAGGTAGAAAACACTATTTGTGCAAAGAAAAGTGGTGGCAATACTGTTAATTAAACATCAGTTAAACACAGGAAAAGATCTTTATGAAGTGCAATAGGGAAGCAACTTTATGTAATGAAGTTACCCAGCTAAATAGAAGATTATAGAAATCATGATGCAATTAACTAAACAAGTGGAGTTTTTCTTCAAGGAAAAAAATTCAGAACAGTAATATTTTTGGCTAAAAAAAAACCAAAAACCAAAACCAAAACAAACAAACAAAACAAACCCCTTACTTCAAATATGCATTGAGGTTTAGAATAAGGAGGCATAAGGTGGAGAAAAACATCATTACAAACATTAAGTGCCACCATTAACATTCCTATAAAGTAAACATGGTACCATACACAGAACTCAAAATAAACATTTTATGTTATTAAACTCGATACGAAAAACTACTTGCAGCCATACAATAGCATCTCACAGTATGACATTTAGGAAAGATCTTCTGGAGTGTCTCACAGCAAAGACTTAGGACACCATCAAATCAACCTGATTTGTAAGTGTAGTTTCAGTCAATCATGCATAATAACTAACACTTATTGTTCTCCAGAGTGGATTAAAGTGCATTTTTAAGAAATAAGTCAGAAAGCCAAGTATGTTTTGTTTATCACGTGCCATCTTGATACCCATTCCTGAAGAAAGACAATACCTGCCAGATTTTGAAAGCCTGCTTTAGCATATGAGAGTCCTTTCTCTTCAGTGCCAGCATAGTTTCATCATCATTAGAACATGTTAAAAAAGACTTGGTGCAACTTTATGGTTGCTCACTGTGTACTGCAGCTCTTGAACAGTTCTTATCCATGTTAAATGTTTCAAAGAGATGCACATCAATGGTCTACAAACATGTTCTAGCATTCTCATGACATGTACTTCTCAAAAATTCTACAATGAAATTCAGTGAACTCAACAAGATTCATTCAGCATAGATATTTCAATCTGACGCTTAAATTTGATTTGGCGATGGGCAAATGGTATAGGACCCTACAGTTCTCCACTGAATGTCCCAACCTGTCAACCCACAATCCAATTACAATCTGCTCCACCAGCCAGAAAACAGCAGGTACACATCTTATATACATTCATGCACAGGGAAACCTCAGGTAACTATTCTCACTTGCAGTGTTCCTGTAATGGAAATCTCATTGCTTACAAAGGTTAAGCTGAGCCACTGATACACAAAATTAGATTGCTGCAAAAGGATTCAAGGATTAGATTACTCAAAGGGACTCTCAAAAATAATTATTCAATGACTTACACATCTATAATAGCTGTGTAGAACAGGTTTTAAGACATATTTCCCTTTGTGTTAAAACAAGTCTGAACCTACAGTTTCTCTCTTAAAAGAGGTGCAACTTTTAAGAATTTCTTCAAAAATTTTGACATCAATATCATCAAATCTAGCATTACCAAATTACATCAAATTACTTGCCAAGTCTAATATTACATTCCTTATTTGTGCTCAGATAAAAAGGTGAATAGTTTAAGTAACAAGCCATAATTCTATATAAGCTCTTTTGGCTTATAAACAAAACCAGGGAGTCTTTCTTTAAGCAAAAATACGCTTTTCAAAAAAGAGCATGATAAACATAACAATTGAAAAAATTCTGTGAATCAAAATTGCCATGTTTAAATACACAAATTAATAATACAATGATGAATTAGCAAATATAAATTATGGTTAAAACTGGAACAATACCTTTCTATGTGAAAAAAATGTATTTTTCTAAGTTTCATCTGTGTGAATACTCAAAAAAAAAAAAGTTTTTGTAAGAGTTGCAAGTTCAACATCAAAATGCAAACACAGTTTCTGATCAAAAATTCAAATATCACTTATAGAACAGTAGTTGATGCTTTCAGTTATTCCATTTACTCACTATTCACTCACTAATCTTTTTTAAGCCCTCATTTCTCCATTCCATATACAATAAAAGGATTATATACACCGTACCTCTTACCCTTCTCTGGAGGGTAACAGATCTAATTACTGTTCTTCCTTCCATGCCAGCTTTAACGTCAGCAAATTCTGAATAACTCCATAGTGTAATTTTCAGTACAGAAGTCTTATGTATCTGCATTCAGGTGATACAAAAGCACATGTCCTTCAATGTAAAATGTGAAGTTGTTTGCTATTTGCCTCATAAATTGGTTTTAAAAACACGTCCCACCATTTTCAAAATCCATTTATAATACAAGTTCCGGCTTATCTTGCAATAAAAAGAAGAATATTAACAAAGTTTTTTATTTCAATGCTTCCTGACTTAAGAGGAAAGTATTCTGTATATATAACTAACAACATAAAAGAACTCAAGCATAACTGCACAGACTTACTTGTCCTGACACAATGCTAGTCCTACATATGTCCTACTCTCAGTGGCACAAAAATCCTCTATACTTGGAGATCTACACCACAAAGAGCAAAAAGATTTCATTTCTTCCACAGGAATTCTGCTACATCCAGAAGTTTTTACAAAATCAATTTGTTTCCTTCAAGAAACAAACAAACAAACAAACAAACAACAACAAAAACCTGCAATAATTAAGTTGTTTGATGAACTTAGCTACAAAGATAAAGTAATAATTTCTGTCTTTAATACTTTCCCTAACATATTGATGCCAGCAACACTAACTGCACTTTTGGCAAAAAAATAAAGAGTTTAACACTAGAATTCTTTCAGTAAAAGAAATACTTTGTTACTTCAAAAATCAAGAAATAAACTTCCAAAAGATTAATATAATTTCAGTGTTACCACAAATGTTTGAAAATCAAAGATCAAGCTAACAAACCAAAAGAACTTGCAAAGAGGAAGAACAGCAAAGGAAATAGCAAACTAAAACTTATTATTTCTGTAATTGTGTACTGCAAAGTACTACAGTCCAAGCAGTCAAATCCAAAGCTACATTTCTCTCCAACTGAATGAGAGTAAGATTTAAGGAAGCAGATGCAACTCAGTATGTAGAAAATGTATTTCAATGTTGACTGTACAATATTTTTTCCCTTTTGTTTTTTCTGGAGCTTGAAATAAGGAATTGGAAGTAATAAAAAGTAATGATTAACTATAGTTTTCTCCCTATATTTAGTATCAGATAATATATGGATAAAAGAAAAAAACAAATAAAAATGAATCAATGGGATGTGAGTAAACAAATAACTTGAGAGTAGATATATGGCCTCCTTAAATTCACTAAGAGACAGAGAACTGAGTTTTTGACTTTATAAAAGCATGTATCTGTGCTACCACCATTGTGTCAGACTTTACACACCTTCTGCTTTTACACAAGGGACAGGGGGAATAGTGAGCCTTCTCATGATAAGGTGTCAGATGGCATAGCTTTATTAGAGAAATTAGCTTTATTGAGAGGTGCTGGCAGCAATGTAGCACATACGAACTCCTAAGATGACGAGGCAGTGACTGCTGGGGCAATAGGAGAAGGCAACAGAGGAAAAAAAAAAAATCAAGGGAAATATTTAAAAGGAATTAAGGAGTTATCCTTTAAGGAGGTGACAAGACCAGCTGCAGTGCCTCTACACCAATGCACGCAGCTTGGGAAACAAGAAAGAGGAGCTGGAAGGTACTGTACTACTAGAAAACCACAATATAGTTGCAAACACTGAAACCTGGTGGGATGATTCCCATTACTGGAGCATGGCTATCAATGCCTACAAGCTGTTCAGAAGGGACAGGCAAGGAAGGAGGGGAGGGGATGTTGATATCCACACCAGGAAAGGAAGAAAATGTAAAGAACTGTCCCAAAAGAACAGTCATGAGCAAGTCAAAAACCTATGGGTGACAGTTAAGAATTGAGGCAGCAAAGAGAGCCTTGTGATTGGTGTCTATGACAGGACACCTGATCAAGTAGAGGCTACTGATGAAGCAAGGAAGTGAAATTCCTGGTGACAGGAAAATAGGCGACATCATACCCATTTTTAATAAGGGTAAAAAGGATGACTCCGGAAACTATTAGTTTCACCTCTGTGCTGGGAAAGATCGTGAAGCAGATCTTCCTGGAAGATCTGAGAGGGACAGGATGCCATTCAGAGAGACCTAGACAGACTCAAGCAGTGGGCCCAGGTGAACCCTATGAGGTTCAACAAATCCAAATGCGAGACCTTGAATCTGGATCGCAGCAATCTCCACTACCAGCAGAAGATGAGGGATGAAAGGATTGAGCTAAGTCCTGCCAAAAAAGACCTGGAGTACTGGTGGATGGGAAGCTGGACATGAGCCAGCAATATACCCTTGCAGCCCAGAAAGCCACCCAAACCCTGGGCTGCATCAAAAGAAGCATGGCCAGCAGGTCAAGGGAGGTGATCCTGCCCCTCTACTCTGTGCTGGTGGGCCTTATCTGAAGTACTGTGCCCAGACGTGGAGTACTCAGAGAGACATAAACTGGTTGGAATGCATCCAAAGGAGGGTCACAAAAATTATCCTGGGGTGGAACACCTCTTCTACAAGCACAGGCTGAAAGAGCTGGAGCTGTCCAGCCTGGAAAAGAGAAAGCTCCACAGTGATCTCATAGCAGCCTTTAAAAACCTAAAGGGAAGCTATTGGAAAAAAGGGGATAGTCTTTTTAGCAGAGTCCGCAGTAATAGGAAAAGCGGAAATGGCTTCAAGCTCAAAGAGGATAGATTTAGGTTGGATATAAGGAAAGAGTCTTTGACAGTGAGGGTGGTGAGACACTGGAACTGGTTGCCAAGACGTGGTTGATATCCCACCCCTGGAGGCTTTCAACAAAGCCAGGCTGGATGAGGCCCTGGGCAACCTGATAAGCTGAGCATGCTCCAGTTCATTGCAGGGAAGCTGGACTGTATGACCTTTAAAGGTCCCTTCTAATGCTAAGGATTTTATGATTCTGTGTTTTGAACTGCTCTATTCCATCATGTTATTGGAAGCAAGATAAAACTGTATTGTATCCTCTAATATCTGAATCAAACACAAATCCTCATAGCTCAGTGGTCAACTTCAAGATCAGAAGAGATCAATGCACCAAGCTGAACTGCTTATGCATATTATGTAAAATTGAACAAACTTTTTAATTACAGAAGGAATAAAAATAAGACTGTATACAACAGAATTGCAGCTAAAAGAAAAATACAGCTCTATAATTTTGAGCAGTGTTTTAATGCAGTGTAAGAGAAAAAGTTATTATTTCAAGAAGAAATAAGTATTTCTATTCTAACTTGATCTATGCCCTTGAGAATAGTAGTTCTAAACCAAATTAAGTAAATGCTTAGAGCCACAGGAGGTGTTGTTTTATTTTTTTAATCAAAATTAACCGAATTCTATCAAAACGTTGAATTAACATCAGAAAAGAAAACTAAATGTGCAAATTAGAGGGAAAACCTTGAAGATGTTTGGATAGAAAGGTCAGTTTGCAGGTTTCATTTTGCTGATATAAAAAAGAAAAACAACACAACATCCATAAGAAGAGCTGCACGATAGTCTCCATAGCTTAAATAAGTAACAAAAAGCTGTGGGCACCTTCTTCACTACAAAAATATCTATGGTACATTAAATTGTCTGTGCTTTCAAAAGGTCATTTCAGTTCAACAGCAGAGAGCATGCAAAGTAAACAAAAATCCTGTGGTCAAATGTTTTCATCAACACTTACAAAAGGAAGTAAAACAGGCAAGTAATTTTTTTTTTTATATATATATCTTCAACTTGCTATTTATTTTTTATCCGCAGTTAACGCGAACTTTATTATAATTGCCAAGAAATATATCATAAGGAAGATTACAGTCAAGATTTGTTCTTTATATTATAACACTTATCTTCTAAATCTTCAAACTTCCATGTGAAAATTTGTTCTCTACTAAAAAGCTTAACTGCACATTAGCAAATCATTTTTCTTAGACAATTCTGTATTACACTAAAATTTGAAAATGTGACAGAAGTACAACTCAGCCTCCCCAGACCTGAAATCTATGTACAAAGATTTAACTCATAGTGACACATAAAAATAATTTACCTAGATTTTCCTACATTTAGCTACCTAAAAACGAACATTGCATTCTCTAAAGTATAAACTGGTAATTGATCTCATTGGCTAAGGATGATGAATTGGCTTAAACTGCAAATACTAATAAAATTTTAATCTGGTGAGAAAATACAGATATTTACATTCTTCTGTTCAGAAAATATACCTTCCATGTGCAAAAGCATTCAAAAGCACTATTTTTCTAATTTAGTTGCAAATTCTTCAGCTAAACCAGCTATCAACAAATAACGTTACCTCAATGCAATTTGTATTAAGCCCTAAACAATCACATCAAGTTTTTCATAGAGTTTGCATATGTAAGAACTTGGTCTGAATGGGAAAAACTTGTTAATACTTAAGAAAAAAAAACCTTTGAACTGGTTCTATAATGCAAAGACTCACATGATGTTGAGATGAAAACTGTTTGAGAACTGGAATTATAACTGAGTTCCTAAAACAAATAATGAACTCGGATAATAGACAATTTTTCAGATTTAGTACTTATTTCTGATTTAATTTCGGTATCAAACAAACAAGAGTAACTAACATACTACATGCTTTTATAATGTTGCCTACACTGAAAAAACCATGAAGTTCAATTATGTCATGGGAAAGACTGCAAAACAATCCGCACAATTGGTAGCTACAGAGATTCTCAAAAGCTAACCTGAGATTTCCACCAGCATATGATGTATGTGCACAAGAACAATGATGTCTAGTCAAAACCCTTACCCTGGACACAGCTGTTTGAGACACCACTCAGGGCTATGGCATTTTATGAGTTTGTGCTGTGGACCTCCACCATCACTTACATAGCTTGTTTTTCTTGTGTAGCAGTAAAACTCTTCTCTGTGAGTTCTACACATTATGTATATAGCCAGACGGTTTCAGTATACATCGAAACAGAAGAGAAATGCCTCTAATAAAGCAATCTAATTTTGTTATTTCAACATTCATACAGTTTACAGACTGTTCTGGGATGGAATGTACCATGAATTAAAAATATACATTAAACATATGTGGCCACAAGGAACAACAGCCACCATTGTGTGAAAGACTTCACTTTCTTTAACTCTTTACTGTGCCTGTCTATTTTGTTATTCCTGTTAAAACAGTAGTTTCTGTACATAACAAAATAGAGGAACATAAACATTTCAACTCCCTCTCAGAATTTTTTTCTAAGGATATGCTATGGCGTGAAAGGAAAATACTGGTATTCCGTATTGAAAAGGACTGTTGAGACTTCCTGCTTCCTCTAGCACCAAGTTCCAATACTTTGCCTATGAGAACAAAATTGGTAACAATTTTTTTACTGAATGTCATTTAGAAAGCACAAGATTCTCCATGTATATAATTATGGTATATCTTAAATACTTCATCAGGTACAAAGTGTACATTACTCTGCAATGTCTTCAAAACCTCTCAGGATTGTACTTATGAAAATTGTTTTCTCAGTACATCAGAATTTTTCCCCGTAATATAGTCAACATTTTGTGAAAGAGTAAAATGTTTAGACTGTGCAGGACTTAAATGTGGCATGATTTTGAAAACAGAAAAGGAAATCTTAACTTCAATGTAACTACATTACTCAAGTTCAGATGTTTGGTACTATTTTCCAACGTCATACTTCCTTATCTATTCAAGTTTTTTCAAGATAACAGAACCTCAATAAGATCATTTGAGAATAATGGAGCAAAACCACAATTTCAGTAAATGTTCCATGAAATAATTTTTGACTTCTCAATAAATAAAAAAAAATATAAAGAAATAGCTTACTGCTAAAGACTTCTGCAATGGCTTTTCTCTTGCATATTAGATAACCCAGTGACAGTGGAATGATTCCAGTTGCATAGAAGCAAATGGAATCTCACAATGCTAAAAAAGTTTACAGTGCTTATTATGCTTTATACATACTAGAGTTAATGCTCTTAGAAATAAATTGCCTCATAGATTGATGGAAGTGGCAGACTTTGGAACGCACTACTGTTTGCACCCAACTGAGGTCATTATCATTCGTTAAAGCGTGTTTTTTTTTTTCTTTTCTTAGCTAAGCAGCAATAATTTTCTCTAAACAATTAAAGCTACTGTGTATTTTTTTTTTTTTTTTTTACACTTTAAATGACTTTCAGCATTAAAAGTGTCACAGGATCATTTATCCTCTCTTGAACAGTACTTACTTCAGTGACAGTTACTGCTTTTCCCCATCTCCCTCAGTCTGAAACTTCCTAGAAGGGAGTCAACAGCTATTCTACTGTCTAGATACACACTATGATAGTGCTAAGCACCAATTCTGAACAGTCCTCATGATTAATTAATCTAGGAACAGGTTTAATGCTCCAAACCAGTGATTGCAGCTTTGCAGTCAAGTAAATATGTCACCACCACTGTCTACTGTGGATTTCTGTGTGTTCTTTATTCCCTCCCTCAGTGATTTCTAACATTTTGCTTTTAGAATTTAACAATTAAACAAAGATCAAGTCACCCAAAAATTCCAAATGATAAACAGATTCTAAAACTTTAATGATACAGAAACATTGGCCTAGGCATTTTTCAAGTGCAACTGTGCAGCATTTTGAAGAACCATACTGAAGACTCAAAGTTACAAAGAAAAGTTCTCTAATATAGCAATAAACAGTCACTGGAATTATAATAGGCTTACAACACAAAACATATATGCCTTCCTCCAACTGCTCGAGTTGGGGCTCCTTCTAAAATATTTTCCTTGGATAAACAGGCCACCATTCTCTTCCCTTTAGTTTCCTTTTTTGTGGTTTCTGTAACCATAGAATAAAACCTTTGATATACTGAAGACATCTGTATGTAGAAGGCACAAAACTAACTGTATCTATGAAAATTCTCTATGTATTTCATAAATATTAATATGCAAGCAGAAAAATATTTGTTTTGTTTCCATATACTAACAGAATAACTGGAAAAGTATTTGTGATACATTATCACAGAAAACTCCACGCTTAATATACTGTTCAAACATTTGTACAGAATTCATACAAATCCTCACTTTTTGAATTTATTGGTAGTTACATTTACAGAAGCCAGACAACCTACGCTAAATGCTACAGATTTAATGAATGCTTTTATATTATTTCTTAGTTTTTCCTTTATATCCTTGCAGTTTAGATTCTTTTAGCTAACTTATCTGTAGGCATTTTTCCAAAGAGCATACATAGAATGTGCTGATGCTGCATAAGGAAAGAGGCCAACTCTCAATGACTGAAAGCAGAACTACAATGAAATGATAACCAACTGACAACATCACATCAGAGCTCACTAATAATAGCAAGGAAAGACAATATCCCCAGATTAAATAACCCATTCAGCATGAATAAGCATTTAACATTCCTGTGGCACATCTTACTACACATATATATTAAAAAATGCTGCCTCATCATCAGATCAGTGCAAAGAAGGACACTGTTACTGTGATCTAGATTGAAACAATTTTATGAATAGTGCAAATAATATGAAAATTATTACTCTTAGAAATAATTTTTGCATAGGGAAGTTTTCTCTCTATTCTATTTTTCAAATGTATATATTTTAAAAAGTACAAAGTATATTGTCTAAAGTATGTTCTTCTAGTTCTGGACAGTTTCTCATGTCTTCTTCATCATATATCATTTAGTCCCCTACTTCTTAAAATATAAGAACTATTTAGTTCTGAAATCTCTCCTACCAAAATGCTCTGCTCAGAAGCATCTTTGAGGAGAAAAGAGATTACCAGAAACACAGCATGTTGAAGCATTCATCTTCATACCATCATAACTGCCAAGAGCAAATGCCAATCAGATATGATTTAATTAAAAAAAAGAAAAACTAAAAGTCCTGAGAAATTAGAACTCTGTTTTGTTTACAACAATTAAACACTTTTTTACCTCACACAACTCAGTCATATGGAATATTACAGAATGACTACAAAAGATGTAGCAACACTAAAATATATAATATTACACTTAGGAACGTAACAGCTTCAGACACGCTGCAAGCTTATTTACTAGTATGGACACCTAACTACATCTTGAGATTAAGTTCTTGTGTTCTGTATAGCCTCAGATCTCTGAGGAAAGTTCAGGAGAGTAAGTCCAAGAGCAAACTAAAATCTAGCATTTTTTTCTGACCATATCTCCCACCTGCTTGTAGCACTTCTCTCTACTCCTCAATCTGAGATTGCCTAGGGATGTTAGACCTTTGATTTTCAGATCTTTCTAAAAGAGCCATCATTTATTACTGTCACCTAACAAAGATTAATTTCTTTCCATTGTTAGCTACATGATACTTCTGCAAGGCATTATGAAACATGATTATGGATTCATATTTGTTAGAAATTAATTATAATATATTCCAAAGCAAACATATTTTAATATAAAATTATTTCAATTTAATTGATTCCATTTTATTTTTTTTCTGAGATTCTTTATCAGAGAATTGTGAGAAAAATCGTGTAGTTGTTTTAAGTTATGTGTATTTTCCTGCATTTAAATTCTAAGAATTTGTAAGTGTACCAAAAATGTAAAGGATTTTCATTTAAGTCACTGTGTCAGTAATATATCTGTTACTGCAAGCTTTAATTGCCATAACTTTTAATAAATTATCCATGTCATGGCATATGATCTCTTAGTAGTTGGAGTGAGCACACCAAGATTCACCTTTGGAAATTTGGGAGACCACATCTAGACACATTCCTCCAGATACAGCCTCAGAAATGCAGAATTGGTGGGAATAATTCACCTTCAAACTGATGGATACACTCTCCAAAAGCAAATCAGCGTGCAGCTAACTGCAAATGTGTTCTGCTGACTTATGTTCACATGTCCACGAGGATACTCAAGGTCTATTTTCGCAAACCTGTCAGTCCAACCCTACCTAGTGCTGCTTCACAGAGTTATTTAATTCCATGTGACTGATTCCCCATTCGTCCTTAGCAGACTTCAAAGATATTTTAGCAGCTCACTTCTCTAGCTTACTGAACACTGGTTCAAATGGAAATCCCCCAATTTGTTGACACCATTGCTGAGGTTGCAGCTCATCTCATTCTTTGGATATTTATGAAGATGTTTAATAACACTGGTTGCAGTAACAAGCTCAAAGCAACACCATTAGAAAACAACCAGTTACTTGTGACACACTTTGTGGCAACACCCTGAGTAGTTGATCATCAAGTCTATAGGATATCAAGTCAAAAGCCCTGTTAAGTCAAAGTAAGTGAAATCCATCACTTCCTCATTACCTACCAGGGAATCATCTCATCACAAAACTATCAAATTGGTGAAGCATAATTTGCCCTTTTTAGCTATTTCCAGACATGTTCTTGTCTTTACAGATCTGGAAACATCTACCAAGAGTATCCTCCTTGTGGCCCTTCAGAAGGATGGGCACATTTGCCAGTTCCCAAACACTGGGAACGTTGCACATTCAACACAAACTTGCAAAAGTTTCTGGTGCTAGATAACACTATATCTTTACATAATATATTCCCCCTTATTTCTGCATATCAAAATCTGCGTTTGTATCTACCACACATGTATGAGACAAGCATACTGAAAACACTAAGAATTCTGCATTAAAAATGGCTATGTGAGTGTAATACGCATTTCTTATGCTTTATTAAAACTGGATGCATATCAGTTAGTTGAGATAACTTAGCTCGTGGGAGATAACTTTCTTTAATGCATTGCTAGCTTAAGAAAACTGTGTCTTAGAACTGGTATTCAGTCATCTTTTCTCAGAACAGCCTAAGGAGGAAAAATCCTTCAAATCTTTCATTGCAGAACTGGCCCAAAAGCAGTGTCTGAATTTGCAGTCTTACTGAGTAATATTGATAAACATTACTGTGTCCAAAAGTATCTGAGTAGGGTATTACAATCAGTTTAACAAACAGAAAAAATACATCCACAAAGTAGCATGTCCCAGGTAAAAATGATTAAGAAGTTTGGTAGTTTGGAACATTATCATTATAAATCGACTAGAAAAATATTCATTTTATACGGATACTCAGTGTTCAATCTGAACTTTATTACTTATTTAGCTCACTTCTATGCTCATCTCCAAGCTGCTGGTTTCAGGATCTCTTTTGAAGAGAGAAAGATTTCTCCCTACATGGTTAGATTAATCAGCATGTTCCTTTGTATTGTCTCTAAGGATGTGTTTAGTAATTGGATAATCTGTCTTTGTTTTCACAAGCAAATGGTATAGAATTAGTACCCTTTCCACTAAGACATTTCCTGATACAGATAGGAAAAGGCTTGATGCAAAGTAAAGCCCATTTTCAGTATGCTACAAGATACACTAAAAATGTAACTTGGACCCCTTGATTGGGTCAATGAATTGATCCTATTTAATGCACTTGTGTCAGCAGAATACACACATGGCTATCATTAGCATTTTAACATTAGTAATTTGTTGCTTAGACATGCATGTAATGAAATGGAAAGTGCAATTAAATCCCACGCTCTAAGTGTTTTAAACTGTTCTTACTTTGCAAGACAATTCAGAAACTGGCTTTTTTTTTTCTTCACTCTGGGATTCCTCTTGTGTAGGGTTAGCCCTATGGAGCATGGGGTTGAATAGTAATTGTTGTCCCACACTGCTGACCATCAGCATCAGTGATATCAAAAAGCCATTCTTTTCTGTTATTCCCTGGCTGTTCCCAAGTGACAAGCAGTTCTACAGATACCCAGTAGCTAAAAGAGCAGAACTAGAACACTAGAACTGTGTCATTGAGTCAGTCAATAATTTACTATCTCTGTTATAAAAACAAATACACTGTTCCCAACCTCAAAAGAAATAAATATATATACTTTACTTCCCCAGACATTCAATAACCAATGTTTTTTCAAAAAAACAAACAAACAAACAAACAAAAAAACCCACAACACTATTTTCCCTTTCTTAACCTTTTTGATGGTATTTATCCATGAGATATGTATGCATTTCCAAAACTCACAAAGCAAATGAAAGTGAGTTTGCCTATGAGATATGAGGTTCAAATATTCACTTTATTGTCACAGATGCAATTCACTCTGATAGAATGCTTCAAATAGGAAAAAGTTTCATCACTCCCCACTGTTAGCTCTATCTTCTGTCTCTTTTACTTCAGCAAGAAATTTCAAGCTGAGTTGTCAGTAGACATAGCTTCACAGTTTGTGTCTGTTTTTGTGATGAAAGCATCATGTAATTCCCACAAACATTAGGAATTCAGTCTTGTTTAGTCCAGTAGTAACAGCACACTCTGTAGGGAATTTTTTTTGAAAACTTACAACACATCCACCCACAGAAGTGACAAGACCAAATGAGACATCTGTTAAGTAATTCTTATGAAGTACTTCAATATAAGCTTGATCTCCTGCTTGATGTTCAGTATTCTTCAGGAAATATCTTGAATGTGTATAAGGAATTCAATCTGTTCTAGTCTTTCATTCCACAAAATACAGTATCTTAAAAGCGTATTCTGAAATTTTTGACACTACCATATCTTCACTGTTAAGTGCTATTTTTCTTCTATGAGCATTTAATGGACTAAAGTGTTTTATTCTTCCCAAAGGAGAAGTAGTAATTGTACTAAGTAGGATATGATGATACAATCTATATTAAATGGCAAAACTTATGCACAAATTTTAATAAGTAATATTTGGCACCAATTTCTGAGATAACCTATAGAAAAATACTGCTAATAGAAAAATGATTACTTGGATTGCTTTGTTAGTATTTGAAAAAAAAAAAATTAAAAAATTATGAAGTAAAATTTTGAAGTGAGAAGTCTCAGGGAGGCTCGGAGATGGCTAAAATTTATGTGAAGTAGGCAAAGAAAAGCAAAAAAGGGACAATGAAGTATCTACCACTAAGCCCCTGTCCTAGTCACTTGTCATCGCATTTGCAGTATTCACATTAGCTCCCTTCAATTGCTATACTAGACTGCTTTAAGATTCTAGCATAAGACTAGTAAAAAAATATACTCTAGATAATCAACTCCATGAATATAAATGAGTATTTACTTTCATTACAAGTTTTTGGAAAAACAGGCACACCAAGTGAGAAAATTATTATGAATATTGACCTTTTCTAATACAATTTGTCATTTAGCCTCAATATTTTTGGATTTTTTATATACCTACATATATGTTATGTATTTGATACATCATCTTCCATAAAATTCAATATAGCAAAAATATACTATCACACACAATCATCTATTTCAAATTTTATAGCAATGAAACTACTCATGTATTACATCAAGAATCACAGAGGCATAAAATGGTGCTTATTGGAAAAGTTTTGTTTCTCATGACTAGTTTTTAAGTGGACGGATGATCTTTAGAATCCGGCAAATTCAAAAGATGCCATTATATGAATTCAGTGTCATTGGAGCCTTTCAGTGTTATATTTCACTTCCCAAACACCTCTCTCTTTATATCAAATATGTGTGGAAAAAGTATTCCATGTTTCCAACAACTTGTATAGCTTCCAATGAAGACTAATAAGATTTTAGTGGAAGAAGCAAGGCTTTTATGCTAACTCAAGCACACACACAAAAAGGCATTCCGCAGAACTGACATACATATAACTACTATTTGATCTGTAAATTCTACTAATCAATTTAAACATCTCAGAGCCCATAGGTTCTTCCTAAAGCAGGCTGCATAATTCAAAGCTCTTCTAAAGATGGTAAGCTCTCCGTAGTTCTGTTTAGATTATGTACATTAGTTACAAAAAGATAAAACTATGTAAATTTGCAGAACTAATTCAAGTGTATTTTCAACTTAGCGTTTCCCAACTATCTTTCCTAGTTACAGTTCCCAGGATGCAATGTTTGGTAAACATTGCTAAATATTTCTTCCATTCAGACTGGTTCTAGTATAATTTTTTTCCATCCTCAGACTTTATTGAGGGAACAAAGACTAAACTTTTCAAAGCAAGGCTACTTTTCCATCAAAGAGTTCAAAGTAAAGCAGGAACCACATTTACAAATAGCTCAAGACTGCCCAATCACTTAAAAAGACAAGATCCTAGGAATATCACGTGAAACTCATATTAATGAATAAAAGGTTTTCTTCCCCTAGTTCTAAAACAAAAATATGTCACATTGCATTTTAACAAGTGCTGACATTATTGTTAGCACAGAGTGAAATAAGAAAAGAAAGCAGAAAATTATAAGCATGGAATTTACTTAGTATACTTTAAGAGAAGCAAAAAGTATCTGAAACCTGTATTAAAAAGCATTCTACACCGATTATTCATTTAAACCTTGAAAGAATGCAGCACAAATGTCTATTCTTTCTTCAAAACAATTTCCCAAAGACTATAATGAAAATGAGACATGTATTATCATGATATAAGGTCAATTTTACACAAGGAAAACAGGTTATGCTTTACATCAGTGCCTCAAGGAATGCAGACTACTAATACTGCTATTATCAAGCAATTTAAGTCATAGTATAATTATACAGACAGATGATTGCAAACCCTTTTAGTTTCTTTTCAACATTTAAACTGGAGGGAAAGATAACCTGAGACCTTCTCAGTTATAAAGTGCCTAAGAACTAAAGGAAGAAGGTGATAAGATCTCCAAACTAAGCTCACTGGAGACAACTTAAAGAAATCAAAATACAATATTTTTATCTGGATATAAAATATCACAACTTTCAAGAAGTAACTCACACATATTCAGAAAAAAAAAAAAAATCAGGAAAATAAAATGTAAGCATAGAACTTAGCAGCTACTTTACTACATATTTACAGATGTATTTTCAAAATAGACCAAGCTAATTCAACTATTTTTCCTACAACTTTGTTTACTTTCTATGATGTGTAACACAGACGCCTTCAAAGTAGCTAGGAAGCACATTCTTGATAATAATTATGGAGGAGTTAGAGAGAACTTAAGAGAAAAAAAAATTTATTCCTGAGCAATACGCAGCACTTTCACTAAAATCCGTGTAAAGGAGTTGTTCTACAGCCACAAATAGAACACATTTGGATCCAATAACAATGGCAATAGGTGGTGTCATAACATTATTAAATCTTTCATTTTTGTTTTGTGACTGATTTAAATTTCCCATCTAGGTTTTTATTACCTGTCTTTTCTTTTTTTTGGGGGGGGGGCGAGCGGGGAGGGGTCAGGGGATGGGAGAGCAACTACCTTCATTTTGTAACATTTTTGTTAAGCAACAGAGCCAGTAAAATGTATTGGGTGTATTTCGACTTGATCTTTCATAAAAATGCTTGAGAACAAGTCATCTGCTTACCTGCTCAAGTTTTTGGTATAGATCACTTTTTAGTCTTTGCAAAATTCTAATTAATTTGAAAGAAAGAAATTGCAGAAATCCACATTCCTTAAGCTTTTATAATTCTGTATCAAATTATCTGTGTCAACATTTATCACTTTCTTAAGATTAATCAAAAACTATGGCCACAACTCCATTATTTTAAAAATACTTAAACGTTAATAATATTCAAATTATGTTAGTCAAAACACTATAGCTACATTCAAATATAGTAATAATAATTACTATTTTATTACTATTACTATTGATACTATTTACCAATAACAATTAGAAAACATTACTTCAGCAGGCTTTATCTCCTGAAACAGCCTCCACACATTCCTGGTAGCACATGACAAAGCAGTATATTGATAACCAACAACGCAACAGGACATATTCAATATGTTTTCAGAAGGCAAGCTCTTGCCATTGCACAGTAACTTTCTACTGCTTTACCGTAGGGTGACAAATCAGTGCTGAAAATCTTAAGCACTGTACCTACAGCCAGAGGCCAAGTTCTCTCTGTAGCACTCCCACAATACTGGCTCACAGCATGGCACTGGCTAAGAACACTGCTGGTATTTTTTTCTGTGATGTCAGGAAACGAGCAAGGAATAGGAAATGGTGTGTCCTGGGATTCCCATGCCAACATAGGTTCAGGATTATTCCCCAGAAGTACTTCGACATTCCTTTATATTGATATACTCAAAACAGATTATCTCAGCCTATAATCAAATGGTATTTCACTGCTATTCATCAAGGAACGCAAGCTATTCCTGTGCATGTAAGTGCAAACACAGAAATGAACTCTAGAGAGAGCTCGTGAATGAATCACCTTAGGAATGTCACAACAGGCAGAAAAGTTGATTTGTGGTAGTGTTGAACTACAGATAAATGACTGGCTAGAACTACGGCGGAAATGAACTCCAGCGTTGTCTCCATGGAAACATTCTTGTGTGAATAAAACAAACAGGAAAATTTGTGCTGAACATATTTCAGAAAGTACTCACAACTCTTACGGGAAAGAAAAATGAGAATCCCATCAATTAAGAAAATATCTTGTGATATGACACAAGAAACAAAAGTCACCATTCCTGGAAAACAACATGGGTGTATTAGTCACTCTTGACAATAACTCAATATTGTTACAAAAATGAAGAATTCACCTACTACTCAACTATCATAAAGCCTATTCTTAAAATTGGTGACAATGTTCCCTGATGTCAACAAATCTGAAATGATACCATCTTCATTCTGTAATCAATAAACCCACAGTCAAAAAAAGTTATGGGCTTGGAAATTTACAGGCTTTATTTGAAGGAGTTAAAATCTCTTTTGAAAGGTTTATTAGAAACAACATCTTACACAAAAGCTGATAGCCTATGTCATCATTTATGCTTGTATTTCCAAATAAACACAGATATGAAGCCACATTAAAAAAAATAGTGAAAGCACCATACATTCACAGATTTACTTCTTTTCTAATCCTGCTGGTTAATACTGCTGTGGATTGCCTGATTGGAACAGTACACAATTAAGACAAATACAGCTATAACTTGCACATGCACAAACAAGAAATTAACATCAGGAAACATGTATGTATTTCTTAAACTGTTTACCTATTACACAATCTTAACTTGGAAACTTCAGGTTTATCACGCATTACAGTTTAAAAAAAAATCAATTAGAAAACAGTTCTGTTTAATCTATGTTTACCAAAATAGAAACTGCCAATTTTGTAGCACTGTCTACAAATAAAACTAATTGGGAAAGAAAAACTTCTGCAGTTACCGCTTCTGCAAAGTTGCCATGGCATATCCGCTATGACAAGAAAAGGCCACAGAAGATTTACCTCCTACCTCACAATGGTAAGGAGATGGAAGTATCAGCCTGACTATAATAGACCAAACACTAACAAAGAAATAAGACTCAGGTAGAATGAATGCGTCTAAAGAAAAAGCAGGGACACTCAGGATAGCAGTGAGTATAGCTGCAAATGAGTAAGAACCTGCTTGGAAAAACAGATTGCATACAGATGAGTTAAGAAAAGTTACATGTAACTGAAAAAAAAGTGTGAAGGAAAACATCATGACAGCCTCTCTTTGAGGATCACTTTTCATTGCTTGCTTCATGAATTCATGTATACTGCATTTCGAGCTCTTTCCTTATATCTTACTACTCCCCTCTCTCCTTCAGGAGACACACAATATACTCAGAGGTCCACCAGATGCCCTCAGTAACCCCAGAATCTATCAGCTATGACTTATAACATGTTTCCTCCTTTTCACTGACCCTTCAATTTTTTATGTACACATAAATTGCCTCAAAGGTATCTATTACCTTTAAGATACATCTATATTGGCATTTTAATTTTGATCACTAATGCATTTCCTAATCACAGCTACTTACTACATTTGAATTCCTTTTCCAGAAAAGCCTTAGAGCATAGAAACTCCTTTAGCACATGTTCTGCTCACAATGAAGCAAAATTGCTTCTGACAAGTTCTTGATGACACAAAGTAAAATATTCACAATAAGCCAATAGTCACATACAGGAAAAATAGTCAAGCTCACCCTCGGTGAAAGGAATCTCTGGCTGTACAGCACTTCACAGGAAGCAGCCCAAGTCCCAGAGATGCTCTCCTTTCAGTGGCTGGCCATTATATAAGCTCAGAGATATTCAAATATTCAAAACCAACAGAAGAACCAGAATGCTTTGGAAGCTTAAAATGACAAATTATATTTTTAAAAAAAAATCCTGTCTATAATTATTTTAGCATAAACTCCCACATTTTAGTATCAAACAAAAACATCTGGAATTCTGGAATTCATCTAAAAAGCCAAGGAAGCATTTATAAGAAAATGCAGATCAGCTCCATGTTGAAGATATACTGCTTCCCCATCAAATTACATAAGGAAATATACTGGTTTCAGTACTTCATTCAGATCAACTAAAAATGCTCTAGAATACAACTAAAATATTATGAGTTATTCGAAACTCCCTGAGTATCAAGAATAAATATCCACTGATCCCTCAAATAAATTGGTTCATGTTAATACTCACAGATGATGGATACATATTTTAAAAGTTTCTGCCAACAGGTTATTACCTGGCTGGGATTTGAATTACCTCATTATTATTATTGTTTGCTGTTTATCCTTGGAGCTAAGGGACATGTGTATTCTTCAAAATAATTTTTAAATCAGAACTTCATTAATCATTGCAAAATAGCTTTATTCTGTTAAAAAAAAAAAGGCAAAAGAAACTCAAGTGAATTGGAATTACTACAGGCAAAATGATTGAGCAAATATCAGACTTCCTCTGTTTTAAATCAAAATAATCTGTCTTACTTAATAGATCTATGTTCCTAACAGTATAGGATTATAAAGCTATTAAGGTAAATAACTGATATACACAGTAATCTGTGAATCCATCACTTTTTGTGGGTTTTCCTTCTTGTTCTTTTCCTCCTTTTCCCCCATTCTTCTTTTTGGGTTGTTGATATTATTTATTTTCTGGCATTTATGGTTGTCTTTTGGATGTTTCTGGACTATTAAACTTCAAATTTACTGCAAAATTCCTTATATGTATCTTTTAACATGTGTTTCTTCACTAGGCAGCAGTTAGTTCAATATCACTTACATTAATACATTAGTTTCTGTTAACAAGTATTTTAGATATATCTTAAAACTAGTGTGCAATATGTAGCATAGTACATCAAGAAGAGTAAACTTTTTAAACATGAAATTAAAGGAAAACAAGTTATTAGGGATATTACGTAGTCTATATTTAAATTAGCAGGCAAATGGTTTACTGTCTGTTGCATTCAGGATAACTAGATCATGAACACATTTTCTTCATAATTTATATTAAAAGATGGATCAAGAAAAGCTTTCTTACAATTCGGTTATGTGGACAAGAGCAGTCAGATTTAAGAGTCAATGTGAAACTGACACTTTCACAAAAGGAACCCTACTTACTGAAGTTTCTATAAACCAAATTAAGACTACACAATCTTGTGGAATCTTAAAAGTGGTTCCCCAGAACAAACAAGTTTCTGCTAAATTTCAAAGGAAGGGAATTTACAGTTTAATCTGATTAAGTTTTAGTGAGAAAGATACTGCTTTAATCCATTTATTTTTTTTTCTGACCAAGATGTAAGACCTTGAAAAAAAAAAAAAAAATATCTAAGAGCATTACAGAGAAATGAACCATAAGGAACTAGTTACTTCTTGATTTGCATTCTGTCTTCTCACACCCTCCCTCATCGTGATAAATCTATCCTTTAGTATCCCCTTTAACCTACTGACATAATGCTTGTTTCTTCTCCCTCCCTTTGTCTCCTCAGACACTATCAGTGTCATGTCCCTCACTTGTTCTGATGCCAAAACCATTGGCAGTCATTCCAAGAGTTCATTGGTCACAACTGTGCGCATGTTGATTGACAGATGAAAAAAAGAAAGATGACAGTTTAGATACTCTTCCTTCTTGAACCTGTAACATAAATATGTCTTTAAACAAGACATTCCATTTAAAAATCATCTAGCAGATAATACTTGTGCTGTGTTTATATTTGTAATGAAAATAGTGTTGATACCACACTGTTGTTTTTGTTGTTGCTGAGAAGATTTCATGCAGGATCAAAGTTTTTGTTCTTCTCACTTCCTCACTTCATGGGAAGTTAGGAGAAACACAGGCAGGACAACTGACTCCAGCAGACCAAAGGGATATTTCATACTACATGACCTGAGGCATAGTAACAAAATCTGGTGGAAAAAAGGAAGAAGGGAGGACATTTGGAACTGTAGTATTTGTCTTTCCAAGTAATCATTATTTGTGATGAAACCTACTTTCCTACTTTGATTTTTCTTGCATGTGTAGCTTTTACTTTATCTATAAAAATGTTTTCATCTCAATCCATAAGTTTTATTGCTTTAAGCTTTCTGATTCTCTTCCCTATCCACAGCAGGATAATGAGCAAGCAGTTAGTGTGGTGCTTAGTTGTCCACCAGAGTTAAATCACAACACTATCTCAGGATCCTCACCTGAAGAACCTTTTAAATACCTATATGAATGCTCCACAGGTGAGACTTCACTTATCAAATTTTCTTATGTTAATCTGCTAAATACTTTGTACTAAACAACTGAAAGGAAACAATACTTAGTTAAAGAAGGGATAACAAAAGCTTCTTGAATAGCTAATAAGAAATCAGATTTTATCTGACAACATTTTAAAGAATATACAATCATTAAGATTGGAAAAGATCTTTAAGATCATCTAGTCCTACCATCCACCTACCATCAATATTGCCCAACTAAACCACATCCCTAAGTGCCACGTCCACACATTTCTTGAACACCTCCAAGTATGGCGACTCCAATATTTCCTTGGGCAACACATACCAGGGCTTGACCATTCTTTCACAGAATAAATTTTTCCTACCATCCAAATTGAACCTTCCCCTGCACCATTTAAGACCATTTCTCTCATTCTACCACTGTAACCCATGAGCAGAGGCCAAACCCCACTTTGCCACAAACTCCTTTCAGGCACTTGTAGAGAGCAATAAGGTTTTCCTGAGCCTTCTGTTCTCTAGGTGAAACAATCCCCATTCCCTCAGACACTCTTCTCCAGTCCTTTCACAGCTTCATTACCCTTCTCTGGATATGCTCCAGAGCCTTGACATCTTTCTTGCAGTGAGGGGCCCAAAACTGAACACAGAACTCAAGGAGCATTCTCACTAGTGCCAAGCACAAAGGGACAATCACCTCTCTGCTCCTTCTGGCTACACTATTTCTGATACAAGCCAGGATGCCATTGGTCTTAGCCATCTGACCACACTGCTGCTTATGTTCAAGGGATTGTTGATTAATACACGCAGATCTTTTCTACTGTGTAGGTTTACAGCCACTCTTTCCCAAGCCTGTAGCTTTGCACTGGGTTATTTCTAAAACTCTTCTATGATTTGCTCAACATTATCTAAGCTAGCGTAGTTCTATTAATACAGGACCTAATGCATTTGGTGAGGTTCAGTTCATGTTTATGTACCACTTTAACTTGCAGAAACAATAAAAGTTTATATCACCATAATAGTTTAGCACATCTGGTTTCCTAGCTACAATGTAACCTAAAATATATTCAGAAAGACTGAGGTAGGTAGTTTTTCATTTTCATTTATTTTTCTTAAGAAAGTACTCTTCTGATACTTGAGCTATTGATATTTGCTGAAAGAAGAAAAGCTGAACTGATATTTAACATATAAACATGTATCAGTGTTGTGCAAGCAGGATGCAGCAACACTCCTAGAAGCACTGAAAAGAGCCAGGTGTTCTGTAGTTCATGTGATCCTTCAACCTCTCATGCATGAGTTGAGAATTAACAATAGGAATTTAACTTCTCACTCCTAAAGACTCCATAAGTGCTGATTAATCTTGGGTACGTTGTGCAAGCAAAATACCCAAAGAAATAATATATTTTCATGAAAACTTACAGTTTCAGAAAAGTAAATAAAAAGATAAGCAACTTCTTCAGAGACAAGTTTGACCTCTGATCAAGTGAGATAGACTAAAGGTGAATGTACATAAGCTACTATATCTGAAAGATCTTTCACCAGCTAACATCCTAATTAGCTGCATACAGACAGGTCAACTACTGTTCTGTTTTTAAAGAAGCAGTGTCTAGCCTTCACAAATTACATATATAATCCCACTTGTGAAAAACAGGTAGACATTTCACATTATACAACTTGCACATACAAACCATATAAAAATATGAACTGCTTTCCATGGTTAAAACAGCATAAAGAAAATAGTTGGTCTAGTTTCTAAGTGTTAGATACTGCTCTATTATCTCTCATTTAATTTACCTCAAATATTACTACTTTACCCACAAAGAAGCAAAATTCCTTCTGACAACTTCTTGACAATACCAGGTAAAGCATTCATGATAACTGACAGTCATATACAGAAAGTAGAGTTAAACTCACACAACTGGTGAAGAGGCTCTCTAGTTATGCAGCACTCCTCACAGAGCAGGCCAGGTCCCAGAGATGCTCTCCCTGCAGTGGCTGACACTTGTACAAGCAAACAATGCATTTGTGTTCCCTGGGCCAGCCACACCCCTTCACCATGTGCTCAAACAACAGTTCAGGATGGAACTAACAGCTCCCCAAACTACAAATAAAAATAGATGACCACTTGCAAACATCTCACATCATTTTTCTGTTCAGAATTATCAAATTGTAAATAAGCATAACCAACATTTAAGGCATTATGTAAATACAAAGTAAGTTCAAAACAAGAACTTATCAAGAACAAAACAAGATTCCCTTTTTTCATCTTTAAGATCGAAAGAATTATATATTTTGATCCAACAGTATCAAAGATGGGGTCATCCTGCAAGAAAATCATAATCTCTTAAGGAAAAGGTGCTGCAGTATATTTCTTTGATTATTCAAATATCAAACATACTCCCCAAGAAACTCCTTGTAAAACAGAGTAACAGCCCTGGAACTAAACTTTGTCATCACTCAACACAAAATGACAAGGAAGTGACAAATAATAAAGGACAACCTGAAGATGCAATCACTCAACAGAAAATCTGCATTTCCTCCGTAGATATGCTCAAAACTCCATTCTGCAGAAAGAAGCTCCTTAAAAAGCCAGCTACCCAGCCTCATACACAAAGGCACAGATAAGTACTGTGCTTCAGCTACAAAACAAAGTTTGATCAATCAGGTAACAGGAGCTCCTTTTCGAAGATGGGCAGAAGTTTAAAAAGCCTGCTGAATTTGTCAGTGAGGGTAACTTTGTTTTGTTGCTCATTACTTGATGTACCGGGAACTAGGCCATTAATCCTACGTGAAAATAAAATGTCAGTTTGGGAAATACTATATATAGTAGAGTTGTTAAAAACTATTTCTACATTTAAGCAGAAGGCAATCCCAGCTTTGGCAGCAGCATCATACGAGTCCAAAACAAACATGATTCTAACTTTGAAATCAGCTGTGTGGATTCTTTGTATTGAAACTGGAAGAGTTCGGACTGATTTCAACTATTCCCTCTTCCAGTAACTTTTACCAAATGTACTCGTGCCATCACTGCAGTAAATTGGTATTGCAAAATTATGGAAATTCTACGTTTTCTCAGAATAGATTCCAGACAGGAGAGTGGACAAAAACGAACTCCTTTGTTTACGCTATGCATTCAAATCTTTTTTTTCTGCTTAATTCTGTCAACATTTTCCAAAGCATAGACTCATGACTTAATTCTAACTAATTAGAAATCTCAACACATTTCAGCCCACTAGATTATCAAAGTTAGTATTACAGAAGGGTAAATAAAATGTCAATTTACTTTATTTTATAGAATTGTGTTAGTACTGAAAATCTGATTACGTCAGTCCTACTCACTCAAATTTTATTTCTATTCATAAACTATTTACTTGCAAAATTTAAAGCAAAAAACAGAGTTTAAGCTTTATTTAAACTCTCACTCATTTCCAAGAAAATATCATTTGAGGAAAAAAATAGAAAATAAATATTTGAAGAAATCAGAAATGAAAACTAAGTTGAACTTTCATGAATAGCTCATGAAAAAGTAAGAATGTATATCTGGCCAACAAAATTATTTTTTATTTCTATGAACAGCACGTAAACAAAAAGTAATAAGTCAACAACTTTCATTATCATGGTTTTGGTTTTGCAGAGTAAATTATTTCATCTGATGATTAATTTTTAAAATTTGACACCACACACACTGTGATGTTTTAGTCTGCTGTTTTTTTTTTTGATGGATCTGAATCTTCAAGATACCATGAAAATGAATTATACTCTCACTGGCTTATACAAACACAATGTGAGAGAGGTGATTTATAAATATGTCAAAATCACTGTAAATGGCTGATAACCATCTTTCTCCCTCAATTCTGTAAGGGTTACAACCACAGAGAATGTGTATTTAAATTTTTACAGCTATACTCTACATTTCTGTATAGAGTAGTTCTGAATGTGGATGCGGTTGTGCTTGGCTTATTTTGTCAAAACATGGGAAGAAAAAAAGCAAATATCTCAAATATATTAAATGGGTAAGAAAAGATCTTGTGTACATTAGAATTACATACAGCCTTTCTAACTTCCCAATTTCAAATGTTATACATATGTGCTATCAGATTAATAATGACTGATGGCAAATGAATATATAATAATTGCTATTATAAGAAACAATTTATCCTCAAATGGAAAGAAGTGATTGAAAACTTCAGATTGTTCATAGAATCATAGACTAGTTTTGGCTGGAAGGAACCCCAAGGATCATCAGATTCCAACCCCCCTGCAACAGGCAGTGTTGCCAGCTCCTAGATCAAGTACTAGATCAGATTGCCCATAGCTCATCCAACCTCACCTCGAACATCTCAGGTACGGAGCATAGACAATTTCTCTGGGCAACCTGTTTCAGCACCTCACCACTCACTCAGTAAAAAACTTCACCTCACATCCAATCTAAATCTCTCTTCTTTTAGTTTAAAACCATTTGCCCTAGTCTTATCACTACTTTACATTTACCAGTATAAAAAGGTGGTTTCTCTTATGTTTATAAACTCCCTTTAGATATTGGCAGGACATAATGTGGTCTCCCCACAGCTTCTCTTTTCCAGGCTGAACAAGCAGACTTCTTTCACCCTGTCTTTACTTCACAGAAGTGCTCAACCCTTCAATCACCTTCATGGACCTCCTCTGGACCCTCTTCAAAAGCTCCTCATCTGTCCTGTTTTGAGGGCAGTATTCCAGATGAGGCCTCACGAGCCCTCTTCTGATGGATCCCAGGACACCACTGACCTTTTGGGCTGCAAGTACACACTGCTGGCTCACATTAAGTTTTTCATGAGCCACAACCCCTGAGTCCTTCTCAGCAGGCCTACTTGCAAAGAGTTCTTCTTCCAGTTTGTATACATATCCAGGGTTACGTCAACCCAAGCATGAAATCTTGCCCTTTGCTTTGTTGAATCTCATTAGGTTCACAAGGGCCTGCCTTTTGAGTTTATTAAGGTTCCTCTGGATGGCATCCCTTCTTTCTGCTCTGTCTACTGCAGCAGCCAGCTTGGTGCCATCAGCAAGCTTGCTGCTCAGTCCCACAATTTATGTCAGTAATAAAGATGTTACAGAATACTGGACACAAGACAGACCCCTGCGGGACACCACTTATTACAAGTCTCCACCTGGACACAGAGCCATTTGTTGTTTGTATATAACTGATAAACCATCAAAACAACTGCTGCCAATGCCATCTTACCACCAGTCTGTCACTTACAAACTCTCTATTATCCTTTACTTCACTGAGACTTCCAAATAACTTATTAGAAAAAAAATATTAACCTGTTCCTAATACTTGTTACTTTAATATAGTATGTGTAGTTAATACAGTATGTGTAACAATACATACAGTACAAAACAAATTTAACTACAGCAGTTCAAATAGAAAAATAATAAAATGCAAATGCCCGATCTACTTATATTAAATTAATTCAATTTTATAGTCAGAAAGTCCCAATTAGTTGCAGAAATCTAAAACATAATGTTATACTCTCACTTGAAAAGAACATGAAAATGAACCACAGAAAATAGACCTAAGGGAATCTGAGTAATTAATTTGGTCCATTCTCCTGCCTTGACAATTGTCAGGCAGAAAAGTAAGTTATGTATTACATTCCTATATGTCAGCCCAAGAATTCTGCAGTGCTGATCACTTAGTCTGTTTTTTTATTTAAATAAGTGTGATTATTATTTCTAATTTCTATATTTAAAGTCTTCTGTTATTGTTTGAAATAGGTGAAATTTAAAGACATTTTAATAATTTCAATATCTAAGCAAAAAAATCTTAAAAATAATTCTAAATACCATAAAATCAAGGAACAGGAGAAAGGAAAAAAGAGGAAGTTTGAAGAACTAAATTTTGAACTAAAGATCTGCTGAATTTTGAATTAAAATCCACAGGCTATAAAAATTGACCATATAATATACACTAATTACATAATTCCTTAATTGCAAATCAGAGAGAGAAGGAGAAGAAAGAAAGACACTTTCAGAGTGCTCAAGAAATACTCTGAAGAAATGAGAATTGAATTTAGAAAATCAAATTAAGAAAAAAAAATAAATTGGAAGACCTCATTTTGGTGGAGACTGCACCAAGAGCCATTACTAAGTGGAACAAGGAAGAGAAAGCATGAAGGTGGTCAGCACTGAGTTTGAACTTCTGTTTTTATTACCTCTCATTTGCTCACTATTTTCTCAAGACTATAGTAAGGAACTGAGATTAAAATGCCACTTTAATTTTTAGAATTTATTTCATCAGGTTTTATGTTTAAGTTCAAGAGTAGACTTAACTTCTGCTCTTATATTAAATATTATTATAAATATAAATAATTTAATTTATTAATTTAAATATTATTGTTTGTTTTGAATGGATGATGCATTTCTTGTTCAAGTTGCATACAGTATTCACAAATGAGAAATCAAATGATTTGGATAAAACTTCTTTAATTTCTTCAGTAAGCTTCAGAATAGAATATAAAATATGTATCCAACTCAGTTAAAAAGTAAATTTGCTCTTAAAATGGGTCACAAAAATATGTTATTCATATTAACTGCCTTTTCACTCCTCCCTTCCAGACTTTTAATACTATGAAGTCTTTATTGGAATCTGGGTGACAGACATCATCAGAGCTGTCATGCACTACTATTATACTGAAGTCTTCTTTACAATCTTTTTACAGCAGACTATTGATTGTAGCAGTTTTGGACAGATAGCTGTACAAGCCATTAAGTCCAGGATTTGACCATGAAGCAGAGATTAGGATTTCTATTTTCTACTACTTTTCCTATAATCAAATATATTTAGGAGCAGGAAAAGAACTTTTAAGAAAGCAAGATTTACAAAAGAACTTGAGAAATAGAGCAAGTACTAATGGTTAAAACCTGTCTGTAAGGAAGGACTGATGAACTTTTATCATATCTAGAAACATTCATTTCTGTGTTTCTCTTCAGCAGGTCTTACATATTATCAGTTCATCACTAAAAATATGACACAGTGATCTAACACTGATAAAGAACATCATGGAAAGAAATTTCATGTAGGATTATTGTCACCCCTGGAAGGCCATCAGTAAACAGGTGAGTCAATTTTCAAGAACTTGAAAGGATGATGCAGAGTTCACAAGACTGAAAGGAAATTACATTCTTTCAGTCTTTTCTTTCCAGTTACTTATGATGCTGATTGAGTTCTTCATTCTGTTTTGTTTTGCTCTTCAGAGCAAAGGGAGAACAATCCATAAATTCTTACATGCCCAGCAGGAGTCAATCCAGAGAGAGTCAGAAATGAGTCTTTCATTTAAAGCAGTGGTAATCCTAGGAAAGTTATGTCAGAGCCTTTTCATTCCCAGGTTTGTGTCTTCACTTTCAAAAATAGACAGATATTAAAACTGGTGATACATATTACATGAACACTAATGTTGGTACTAATACATAATTAAGGTTTCTAATCTGCCTCCCAAAACAATAGGAAAATACAGGATTTAGGAGAAATTTACAGCATTCACCTGCCCAGAAAAATGTGTGGCCTCATCATTACTCTTGAGGAAAATGTAGACTCAAATTCACTCAGACAGAAAAGGGAAGCCTGTTATCCTCAGCCACTTGCTATAGAAATAAGTCTACTAAAATAGAAACTGGCTATCAGGGATATCAGGTAAATCAACTATTCCAGAATCTTGTAAAGCTAAAACTACAATTTTTAAAAGAATTTGTACAAACCATATCAGTTGTAATGAGTAAAATATAACTTATTAGACTACAAAAGGGTTACATTTATTCTTTTCAGAACTTAAAGGCTATATTTTTCATTTTAATCTATTTTTTTTATTCTTTCATACTTCCAAAGTCAACTAAAAAAAAACAAAACAAAACAAAAAAAAATCCTACATTTTTCTTCAACGTAGCTTTACCTCATGCAGTTGATAAAAGGGGAAAAAGGTGAGCTATTCTAGGCTACGCACTTACGCTGCAAAGGGACTATTATAGGTTTACTGCTCAAATGTAATGTCAAACTGCAATTGTTACTGAGGAAAACTTTATAAAAATTTTGGCAGAGAAATTTCAGGTAATGGAACTCAGTTTTCAGTGGTGTGTACAATAAATGATATACCCATTTACAGAAATAAATTCATACAGAAATACATATAAATGGACACAAAAATGCATACATCTATATGTTTAATTATGTTATTTGTGCAACTCTACAAAACGATGCATCGTGTGGATATACTAGCCTGTAAATACATACTCTATAATACAGTATTTCTAAGTCAGATTTTTCATCTTTCCATTTTCTAATTTCCATCTCCTTCAGGTGGAAATCGTTTCAGTAAAATAGATAATTGCTTCTGCTTTGCAATGTCAAACAGTTTGCCTCAGGTTATGGCAGTCTCTAAAGTTAAGATGAAAAAAAACCCCTCTAATTATCTTTCTTTCTTTCAAGTATTCTTTCATCTCACCCTATTCAGTGGTATCCATCATCATATTTTTCCATTGCTTTTTCTTTTCTTCTGCATTTCTGTATTTAGTACCATACTTACTTCCCATCTTCTCTATAATCCAGCTTCCATTTTGAATATAAAACTTTTACTATGGCAGAGGAGGAAACTTAGAATACATGGCAGTCTTACTGCTCAGTCCATAACATTTTCAGTATCAGTCATAAATCTGTTTTTGGCTATTTTCACTTTCACTATTTTCACAGAAAGACATTCTGGCAAAAATTATGCCATACCTCAAAATGGAAAACAGAAGATTGTTTGAGATACTAATTATATATAAATTTATATATCCTGACATCTCTAAAAGTCTTAAGATAATGTTATCGCTTATTTTTATATCTATATTTTCCATAGTCTTGCCTTGACTTTCACCCCTTATCTGAAGTTCTACAATTGTAGCCTGCTTCTGAAAATGACGAAGCACAGACTGATGAATGGGTGAGAATGAAAACCAGTGGTAGCTCCTGCTGCTATCAAATTTTGAAAGCATCAGTGGAGTAACCAATTTTTATGAGTCTCCTTTCACTGCTATCGTAAAATTATACTTGTATCAGAAGGACTGAAGAACAATTTTCAGCCTTCTGTTCAAGGACAGCTCTCTTCTACACCAGTGTGTAAATTTTAGGACATCTTCAGCTGCAAAAGCAATGCATGAGTGGGATCTTTTGCTGATTCTGTATGCTTTCTTCTTCATTTTAATCTAAAAACAAGATCTAAAATCAAGATTCTAAAAACCACACTCACACTACGCACAACCATAGATTCATACTTGTGCATCCAAACAATACTTAATGCAAATAACCAAATAGGTATGTTATCCAATAATGTTTTTTTAACAGGTTGCTTAAATATATAGTTTTTCTCACTCCGTCTTTTTGTCCATTTTTTATTTTGACACCACTTATGAAGACTGGGTTTTTGGTTCAGTCTGAATGCCTTGGTTGAAGTAAAATTCTATACTTTTTTTTTTTTTTTTTTTTTTTGTAAAAGCCAGAGAGAGGCCAATTCTCCTGGAATTGTAACAGTTCTCTAAATTTTTATACTTGAAAAAAAATCTACAAGCACTTTGGTCTTGTTTAACAGTTTGGTCAATACAAATTATTATTTGTGTAAAATTTTGTCACTGCAATAAATAAGAAATCACAATTCTTTTCAATATTTGATTACTGGAAATATATATTAATAAAACTTTATTATATAATGTAAAACAGTACTATATGATGTAAAATATTACCATATTAATTATGTATTCTCCTGGAACATTCACACAGCAGAACTCACCTCATACTACCATTATTGAATACTGTTTAAACAAGGTATGAAGATCTTAAAAAAAAAAAAAAAAAAAAAAAAAAAAAAAACCTGAAATAGATGAGTTCTATAGCACTTCCTTATTGCATTATGCAAATAGATTTTTAAATGAAAAATAAACAACATTCAAGAGATCTTAACCTTTTTTTTTTGCAATTGATGATGTCATAAAATAAGTTAGAGGCGCAAAATCAGAATTCTGAGTATCTGTAGTCAGCTTTTAAGTCAAAAATAAATGGAAAAAAAAGAAAGCCAATGATAGCTAAAGTTATGCTCTGAAAGATATTCTAGTAAAACCAAGCAATGAGTTGATTTTAAAACATAATGACAGTACAATAAAACTCTTAACCTAGCATGTACAGGCATTGCCATTTTAATTGTCTTTAGTATGATATTTCTTTCATGATTTGACTTAAAAAATTTGAAAGAAATTATTTCTCAATTGTATACAGAGATGTCAGTGTACTTAATTTATTATTTACGCTAAGAGGTAATGAGGCAATGACATATTTATATTTAAGTAGATGTTCAGATGAGACAAAGAAGTTCAGTAAATTATTTCAAGGGATTTTTTTTCAAAGTACTAGAGGCAGTTACATTACATTGTAAATTATTAACCTGTGGTTAATTGTTTTCATACAAATAAAAATTATCAAGTGTTTATTTATATCATGTATGCTTAGTCAGTATTTATAAACATGTATATACAGTGTATACTTACTGTCTGTTTAGGAACAATATATAGTCTATACCATGTATAATAATATAAGTTTATAAAATGTAGACTTAGAATAAGAGAGTAACTTATAAGCATTAAAGCATGTTGTAAATTTAGTCTTCTAAAATAAAAATAAAATGTAATGCACTTAGTTGTATTTAAATCTGAAATATGAACTGTATTCCTTATTTCCAAAATACGCCTTATAATCTGAAAATTCTGTTAAAGTTGTAATGAATTAAGCATAAAAAAATAGAAATTTTCTAACTTTCCCTTTTTTTCCCATTAGCTTGTAATCCTAAAGAAGACACACATCATTCCAGCTCGGAGACATATTACTTATTGTCTGTTCAGACAATATCATTGAATAATTATGCAATATAATTTTTATCTTTCTTCTGGGAGGTGTGGCTCAGTGCCTACTAACTACACAATTAAATGCAATACCTGAATGCAGATTTATTCCACTTCAGAAATTTTCATATAGTTATCTTTTTTTAAAAAACACGGTCTTTGAGCTTTAAAAATGCACATTAAAAAAATAAAATCTGAAATAAAACTGAAGCAAATTCTGATTTCTAATTCAGTTCTTTGTATGGATTATGATTTATAATCATACAAGTAAGGACACAAGTAAAAGTCTGGTTTCCAGTGATTTTTTGGAGCATCGTATTGGAACATACAGGAACATCTTACAGAAGTGACCTCAGAAGAACAGGCTCAATTTAATTCCTGATGCAGTCATCTCAGTAACTGTGCTTTGCATCATGGAAGCTCTAAGTGGCTGAAGGGAAAAAGCTGATCTGGTTCTCCCATTGTGTGGAATACAAATATCCAATAGAGATATATTTTTAGGAGATTTATATAGAACACGCGGAAGATATTGTTACTATTTTTTAAGATACAGCACAAACCAATTTTTTTCCATCTGTCATTGAAACAGCAAATCACCTTCCTGAAATCATGGTAGGAATCTGACAAATAGAATCTGGTGACAAAGCATGATATTGCTATCTGCCTTAGAAACCTTTTTTTTTTTTTTTTTTTTTCCCAATTGCATTTTGTGAAGAGGTAGAATTACTTCTTCATGAACTTCCTTAACTGCTCTAAAATCCAACTTTAAGCAGGTATTGTACTTTGCAAAATTGCAATGAGCTTGGAGGAAATGAAAAGAAGTCTACTGAGCACTGGCTGTGCTGATACACCATAAGACCTCCCCAGGAAAGGCACTGCATTTTGTTATAATGGAAATATAAAATAGTAAAGGAAAATGCTTTTCCACTGTCTGCTATTCTAAGCCAAAGGACCCATCTCCATCACACCTTTTTTCTTTGGAACTCTTCGAAACTTCCCAGTTCACAAACACTAGTCTATTCATTAACCTTTGTGAACACCCTAATATCACCTGAATAATTCTTTACTACTTTGCACTTATAGTAAAGACAAAGCTTTCTTCTTCCTTACTTCCCTCTCTTTTTAGTGTTAACACAATTTTAGGTGTTCTCACATTCTTCAAAACATTTCGGATCAACCAGATATGCAAGGCAGTTTTTAAAAAGCTTGTGGAATCTGGTGTAAGAGGGACAGTGGAACATCTGAGAACAGAAGATGAAGCAAAGAAACTGTTCTTTCTTCTGTAACTACTTCCCTCTCATTTGCAATTCTATTGTGCTGCAGAGAGAAGGAGATAAAATTGTGCAATAGTTTTACGCCTTATCTTTATTTAAGGAGGCTTAGTTAACAGAATCCAAATACATTTCCTGGACTTATGAACCCCTTATTACATCCAAACAAAGTCCATCTGTGTGAAAAGGTTGATAAGATCATGGAACATTGCTTAAATACTCACTTAAAATTTCTTTACTCCCCTTCCACCACTGATGTTTTGTTCACATTCTAGATTCTTGAACCTGCTGCTGTTCCATGTGAACATTAATCAAGAGCTATGGAAGAGTAACCTATAAAATAGATTGCTAAACTGGTAGTACATTTGAATTGGAACAGTGAGAAGTTATGGCAAAAAGTACAGAGGAGCAAACTTTAGCTGTTCTTTTAAGAATTCAGAGAATCAGGGGTGAATATTCCCTAACTCTAGGCAAAGCAATAAAGAAACAAATTAGTAAGCACAATAGCCAGGGGAACAATAAATACGTCCAGTAAGTCAGACACAGTGCATATGTGGCTGATAATTTAACACCATGAAAGGAGATTACAAACTGCGGTGGTGCAGTGAAATTCAAAGCTCCTAAGAGATTTAGTGCAAGCAACACAAGGTAGCCTTAACAGATGACAGAATATAACAAAGAGAAAGCACAAATAGTGTCACAGATTTTAGAATACCAGAAGACATGAGGCAGTATGGAAACTAACCATGTAGATAGACATAAAGCAATTTTTAGCTGCTTAATCTCTACCCTTTCCAGCAGTAGGCTGGCAGATGGGAGAAAAAAAAAAAAAAATCATTATAGACAGGCTACTTTAAAAAAAAAAAAAAAAAAAGGCTTTAAAGTAAGCTTTGACAAATTGAAAAAAATCAATTCTTGTGTCTCGATTCATGATTTAAAGAATATAAATCCCTAAGCAAATCTATTACAAAGTAAGATTAGACATAAATCAAGTGTTTTTGATAGCCTTCTGAACTACTCAAAGCTCATCTCTGAAGAAGAGTTTTATTATTTTTACATGTGAATCTCACACATAGTTATATTTTCTCCTTCTAGGAGTAGCATCTCTGGATAGGCCTGAGACAAACAGTCTAGCAATAAGAACATAAGATAGCCTAAAAATTATTTGCCATTGTGTGCTTGGACTCATTAACTTCTTCTTTTCAGAACAAAAAATATAGATCTGAAGGGCAACAGTCTTCTACAGTATCATAGAAAAAAAAATTAAAGATTGAAACAAAAATTGAAACTAATTTTAATAAATTATGTACTGGCAGCAAATAAACACAATACTGATGTATCAAAAATAATCATAATTTGATGAATATTCACCAAATGTTTTTTTTTTAATGTTTGTTCATGAGACATATGTTTGTTTTCTATCAAGTGTTCCCATCACAGCAACTGAATTTTCTTAAATGTTTCAAATGACAATTTTCTACATTCCAAAAGGCTCTCCTACATCCCTAATCTTTGTCAATGAAAACAAACAAGAAAACCAACCTCACATTGACAATAAAGCTTTGCAAGAACAAAGTTATTTAAATAGCATTATCTGCTATTTGTCTTATTCTATATTGCCATTTTTTCCCCACTGAGTGCTAATAAGTGCTTGCTGTTGAAGAGGTTTTCGTTTAACATCTGTCACTTGTATCCAGAAGTAGCACCTACAGGGAACTGTCAAATAGATTGTTATTCTCCTCTGTAGCACCAGCAAATCTGTCTCACATCATTTACATACAGATAGTTATAGGCATTCATCATTTCATTATGCTGACTGCCTCACTGTTCTAATGTATAATGTCTCTTTAATGAGCCTCAAAAAATACAATATTCCTTGATTTATGACTGCTTAACTGAAAAATTATAGATTGACAAAACTCATCGTAAAGCTTTTTTTTTTTGTTCCTGCTACCTTGCACTTTAACAGTGATTCCTCAGTTAATCTCACGATTTGTTTCTCTGACAAAAGATCAAATTTTAACACCAGACTTCACGGTCATCACTGTTTTAATATGTATACTTTCAGTACAACGAGAGAACAGCATAGAATTTGACAAAATAAAATTGATCACTTTTTGTCAAAGAAATAAATGTATTTGAAACAATTTGTTTCAATATTATTATATGCCAGTTACAGTAAGTTCCCTAACTTATGTGGTATACCGCTGTGCCAGTCATGTACAAGTGACTCATAAATGAGCCAATTTACACGTTCATGTAAATTGAACTACGCTTTATTGTGTGAATTTCAATTATTTCATGTACACAAATGGATACTGCTAAAAATATCTTTGCCATTAAAAACTATTGCATACTGAAGTATTACAAACATATCTAGTACAATAAACAGAAAGTTGGGAATGAAAGAGGTAAACACTTTGTCCACCTGACTGCACTCAGTTATTATATTAAGTTCAGTTCCTCCCTCTACATCTCCACATGTTTATAAAAAATATCAGCATTCAGCCAGGTCATCAGTTTTTTACTATCTAAGGTGAAAGTGTATGCAAACAGTGTTTATCCAAACACTCACACTAGCCTCTAAAAGCAGCAATTTTTACAAAGTGTGATACTGTTTCCAATAAATATACAGTTGGTGTTTGAATGTTTTTAGTATGTAAGGAAGTATTAAGATATCAAAAGCTTTTTCCACAATAGAGGCAAATGAAACGTTTTATTCCCCTGTGCATTCTCCACTGTCTAATACAGCTTGAATTTGCACTATAGACAATACATGTCGACCATACAAGATTGTCACTCTCCTTCATCCAACCATTCATTTTCATAAAAGCTGTAGAAACGTACTATAGAGAACTTCCTTTTTATTTCAAAATCTCCCTCCTTCCACAGAGTTTAAATAAACAAGTGCAGATACAAACAAATTAACACTGATATATATCCTTACAATATCTGATCTCATATATAAGCTATGCTTTCTAGTTTCAAATTGTGAAGCCAAGGTGAAAAGTCTATCCATTATATATGGTAAAAGTGAATAGAGTGTTAAACAACAGATGGCAAACAGAAATCCCTAGGTTCCCCTGAAAAGTCAACTTTAAGCAAAAAAAAAAAAAAAAAAAAGACTAAAGGCATATTTAAAAGCTTTTCCAGTAGATGCAGACATATTTACTACATAGCAGAAAATAAAGTGCAAAAATAACACATCTACTTGACTCCAAATTTCAAATGCTCAATATAATAAGAATTCTTCTTTCTTATCAACCCATATTTTAGTTACTTGGTAGTGAATATTCCAGTTAACATCAACGTCCACTTTGTAATGATTTCAAGAAGTCAAACTCCCAAAGAACGTAGGTATATTGTCCCATAATCAATTTGTACCTCTACATATTTCAACCACACAAAAATGACATTCTAACAAATAATCCAGTAAAAATGCTTTTTAGTCAATAAATCATAAAACTTCCATGATGTTCTTTTTTTACACATGAAATTTGTAACTCTGAAACCAGAAAACTAGGTACATCAACTCAAATATCTCTTACAAATAACTGAAAGCTCAAAATTATATGCCTGGATGCTTTGTGAATTCAAAGTATTTAAAAATATCCATTTATTTCATAATAATAATGAGGTTTATGTCTCAGCTTGTACTACTATAATAAAGTTCAATTTTAAAAATACTTAATAGTCACTTTACCAGTCACAGTCAATTCTCTGACTGTTCATCTGACCATCACTGAATTATCTTTCTTTCTATATCCCTTGATACAACTGTCAGGAATATAACTAAGAGTAATGATTGATAATAAGGGGTTTCCTACATCTGTTAGTATTGATGTTGTTAAGCTGTGCTATCTAATAGCAAGAATATAAAACATGGAAGAGATTAAAACTGGTTGTTATTCTATTTCTGGCAAAATGTAGAGAGAGTATTTTAAAGACATAGTATATATAAGGACAATATTATTCTCTGTATAGCCCCTCAATGTCATAATTCTACTTTTGCTTTTGTTGCCTTGTGATTTCATTGATACAGCTCCTATTTACAGTGTACAGAGTTATCCTTTCTGAAAACTCGCTAATAGTATTTGACTCTCAATTTTTCAATTTTCAATTTAAGAAAAGGCAGTGGGAAAAGATCTGTCAGAAGATCTGTCTGCTTTTATCCTTCTATTTTTTCAATATTTTGTGCACACATAAATATATGGCAGTGTTTCTTAGGTCAATTACTTAGGTCAATTTTTCTTCATTGAGCACTGAATAACACACTGATAGTCTACTTACACACTGATAGAATCTACTTACAAAAAGGTGCTGTCATAAGTGGATTTAAGACTTCATTTGGTGTAGTCTTCACATGGGAAGAAAATCCAGTGTACTCTGATCCTATGATGAATGTTTTCTTTTTCTGGAGATAAACCTAGGAAATAACCGTACAGAATAAGTACAATCATATGTGGAAAACACTATAATCCAAATCACTACAAACAGTAGAATTAAAAAGAAAAAAGAAAAACAAACAGAAAAGTATGCATTGAGTAATAATGTATTACAAAGTTCACACCATTATTTATATGCAATTATTATTACAGAAGACAAAAGTTTAAACTTTGTCCTCATATAGCACTCAAATGACCCCAGAGTCCTTCAATCTTACAGCTGGCAAATAGAGCGTTTTGGGTTTATTACATCTAAACAGCCATCTGGTGGCCTAAGAAGAGAAACATAATGACCACAAAGTGAAATGACACAGCCTTCCAAAAAAGTGCAACCGGATTTTCATTCAACATGAAGTAAAACTGTAATATATAGAACATGTAAAATCAACAGTCATTTTTATTTTAACAGTAGAACTTATTCACAATTCCTATGTGTTCTTTCAGTAGAAACAGAAGAAGAACTTTCTATTCCTTCTTCTGGTTACTATTCACATAGTTGGCAGAATTCTACAGAAAATGACTTAAGAAGTAATAGGAGTAAGTCATAAAGAGGGCATGTTTACACCTCCTAACATTTCTTACAGGAAGCAGGGTTCAGCAGGAACTTGCTTCAGACCTAAACCGGTGTGACAAATGTCTGTTCAACCTCACTTTCAAAACATGTAGTCAAAGCTTGAGGTTTCAAAGCTGAAATAAATTTCAGATGAAAAACTCAGTCCTAAAGTTAATCATTCTTACTTTTCTTTTTCTCATCTCTTGCATTCAAGCTTTGCTGCAAATTAAACCCACTACTTCTTGTCATATATAAATTGGAGGTAACCATTTACGCTGATCTCCTTGGTAACAATATCATAATTCTGATTTTACAGGCTAAACAAATCTGGTTACATGACTTCTATCTATGCTTTTAATAATTTTATGAACTATCAAAATGTATGTACATTCTGTTTTGTTGTGGTTTTTTTTTTCTTTTTTGCTGTTTTGTTTGTTTAAAAAAAAAAAAAAATGGACAGATCTATAAGCTGGGTAACTGGATGCTTATACCAGGTTCCTAAAGATTTGTGGATATAGGTTCAGCAGTTTCAGATAGTACCCTTTGTGTAGCTGATACAGATTATCAACTCTGTAAGTGGTTAGGTAGTAATTAATATGCTATGCCTCAATTCATGAAGGATGACAGAGGCATGAAATGTTTTCAGATTTGCCAAAGGATGTCTGCCAGGCATTTTAACACCTCTTGAGCACTATTGCAGCTGATATGAAAGAAGGGCAAACATTTAGGTAAGATAGCAAAAAGTTTGGAACTGGCTACACATGTAACAGTATGGCATGGCAAATATATTGTCTCCACATTCTTTCCTGAAGCAATAAAGGTGATTTCCCATCTTTTATTTTTGTGGCTGAGTACTCCTACTTAGTGCTTGTGCTCATTCATATCTCTATTATATGTCTAATACTTTTCACTGTATCTAGAATTTACTATAATCATTTTCAACTTGAATAATGTCTTCTGATTGCAGCAAGAGTATTGTCTATTCTGTTGTATAAACTATTGATGAAATTATTGTATAGACTATTATGGAATTCCACTTTATTTTTTGCCCAGTGTCATGGTATGGCCTGGTGTCATGACAAGAAATGGAAATGAAGTCTTCTGGGAGTTGTCATTCATTCTTCTCTTTTGAGACTAGGAAACAGGAAATACTGACAATCCATGGAACTACAGCATTAACTCTTCAAATCCCAGTGCACTGCATTTTGTTATGATGTGGAATACCAATGAAAAACCATCAAAAAAAACCCTGACACACAGCTACTGGGAAAAGAGTACCATGATGGACAAACTGGAACATGGGACATTCCATTTGAACATTAGAAACATACTTCTTTACTGTGAGAGTAACAAAGCACTGGAACAGGCTGCCCAGAGAGACTATGGAGTCTCCTATGGAAATGTGCAAAACCCAGCTGGACACTTTCCTGGGTAATCTACTCTAGAGAACCTATTTCAGCAAGGGGTTGCACTTGACATCTTCCGGGGATCCCTTCCAACTGCTGTGATTCTGTGGTTCTGTGATTCTATGAGTAAATAATGAGAATGCATTTTTTCTCAGAACTTGTATGCTAAGTTTAAACCAGTCTTATTTAGACCACAATTTCCTAGCCTGCCTAAAATAAATTCTCCGAGATTATAAATAAAGAAGTTCACTAAATTCAAGTTATATCATCTCTCTTCTTTATCTTCAGGCTTGCTGCAATATTTTTGACATAGATAGAGTGATTTTTTTTTGTTCCTTTAAAATCTATGTTTGTTGTTCATTCTCATCATCTCTTATAGGGGCTTAGAAAGAACAGCCTGATAGTTTAAGGTCCCTCATGGAAATTCAGTAAAGAGAAATATGTACAGTTCTTTGAATATTTTTCCACAGCATGCTGTCAATCCCTTTCTAAGCTTTTGAAATTTCACCACCCTTAAGCTCTCATAGTTGTTACTATACATCTTGTAAAGATTTATGTTGTTTGTTTTTTTCCACAAGTGCATATCTTCTGGCTTCATAATTCATAGAGACAATCATCTCTGCACAAAATCAAGATCTGAGAACAATGACTATTCTTTGTTTATAGTTGATGTATCCTTGCAGTTAGAGGATTGTACTGATTTTTATATATATATATATTATATATATATATGCGTGTGATTTTCTGAATAATTAGTTTTGATAGCTAAAGTTATTGAGGAAAGTTCCTATCTATTGATCACCCTAGATTCCAAAATCAGGATCTAAATTTTCTACTGCTTTCTATAAAGTATTTATACAAGAAAGACTAAAAGAACATGGAATAGGTTAATAACTGTTATGTTTTATTTTTAAGATCTGATGAAACTGCACATGGATTTGACCCACCATTCCCTCTGACCTTTCAGTTAAAATTTCTTCTGTGAGTAAAAATATCCATAGTTCTTTAGCTTGCAGTAATTTTCATGCACAGAGTGTTTTCTCTGATTTTTTCAGTATGCTTAAAAAAGAAAATGTTGTCTGCTGGTTTTGTTGTTGTTGTAGTTCATTTGTTGTTTTAAACACAGATTATTTTCAAAGTAGATACTTCTGTTTTGGGAAATCTGCCAACAGTTACTGGGCTAAGATGTTTCAACAGAGAGGTAAGGTGCAATTTCCCATTGCTGGAAATCTTCTGTTAGCAGGTAAAAGCACAGTAAGAAAAAACAGATGAATCTAAGACCACACTGTCCAAGTATCACATTTGCCATGGTTCAGCTGTGCCACCTCACTGGGGAGATAACTGAAACAGGTTCCAGTTAACAAGAAGTGTGTGTGTGCATATGTGTGCAAAGGCCTCCCTCACTCGATCACTTAAACTGAGCTTCCTAGTATACTGCTGATTGATGTTTCTTAACCTAGCCACAGAAACTGGTGGAGGATATAGGAATAATCTGGCTAGCTCTTATCAGAAAATGAATTAAATTTTCTGTAGTAACAAATAATTTTGCATGCCTTAATCTTCTTTATTCTTCCAGCTAGTTTGGTACTCCAGCTCAGCTTTGATCTCTTTTTCTTCTTGTTACTCTTTTGTTTATCAGTTTAATTTGCTTTTTTTAATATTAGAAAAAAAGTTAGGGACTACTATTTACCAAAGATTGTATACTTAGTTTATACTACACACTTCTAGCAAGTGGTAGAGGATTAGGAGTAAAATTATAGTTCACTGCACAAGGGAAATTTACTATGAGAAGATAAGCCTAAAACAAATGCAAAAAAGTCCATTTGTCCCCCACAAAGTCTTCTGCTTAAAAAAGGTCTTGATATAGTACTTTCTTTGGCATATAAAAACAGTGAGAAAAATCCTGACAAGAAGACTGTGTTAACGTGTAGATTTTTTTTTTCTTAAGATTTTTGTAGCCATCTCTACTTTGTTATACCCCATCCATAGCATATGTAATATGAATGATCCTAAGAAAAGTAGTTCAGCCCTGTAATTCTACTACTTTCATAATAATAGCATAATAGATAAGATATATCTATCAAAATTCTGTCAGAAAATTATCTATTCATTCTGGTCTTCCTTTTTGCTTTATTTTTCTTATCTTCCAGCAGCATATACTTGAGTTTCTACTCAATATCCCTCTCAAAGTCACACTTAAATAAATAAATAATGAAGAACTTGAGGGGAAAAATAATTCTTCTCTTCCTAAACTCAAGCTTTTTAAAACTCTCTTTTATTTGCCTTTCCACATAAAAATGTTAAGCTACTTTTTTACCTGCCTATCCTTTACTATTCCCTAAACCATCTCATTGAGAAGCTAAAGACTCACCTTGCACTTTTCCCATGTATGCAGGATATTTTTTTCCTCAGCCTGCCTCCTCTTCCTGCAGGCCCCACATGAGCTCTTACAAACCTCTCCCACTAACGCTCCTGGTTTTCCTGCCTGCCCCTTGGGACTAGGCCACATTGCACACCTACAGCGAGGATGGGGTACTGTTGCTGTGGGTTCCAGTGGTGAAAGATAGGCAAAAAAGCTGAGGTACTGCATGTATTTTTTCCCCTCTGTTTTCACTGACAGTGGCTGACAAACTGCTGTGCTCTCTATGATGAGGTGACAGGCATAGTTGAGATGGGGAAGGCAGCAGATGTGGTGTATCTTCATTCAAATGCATCCTTTGGCACACCCTCCCATAGTCTCCTTATCACCTAACTAGCTAGAAATAAGCTGCACAAGTAGATGAAAAGATGGAGAGAAAATTAGCTAGACTGACAGGCTCAAAGACTAGTGATCAGTGGTGCAAATTCTGGCTGGCAGCCAGTACTTTAAGGCCTTCATTAACAATCTGGGTGACAGAGTGCACTCAGCAAGTTTGCAGGTGGCACCAAATAGGAGGAGCAGTCAGCACTCTGGATGACAGGACTGCTATTCAGAGGAACCTGAACAGAACAGAGAAATGCACTGACGTCTTGGAGTGTAACAAGAGCAACCGCAACGATGTACATCACACCAAGCAATGAGGGGAGAAGCTGGGGGCAAGTCAGGAAAGCAGTTCTTCAGAAAAGGCTCCAGGACTCCCAGTGAACAAGATGAATGCAAGCCATTAGCCGTAACAGTGTAGCATAGGCCAACTGCATCCTGGTCTGCATTACTAAGATCATTGTATCCATTCATTTGGTACCTGCAAAATAACTTATCATAAAATATCGCAAGTTAGACATGATCCACAAGGAGCATCAAGTCCAACAACGCCTGGCTCCAAATAGGAAAGCCAAAATCCTAACCATGTGCCTGAGAGAGTTGTACAAATGCTCCTTGAGCAGCTTACTAGTGTATTATGACCAATTCTGGAACTCCTAGCACACGAAAGGTACTGACATACTAAGTGCTTCTGCAAGATTACCAACAAGATGATCAGGGGACTGGAAAGTATGAAGTATCAGGAGAAGCTAAGAGAACAAGGCCTGTTCAACTTGAAGGAAAGGAAGCTAATTTCTATGTATAACTGCTGGGCAAGAAGACACTGAGAATATGGTGCTAGAATCATATTGTGGTGAACAGTGAAATCCAACAGTCACAAATTCCAGTTAGGCAACAGGGCCTGGGATAGGATAGGTAAGAATACGATAACTGTGGTTAAGTACTGGAATAGGTTGTTCTGAGCAGTTGTGAAACTTCTGTTTTGCAGATGTTTAAGACTCAGTGGAACACATAACTGAGCATTCTCGGATCATGTCTGTTTTGAATGTTGTTGGACTAAATGGTCTCTGGAAGTCCTTTTCTGTGTAAATTATAGTCCTGTTATAAAACTTACAATTCTCATGTCTATTTAAGGGACTTTTGAAAATGTGGAAAAAAATGGAAATGGCATAACATTATGCCATTTGCATATGGGTATTCATCATATATTTAAATATATGTAAAACTAAATTACTTTTCAAATAGATACTGCTATCTGTAAAAGGCACATGCAGGGAATTGATGAATGATTAAATGGTGTTTTGGGAAAAAAATGAATACAAAGTACAAGAAACTTTGAGTCATTTTCAAGTTTGAGTATGGTTGCTATAGACTGCCTAGCATAATAAAAATTTTGTTTAAATTTCTTAGAAATACCTACTTTAAGAGTTTCTGTCTCTTTGTTTCTCTCAACTGTTTCAATTACTTTCCATGTAGACAATTGAGATGAATATGAGATGCATTTGATTTGTATGTATCATCTACATGTAAGTAACACATTTCCAGTTTCAAATAATGAGATTATCATATTTATAGTTTTTATCATATTTTCTTACATTTTCGACAAGTATAGGAACAGTTCTCTTTTATAGCGTATGTTGTAGAAAATATGGCCTCTGTAGAAAAACGATGTTCACTACTGTATTAAAAATATGAAGCTCATTCCCTATAAAATCTCTGAGAAAGTGACTGTGAAGAAGCATGAAACTACAAAAAATGGTCCTCTTAACATGAAAAGTAGTGCATATGCTTGATGGTGGAAAACATCTAACGATTTTATTTACAAAGAATACAACAATAAATCTTTATCAGAGCATAACCAGAAGTCACCTTTTCTGAAATTGTGGCTTTGATAGCAAGGTTTAAAAATTTGACTCTTAAATAGCTAGAAGAAAGTGAACCGAACGTCATGCTTAAGTTATTTTTATACACTGCCTGTGGAAGCCCATGTATATCATACTTAGGTACTAAGAAAATATCAAGTTCATTATGCAATTCATACTGCCTAAGAAGAGAGTTAGATCAACAGCAATTTTAGCAGTATCTTATTATGAGGGCTGCTCTGAGAGTTATGCCTCCTGTTTTATGATGTTAGCCCACGATGTCAGAGACTGATATTGGTGGGATGGTAGATGAGGTTCTAGGTTACTGGTAGTTGCAAAGAACAATAAAATTAGTAAACAGAAACTTAAAAGATCTTTGGATCTTCTAACACCTTTAAACTGTGAAATATAGCTTTGTTTTGATCTTACTTTAAAATTTGGTCTGATTTTTGTCATGGCAGTCTTTACAGTTCAAGGAACTTCAATAATAGTTCAGGTTCAAATGTGTACATAAACTGGATAAAATGTTTAACTTTTATGTTTTAATATTCATTTATATCTTCACTGTATTTTTTATAACATAACTGAACTATGCAACTACTTTAACATAGTAAAACAAAAGCTTCATTTCCTCTAAAGATTTTTGGATGAATTAATAATATCCAAGATACTAAAGGTAAACATTCTGATATCTCTAGAGCTACTGTAATTCCACCTTTATTACTCAAAACCTTTATGTATGGGGAACAGCAGTACAGCATGATTTAGTCCACACAGACTGACGGGCAAGTATTTGTACCTTGACAGGATGTCACTGCAGCAGGTATGCTGACTTTTTAATGTCTCTAGACAATCTCTTATGGCCTTCACTAACTCATAAAATTAAATTTCATTGTCCTCTTGCAAGAATACTGAAGACAAAATTGAATCTTATTATTACAAGAGAGAAAATGCCTAATGGTAGCTTCTTTAGTAAAACATTTTTCTTCAGAGATGTAATTTATAAAGTTTTGTCTTGCGTGAACCATATTCAGTGCTTCAAAGCACATACAAACCTTTCACTATTTTAGCAGTGCTCTTTTCAAGTACTGCATAAGCCTTCAAAAGTGGCATACCATCAAACCATCAAGAATCTACCTGATGCGCGTCAAAGCCTTGCTATTCATAAGTAGTGAACCTAGACACCTGAGCAGTAAAAAACAGCAAAATTTTACATTACTATAATGTATCCATGTATGACTATCTCAGCAAAGTAGTAATAGCTCTTGGCAAACAGCATTAATCTGGGCTGAAAAGCTGTCAGCGGCAATATGGTGGATGTCAATTAGAATAAAGTATGAGATGCAAACACATTTGCCAATTACATGCATTAGACCTCATAATGACTGATGTCACAAATGTAGTTTGGTGATAAATTATCTTAAGGACAGTAATTACATTTTTCTATCAGTTGAATGTGCCCATTTTGAAGTTACAAAATGAGACCTAAAGGAAAAATCTCCCTTTAGACAATTGAAACAACAGGAATGTCAGGAGGTAGGATTATTTGGTTATTGGCGTGTGGTTTTTTTCCTACCTATATCCAGCTTAGATGTCTAAGAAACATAAAAATTATTCAATTCAATTCTTTTTTATAATATACTATTCCAAGTGCTGGACCACATCCAAAGAAGGTCAATGAATCTGTGAAGGTTTTGAAGAACAAACCTTATGAAGAGCACCTGAGGGAACTGTGACTGTTCAGTCTGGAGAAGACTCAAGAGAGATGTTATTGCTCTCTACAACTATCTGAAAGGAGGCTACAGCTAGGAGGGTGTCGGTCTCCAATTTTGGTGTTTGCTTTATAAAGTTGCCACAAGCACTTGGATTCCTTACAAATATAATCATTAACGTTGGAAAAGATCTTTAAGATCATCTAGTCTAGTGGTCAACTCATCACCACCATGCCAGTAAACCATGCCCTAAGCCATGTCCCTAAGTGCCACATCTCTACATTGCTTGAACATCTCCAGGGATGTTGACTCCACCACCTCCCTTCCCTGAGCAGCCTGTTCCAATGCCTCACTACTCTTTCAAAGAAATTTCTCCAAATATCCAATCTGTACCTTCCCTGGTGAAACCTGACGCCACTGCCTCTCATATTTTTAGATCAGGATTTAATGTATTTTCCTGAATGTTCAAGATCGCTGTCAATGCTAGCTGACACTTCACTGGTCCACTTTATGGACCATACAGTGAAACAAAGTACTATGGTTCAATACTCCTCCAAATGTTAGAGGGTGAAATCTAGGTACCTTTTGTATAAATTTGAAAGAATATGCAAGTTTCTGGAGGAAAAGATAGAAGTATTTGAGTTAGCAGCTTTCCACTATTTGAATAATACATGAATTGATGTGTCATATAGCAATCTGAATATAAAATACTTTGTCACAAATCATTTTAAAATGTGGCATTGATTCATGCAATCACACTTTGTCACTCATAACATGAAGTTCACATGAAATGTTTCTACTGACTTGTTTATTCAGTTTAAAGGATCAGTCAGTAATAATCAGATTTTCTTCTAATTGTTGGTATACTTCTCCACTAATAACTTTTTTTTTTTTAATTTATTGATATATAGAAAACTTATTCAATTACAAAAAAACAGTGTTTTGGTGGCTATCAGATACACAACTTTTAACCTCCTCAAACTCCCCTGCTTTAACTGAATCTAGAAAATAAAGCAAAGATACTGTATCTTATGTCCTGTTCCCCAGCAATAAACAACATTACTCCATATGGACAGAACACAAAGTTTTATCTATCTTAAAAATTATCAACATAGATAATTTTGGATAACTAGATCAGTGTTTTGGTGGTATTTAGATAGCTGTTCACACGAGACATCTATTTTAATGTTAATGCTCAATGTACACACAAAAGGCTTTGGTGTATTTCAATCACGTTTTGCCAAACTAAAATTTGTCACTGGGACAAGTAAGAAGGCTAATACTGTATTTTTCTCCAAAATCTAGAATTCACTTGCTGAAAAGAATAGATTATTTGTGCTCAGAGCTATGCTAAGAAGGAGATCATAAAATGCAAACCTAAACAATCTTGATAAGTAAATATTATGGTGAGAAAAGTAAAAGATAAGTCAAGCTGATTAATCTGAATAGGTCTGCATATGCATTGGAGCCGATGCTTTGAAGACCCATATTATCTCCAGAAATGTAAGAAAGTACTCTATCACATTTTCTCTTCAAGCTAATTTGCTTTACAGGGCAACAATGATGCATTTGTGCAGCACCCTACCTTATCACAAGTTTTTGTATCACATAGGGCTTTACAAACTCATGGCCATTTGGCTCTTCTATCACGTACTTAAATAAATTCTACAGACTCCAGATTTCTATGTGGGTGAAGAAATCCATTTTAGCCACTCTTAAAACTCCTTTATCATTCTTCTTCAAAATGCCATTAAGATATAGTCTACTGATGGCTATAAAAATGAGAAATCTGAAAATTACTATGTGTTATGTCTTGAAGCTATACTAAAATTCATTAGTGTTATCCAATAAAGTATGGAGTTAATCACTAGTTTCAGGTGTGATGGATTAGTACAATGCTCTGTCATCACAAGAATCTTTGTTCTTTTTATCATCTATTCCTATCAAGTTTTTACACTAGCTTCAAAGTTAGTTGGCTCAGTGACAAGAAGTAAAATTTTCTTTACGAACATAGAATTTTGGCCGTTCAAGTACACTTGCCTGTTTGGGATTTTGCAGGGAACGCATGTACAGTGCCTATGTATAGTTGCAAAGAAAGTCTGAGTCAGCACAAACACTAAAAATAGAAAGATACTTTGGTAATTAGTGATTTGACTATGAGAAAATCCCTATCATCACTCACAGTATTACATTCTTGCCTATAATATTACCATTTATTGACTCATAATATTACATTTGTTGAGTTAGTATCTTGATTTTACCTTAATATGAGTAGGAATACTTGTACATAAACACTGAAAAGAACATGCAAATCATAACAAAACTAAATTAAAATGCAGCTTTCAAAAGTATTTTTAAAAAATTCATCAAAATACTTTCTAATTTTTTTCACTAGGTAAATGTATCCATGTTCAGTTAATTTTACACTAGAGGATCAATTGACTCGTACACAGAATGTCTATAAGAACACTGAGGGAATACTTCAAAAGAAACTATGTTCAAATTACTAACATTTTGAAGGCCAACTGAACTGAAATACTCTAGGGAGAAAAAAGATTCAATTTTAGTATGAAAAAAAAAAACCTTCATTCCCAGAGGAAAAATAAATTGCCCAAATGAGCTAAACAAACAATCTGTATTTCTTAGCATTGATCTTGAGTGTCCTAGTATTAACACAGAACCATAGAATGGCTTGAATTGGAAGAGACCTAGTCCCATCTGCCCTGCCACAAGCAGAGACACCTTCTACTAGACTAGGTTGCTTTAAGTCTCATCCAGAATGACTTGAACACTTCCAGGGATGGAGTACCCACAAATTGTCTGAGCAATCTATTCCAGTGCTTCACCGCTTTTAAGAAATCCTCCTATATCTAAAACTTCCTGCTAATCTAAATCTACTCTCATTTAGTTTAAGGCCATTATTTCTTGTCCTGTCACTACACTCTCTGATGAAGATTCTCTCTCCATTTTTCCTGTAGGCCACTTTGAAGTATTGAAAGGCTGTAGTAAGTTCTTTGTAGAGCCTTCTCTAAACTAAATTATCCCAATTCTCTCAGCTTTTCCTCATATCCACTAAACAGTTCATCCATCAAATTCATGCATCTCCAAACAACAAAGATGTCCTATGAAACCATGTCATATGTTTTCAAGCATCTCCTATATTGTTTCAAAGAAGTCAAACAGTTGTAATTATTCCCAACTGATGATGTACCTAAATGTACCTTAAGTAGATAACTTACATGTAAGGTAACACTGAACATTCAATACCATATTCTTTTACCAACAGTGATCTCAAGATGGGTTCGTTTAAAAAAAAAAATTAAATAGGGATGCTATTTAGGATTCCAGCTTTTAATTTATAATGAATAGATTTTATCACAGGATATAAAAGACAGGCATGTATTCAATAGCATACTTTACATTTTGGGTTTCTTTTCCTGCAATACTGATTACCTTTTGGATTACTTAAAATGCTTGCAGTAGTACACACAGCTTCACAGTATGTGTTGATCACAGAAGCCACCATATCTATTCTGGACTTTCCCCCAAATTGATTATGCCTGCCCAGAGTTAAATATATTTTGTGATGAAATCATAGAGTGCTCATGAATTTCAAAGACATCTAAAATAAATGACAATTTAGCTAATTTTCCTGTATGTGACTATGATTCAGAAAGCAATCAGCATATTAGCCAACAAATAACACAAAAGTTATATAGGATATATCATAATACCACACTTACAGATCACAGATACAGCTCAGTCCTAAAATGTCTATGTTTGACTATGATCATGAGTTTTGAATAAAAATACTAGAGCTTCCTCTTAAAACAATTACATTTTCCAAATGTCAAAAAGTCAAAGTACAGTGACAAGTTCAGACTGAAATTATATCCTTTCCTTACAACCAAATAAAGCATACTGCAAGTATTTTCTTATTGCATTGCAGTTCCAAAGTGAGTCACTCATGATAATAAATTCTTATTTAACATTTGAAGACATTTGATTAAGAAGGTGAGAAATGCTTCTAGCTTTTTTTTTTTTCATTTATGTAAAATAATGTCATAATTAAAATCACTTTAGTCATCAACTATTCACATGACTAGTAAGAACATGTAGACTAAAAAAACCTAAACATACACTAACGGTTTCCTTCTAAGTAATGTACAACTATGAAGTCAAATAAGCCAGTAATTTTCTTTATATTTTGAAGAAACCACAGTTTCAGAGTGAGTACACACATTCATGCACTCATGTATTGTATTGTATTAATATATTGTATTGTAGAATTTCATTTATATTATGTAAAACATGAATGCATATTAGTAGATTGACAAAGTAGATTTAAAGGAAAATATACATTTACCACAAATCATCTCAATATATAAAATATAGGAAATTTTTAGTTACAAGCATGAATGGCTACAGAAAAATAACTGCCTGATAAATAGATTCTTCCTTCAGTTCTAACATGCTTAATGAAACCTGTGTGAATTTTATTTCTAGGTTACAAATAAAAGATCTACACATGGCAGAAATCAAGATTTTGTCTAACAAATCTTAACATTTTATTACATTCATTATCTTCAAAGTTATAACTTCCATAAAATGTGTAACTGATAAAATATGTTAATGACTTTTGATCCCACATTTTGGTGTGATTATTTTTGTTCCAGTATACTTCACCCTGACTAAATTATGAAAAGAAGAAATGTGTATTTATCATTCAAATCTAGAGATTAGTTCAATTTTTATGTTATGACACTTAACCTAAACATTAACGTTTACTCATTTTTCCTATTTACTTGTTGAATATAGGACAAATTTTAAAAGACCTAATCATATATTAGTTAATTGTACACAGTTACAGTAGATCCACACTAAAAGTAGTTAAGTCTCTAGGGAAAATATTAAATCTCTAATTGATGCTTGAAACAAGAAAACTGGCTGTTCTCAAAATGTATTTCAAATATTCCGAAGTTGCTTCCTGGGCTTCTACCTTTGAACTTGCAGTATATCTCTCTGCCCTTAGTCCCCCTTTCAGCCCTACAACAGTTAGTGTACTTTTGGCCAAACCAACGTCAAACTATGAATGGCAACATAAATACTTAGGAAGAGATGTGATTTATATTATCAGAGAGAAAGAGTTACTTCAAGATTTGATGTTTCTATTGGCAAATCTTTATGAAAGAGGCAAATTTATTATTTTTTTAAAGAGTTGGCAGGAGATCCTGCAAAATGAAAAAGGAGATCATAAATGGGATGCTCTTTATATCAAAGTGCTTTCGCTTTGACATCATAATGAAGTAGTTTCTACAGTGTCTGCCACAGTTGGCAGGTTAAATAGGAAAGAACATTTTGCACACCAGATGTCCAATTTTTCTGATGGAAATGCAATGTATGGTTTTGGGAAAAAAAGTATACTACCACATTTCTCAGGGATTTTTATATTCTCGTGTTATTATAATTTTTTCAGAGACAGGACTGATTCGGGACTTCTTTCTCCCCCTAAAATCTTTAGCAATAGGGAGATAAAAAGTTTAAAAGAGCTGTTGTTTCTTGTAGAGTCTCATTCTTAATTCTTCTGGGTTTTTTATTTTGTTTTGCTTTAGGTTTTTTGGGTTGGTTTGTTTTTTGGTTTTGATTTTAGAAGGATGTGTATGTCTCACTGATTTTGTTGATCTAAGGTTTAGTAATTTCTATACTGGTCTTATTTTTTCTTTCTTGACATTAATTTTTGTATAACCAATAATTCTTAAGGCAAGAATAATACAAGTGCTTTTAATGTCTGTCGGGAAAAAAAAAAAAAAAAAAATCATTCTATTAACTTTATATGTTCAGAAAGAATTGGTCACCAAATATAAAATTTGTCCAAGTCAAACTACAAGATCAAGTGAGTTTTACAAATTCAATACAGAACATTTTGCTTCATGAATAAGTTCTTAGACTTAGCTCCAGTCTCTCCACATTATTATTGAGGCAGCATACCTATAAAAAAACAGTTTATCTGCTTTTAACAGATGATTTCAGTGAATTCAGTAAACGGTTTTCCTCTCTTAAGTAATCAATAATGCAAGAAGGCAATTGGCTATACTCAAGGATATAGGAAAAACATTCCGCTGTGAATTTGTGATTTTTATTAGCTACTGTATACAGAACAACTTGTTTTCAGTTTTTAGGATCTGACATGACACAATGAAATCAATACGAATGTTTCTGTACTCTAGCATGAAATAGCAACAAATGATGCAATGCTTCTCGGTCATTTATCAATCTTTATCCTTAATTAATACTATATTCTAAAGTAGTTAACCAGGCTTCTGATACCAGAAAAATCAGTTTTTTATAAAGGGTCAGTGCGTTCCTTTCCCACGTGTCCAAAATCAAGAGCGCTTTCCATATGAGAATGTTTGCTGTCCATATGAAAATATGCAAACCAGCATCAGTAAAATCACCTTTGATGAGAGTCTTGGAATTATAGGGAATACATCAATACATCACAGCTTTGTTTCTGTGGTGTTTGCCTTGAATTTAGTACACACTGGGATGCCAGCATGAACAAGGAAGCATCCTCTTCTCTAGCTTTCCCCTTTGCTGATTGCTATTAATTTCCATTCCCTTCATTGTCTTACTCTGACCATATATGTAGTATATAAAAGCTGATACATAGCTAGAAAGATTCTTTAAACGTGCATACATTTTACATAGGTTCCAGGATTGTTCAACTTATGAATGGTATCAGAGGACATGATTGCTCATTACAATGAAGCTTTAGACAAAGTGACTTAGAGCCCCAGTTTCAGCACTGTATCCTGAAAATTAAAGCAAGAGTTTCTGTCTCCATAACACTATTTTCAGTTGAAGGTAACATGGCAAGTACAAACAGACTCTCACTGTGTTTCTGAACACATTTATCATCACTTCATACTGTGATTTCTCATACGCTGGGTGCAGTAATTTGAGAGTTCTATAATGCACTAATGTATTACTGATAGCTATTTTCATTTATTCAAAGCAGTATTAGAATTCTAGAGCATTTCAAAACCTTGTTCCTCTATAGCAATTTTGGAAGAGGCCCTGACATAGCTGAAAGTAGCTGAAACACTTAAAAAAAAACTACATTCACCTAAAATGGATGCTACCTTCTCTGTTCTGAAGTTTTAATATATAGGAAATATTATCTGTTCTTTCTAATTAACAGGAACTGGCCTCCTCCTCCCTTAGATAAATATACAGTAGAAAGATAAGCACCCCACTATACAGCACTGTTGAAAGAGAAGATAGCCATGCTAACCAGTCATCCTTTATCCTACAGTGAGAGAGAGAACAATTTCAGTGAATGAAATATATATATATTTATATAAAATATACATATATATTCACTGCAATTGCGAATGCAAATATATTATATATATATAAAGGAGCCACATTTTCTAGGTTTCCCCTGCTACATAATGAAATTGCATGGCAATGTTTAAGTTTCAGAAAGCACAACTCAATTGATTAATTCCTTCAGAACCTGAAAATTGCAGGCGAACTTGAAACAGAAATCAGTATGTTGTAAATCCCAAAAAACCATTTGAACTTCTGATGTAACTAATTCTAGGCTATCTTTACTGAAAAGGTTATTTAGTGTTACCATATCACTTTATAATGACAGGACACCCAATTAAATTCAAACAGAATCATAGACTAGCTTAGGTTGGAAAGGGACCTTAAAGATCATTTGTTTCCAACTCCCCCATCATGGGAAGACTTGCCACCCACTAGTCTGCCCAGGGCCCCATTCAGCATGGCCTTGAACACCTCCAAGGATAGGGTAACCTCAACTTCTGCAGGCAAACATTGCCTAACCACTCCCTGAGTAAATAATTTCTTCCTAATACCTAACTTAGATTTCCACTCTTCTAATTTAAAGCATGGGTGTCCAATATTTTGGCTTGCCTGGGCCACAATGAATGAACAAGTATTGACTTGGGCCACATTCGCAAAGGTAGCTCTTAAAGTAATGCCTCCTATTTATTTCCACAGAAACTAGAACCAATATAAAGAGCCCAATGACACTACTTGATACACTAATTTCTCAGCTACAAAACGTTATTTTTCAGGATGATCACTACCATTAACTATGTATTTTTGCCAGCGATGAGCAAGAGCCTGCATGCCCCACTCCAAATCTGTACCAGAGGAGGTGGCCTACTGTCATGTACCACCTCACTGTGCTCTCATCTACTGTTTGGTCTCCATAAACATTCAGCAATCATCAGTATATGTCAGCAGGGATAATTTTTTTCCACAGAGAGGAATTCAATGACACCTCTTTCTTCATAAGTTCAACCTTCACTGCCATACCACTAATATCCATCTCTGGTGTCATGGGCCAACATCATAAAACAGGATTACTTTCAGAGCAGTCCACATAAAATGTATAATACAGTTAACATATATAAGCAATAACACTTATTTTTATCTTCTTTTGTTTTGATAAAAAATGTTAACAACAAAAACATGAAACTAGTGGGATATTTGACCCTGGTTTTGTGAAACTAATGTTTCAATCTCAGGTTCAATGGCAGTGGCTGCAATTCTTAGTGATCTCTCAAGGTGTTCATCATAGATCTTTTGATGAAATTGTACTCTTCCTGTACATCATCCTTGAAAACAGCAGTTCACAATGTACATATTGCCAAAAAGTGATGACATGAATAAGGCGTGACTGTGAAACGAGAAATGTTTTTCTCTAGTTTGAGAGGGCTTAGAAAAGTAAACAGACAAGATCAAACATTTGAGTTGAATAAATGATTGCAACTCTACATGTTCCATTTGAAATAAATGCAGGTGATGTACTTACATCAACTGAAAACGGAATGACAAGTATACCAAAAAAAAGATGATTTTTTTTTTAATAATCTTGAAACCCATTCTCAAATTCCTGTATCAGAATGGAAAGCATGGCTGAATATTTTTCACTGTTCATAGAACTGTGTTTAGCCAATGTATGAAAATGCATAAAATTATTTGCAATAACTTGATTTGACACTGCATTACACTCTCCCCATGTCCTGTTTCAGCCCAGACAGTGTAAGCATATTGCAAGCTGTACTGAGCTGCTTGTGGCCTGTGGTTTGGACATATCTGGTTTGAAGTCATTCTCCCTTGTCCCATAAGGATTAGATTGTGTAAAATAAAAAAATAAAGAATAAATTATCAGAAAATCAGTTCCCCTCCTGCTTGTAAGTTCCCTTCAAATACTGGAAGGCTGCAATGAGGTCTCCCCAGAAACTTCTCTTCTCCAAGCTAAACAAGCTCATATCTCTCAAGCTTTGGAGAGGTACTACGGCCTCTTGCCCCTCTTCTGGACCCACTCCAAAGCCCCACATATTTGCTATGCTGGAAACTCTGGGTCCACATGTAGTACTCTAGATGAGGCCTCAGGGGGGCAGAGCAGAAAGAGACAACCATCTCCTTCAACCTACTGGCCACTCCTCTTTTGAGGAGGTACATCTCAAGTCAAGTCAGCAAGGAGAGGTTGGGATCAGCAAAATAAAGGCTGAGCACAGTCCTGCCTGTACCATAGTCCAGGGGAAAGAGGCTGACGTTAAACGCAGTTTATGCGCAAAAGCTGGCAATGTCCAACAAAGCTCCTCAAAGTTCTCTCCCAGTGCAGCTATTTTCACCCTGTCTAGTCCAAATCAGCTGTGCCAATTCATTAACAGCTCTACCCTGAGCACTGACCAGTGGTCCACAAGGCACATAGGCAGGAGAGTGCAGAACCAGAGAAGCACTAGGGTTCCTAACTACTGTTCCAATATCAGACCATCAACAGCTTCACAATTCCTTCATATGTTTCTCAAAGGTGAGGCAAATAGCCTTTCAGAACTGGTTCTTTCCATGAAATAACTCCAATTAGACTTGTAAGCCTCACATGACTGATGGTAGCAAAGAGGAATCTTGATCTAAGTAGTACCATACCAAGCATTGATCCACCAGTACATTATAGAATTTACTTCCCAGAAAGATAGTGTTTTTCAAAGTGTTTTTATTACTCAAGAACTACAGTATTTGTAATTTTTCCTATTTTTGAATATTTTCCCTAGTTCACAAAAATAACTGAGAAATACTGTAAGAAAAAGCCCAGTCTTACTATTCCTAAATTTAAAGAAATGGCCACTAAATACTAAATGCACTCTTCTCTATTAATTGTGTACTAACATATTGTAATGGCAAAAGTCAAAATAAAATAACAGAATGGAAATGAAAATGATCTATAATCTCACATTCCCTTTATCAGCCTGTATTTAAGTTCATACAATAATTTAAAAGTTCATATTCTCATAATGTAAAAACAATATTGTTTACAAATTACTTCAGCTATGTTTAGACTCAATTCTGTATCTACTTAATCAAAATGCTATAATAAATTTAAGAAATAAATTCACTTTAGGACCATGTTCTCATTTAATTTAGAATATATATTTAATTCCAAATTATAGAAGCATTACTAAAATTGAGCAAGATATCAGACACTGAAAAATTCATCTTAAACTTCAATTGCATTATAAACTATGAAGTCTAAAATCTGTTTTTCTTATTTTAAACATGGCTGCGGTTTCAAGACCTGATTATTGATTTTGGTGTTTCAAGATGAAATAACACAGGCCAAATTTTCAGGAAACAGACTGTAAGAGTTCTGCACTGCAAATCAGTTTAGAATACTATAATTTTTTATTAATAGCAATTTTTTAGATTCTTCATCATAATACTTAAAAAAAAAATACAGCAAACGCCTTATTTGAGTTATTTCAATTGTATTCATTGCCCAATAATCAGGAAATATCTTTTGAAATCTGTTTTGTTTGACTGGATAATCTTTCTGAAATAACACAGGATATCTAGAAATATAGTTTAAAGTACATTCTTTCAAACAACTTATTGCTACTTCTTGAAGGAAAATTCATGCTTTCTTTTCAACTGTAGAAGACAGCTTTATGCAGGTTTCATTGATTTAAAAAACATTCTTGATTTTTTTTTTTTTAATAAACATATATATTTAAGTTGAATAAATTCTGCACAGCATGCCAATTGGCATGCTTACAATTGCTCACAATTCACTTGCCAATATTTACAGAACATTTTACAACTGGTCAAAAAAATAAGATAGCAAACAGACAACACACATTTAAATTTTGCTTTCACAATTAATGATATATAATAAAAAGATACAGATTTATTTATCCGCAGAATAAATGTAGGAAAAGGGCATGTACTCTCACAGTGTAGATACAGGAGAAAAAAAGATACTCAAAAAGATTCTAAGAAACCTCATGTTTTACATTATATCATATATTATTATTTCAGTTTCTAAGTACTGTATATATTTTGTTTCAGTACACAGTATATTTTGTTTGTGATATGCAATTAGTTTCCACATTCACAGGCAGCTCATAGAGCTATGTGAATGGCTGAAGCTGTTTTAATCCACCATGAAAGACAAATGTTCTTCCCCAGGCTGCAACATTTGTATCCAAGTTCCTAATTGCTTTCCATGCCCTAACAGTTTTTCTTTCTACACTGATGTACTTTCCTGGACTCCTGATCACTCCCCTAGGCCTAAAAATCATTATGGAGTTTTACATATTCTGTCCAAAATATTTCTTTTCCCACCAATTATCTCCCTACCTTATTCTTTAGTATGTTTCAAAAATTCAAATGAAATAGATAAACTGCAAATTTTATAAGTAGATGACAGACATATTTTTGCTTTGTTTTTCAAAATGACGTATAGCAGAAAGTATATTGCCATTTTGGTCTATTTATTGCAGTATGTAGGTATTTATACATCAAATAGATTGGCTAGACTGTTTTTTAGACAATAAGCAACAACATCAAAAATTATCACTGTTACAGCGTAGCTAGCTCTTAAAAATTTCAGTAACGCCACTTAATGTTAATTACACTAAAAGTATGGTCACTCTACAGTACAGAAAGACATTAAAGTTTATTCACCAAAATCAGCTCTCACTGAATTAAATGCACCAGAATTTATATTTGGAAGAACCAAAAGGGTCAGAATATTACAAAATGCAGCAGTTTGCTGCTTATAACTATGCATGTTTGTTTGAACAAAGATTTAGGCTCAATGTATAAAAAAATATTCCATTAAAACCGAGCAAGCAACCTATGAAAATACTGAGAGATAAAAGAAATGATTGAAAATACAAATTGTCAAAAGTGTTAAAAAATACCAATGAGAGAATTACTTTGTATAGTATTAACGTAGTACCCTAGATTTTTATTATGACATAGAAACTATTTATCAAATAGTACAAATTTGAATCCCACTTACTTTTACAATTTTTATTGAATGTCTTTGATGATTTAATTTTTCTAGATACTGCTACTTTATTAGTTGATATGTACTCTTTTGGTTCCCACTTTACTTATAGTATTTGCAAGAACCAAACATATTCCACACAGGTACATGGCAGTAGACAGAAATCCACACAGTAGTACTCAATCCTTCATAACCACCAACAATCCAAAATAACAACAGCAACAACAACAACAACAACAACAACAACAAAAAAAAAACCATGAACTTACATTTTCTCAGAATTCTATTACTTCCCTAGCAATGTTGAATTTGGTAAAAGTTTAGTTAACTTCAGTAAAATGTCAGTTTATACTCAGATATAAGGAAGCCAGAAATGCGAAGAGGTAGGATAAGCTCAACCTCCTGAAATTTGGGCTTACAATAGTAGTTTTTTTTAAGAAACAGAAAACAATATCCTTTGAAGTACACAGGGAAGACTAGCAGGAAAAGCTTTACAAAGCTTGCATTAGGAAGTCTGACAGACAAAGCTGTTTAAGTTGGTTCAGTACCTTCACCAGATTCCTGTAAACCTGATCAGTGGATAGATTCAACTGTACTTCAAGAATACCAAAATATTCTTGCCTCCTTTTAACACTGTGTTGTATATAACAAAGAGAGACATACTTACCGTATCAAAAAATACATGAATAATTTTGGATGACACTAAACATACAGAAATGTACACAGCACACAACATACTCGTTATGAAATTTAGCAGCCTATAATTTGACAATGCATCATTTGTATGTTGCTTTTATTCTGCACAGACTGAAGACAACTAGAGCTGTATTTTGTGTGCAATAAGTCTTATTCACAGACAGGAGAATGAGTGCTGCAGGGTCATTCACTGAATTTTATATTATGTGAACTGTCAGTTTTGCTGAAAACTGATGTCTTGGAAGATCGGACCAGTAAACCTCAATTCTGTTGGCTTTTCTTGTTTCAAACAACAGCAAGAAATGTGCTTTTGCTGTTGAATACTATATTTGAGCTGCACGAGATCTCAGCTAGATTTCAGAGCTGTATAAAATATGGTGAGCTTGTGTAGCAGCTATTGCAATTTGACACAGCAATATTACAAAAGTATCCCCAAAACCCAGGTAGTTGAAATAATATTAAGCATGTGAAGGAAGCTCATTGAATTTCAACCCCTAACACAATGTCTGCCCCCTTGCCTCATTTCCAGGTCAAACTTTCATTCTGTATTGTTCTCTAGCTATTATGAAAATCTTCATATGTAAAAAATTGTGGAGATTTCAGTGCTACTTACACTGCCCTTAGGATTATTCCACCTATAAAAAACAGACTAGAAAGTCTAAATTTCTTTGTAGGAATATTTTCAGTCAAATCTTATTTTTTTGTGAATATGAAGTACTCACTTAAATAGGTAATTTCCTCCCCTCAACTCACTTTCAACTTTACTTCTACAAAATATTACATTCCCTTTCTGTACACAAATACAACTAACAGTTTCAGGAAAACTGAAAAAGCATGAAGATTTTTAGAAACATTCAGAGTTCTCCATTTAACAGAAATAGACATTTAAACACAGCACAGTAGGTGCTTCATTCAACAATTTCATTTCCCTAATAATTCCATTTCTTTATGTGCTAATAACTTTACAGATTATTTTTGAAATACAAGTCACCAAGGAACCCAATTGCTTCCAGAAATTCACAAAATTCTTTCTATACTGTTTGGGCCACTCCATGACAATCTTAATTGCTTGGGCACTTCTTGAGTATAATTCCCTACAATAGCATACTAAAGATTAGTGCTTAGAACAAGAAATCTCAGCCTAAAATAAGCTTCAGTTGTGAAAGAAAAAAATTATCTTGACAATTTTTTATCACTTTTTACACAGTCAATAATTGTCACTTACAATAATTGACTCCAAAAGTAAAGCATCCTACTATTTATTTCTACAGAAACCACAACACACACAAAGAGCACAAAAGACTACTTAATAGAGCAAATGTTCAGCTACAAAACACTTCTTTCAACATAGTCACCACCATTAGCAGGGCATTTTCACCAGTGATGAACAAGGGCCTGCATGACACATCCATGTAAATCTTCACTAGTGGATGTGAATCACTGCTACTGTCTCCACTGCTAAAAAGCACCATCCACTGAGTCACTGAGACTACTAGTTAGTCTCCATAATCCTTCAGCAAATATTGACTGATGTCAGTGGGGGCAATTTTTTCTGCATTTAGGAATTCAGTGACATCCTTTCTTCAAACACACTTCCATGTCAGACACCACTTTGTTAGATTGTCCATCTTTTGTCATCTGTCACACGGCAACAAAATGTCATGAAATATTTGTGGGAAGGTACAATCTCTACTGCTGTACTATCAACATCTACCTCTGATGTTGTGGGCCAACCTAACAAAATTGGAGGCATTACTTTCAGAGCAGCACCTGCATTTCTGTGACTGATACAACAGTGTCAACATCCAGTGTCTTCTTCTCGCCACGGCATTAAAAGATTACAGATTATTAAAAGATTAAAAAACTGATTAACACAGTCTAAAGAATCAGTAAAATTTGGAGTACTGAAGCACATCACCATGTGATAAAAAAAATATTCTGTATAAAATCTGCCTCCCATCCTCTGCAGAAAACAAACAATAATAAACCTTACATGATAAAGGAAGACACTGCTACTCATTACACATTATAAAATATCACTCATTTGACTCAGTCATAATTTAAAAAAAATAATAATTTATTATACCTTCAAGAAATATCAAACCTTGAATACAGTTTTACACTGCCTAGAAACTCTGGTTTAAAATCATTCTACATCCTGCATTAAAATAGCGTGAGTTTCCATTGTTTCATTTTTTTTTTCCCCCTCCCTAAAAGGGATATTTTTTGCTCAAAAATAATTTTGTTTTAAGCATAGTGGGCACAATGGAGAGTATGGACAGATACCAATCAAATATGATTCATCACCTACAAGCAATATAAAATCAGCAAAGAACTCATCTATTCAACAGCACTGTAACACAGCCAGACTTCTTCGGAATTAATATTGTACTCAAAAACAGAAAGTCATGATAGGACAAAAACTTATTTGTCTTTTCCCAGTCACAGTTGTTAATTAAATTCTTCTAGCTTTCCTCTAAATGAACTGTAGAAGAGCACTATCTACCCCAGAATCATATAACAGCTGACATTCACTTCTTGTCAGAAAATGAATCAAAAGTCATTACTTTCATATTTTAATTCCCTTTGACTAAATCAGATATGTAAGACACATATTCCTTGGTTTTCCTGGGTCCTATGTTACATAGGTTGAACCAATACTAATCTATTCCTTTCCTAGGAACTCGTACGTGTTTCAGTCCAGTATGTTTATACTTGCCAAAGCCAAAAGAGCCAGGGGGAGGAGGTAGAGATAGTAGCTGAATGTGCCAGTGAAAAACACAATTTTATGGAAGCATGCAGAGAAAATGAATGTTCCCTCAAGCATTTAATCAAGAGTAGCTTTCAGCTAAATTTGTGCATTTCAGGCTGTTTACAGTACACTTTTTCTCTCATTGTGTGTAAAACCGATAATATCATACCTGCAATATCATACATTATTCAAAATATTTATGAGAAGATGTATTAGTGCAAACATACTACCTAAGTGATATTCCTATGATATGTACATCAACTGTCTTAAGAAAACATCTTAGATTTCTAAATGCATAATGGAAGTGACTAGTTATAGAACTGTTTCCTGGACTTTAGCAAGGAAGGACTCACTTCAAGTCTAAGGAAAACATTCTTTACTCAAAGTCAGCATTTTGGACATAAAATAATTAAAGACTCATTCATGCTTACTGTTCCATGCTTCCAAAATGTACCTCATCCTTCCAAGTCCAGGAATCTAAAACTAAAAAAGAAAAAAAAAAAAAAACAAATCTAACAGATTTCCCTGAGAGTAAAACTTTGTTTCTTGAAATTCCAGAGGCATTTCAGCAACTGTGACTGAAGTTCATTGCTTTACTTGTTTTCTAGAAATGGAGGCAATATTAATGTACACTAACACTAGCAGAGTAACTGTCTATTTTAAAGATTAAGCACTACAGTCTTAGTGAAATCAACTTGTGGATATCAGATTTCCTTCGTTAATGCTAACTGCTGGCAAATACTCAGTAATTACTCACAGCATTCATTTGTATTTTCCGTAAGATTTGTCATTCAAAAACTACCTCTCTATCACTTTAGGTTTGTCCCTATTCAGCTTCAACAGGCATTCTGTAACCCTGCAAAACTGCTTAGCCTGATCTCCACTGCTTTTATGTACCTAAAAGACAGCCATTTCACATCCCAATCTCCTTTATGACAGACCTGTGATTATGCAAGTATCTACATAACCTTGTGCAATCTTGTTACAGGAACTCATATAATCTTGTGATTTTTTTTTTTTTTTTCCCCCTGGGAAGATCACCTTCTCGTATATGGCTTCATTTAATCAATCACTTACTCATTCCATATTTGAATAGTGACTGCAGACCAGGAAATGTATCAAAATTTTGATAAAAAAGATTGCCCATCACATACAAAGCAGTCCTGCGGCATACAATGGGATCCAGAGGAGGTCTACTTTCCTATTTTCTGTTATGTATTTATTATGATCTCCGCAGAGAAAAAAAAAATCCATTACTCAACCTCCATATTTCTTTAGCATTACGTTCCTTCAAATTTACTGACAAACTTTTCTTGGAAATTCACTTCTCTTTAAAACTCTCTAATCTCCTCTTTATTGTTCTGCATATGATTATGCTTTATCCCCTTCAGCATTCTGGCCAGGTTCACTAGTGCATCCAACAGAAACTTCATTTTCATAATCAACCCATACTTCTATATCTGGACAATTTGAGTTACACACTGACTAGTTACTCTGACCTTCCAGGCTGTCCTTCTGATTTGAGCAGTCCGCAGAGGCTGGCCCTGTTTTCCCATACAGAGCCCTCCTTAGGAGTCCCTTGAGAGATCGCACCACATTTATATGTGGGCAGAAATCCCAGCTGCTGTAGCTTTACACATTTAGGCCTATACAAGTTTGCAGCCAGCCTCTTCAGAGCTTGCAAACAAGCTTACATCAGTCTGTCTGCACCTATCTCAGTCAGCAATAGAGGTTTTAATTGAAAAGTGGTTTCTGAAAACTTCCTTCACTGCAGCTTGAAAATATTAAGCTATTTACACGAGATGGGAAATATTAGACTCTTCAAAATCTTAATTCTAGCCTCAAAAAAAAGATTCCAGTCTTCAGGAAACAACTAAGATACTACTAGAAAATACATTGTGGCTTTTCCATCTTAGCTCTGCAAACTCTTACATATTCTTTTTGTTCAAAAGAGGCTTTAAGCATGCTGCTTATTAAAAATTACAGACAGTTTCAAGCTGCCCAGTTGCCATCTCAATATAAATTGCTTGCATTTTATATCATGTTTATTATACAGTTGTAAACAAACCTAAATCTTTTCAAGTTAAAAAAAGTGAGATGATTTAATAATCACTGGCAGAACACACAGATATTTTTACTTTATCATCCTAATTACTGTCAAGTTAAGCAACAAGCAGTGCATATTGACTTGATAGAGTACTCTACTCTTTCATGGAATGATATAAAAATATTCAACTGAATTCTCATTTACCTGTAAGAAAAAAAAATAGATATGGCAGCTTATTAATACTTCATGACTACAATTAATATCCTAAAAGATACTTATTAAATACCTTAGCATGTTGAAATGTATAGTGAAGATGCACAAGTTTTACAAAGATATTACAATCCCCATAAGCCTTACACTTAACTTCCTATTTTCCCTACTTTCTATTAGTATTTCCTATATCCTTTCCAGTATAAGTTTGTTTCATTGTTATTTGTTTGGTTGGTTTTTGTTTTTTTACCATTAAACCTTCTGATTCTGTTTTGGATTTCATGCTCTCTTCCTTAATAATTCTGAAGTGAATGACTACAATTCAGCAGTAGTGTCTTCAGTGTCAAAGAGGCACTGTTACAGTTTTTCTCCTCTCTGAAAAATGGTAGGTCTACTGAGAGTAAAAGTACACTTCTGAGAATAGTAACTGAAGGGAAAAAAAAAACATGTACAACAAATTACATGAAGATGATCGTACTTTCAGATATTTATTATGCTGCAGTACAAATCTCCTGGAAATGACTAGTGCAGACACTATCTATACGAACTCCAAAAGATAAATGATTTCAAGACAGTGAGGCAAATGAAAACTGAAGCAGAAGGACTTCTACATCTTTAAAATCCAAGAATACAGAATATTGTTCAGGGAGTGTAAGATATATATAAATATCAACATGGATGACTAGAGATAACAAATCTCTGAGAATGGAAGAAAATATTGTTCCAACTTCTTTATAATTGCAGAACAGGAGAGTGCATGAATTATCACATGCAAACAGGAAGTTTCTTGCTAGTACACCTATAAACCATAGTAATAATTTATTACAAATACTGTTGCACAGAAATATCAGCAAGCTCCTTTCCTTTTCCATGTCATGATTTTCACTCTAGTGAAACTTTCTCTTAAGTCACTTCTTGGAGATAGAAAACAAACAAAGCTGAAGCATATTTGATAGGAAGACTCATATTACCTAGCTACAGTATTTTCCATGAGAGCAGCAGTATACTGCTGTCAAGGCTTCCAGAAGTGCTTGACTGGCTATTACCTTTACAGAAATGTTAACTCCGTTAGCACAACCACTGACATCCAAAAAGCAGTCCAGTCAGAACTCCTGCTATTGATGTGTATATAATTCCTAGAGAAAGAGTGGCCTTCTAGTTCAAAACAGATTACTTCAGTGGATGGATTGAAAATCAGTCAAAGAAATTACAATCAATCAAACAACTTGAAAATTAAGCACAATATTCTACTCTTGTAGAGAGAAGTCAATTTAGCAACAAGTGACAGGAACAACAAAAGAAAAACTACCTTTAGTTAAGAAAAAACAATAAGTATTGTTTTTTGTATTATTTTTTTGTATTAGTAACTACTGAGATTCAGATTTACCTTAGCATATCAGAGCAATCTGTGCCATGAAAATTAGTCAACCTAATTGTTATGAGCATACTTCTTTTTTCCACTGTTTTCACATTTAAGTTAAGATCAGAATGCTTTCTTCTTGCTTAAAAGATAGTATACACTCCTGTTTGGCTTAAGTGTTAAGGAAAATGGACTTTCAAGAGAAAATAGATCTTTTAAAAGACCATTAAATCTCGAGAGAGAAAATGTATTTTGGTGTCTTCTCTGCTTCTACAGATCTCTTTTTTAAATGAAACATTTTACACAGGGATACTATTAGTATTCAATTTAAGATTTACACACAAAGCAGCAGAAAAGCTTGACAAAATTGTCACATGGAATTTTTCCTTTCTAGTGTGGTAAAAACAAAAAATCCACTAATTGAGTAGCTGGTTCTGGAAGACTAGAACAAATGTTGGATTAGATGATCTCCAGACATCCCTTTCAAGCCCTACAATTCTGTGTTTTCTTTTAAATATCAGAAAATAAGTTAGTTACCCTCAGTATTTATTAGATTATGCTTACAACCAGTGCTTACTAGTACTACTTCATTTGCCAATTTCTTTTAATGAAAGTTTATTCAATAAATGTTGCAGTTATTCACTTCATAAGCTTTCCTGTCAGACTTTGCTGATCATTTTTAAGCAGTTTCCATCTAGAAATTTAACATAAAATATTATAAATATTATTAGTTTATGAGCAAGCTTTGCACAAACCAAGCCAGTGCAGAACGCTTTTCTCAAATAAAAAAAAAGCGAGGACACATAGGTCAGACTTCAGTAATGTTTTTCATAGCAGGGCAAAATACTGTAAAGATACACGGAGGCTTTGTCTTCAGCTTGATGTTGAATGTCAAAAAATAGTCGAGAAAGATTATAGAGAATTGGGATTACTGCACTCCAGCAGTTCTCCATTTAAAAATTTTTTAGCTTCATAGAGAAGAATACATATGAAAAAGAAAGATTCCAAAGAAAAAAGAACACATAAAGAAAAACAGCTTTCTGAAACATCTTAAATATAATGCTTCAAATCCAGCAAAGCCTACAAAAAAGGTGCTCAAGATCTGGCAGAAAGCTCGATGCCATGAAGAGACAAACCCACTAGCAATGCTACCATATTACTCAGAAAGTAGAATATTTTCTAAGAAAAAGTGATAATGGAATTGAGAACTTAAAAAAAAAAAATCCTGCTGATAACAAACATTCTATAAACAGGTCCTAAGAGAATGATATTGTATTGAGTTAACATGAACTACAGCACCAAAGATCAAAGCAACTCTTGTGAAGTTTAATGTAAACTGTTTTGATCAGTCATTTGTTGCTCTGTTTAGCTTTGTCTAAGTTACTGGAGAGGAAAAAAAAAAAGTGTGACTTGTTTTTTTAAATATTAAGATTTGATCATAGTTTCTATGAGTCCCAATATGTACCAGTCACTGTTTTTTAATTATTTTTTAACAGACAATATACAGATTTAAGAAAGTATTGATTTATTTATTAGTTTTATATGTTTTTAACTATGCAATCTTTAATAAACAGGTGTGTATTATAACGAATTCAAATATTATTTGTGACTAAAAGAAAGCTTCCTTTTTTTTTTTTTTTTAAACCACCAAGTTCAAAACCCCTTAAGAGAATAATTAATTCATATGTGTATATAAAACAGGCAGCCTGTTCTATTTAAGAAAACCTAGTTTAATTGTGTAGTTGTTAGTTGGAGACCAAGATGATCTCTATACTGAAATAGTTAATCTGTCACAAAAATTGGAAATTTTATCTACTATTATTATGTGGTCACAACTTTGCATTAGAAAAGTCTAAAAATTCATCTTTAAAGAAAAATTTCATCTTTAAAGAAAAATAGAATGTCCTTTGAAATCAAAGGCACCTTCTAAAGACATGAGTGACTTCACTGAGAAAATATTACAACCTTGTCACTAGATCCCAAGAGATTCCTGTTAGTCTGCAGCCTGATGGCACTACCGAATACAGTTTACAGTACATTATCAGTGCCCGTTATGCCCTCTGAAAAAGTAAGCTCTGCTGGCAGATCTTTCCAATTTACTCCCAAAGGCAGAAGAACAGAACTTCCAAAGTGACACAGGATTTTTAAAAAATACGTGCTATAGAGACAAGATTGCATTTATTAGCAATGTTATCTTGTATTACAGATTACAGTGACTACTAAGCAAAGTTCCTCTGTGTGCAATTAATAGGCAAAAGAAACCCAGTTCTCTAACAAATGCATCATAATTATGGGCAATACATTTAGAACAAAACAGGTAAAAAACAAAGCTGTCTAGAAGTAATTCAGACTTCACAGTTCAGAAAATATATATCCTCCCAGCAGGACTAACTATGATATCAGCCATGTTCCATTCCTAATGCTGGAAACGTCAATTAATTAAATATATCTATGACTTTAAAATATATTGTTTGAGTCTCAAATCAATTCCACCTTTTCTGTTAGAAAGAAAGATGAGGTTTTCTTTCCTGCCTATTTTGCTTAAAGCTATTATAACAGAAAGATTTGCTCTATGAAGTTTTAACTTTCCTTCTCATTTCCCAAATTTATCTGTAGAGTGGGTGTTGGCAGGAAAGAGAGGTGCAGAAAAGATCAAAAGCCAAGAGCACGAAAGTTTTTCTGGTACATGATGAGGACTCCACCACCCCAGCAAGTGTGATTTTGCCTACAGACCATGATACAGCTGCAAAACAAACCTTAAATTCAACAGAGGCACAAACATATTGCTTTCTGGGGAAGCTTTTCACAAAATTTTTTAGCTTTCTATTGTTGTCTTCCATATATTTTTGCACTTATCAGTTTTCTTTCTTTGCATAGCACTGGCCTTTCATAGGATTTAAATCTTGATTTTGTATCTGACAGCTCTAGAAAGAATACTTGCAAGAGTGATGTCAATTCACAGCTCAAATATATCTCCTCAGATCAAGAAGTCTGAGAATATTAGGCACCTCCCATTCTTTTCTGCAGAATATAAGGCTACAAAAGACTGATCAAATTTGTCACCTGTCTTTCTTCTTCAATGAGAAGTTTTATTTCTATAAGGCTATACAAAAAAAAACCCTTCCATATGCCTCCTAAACACTTTCAATAGACAAAAGTATCCATCACTTGTCATAAGTGTCATCTCTTCTCCTTCAATGGATAAACCAGTAAGACTTCTTCCTACTCAGTTAATTGCTATATTAAAAAAATAGGTAAAAACTTCTCTGTAAAGAAAAAAAATAGTAGTTTCCAAGCTCCCAGGAAACTCAAACTGATATTCCATGCTCTTTATTACTTTCTTATAAACAATAGAAATAAAGCAACAATATGCATTTATGTTATTAGCAGAATAGAGTCTGCAGTGGAAATGAAGCACTGTGGCAGCAAAAACTGGCAACTGCTGATTGATCTCTCTGCCTGAATGCATGAAAAATAATCCCAGATGTCTGGACTGACATTATCAAATGAACAGACAATATTATATTTCCTCTGATTTGTCCTAACTTTATTGTCATTTTTTTGAGCAAGCCAGCATTCTGGTAAAGAAGAAGGAAAGGAAGGAAGAATTGGAGAGGATAAAGGGAAATAAGTTGAGGGTAGAGGCACATTCCTTACTGAAAATACCACTTAGATTACCACAATCAAACATCCTACAGTTTAGCTGTGTCCAGTGTAACTTTGATATGAATAGATCAAAATGGTCCAGCTGTGCCCCATACTAAGTCCATTATGTAACCATACAGCACTTCCTATCTTGATATTTTTCTAAGTTGTTTTCTTTTTTTTGAACGCACACCTGATATGAGAAAAAAAAAAATCTATACATGAGTCAAACTTCAATGATGTTATGAACCTTTCTGTGGACTTCATCAAGTCCACACACTAAACAGTTTTTCTGAAATCCTCACACACGGCTGAAGCAGAAATAGAAAAAAAAAAAAAAAAAAAAAAAAAAAAAGTATTAGCTGCTACTAAAGATTGGACTGATATAGCAAGTCAGTACAGCCCTGGCAATTTCAGAGTTAGCAAAGCATAAGCAACAGTTCAAGCTGAAGTGTGTATTACCTGACATCTCTGCAGGTTAACTGCTACGCAAGCTACAAAGTTCTCAAAGAACTTCCTTGCGTGAAAGAAAGCTAATGATCAAAAAAGTTTTACACAAGCATCTGATTATTCTATAATTATTCTTGTTCCACTTACATCTGTAATGCTAGAAGCCACTATTGAATTGCAGGAACTAAACTCTAACATTCTCTAAATTAACATTAAGTTAAATTCAACAAGCTGTAATTCAGACAAAGTTAACTGGAAACATCAAGTTCATTAGCAATACTCAAAAATGATTATGTTCAGTGATGTATTGATTATTTGCTTCAGTACTATTGAAAAACTATGCTTTTCAAGTTTCCTACACAGCTTTCCTGTACTTAAACATAGAATTATCCCAAAATTAGCTTTTCAAGCCTTTGGATGGTTATTATCTGTTACCCTTTTGAGAATAGAGTGTTTAATTCTACTTTTAAATAGTTCTTCAGATCTGCTTGCTGGTCTACTTTGCTCCTGATTAATTCATAGAAAGCAAAAAAAAAAAAAAAAAAAAAATCACCACTTTCTCTGATTTCTACAGAATTCCAACTAAAATCAATAAAGATTCTGGGGCAAATCACACGTATATCCGTAAAACTGTGTTGTTATTCCAAAGAGTATTATTTAAAAAATATTTCCAGCACTAAAATGAAATCAATGCATGTCCATATTTAATTGGGTCAAATTACTTTCTCTTTTCATCTGATGACTTTTTCTTCAGAAATATGAAGTACATATCTCCAGAATCATATTTTCAAACTGTTCTCTTGAACTCCACAGTTATTTTTAAAGAACCATTTTAATTAATTATTAACTTCTATTATTTTCCTATCATATCCAAAACAGTCACTCTTTCCTATAAAACTAATCTCCTCTGCAACATACAGCAGGATTAAGTATTAAACAGCAGAAGTCAGTCGCTTATTTTTTCATAAATAGTAGAGATACTATTATTAATTTGAGTCTCACTTGAGCTAATCTTTTAGATAAGTTGCTTGAGACCAGTTTTTTTTTTTTTTTTTTTTGAGTTTACCAAGATAAGATGAACAGCACAGCTGTGTTAAAAATTTGACATCTGAGTTCCTGAAGATACAGAGAAGCAGGTATTGAGGGACATTAATGCAGTCTGTACCGACAACTCTGAAGAAACACTTCCATACTTTCTCAATGCAATGGATTAAGCGTGCATCCTCAGGATGTTTCTGCCAAAAAGAAATTACAGTATCTTAACTTGGCCAAAGATGTGTGGCAGAAGCGGAAGACATTAGATCACTCCACTCTGCTTCACAGATTTATGATTCTAAGTTGTTGGTGGCAGCAAAAGAAAACTGAGTTCTGATGAAGGCATATACAGTGACAGTCTATCATGGGAATCACTCAAGTTGGCTTTATGTGAGAACCACTCAGTAGTCATTGATTATATGCTCATGAAGTATGTAACTCATTACTGACTAAAGGGTCTGAGTGTCAGAATTTATGAACAGGCTGGTAAAAACATATGGCGTGATTTTACTAGTTTTGACTGCTTGCAGAAACTGTTGACACCTCTTAGGAATAATGACAGATTATATAAAACGGTATACGGCAGTTTCAGTTTAAGCACGTACAGATATATAAGTATGCTCACCAGCATACATATATAGCAGCACATATATAAGCATAACAGATTACTGCATTTGTGTTACAGTTTGTGCCCACTGTCCCTTGTTCCACTGCTGGGCACCAAAGAAAAAAGCCTGGCCCCATCCACTTGGCTCATACCTGTTAGATATTTGTTAGATATTTGCATTGATTAGATCCCTTCTCACATTCTCCTCCAGGCTGAACAGTCTCAGGTCTCTCAGTCTTTCCTCATACAGGGAGATTCTCCAGTCACCTAATCAACTTTGTGGCCATCTGTTGGACTCTTTCCAGCAGTTCCTTGTCTTTTTTGAACTGAAGAGCATGGGCTCTTCATGTGGTGGACACAGTACCACAGATACAGCCTCATCAGGGCAGAGCAGAGGGGGAAGATAACCCTCCCCAGTCTTCTGGCCACCTGAAATTGCTGTTCTGAACAATTAATCAATATGGATAGTGAAGAAGCCTTTCTTAATATGATATGACCTAGAATATATATATATATATATGCATATGTATATATAAGCATGAATTTCAGTCAATCACTCAATAATAATTTTAGAGCAAAGAAATGAAAGGATCATGCCTGTTCACATATTATATCCAAACACTATCATACATAATTATATTCTAAGTTAATCCATTTAAGGAACATTGAATAAATCAGATTTCATCAGTTAGAAAACAAAAATAATTCAAGTGGTCTAATTCAATAGAATAATTTATTAGATTAAATATAGAATTGATGTAACTGCTGCACACCACTCAGACATCAATGCTATATCCAAGTTTACTTCCAAAGTGTGCAACACATCTATCACATTTTAGAACATTTGATATTTCAGGTGTCAAAGAAAAGGTCTGCTCTGCTGATACGTTGTGGTAGAATGACTTTCACGTTCATATAATTTCATTACTACATTTAGTTCTAATTTGAATTCAAATAGTGAGATTATTCTTGCAGTAATTTTTAATCACTCCATAACTCAGGTGCTCCCTATAACCCTCTCTCTCTGTAGCCCCATCTGTAACCTCCTCACCCCACACACCTCTCTGACCCCAGCACTCAGCTGTCTGTATTCTAAGGATTGAAATTGCAAAGTTTAAACAAAGCGCTGTGAGGAAGCCTGCAGAAACATACAACAAAATTACAATGGTAGAATTGCTGAGATGGAATTGTTAGCAGTTCAAGGATTCAAGATAAAAGAAAACTTAACGGAAAACAACAGCTAATCTAGGTGGGAGTCCTTGAGTCATTGGGAGATTTGACAGAAAGACTGTCAGTGTGATTGGTTTCAAAGGAGTCCATGGAAAAACGCAGTTTGTCAATACTGAGGAAACATTCTAGGCAGCTGTTAAGCATGATCTCTTGACTGTGCTGCGCCTGCTAGAGGGACTTGTGGGGTGCTTACCAAGCATGGTGAGCATAACAACATTTAGCCTAGTAGCTTGTTTAACCCTACCTACCCTTGTGAATGCCATCACAATTAGCTTACTTTTTATTTATATATATTTTTCTTGTAGTCTCTACACACCAGGTTGAGTATGACTAAACAAAAGGACAGGTGCAAACACCCTCAAATAATCCTATTTCTAGAGTCAGGTTAGCTTACTCCCTATTCTTTTGCACTGCCTGCTCAATAGCGTAATGCAGTTAGTTCACTTGTGGCTTCCCTTCTACTATAAGCTATATATTTCCTTTTAAGAAATCCAGACACCATTACCAAGAGTTTTTCCAAAGTCTGTCATAGACAGAGAGTGCAGTTGCTCACCACACCAACTAATGCACACACCACCCTAGAGAGCCAATGCATTCCTTTCACCTTCAAACACTCTCACAAGTTTTTCCACAAAAATAAAGATTACAGAAAAACACCTACAAAGTCACACCTCAGAACTAGTCAAAACAAGACAAAAAACCCAACAACACATTACAGTTGTCACAGAAATTTCAGTTCACACAAATTTGCTCAGAAACTTTATTCTTTCCTTACAGTACCCCACAGTGTAAACAGTGGTCTTTCCAAGTTATATGCTCTGTATAGTTGCAAGCTCAAAGTTACAAATCAAGCTTAAACCAAAGGCTGAAGAGACTCCATATGCACTTGCTTAATTATTTGATGAAAATATACATAGTGTTTGGGTTTTTTTTTCCCTGCAGAGAAGAAAATACATGATTATAAAAACCTATCTGCTACCTCTGCTTTCATACTGCAACTCATATTTGACATGGTCAACAATGTCACCTTCCATCCCCACAGTCATATAAAGAGTACCCAAATAATGATAACGGTAGAAGCATGCATGACAGGTTATCAACATATACTGCATAACTGTTGCCCACATCCAGCATTTATTTTTGAATGTGCATGATCAAATGTGCATGTGCCAGTGATGCCAATGACTTGTCAGTGATAAAGATGAATTACTGAAAGGCAAATGAAATAAACTTATCTACTATTCAGCATTTCCCCAATTTTATATGAAGGGGTCAGCTTCCTCCATTTCTTTAGTCAGCAACATGAAGGAACACATGAATTTCATACTGCAATGTTGCAATAAAAAAAAAAGCTGGCATTGAAAGGGATCTCTGGTCTATATCCAACATTCTGCTAAAAGCAAATTATCCATGGTCCTGTGAAACTAATTACTCATGTCCAGTAAGGGAATGCCACCAGTTCTCTGGGCAACCTACAGTTCATTCTCATGGTCTCAGACATAACTTCCCCTGAAACGCCAGATGTCTGTTTTCCTTGTTCTGTCACGGTGTATCATCATGAGGAGAGCACCTCCATTCCCTCTATAAACACTTCTTACTTATTGGAGAACTACGTCTATTTCCCATTTGTTGGGATATGAGCCACTCCCCTAGGCTGGAAAAAAATATATACATTCCAGCAACACTGTCTGCAAATGTTGCATTCTGAAACTGTTGAAACAGTATCATCCCCTGGCCTTTTCTCTTCTTGTAGTCTCTCAAGTACCACAAAGTTTTCAGTCAACTTCTTTTCCCCATCCCACCAAAACAAATCAAACATAAAAAGCTTTGTAAATAAGTGGAGTCAGTGTTATCAGAAGATTTTTCATTGTCTTCTTTAGTTTTCTTGGCCTTTCAATATCACTAGATCCACTCAGACATGGTATCCTTAAGTAGAGCTGTACTAGCAAGTTAGTACACATTTGTAGTCACTATTTGTCTCATCTTGAAGTCTTGCCAAAAGCACTCAAGCTTACTGGTGCACAAAGTGGAATGTAGACTTCCTGTTCCATAACCTTAAAAGATCCTTCCCTCTGTTGCATCTAGTCTGCAACATCCTTGAAATTTCTTTAGCTGTACACCCCAGTACTGAATAGGTTTCCAGAGCAATATGCATGATGATGGATGAGACAAATATTTGCAAGTACAAATTTAGAGATTTAGTCAAAGTAGCTTGCCATCAAACAGTAAATTATAGGAATATACTGAAATCACCATGGATTCTGCTAATAACTTACAACTCCAAAATAACTTCCATTAATATTATGGATCAAAGTGAAAAATGCCAATTAGATAATACATAATACTGTTATCAATGCTATTAATATTATACATGTAGACAATAGAAGCAATGATACAAAATAATTGTATTTTGCAATTGAAACAAGAAACATTATCGCTCTGAATCCTTACATCTTCAGTGTATTTACTAGAAATGCTATCACACTACGTAAAAAACCACGGCAAAGGCGATTCTAAAAAGACAATGGTGTTTCTGTTCTTTCCCTATGCACACTTTCTCAAAATCACAAATCTCAAAACAGCAGATGCCTATAAATACAAAAGAACTTTCCAAAATTCTAATTCAGTTATCCCACAACAAACTCACTGATGCTTTCTTACACAGTGTAACTGAACTTACATTCTCCATTTATTAAATCTCAGTTAGCGTGTGGCAGAGGCAGGGCTACCTTGGGATTGCTTTAAAACGCCTCTGAAAAAAAGCCATCGCAGAACATTTTGCAGTTTATCCTTCTATTGATTGTAAGAAATGATCACGGTATCTTCAATTCTCCCTCATCATTTGAGAAGTGCACACAAGTTTCTAGTAAACTGGCTGACACACTTTTGGTGTTAATAGTTTAAGGCTCACCATATTTTGAGATTTTTCTTTTCCCTTAACTAAGCCCTCCTGCAAAAGGTAATATCCACATAAGAGAAGTGCATAACCTGAAACACTACAAAGAAACCTTTTTCCAAACTTTTAACTTGGATTCTCTTCCTCTAGCCTTATGAATATTCACAATTCTGGTTACAGCACAACGATGCCTCACAACCCTTCTTTAATACCTGTACACAAATGCAAGTCATCTTTTTACTTTACATAAGTACAGCTGTAGTGAGACAAATGAATTTTATGAAGACTATGCTCATTCATCTTAAAAGCACAGTTCAGCGTTTACTGTTATACAGAGAAATAGACAGTACTTAGCATGTTTGTTATGGGTTATGAGTTATAGTTCCTTCTTGTTTTGGTAATTAGACAAAATCATCTTGCTTTCCATTTGAAGCTTAAGCACATACAAATGTTCAGATTTTTATATCATACAGAAACACAGCACAATTAGCATTCCAGTCTTTTGCCAGGCCACCTCCCTTTACAAATAAGTACATTTTTCTCATGAACTAAAACAAACAAACAAACAAACAAACAGTCTGCATTTTCAGGTTAAACAGTAGGATAAAGAATGAATCTTAAGAATTTTATAAGTATTCACAAGGATATTTAATAAGGAAAAATGTACAGAAAAAGACAGCTGGCTATTTACTCTTTTCCTCACTGGGATAATATTGATATGTCAGCACCATGAGGAAAAAAAAAAAAAAAAAAAAAAAAAAAAAAAAAAAAAAAAACACCTAATGTCAGAGGCAGAAAGCCAAGGAGCTTACAGTTTAATAAAAATATATTAGTGGTAATTGAGCAATTGCTCTTATTAAATACGCAAGTTATTGTTTTTTCTGATCTGCTGTATGTGCCATTACTGTGAACAACGACAGCAAATATATTTTCCCCCCACCCATGAATTCTTTTAAAATATAGAACAGACTGATGGAATGCAAGCTCTTGTTCATCGTTGATGAAAATGCACAGCTAAAGGTTGTGACTGTTGAAAAATAGTATTTTGTAGCTGAGAATTTTCTCATCAGTGTTACTGTGCTCTTTGTATCTGCCATAGTTTCTACAGTAATTAATAGGAGGCATTACTTTCAGAGTGACCATGTATAAAGTGTGTAAAATCTGATAATAAAAAGACAGCTCAAATACTTCAGCAAACTTTCTTCTGAAGCTATACTTCATATACAATAGTTGACATTTAGTAATAACAACTAAATGCCAGATTCTTTATATCTGGTTCTGACAATGAGAATCTGTATGTCTAGACTAACAATCAAAAGCTTTGATTTCCTGAGCTGAGACCCACACTCTAGTTTCTACTCACAGGATTGAAATCTGTTTGCCCAATAACATTCCAATGTTATTCCCCATTATTTTTTTCCAGTGGGGGGGGGGGGGGGGGAAAGCAGAAGTGACCTGGTGACACACCCAAGAACTCTTCTCATATTCACTACATCACAGAGTAATGATCTTTATTTCTGTTTCTCTCTCAAGATCATTTGTCACAAAGTAATACAAAGATGCAACGTTGTTTCTATGAGACACAGATGTCATTAACTTTTGTCCCTTTGGAAGATAGCAGATTGGAATACTGGCATTTCTGCTCGCCATGTAGGTACCCCAAGCACCCTCTGCAATCACTATCACTGCCCTTATAGAGACAATAAGTTCCTTTCACTTTCATGTTTACTCCTAGAAAAATAATGTCAAATTTATAGCTCCTAAATGGAGAGACTTTTCTTGACTCAGTATTTCAAACCCAAAAGAGATGTGAGATTTCGGGCAAGATGCTGTACACTGTGCATCATTTTCAACTGACCAGCTCAGTGCAGTCTTCCAATGAACATGTAATACTCTATCATAACTCAGAAAACAGTCTCGTCACAAAGCATAGAGAGCTGGAGTGCTCTAACTAAGCAGACTGGAATGTTCTGCACAATTGCACTGAATTCCAATGTGTGTCTGACCATCCCTGGCAAATCCAAAAAAAATCAGACCAACACAGGCAGTTATCGACAAAACATAAATACAAGGAATGGACATCTTCAGCACAAGCTCTGGCACACGCTAGCTTTAGCACAACATTAGATAAGGAAAGCAAAGAAGGACAAGAAGAAAAATATCTTGTAAAGCAGTATTAAGAGTGACACTACAAAGAGCACATAGTAAATGAGAGATTAAGCCATTCAGATTGTAAAGTAGATTAAATTAGCTTCCCATGCCAACACAGTAGCTCACTTACCATTAACACATATAGTGTGCATCAGTGACAAACTGCAGAGGCTACAGAGCCAGTCATCACTTGGCTACAAACTGTAAGGTTTTATTTTATGTGGGTATCACACTTTTGATTCACTACTTTGCTGGATTTCAACCAAACAATTGGCCTACTAAAGAGAATTTCTCACAATAAAGCACCTTTGTATGATAATTGAGCTACGAGATAAGATATAAGTCTATCACAAAGTGATTATTGACTATGAGAAGCCTTCAATTTAGAAGAAAATTACTTTGTATAAGAGCTCTCCAGAGCCAGTGACAAAGGTTACATTTAGCTCTCTTAACACACAGTAAAAAAGAACAAGGCTTCCACTGGACCTCTGTATATCAAATCATCAAACAATGGGAAGAAAACCAGGCAATGGTAAAACTCTTTCCATAGCTTTTTATATACTGTCCAAACAGTAATTTACCCAAGAAGTGTACAGAAAGAAAATGAGCGTGTAATGTGAAATTCACAGACAGTATAACTTTTCTCACCAGCTACACATTTAAAGTGTGAAGATTTAGTAGTAGTAAAGACTCTAAAATCACTGAAGTAATAAGAAATTAATACTCTACTTTCTGCATTTAACTGTAAAAAATGAATCAGTGATGAAAATCTTACAGATAAAACTAAAATAAAAAGGAGATCTTATCCACCAATTTAAACATCATTATGAATTACTTTTTTATGAATTAGGGGTTTTTTTGGTTTTTTTTGTTTTTGTTTTTGTTTTTGTTTTAACCAGCATACTACAGGAAAATAAAATGTAGAGAATAAACAGGACAATAACAGAATCAGCTAACTGAATGTAAGAACAGAATTCAAGGTACTTGTCATCTTGAAATCATACAAAAGCTTTGAATTTAAAACCAAATTAGTAGTAGCAAATTATATCCATCATTCACACACGCACAACCAGAAAACACTAAGATGTCACAGTCCCCTTATAAAAGAATAGCAGACTTTTCAGCATTTAAGAACAAACATGCCAACAAACAGCTAAGTTCAGCAACATTCAGGTTTTACCAGCTATTCTTGCACTGTAAGTTCTCACATCAAATCGTATAGTGGTTTTTTGTATTTTTTTTTCCTAGTTAGAAAAAATGGAGATAGAGCACATTAGTCTTCTCTGACAGCATGGTGAGGCACTGGAACAGGATGCCCAGGGAGGTGGTGGAGTCACTGTTCCTAGAGGTGTTCAAGAAACATTTAGTTGTACTGAGGGACATGGTTTAGTGGAAAATATTGGTGATAGGTGGGCAGTTGGACTGGATAATCTCAGAGGTCTTTCCCAACTTTGGTGATTCTGTGATTCTATAATTCTATTCTATATAGCAAGTTGTATTACATTCTAAACAGTGCACACCTTACAGCCCCTGTTCAGTGGAGAACTACAGCACTGCTATTTGCCAAGTTTCCATCTTCAAGTTGAATGATTTTAACTTTTTCTAGTGAAAAGCCAGCAAGTATCCTCAAAAGTCAAAACATTCATTTGCACAAAGAGCAAATAAATTGAAAGGATCTAAAAATAAATTTATTCAAATCCACCATAAGAAATAATCAGTACTAAAAAAGATCCACACAATAATCTTAGCTTTAACAGCAAAACCAGATGTACTATGTAAAGAGGTGAAAATGAACAGATGTAAAAGAAAACAAATAAAGTTTATTTTTTAAAAACACATTTTATCACACTTCTGAAAATGACAGATTTTTAGACTAATATGGTAGTTAATGTTGAATTTTTTAAAAAATGTTTACTCTCATTTACATGATTGGGTTTGGTTTTTTGAACTACATTTGCTACAACTTGAAGTTTAGCTTTAAAGGTAATCAAAATTTACAGAAAAGTTCAGTGCAAGACAAAGTATTTTATCCCACCCAGAAAAAAAAGGATAAACATTTGCCAAACATTCAGATTATTTGCAGCAAGAAATAGAAAAAATAGAAAAAAAGAAATTTGCATTCAGTTTCTTCCTCCAATTTGCCTAATCCTGCTCTAAGATCCAGAAAAAAAATACAACTCATTTAAAATTAATATAAATAAAAACATCTAGCCCAAATGGACCTAAATATAAAAGAAAAACAAAAGTGAGAAAGCTCAAAGCAAAAGCACTGATACAAATCAGCTGAAGGGCACCTTAAAACAATGAAAACATGCTCACTAATCTGAAGAGCAGTCACTATTATAAGTTTTCTTCAGTTTCACACCAGCTCACTCAAAGAATTTATTTAATAAATAAGAATGGTTGAGTAGAGCACATTGTGCTGGAAAATATATAACCCCAATATATTACCATATAACTTACAACTTTCTTTCATTTATTTATATTTTAATACCTTCAGAGAAAAGTTGGAAAAAAATAATAGTTGACAGGGTTTAAATAATGAAGAAAAAACAGTGCTCTAGCAGAAAACCAAAGTTTTTAGCATCAATCCCCATGTAGTTTAGTATTTATAATTTTAACAGTGGATTTCTGGTCCAAAATGTTAATGAAATATATGTTTATCAAGTAATAAATAAAAAGAGTCAAATAGGGACTTAGATTTGGAAGACTATTTTAATTCACTTTGCTTCATATTAAATTATGAGATACTACTAGAAGAGAACTAGAGATTAACGAAGACAAGTCTTGAGACGAAGAAACTGAGAAGACATAGGATGCATGCCAAGTGGGAAAAGGATGCTTTCAACAGTTTTGCAACAGCAGGCAGCATATCCAACGTACAGTATACATTAACAGCTCTCCAATCATGTAAACCGTTTGATTATCAGTGAGTTAGAATCAAATCTCATAAGAAGTTACTTGCATTTAACCATTTTCACAGTACTGCCCAAAAAAACATGGAGGTTTTTAGAGGATCTATCTTCTATAACATAAAAAGTATCTTGCAGTAGTTTTCCAAAGAAAATGTTTTGAGGAACAGAAAACAATTTAAAGTTGCAAAATCACAGAAAACGGAGTGCAGAAAATGTTTTACTTTCAGTGTCACATGTTGTTCTCATATCCCTTTACAAAAATGATTATATTAGATAATAGACTGATTCTCCATTTAAAGAGAGTGCAGGTGTTACATAATATAACATCTTCAAACATTTAGGGAAGAGAGTTAATCCGGAATTCAGGCATCTAAGTTTGACATTGTTCCATGAAGATGGAATACTGGCTTCACTAAATGATGACAATTTGGAGGGTTTTGTTTTTTAAATGAAATCCATGGCAGCAATCTCAATTCTAAGTCCTGAAACGTTTTGTCTATGACAACCATTTTCTCCCTATTAACAAGTATTTCTGCTGTGATTATGAAATGCCTTTAAACAAAGCATTTTCTAATGACAGCTCAGTTTCTGTAGTGGGTCCCCTCAGAGTTCAGTCTCAGCAAGCTTTACACGTGTAGAGGTGCTCAGTCATTCATAACCTTGGGGCATCAAAGGAGTGTTTGGGAAAACAGGGTAACTTCCAAGCATTTTTGTTTGTTCGTTTTATTAGGGCTGAAATAATCGTTTGCTCAATATGCATTATTTTCTACAGCTTATGTTTTCCTGCGTATATTTTGTCACTGTAGATATGTTACAAACATGATAGACATTTCAAAACTGCTGTCATCTAATAAGTAAGAATATCTTCACTGCAGTGAAGAAACAAAAAACAAGGTATTCCCTGAAATGTAAATTGACATTAAACTTAGAAATAGCCTCCCAGAAGTGTGATTGAGATGGATTACCATGGCAATGATGAAATAGAACCTTATACCTATGTATCATGTGTACATCTGTTCTCTGGGTAAGTTGACAAAGTTCCCATGCAGCTAACACTTCTTTCACTGGCTTCAAATAAACAGACAAAGAAACAAAAAAACAAACACAGGTAATACACTTCTTCTGAGCAAGTATGACTGTTGAGAACAACTCTTAAGCAGATCGGTTTGTGCACTAATGAAGAAACACAATTTTAGACAATAGATTGCATTTTTAAGACTAAAAAGCTATATAGTTACTGCATCTCTTCCTCGTGTTTTCCTCTTTCTACTCAAAACTTAAGATGCGCTGCAACACAGATTCAACAATAAATCTTTTTTCCTGGCTACAGGTCATTCACAAAACACGTTTTTGAGATTCAGATTTGGCTCTCAAAATACCAACTGAGGTGAATTTCTGTGGGGAGGCAGTCAAACAAATAGTGAAAAAGGTAGTTACACACAAAGCTCTGGAGGCTGCAGTCAGGACTGACGGCAGTGAAGTCAATCATGAGCTGTAAATGCAGCTAAATACAGCAACAGCAGAAATACAGTAGCACCTGAGAAGCAGATGGGACCAAAGTAGAAAAGCAGGAGAGAAGACTTGGGAGAAGTGATTGTTGTTCTGAGTAAACAAGGATAGCAACAGAAAACTCCCTTAGCAAAGAATTAATTCCAATAATTCCCATATGTAAGTAGCAATATAGAAAATTCAGTATATGATATGAAGGCCGTGAAATTCCTTGAAAAGAATAGTTGGTTGAATGGTAGATGGGCAAATGAAAGTTTAATTGTATCCATCTTTATCTCGCTTTTTTTTTTTAACTACATTTTCCACAGCTATAAACAGGAAAATATATTCTTACATACTTTATTAGATGTAATGCGTATGCAAGTGCATACCAGTGGAATTCTATGCCCTTTACAAGGATAAAACAATCTGTACATCAAATGCACATGCCACATAGCACAAGAGAGTCCTATCCTTCTCTGTAACTGAGTCATTAGCTGTTACAGCAGAACAAAAAAGATTAATGCTAGTAATGAATACATCACTAAACCTCCTGATTACAGAGCATAGATGATACAAAGTACGAGGCTGAAGTTCTCCATATCTTTCTTCTGGCATCAAAGCTGGCTAAAACAGATCTTGCCTCCTCTTCCCCCTTCAGTGCTGCCCTTACTCCACATCCTCAGTATCACCAGCAAAACTATCCTGGAGCAATAAGGTATTTCAATATGGTTTAAAAGATTTTTTTTATTTATTTATTTTTCCCCACAGAATTACTCAGTTTAGATTGGTGTAAAGGACCAGTGAAAAAACACTTCTGGGGATATGGTTGGTACAACTCAGACACTTGCAAGCAGGACATGACAATTGGTTGTCTGTATAGTGCTCTAAATTGTTGAACTGAAAAAGTTCTAAGAGTAGAAACAAATAGCCAAAGAGCTGGAACAATTTGACTTTTCCATCAAGAGAAAGATGTATGGAACCAGGACTAAAAAAGTCATGTAAAGTTTTTGAAAATCAGCTGCAGCTATTCAGCCAATAAATGAAAAGATTCTATGTGAAAGTGCTATAATGAGGACAAAAAAGAAAACTTTGGAGAAAACAACGGTTTTTTTTCCTCTAATAAAGTTTCCCAATCATTGACTGAAGACAGTGAACCTCCCTGTGATTCTTCACCATTATAACTACAAGCAGCTGAACCAAAAATTGACAGAATCCTTCACAATATTACTCTGCACAACACTAGCAGCAGTGTGAAATTGAGTGTGATCACAGCCCCAGTCAATTCTACTGGTTCAGGGAGTTTTCAGTTTAGGTCAATTTTATCTTCAGATCCTTGTGCTCCTGAAGCACAGAATTAAAGAAAACAAAGCTAAAGACAGTAGGATAAAAGTCTGTAAAAAGGAAGCAAGCGCAGAGAGATTTCAGAAATTGCTAAAAGCTCTTCCTGTCCTGCAGGAAGACAGACATGTCCAGGCAGCAGTAATATGCCATACATATTAATATATGTATGTATATGCCATATACATACAGCAGTAGTAGTAGTAGTTCCCCCCATCTGACTCAAACCCAAAGAGTCCACGTACTGTCTGAGATACAAACACCCCCACAACTGTACATCACAAGCTCCTCAAGAGAAAAACATCACATACACAAAAATTTCTTACTCAGAAGAGGTTGTTTATTTATTTATTAATAATTTTCTGCCCCCTGTTGACTAATCCCTCTGTACATAGAACAAGGTAGTATTTGAAATCCTTCTTTAACCACTTTCCCTTTCTCATCGCTCCGCCTTTCTCTTTGTTATGTTAAATCCAGTCCTCACTCCTTCAGTTCCTACTGAAGAAGGGCTCCTTGCCATCCCCCTTCATTGTTCTAACAGCTGTTGCTAGTTTGCCAATCAGTCCCATGCAATCTCATCTCATTCTTTTCCTGTGGTTTCTTCCTCAACTTTTGCAAGAAAAAAAAATCAAAGAGCATCTCAGAGTGAATACACACTAAGCTACGTAAGTGTTTATCAGTGAATCTAAAGAAGAGTGGTAAAGCCTAACCTTTATCCCACTTGCACCTCAGTGTTGCTAATCCTAGCTATTAATGAAATAAACCCTTCCATCTTTATTAAAAAAAAAAAAAAAAAAAAATCCTTGTTCTAGAGCATTTTACAACTATCTACTATTCTTTTTTCCCTAGGACACATAAGCCATAATAAATCTTTTGCAAAATGAAGTAAAATTAATTAGTTTAGTCTTGCAGTTGCAAATGAGCACATTTTACTTCCTACTGCAATAGTCCAGGAACACGCAGTTTAATCTAAAAGGCAGCTAAAAATCCAATTACATTAACAGTAGTTCTTAAGTGAATGGACAGTACCTTCTTACCCACTGTATCTAATTCACTCTGCCCACACCCTAAATTAGCAGATTTGCTGAGACACCAAATAAAGGATTAATCTGTATCAGCTATTGTATCTTTTCTCCAAAGCTTGATTTCCCCTTAGACCACCAGCTCACCCATTTGGATTCTCATCCCTCAATCTCACCCCCTTCACTGCAGCAAATAGAAATATTTTAAAATTACCTTGATAGAATTTGTGCGTTCCTTGAATGTGCTCTTTTATTTCAGTGTAACATAAGATTAGGTTTAGTAATCTCTGCTGTCTAAGAACAAGGTCTGCCACAATGATTTGAAGGGGTTATTGCAACCAAAAGTGTATTATATATTGGTGCTGAGGTGACTCATTGCCAGAAACAAAGCCACCAAAATTAAAATTAAAATTGCTAGTTTCCAGAAAGCATTAAACAGGCTTTACTTCTAATAAAAAATTACGTTTTGTATCTCTCATTATATCAGGTTGTAGACCTAAAAATATGAGAACTCGTCATGAGATTAAACATATATGTAAAGCCTGCAAGAACAGGGCCTAAAATGGGTTTTATCAATTATAATGTTTGATGGTTGTTACTGCATAAATCAGTGCAATTTCAGATAATGTTGTGAGCAGTTCAAATACCTTTTCATCTGAAATCAAACATACAGTGGTCAGTCTGCCATAAAGAGGAATTAGCTGTGAAGATAATGGAAGTGGCTCAGACCAAACTTCAACAACCTTCACTCCTGCTGCGACGGAGGGGCCACAGAACACTGTCAATTAGCACACGCCTAATTCCTGTTTCTTCCTCACCCCACTTGCTCAGGAAGCAGATAAATCTGGGCTGAGACCTTGCTGGTTGCCCGCCTTCCCTCATTATGCCCTGCTTTCTGCCCTTGAAAATGGCCGATATTCTTTTGAACATCATTATGGCTACAGCTCAACATTACCCCACCCCAAGGGAGAAAAAATTAAAAAAATTTAAAATAAAAAGGTAGATCAATGTGAGAGCAACTACTTCAGCCAAAACAATTTGTTACATATTTCTTCAGAGAGTAAATGAACATAGCTTTAATGACAAAATGATTTGTGAATAAACAGAGGAACCTTAATCATGGAGACATCTATCAGAAGGGAAATCCACCTTGACCATCTCTTTTTTTTTTCTCCACATTCAAAATGCTCTCACTCCAAATACTGCATATGGGTCAAAAATCACATGCACTGGGACAGCAGGAAGTCTGCCCCCTGCATTCTACATCACCAAACCACCATGACAGCATATTCTAGATTTTTATTCTCTGCAGGGGGTGGAAAAGAAGCTAGCAGTAGTCCCACATATCAGTGCAATGACCTAAGTAGAGAACCACCACACGTGTGACCCTACAGATTTCTAGAAACTGACCCCACATTCAACAAACTAAGGCAAAGAGATGATGCTCTCATTAGAGTACTATAATAGAACCCCAAAGAAAAAATAACTCTATGGGGATTAAGACTTTCATGGAAACAGTTCCTATTGAACAGGCAGTACTGAAATATGCTTGTTTTCTGAAAGTGTGTCTGCTAAGCCACAGAACTTATATTCAACAGGAGACCATTATGCTGTCATAACATTTGATTCCATTTACATTACCTCTTAATTAACACTGCAACATTTAGCAGCTATTATAAGAGACATTCTCAAGAGTTCTAGATTTCAGCAGTGCTCACAGGCAGACTGCCTTTAGGTACAGTACTGCAATAGTTTAAGATTAGAGATGCCATTTGAAATAATAAAGCTGCCATCAGCTTTGATTCACTCACATTTCTAGAGGAAAAGTATTTGCAAATACTCCATGCTGATGGTGTCTCCACTTGGTACTTCTTATGCTTAAAAGAGACTGTCCACAATTTTTTTCTTTCTTACAAAGCAGATGCATTGTTTCACTTACTAAGACTGATTTAATAAAAATACAGATATTCATACAGCCTGTAGAGGTAAGTGTTTATATATGTATCGTTGCACATGTGTGTGCTAAACTGCAATCAGACTTCTCCGTGTAACTAACTCAACAAAAAAACTAGTCCTACAGAATCCATCATTGAACTGCTAAAATAATTGCCCAAAAGTAACAGGTTGACACATACTACTTAGTTTATTTACAGACTTGAATGACACAATTTCAAAATTGTTCAAAAAACACAATTTCAGAAGTACAAACATATTTGCAATGTAACAGAGCCGCAAGTCACCTTGTAGGAAAACATCTTCATTGTACAAATGTAAGTGAAATGTAATGCTTTTGCCGTTATGATAACCTGCAAACCACAACTCTGCTAAGTCCATAGAATGTATTAATTTGTAATTTCAATTGCTATCGATACAGTAGCATGTTATTATAATTAAAAAAAAACCTTCACTATGTATGAAACCAACATATTGTTGTTTTTCTTTTAAAAGCAGAAGTATTGGTTTACAGAAGCCAGATTCCAACTAGTATTAATTATTACTTTATCAGTTACACAATAAATGTTTTCAGACACAGAATTTCGCAGCCTCTTACCTTCACTGCTTTAAAAAATGTTGTATCTCTGTTTCCTAAATATCTGCATTAATTGGAATGAATCGTATTGTATCCTGTAACTTCAAAGGCAACAATACTCTACATTAGTTAGGACAGAGGCAATTGTCCAGAAGTTGACATTCTCTCATCTAACAAGCAGTATGGATAAAGTAATTACACAGGAATTAAGAACTACTTCTCTTCCTCTCCCGCAGTAGGGAAACTACAGGGTTTTCTAAGGTTAAAGTTTACACATCCATATTGCGCTGTGATTTTATTAGACACTGCATTTCTAGCTATAGTATGTCTAAAGCACAACTACATCTAAAGACAGTAACCTATCTTCAGCAAAAAGTACAATCAATCCAGTAAGCACTTGGAGTTTAACATCAGTACTGCAAATATTCGGAGGAAGCACTTCAACTTGTCAAATCTGGAAGCAATGCAGAAGAATTTACTCAGTAAAGGTGGGGAATCTTCCTGTGTAGATTTACAAATAACAGCTGGGAAGAAGACTTGGAAAAACACGCAGATGTTGTAGAAGATAGGCATCTGAGTTTCACTAGGGGGGTTTTTCAAGCAGTTCATCTTCTTGATGTAAAACCTGTCTTGGAAATGCATATAATAAAATATATAGAAAATATACAAATGCAACTTTCCAAAGCAGCTTTACACCAGGATGCACTGTCTTTTTTTTTTTTTTTTTCACCCTCCTGAAAAACACTCTTTGACACTTCCTTATATTCCACATTGTACCAGAGACACTCCACAAATACAGATGTCAAGACATTGATGTTTTGTAAATCTTTGATAACACTTTCAGCTATACGTTTAACAGCTACATGGAAAGTCATATGTTTGTTTTGGAGGAAATCCAGCCTTAACATTAAACTCCATCTCATTCAAGCTAACACTTTTACAGGAACTAAGGAGGAAAAAAAGGATGAAAAAAGAAAGCTCCATTATTTCTGAGTTTTAGAAACCCTCATTTGGGAAAGCAGATATTTATAAACATCTGAATACTTCGACATACAAGAATAAAGTATGTGAGAAATGCATCAGTAATAGTAAAAAGAGGAAGGCTGAGATACAACACAAAAAGACTCCCCAGTGAAAGCTGCAGCATCTGATGTGAGATGGAAACGGGTTTGTTTTACAGTTGTGAATATAACTTGTGTGAAACTCAGCATTTCCACTGACTCGGGAGGCACACGGTCCAAGCACTTTCCATAGTTGGACTGGTGGTTTGGGACTTCATTTATTTACTTTTTTATTTTAAAAGAAAACAAAACCTAAAGCTGAGGGAAAAAGTATAGAGATGTAAGAACCCACAGGTACCTAAGAATTTTACTAACGCGTCAATCTCAACATGAGTTCTGCAAATAGCATAACCTATTTGACTTGTTACATTTAATCTCATATTTAATGTAATGTCTGGCACTTCCCTTCAATACATGTCTTTGCTGCAGACAGTGGGAATCATTTCTCTGGAAAATGTGGCCATCAGATTACGCCGTGTTGGTTCTTGTTACACCAGCTTCATTCCGCACTGTATCGAGAAAACTTTCAGATGAAATGCAACAAGTTCATACAGCTATTGCTCGAGTTTCTCACAGCACATTTTTAAGTTAGGAAGAAATACAAGAGATTTGAGAACAAAGAGCTTGGAAAATAAAGTCTAACCATGCAGAAATTGATTTATCACTGTACTGAGCAGTGTTTAAACCAGTATGCAATTGCTAGAGAAAAATATTACATTCCCTACTTAGTTTGTGGAGACTGACAAGAGGAGTGCTGCTCCACCACTTCTGATCCAGCCTTAGCACACCCACACTAAGCAGCGAATTTCTAATCAGCATAAGAGGCAGAAAGTGACATAAAACTCCAGCTCTAAGCGGTAAGTGGCATGAAACTGAGGTTCACTTACCAGTTCAGCCAAATACAAGATGCCAATACAAGATGCAAAAGCGTTTCGCCGGACAAAACGTACAACATTTGTCTCCCATCAGCTCTGGCTCCACACAGCCCCCCGAAGCGCTCAGCACCGCGCACGCGGCGCAGGGACACGCGGAGCCATACAGCCTTCCCTCCCGGTGCGCAAGGTGCGTCCCAGTGCTGCCGGCCACGCTGACAACTTCACCGCTGCAGCCCTTTTAGAAGCCTTACCATCGCCACAATAAATTAAGTATTCTCACCCCCTATTCGCTTCCCTCGAAGAGTGCAGCTTACTATATTTTCAGAAAGCCAGCCTATTTAAATGTCATTAACTATCCAATTAGTACAGTCTGCTCCTTGCTAGCTACGGAGTACCGGGCTAATCTTTTAATTGTTAACTGCTATCGAATCATTTTAGCCACCGCGTTTTTGTACGTTCAGTGGTAATGAAGACGGACTGCCCCCAGAATCCCGCCTTTCCCCACACGTAGCGGGCACCGCGCTTACGGTCGCCGCGAGGGAAAGCCGCGCGACCAAGGGCAGCTGCAGCCCCGCAGAGCCGCAGCCCACGCGTGGGGCTGTACTCGGAGCCCCTCGCAGCGCCCCGCACCGCTCCACCTGCCGGGCCTCCGCCCCGTGGTCGCCCCGCGCATCTCCCCCATTACGAACCTCCCGTCCAGTCCCGCGTAAGACGTAAGTTTCTCTCCTTGCTTCCTGAAGCGCGACTCCGCGGGCAAGGCGAAATAAATGCGGCATTACCCCGAGAGCGCTGTCCGCCCGGCGACGTGGGGACCCGCCGCTGCCCCCGCAGGACCCCGCCTGTTGCGCGGCCGCGCGGCTCGCTGCGAGACGAAACTTGGCTGAGCCGGGCAGCGGCGCGAGGCAACGCTCGTGCTCGCCCCCGCGCCCAATAGGGCTTAGCAGGGAGCAGGACCTCGCCACCCACCGCCTGGCCCCCCGCGTACAACCAACGAGCCCCGTGCGTTCTCGCCCGAGGCGAGCCAGGCTGCGGGAGACAAAGTTTGACACGCGAGCGGCTCCTGCCGAGCACAGAGCGGCCCCGCGTCGCGCGGGCACACGTGCGGACGAGGCACTCACTCACCTGCCGTCGCCGCTCCGGCGCTGGCGGGGGAAAGGCAGGCGGCCGGAGCCGCGGCCCCGCGCTCCCCCCGCCCCACGGCGGGCAGGAAGGGGCAGGGGCCGGCAGCCCCTCAGCGGAGCAGGTGGAGCGGGGCGGCTGGCGGCGAGCAACACGTTCGGCTCCGAACTTTGCGGCTCCAGTCACAAACAAACAAATACGGCCAAGAAAAGACCTCTCCCATCCGATCCCAGCCTTCTCGGCAGCCGCTGCCTCTCTTATTGGTGAGGAGGTTATTTATTTATTTGATTTTTCCCCCCACCCTCCCCCTGCACGCACACGCACACCCGCCTTCCTTCCTCTTCCTCACTCCTCCCCTCCCTCCCCGGCCTTTCTCTCCCCCGCCCGCAGCCGAGCCAGCTCCGCGCAGCGCAGCGCACCCGCCGCCGCTCCGCACCCGGCTACGAGGGGCGGGCGCGCCGCGGGGAGGCGGGCGCGGGGGCGGGAGCGGGGGCGGGCGGGAGCGGGGCCGTGGCCGGGCCACGGGCGAGAGCGGGCGTGAGGCGCCGCCGGCCGCCCCGCGGCGGGGTGCGGAGCCTGGGCTCGGCAGGGGAGCCGGACGGGGAGGTTCGATGAGGGGTGCCCGGGGAGCGGGCCGGTATGCGGTGCGGCAGCGAGGAGCGGGCACGGCAGGGCATGGCCTATCCCTGCCCCTGCGTGCCTCTGTCTACGTGCGCCTGGGGATCGCGGCTTTGGAGGAGGTTTCAGGCTCGCCAGCCGCAGTGTGCTTGGTGCGCGTCGCTTCGTTGCAGCTTGTTTGTGACTGGTGTGGATCAAGCTTCATTTCACCTTTTATGGGCTTCTGACCCTTTGTACCGACTCTCTTATTTAACTACCCGTTACTCCCGTCCCCCATATCCAACGGCACAGCGGGTCTCACCTGTCGGCTCCTTACGGCCATGCACACCCCGCGATTATCGCAAGGGAAGGGACTATAAACGAGAGCTGCGGCGACGGCTGCATAAAGGAAGGATTTCCTTCAGCGCTCCTGCAGCATCCGTCCGAGCATCGCTTCTCTCTGCAGCTGTCAGTGGGGAACAAACGTTCCTGTCCCACAGTGGCTGTTTTTACCCCGCTGTACACACACGTGACAGGTGGAATATCGACATTGTGATCCTCACTCCCATCCCTCCCCTTTGGAGTTTAAGGTTCAAATGAGATGTCCCAGTGGCAGAAGACAGAAATGTGTGATCCCCGAAGTTGGTACAAACTCTCCTAGATAATCTGATTTGGGTTTTTGTTCGGTTTTTGTTTTCCTGAATAGAATTCCCACCCCCCCTTCTTCCCCAGCAGTACATAAACACTCTGCTTATTCTTTTTCACTTCCAGGGAAGAAAAAAAAAACAAACATTCACAGCACTAGTGAGAAACAAGGAAATTGCAAAGGTGCTTAGAGAATAAATAGTTATTTGGCAATATTACTATGCAGTAAAACATAAATTGTATCCCCATTTCTCTTCAGGTGACAAGATGTAGAAATGTACAGATTGCTTTTATCCCAAGTCAGTCAATGAATTTATGTAGATTTGCCATTTCAAACAGAGGGTACAAATCTTTCTTTGTGCAGCAACTCTGTAATTCTACCTTTGTCAACTGAAGACAATAAACTAGAAAGATTAATGTACGTTTTGTCTTCAGTAGTAAATCGTATTGTCAAACTGGGAGAACTTTTTATTCAAAGAACTGGATCAATAGTTGACTTTGTTTTGAAGCATTTATTTAAGAAGCTACTTAAAAAGAACGAGGTTCATGCTCTTAACATCCTTAAAGAAATCTCTCAGAGGCAATTATTCTATTTGCCAATCTAGCGGTCACTGCCATGTAGCAACAAAAAGCATGAAAGTTAGATGTAGAAATCCCTTTGGGTTCAGACAGTGCATTCTCAATGGAAGAAGTACAGTGGGAAATTAAAAAGTAAAATGCACTTTAAAAAACTCTCTATTTGAGTGTTTTAAAGGGCTTTCTTTGACTGGGTGAGTTTCATCTCTAACCAGTAAGCTTCAAGGTCAACTAAATAGAAATGACAGATGTGGTCTGTGCCTGAAAGAACGCCACCAATTTCATGTAACGTTATTTAAGCAATACATACATAGTTGGCTGCCTGAGTGTTGTTTTAATCCATAAAATGTTAGGGTTCAGAAGAGCACAGTGTGTCCTTAACTGGAATAAACTACTGTATTTTCAAATAGGGAAGATTACTGAAGCTGCTGCTTTACTAATGGTGGCCATTTTCAACACCTGTCAAAATCAGTGAAAAAAGCCCAAACGATTTCAGTTAAATTCAGTTTGACACTTATATTGTAGATGACCGCTTGAAATTTCAACAGCTTCAAGTGCCTTTAAAAGCAATTTATTTACAATTGATTTGAGACTCTCCTACTTCTATGTGAATAGTAAGGATAGAAAGCACTATCTAAAAACAGCAAAGCCCCCCAAAAGACTGATATCGCATGTATATCATCTGCATATTCTATCTGCTTCTATCAAAATGAATTCAGTCGGCCAGAGGATCTAACTCAGCAGGACTTTGATGAGGTCAAGCTAATGAGAAATTAGGTGGCTACTGAGTATATTGGCTGCTTACCTGAGTTATGAATATTATTCAATGTTCTAGAGTTACAGCTGAGAAATTTGCAAGAAGGCAAAGAATAAATAGCAACAATAAAAAAAACCAAGGGGAAAAAAAGGGCATAAAAATGCAAAGTGAAAGGAAAAAGAAAGAAAAGGCAAAGCCATAATGTTTTTTTAAACTTCATTGTGTGTTGTTTACTTGCTTTCATTTGGCCTCTTTCATCATTTACATCCCTGTGATCTTATGTTTGGCATTTTGGTTTCTTAAGGTGTTTCAAATTGAGATTCCTAAATGAAAAAATAACAGCCCCCACTGCCACCCTCCAACACCGATACAACTTTAAAACTGCTTTCTTCTAGTGTCTTTTCACTCCCTGAGTTCTGTCTGGACTCCTAATAGCCTACTTCTGAGGGCTTTAAAGAGGTAGTAATGTTACATGTAGCTGCTGATGCACATCCGCTGCAATATGTTGTACTTCAGAAATGCATCTAATAATCTCAGCAGAAAATGAAATGTAGGCATTAATATTTTCAAATGTTGACTCCAATCAGTCAAATCTGAGAAACTTCTGTTTAAATAGTAAGAGACACAGCTCATCAGGAAGAAGTTTCTCCAGAACAAATGTTGTTTGCCATCCCCAGCCATTTTATCTGTGTTGGAGGAGGCTTTCTACAAATAAATAATAAAAGAAAAAGATGGATTTTTCTTCCACAGCTGAACACACAGGCTTCCACTTCGTTTTTCAATTTCTTTTCAGGTAGCTGAAATGCTTTTGATCACAGTTTATAAATATGTCAGGCAAAGCTCTGGTAAACTAGCAAGAATATATATTGAACAGTTTGAGTTTGAAAATTGTGTCAGAAATTGTATGTTGGCGTATGTTATAAAGAATCAAGAGTTCTATACAAGTGCATGTTAAAGTGCATAACGATATATTATGTAGTCTCGTCTAATTATATAAAGATTTGGTGAATAGCTCTTTCAGTCATACAGGATTTGGAAAAATTTCCTACTGTGAGCATTTCAAAGGCAAGACAAGGCAGGAAACATGCCTCCTTCAGGCTCACTAAGCAGAGTGTTGCCTTGACCTTAGCCCATCCGATAGCTATTCAAGATTTCAGTCTGACCTGTTCTCAACTTCCTGTAAGCAAAGATGAATATCTCTAAGATTTGGAAACATGCACTAAAACTGTGTATTTCAAATAAAGGCATGTCAACAAGTAGATCTGGAAGAGGGAAAAGCCACTGTAAAGATGGCAAAAGAAAACTATGTGGCCTTTGAGGGCCTCTAAGGTGATCAGAGGGCTGGAGCACCTCCCCTATGAAGAAAGGTTGAGGAAACTGGGCTTGTTTAGCTTGGAGAAGGGAAGGCTCTGGGGAGACCTCATTGTGGCCTTCCAGTACTTGAAGGGAGCATGTAGACAGAATAGGCAACATCTGTTTACAAGAGTGGACAGTGATAGGACAAGGGGGAATGATTTTAAACTGAAACAAGGGAGGTTTAGGTTAGATATTAGAAGGAAGTTTTTCACACAGAGGGTTGTGAAGCACTGGAACAGGTTGTCCAAGGAGATTATAGATGCCCCATCCCTGGATACATTCAAGGCCAGGCTGGATGTGGCTCTGGGCAGCCTGGTATAGTGGTTGGCAACCCTGCCCATGGCAGAGGGTTGAAACTAGGTAGTCATTCTGGTCCTTTTCAACCCATGCCATTCTATGATTCTGTGATTCTGTGATTTTATGAAAATGTGGACTCTCTCATGCTGATGTATTGGAGGACAATGATTTGCTTCCCTGTGAATTAGGCTTTTTAAGTTCAAGTCATGTAAATATGTTTGAATAATAAGTTCAGAGCCTGACCACTGTTTATTTTTCCCAATAAGTTAATTAAGGCAAGATTATTTTTTTGGGATAAGAAGACATGCAGCATAGGTGATGTTGATGGCTTCTAGACAGAAAGAGAAAGAGCAGCTGCCTTTGGTAGTGGACATTGTTCAGAGTCTGTCTCTGTTCTGGTGACTCAAGATCAGCGTCTTGTGGAATATGAACAGAGATGTTACACAGACCATTGTCATTACTGAAACTGTAAGGCGTTCACGTATGAGCAGCCCGATGTCACATGTTCTTCAGCAACAAGGATGAGCTTCCTTGCTTTCATCAGATAGGTGTGTTGGTGTGTTTTCATATGTGTCATAAAGGGAGCTGAAAAGAGCACATTTTTGGATGTTTTGAGGGTGCTTGAATACTCATTCACTGCAGTCATATGTTGTAACTGGCATGGTTCTGTAGCATTTGTACAGAGAAGTGACGTACTCGAGTCAGAGTTGCAGAGCTGAACCAGAGAGTTCTCTGGGTGGTGTGTGTTGGCACAGTTAGGTGGATCCTGCTGTAAAGAGATTGGCTGCAAAAGATGAAACTGCAGAGAGCTTCTTAGGAATATTTATCAGACTCTGAGTAGTGTGCTTGTCGTTATTTGGAGTGAATCAATGGTTACAGCCCAGTCTGCAGTTGTATATCTTGCATTTATTTCCTCTTATTTTTGTTTTGTTGGGGTTTTTTTCCCCTTACATTGTCTTTTAAAGGTATTTTGTACCTGAAATGCTCAGATGTTCAGAATAACAGTATCTTCTCATGCGTAGTACTTTTTATTCACTATTTGGGTGTTTTCTGCTGACCACATAAATAACAACATGAACTTGTACAACAGGGTAGGCAAAACGTAAAAGCTGCTTTGCATTTGGAAAGATTACTTGATAGAAATGCCCAAGAGAAGATGATTTTCTAATTTCCTAGAATAGGGAAATAGCCAAAAGGGACACTTTTGCTGTGTTTTTCAAGTTAGTCCATACAATACAATGTAATAGGACATGGTGAATGTTGACAGTATGCCTGCACTTAAATATTTTCAGGATGAAGAAATGAACACATTAAACACATAGGCAGCACCTTTCACTCAAGGTCTGTTTTGAGCCACATAGTGCCAAATGTTGGGGGAAATTTTCAAGGAAATCATCACTGTCTGTGATTGTCTACCATTAGATGTCTCCTTTTGTAGCAAATGCCTTTTTTTGTCCAGTCTGTCTGCTCTTACACAGTTTTAGAATCTCTTCTGCAGCTCACACTGGAGTAAGTAATGCTACTTCAAGGATTCATGGGATTATAAACTTATGAAATCAAGAAGTTGCGCTAAAAGCTATCTCACTGTAGTAGTAAGAATGGATGTTAACAAGCAACATTTAAAGATGAAAGCTCTTGTATAATAAAGAGATGCCTGAAATAAATATCTGAACGAGTAAACTGAAAGAGAGCTTAACTGTTAAAATGACTTGTCTGAAGTAATATGTTTCACAACTGGAATTTTGATATAATAGATATTTGACATTTATAGGTAGAAAAGAAACATAGATGTTTCAAGTAGACATAAATTTCATGTTAATTTATTTTGTCTTCTGAAACGATTGTACTTATTGCTTTTGTATCAACGAATTAAGCTGCTTGTTACACTTTGTTTACACACAACACTCTTGGTCTGAAACTAATATATTTAGCAAACTTCTGCTCTCTTGTGCTCCAGCCTAAGTGATTCTGCAGTCAAATAGCTGAATGTCCCCTCTGCACAATTCTATATATATACAGGACTCATATATACAGAGAATATATATATATATATATATATATATATAAACTAGTTTGCTACCGCATTACAAATGTTTTATAATGTTGTTGTTTAAAAACTCTTTGTTTTTCATTACTTGTTAATCCTCTTTCTCTTAGTGGAACTTGCTTGTCTGCAAACATTTATTTGCATGCTTCATATTTTTAGCTGAAATATGGTATTCATGTAGCTATTGGGGGAAACAATTAAAATATTTACTCTTCTAAATCAGAAATATTTGGGAATCCAGTATGGGAGATGTATAGCTGGATATACACGCACTTATTCCACTTCGGACTTTATTGGGATAGTTGAAAATAGATGAATTAATCATTGCAATGGAACTTCACAATTGCCTAGGGACCAGAGGTTTTAAGTTGATTGTACTAAGTGTTGGTAAACAGAAGAAAGTCCTTAGCAATGCTGTGGAGAACTGATAGGTCAAGGAAGATAATCTCTCAAAGTTAAACATGTTGTGAATCATATTCTTTGGAGATAAATGAGCAAATAGGTGCATGGTTGTGACTGAGAAGTAAATTAAAGAAGCAGCATCTTATGAACTAGCCAAATAGTCAGTGCACCCTGGTTAAGAGAAGCAACTTCTAAAAGCCCATCTTGGTTTGGTGACAATATGAAGAAGTCAAAAAAATCTGCATTTAACATATGAAAAGTCTGAAGCAAATATAATTTGTTATGAATTAGAATGTGTAAAACATAATGGAAGTGAGGTGAAGGAACAACAACAAAAAAAAAAACTAAAAAAAGCTAAAAACAACTATATATATTTATGTAGTGTTGTATTAGGAAAAAAAGAATCTCATCTCATCTCATACATAAAAATGGAACCATTCAAAGTTCAAGAAAATCAAATTGCTAACAATGTTCCTGGAAAGAAGTAGGAGAATGTACTAGTATTCCATAGTGATTGTGAAATATTTTCCAAGCAGTTAGCTTCTAAGGAATCATTAAGCAGTATTTTTATACTGAATATTTTGTATTACAGCTGATTCAGATGAACTGAATTCAAATGTAGATGTAGACTTTCTCGGAATATTCTAGAAACTTCTGGGAATAGTCAATGTCTTATTAAAACTAAAAATAAAATAAAATTAAAATAAAATCCCATGCAACATGATCCATGTTATAAAGGAAAAGCTAATAGAATGGCAAGATGGGATTCAAAACGCAATGGCTCAAAAGCTTTGAATTACTGTTAGAATTCGAGGCAGAAGGATTTTGTAAAATAAGGTCTTGTCAAACAAATGTGAATTCTTTCCTTGAGAATGTTAGGAGTTTGGGTGGTAGGACTAAATGCTTTTGTATGTCTGGGCAGATAGCTGTATGCTTAGCAATGAGGTAGATAAACCCCATTTTCAAAACTGGGATTTTACCCTTGTGAATAATTATTTTTCTAATAATTCAATTTGTAAAATTGATTTGTAAAATCAGTGATTAGTTAAAGCAGTACCACGACCACCACCGCACATTCCTATATTGGATTCAGAGGATCATTCCTATACTGCATTTAGAGGATTTTTTTGTTTCTTTGTTTGGTATACATAGAGATGAGTGGTGGTAAGGAGAAAAGAGTGACTAAATTGTTTACATATGTAGATAAAGTGGATAACTTTTTTATGCAGACGATGATGAAAAAACAGAAAACCTATGGAGAAGAGTCCCAAGTGCTTTGTAAAATGGGAAAATTGTCTAATATGGAGCAAGTAAAGAGTTAGCTGATAAGGAAGGAAAATTCAGATATGAGTGAAATTTTTAATCTAACAGAGAAAGATTTAATAATCCTTCCTTCTGGACATTACCACCAGAACTCTTTAAAGTGTTAATACCATACATATTTTTCATGGTGAGATCAGCTACTAGAGGAAACTACCAAAAATAATGACCTATTCTGCATTCCTCAGGTACTCAAATAAAATCCTATCTATCTTTTCATCATGTGCACTTTATGTTTTAACCAAATAAAACATTTAAATTTAAGTATGAGGCAAATGGAAGGGCCTTTGATCTATCTAGTTCTTTCTGTCCTTGAGTATTCTGATCAATGTCAGTTTTAAGTATACAATTGTATTTATTCAAAATAAGTTGATATGAATCAGGTTTCTGGATAAGATGTTAATTCCAAGTTTGTATGTAACACACTTTCCATGTACCAGTACACATAACACTTGTATTTTCACTTCACACTCCCCTTTCACCTAGTATTCCCTTAGTTAATTGCTGAGGATTTTAGAGGATTCTAAACCATTGGTACATATAAAGCTGGTCAAAGTTATGTCCATATATTCTTCTATTAAATTAAAATAGTTACTAAATATTCTAATATTAAATTATTTTATGGATATGTTAAAGTTTTAAATTGAGCAGTACTTTATTACATTTTGGAATTTCAGAGAAAGGATTCATAGGATTACATTTTCCCTTTTAATATTATGAAAGTAAAAATGAAAGTATTAGACCAGATCATAAGAATTTTTTCACTCTCATTTTCCAACAGCAAGAAATGTCACATTGGAAAGTTTTATAGAAAATTCACCGTGATGGAGGAAACTTACACTGCTGCTACAGCTAAGGATGCCTGTTAGCCATATATATAATCATGGTTTGTGTTGCCACACTTGGATTTCTTTCTTATACCACCAATATATCTTTTCCTGACACTTTGTACATTTCTGTTATTCACACCACCCATCTGATCAGTGTATCTGTTTCAGTCAGTCTTTGTCAGTCTGCCTACCCAGACAGTTCTTTTGACTGAGCCGAACAAAATCTCACATCAAGCTCTCATGGCCAGCCTATAATGCTTTGGTTATTTATATGTTTTCTAATCCATCATAATCGGTGAATTCCCAGCCTTCAAACATTAATTTGCCATTTGTATTTTTCTCAAGCCTTAGCAGCCAGAAGTCTTGCTAAGAAAAGAAAAAAAATCCCTGCTATGTTTAATGTTATGTCATGAGGGGCTTGTGGTAACGCCTTTCTGGACCAATTTAGTCCATGTAAAATAGTTTATCAGTTGGAAGAAAGAATTTCTAGTTGTGACCTCCGAGGGAAAACAAGCTGCTTTGCTGAGGAGAAAAGAAGCTGCCTCTGCCCCTTCCCTGAACCTACATGACTTTGTTGTCTGCTGAGTTGCTGCCACTCTTACTTGCCAGAGGATTTGGCTTGCTTGTGCAAGCTCACCACTAACTAGATTACAAGGTATACATGCAGTATTTTTCCTTTGTTAAGGTAACTGTGACCAATATCATTATCCACAGCTACATCTTACTATTTTTATCCTATTATGTATGTTCGTAGTTTTCTACCATAACATTTTATGGCATTGAATTACATAGGTTGATTATGCATTTTCTTCAGACACACACATTTATGTAAAATTAGATACATTTATAAAAATTTCTCTGTATTTCTGTTTTGTTGCCTTAAAATGTTATTGGACCTCTCAGTCCTTTCTAAGTAAAAGCGCCTGGTTTCTTGCATATAATTTGCCAGAGCACCGAAGATAATTAGCAATGTTAAATCTTGCTTTAACGTTCCATAAACGATTTTGAAAATGAAACTTGAAAGGCTTAAGTCACACAAGTATTTTTGGAAGTGCTGCTCTGCGTAGTGATATCTGTCATTCTGTGTGGTTTCATTGTCTGCCCTCTTACTCATAATGATTGTCGAGTCTCCATACGCAAAAATGTTTCACTATGCAACCTTCAGTTTTAATTGCCTTTTTCAAGAGGGGATAATGAGAACTGAATTTCACATACTGGGAAATGAATGACGTATAAGAGCATTGTAAATTTGTATATATATATAATATATGAGGGCTATTCCAGAAGTGTCATTATGTCGGCCCATCAGATGCAGATGTTGATGGTAAATTTTGTTGCCGTGTAATAGATGGTAGCAGAGAGGCAGTCTGACAAAATGGTATGGGTGTTAACACAGTGAGCTGTTGGGTGGTTAAACACTGTGAAATGGAGGGTCACTTCCACTGGTGCAGATTTTGAGGAGTGGCAAAAAGGCATAGTAAGGGTGACTGTGTTGAAAAATAAGGTTTTGTAGCTGAGAGTTTGCTCTATCAAACAGAGTTATTGTGCTCTTTGTATCTGTTGTATTTTCCACGGAAATAAATAGGGGTTGTTCCTTTTGGAATTACCGACATGGATATATTATTTTCCATAACTTTTTAAAGAGATTTTTGTGGGGTTGCTTTTTGTTTCTTTGAGTGTTTTGGCTTTTCTTTTGTATGCTACATAGTTTTGCAAAACTTTACATGCCACCAGCCATAAACTGTAACATTTGTTTTTCTCAGCTGAATCGCTATAGATAATTACAACCATTACAACTGTCCATTGTTTGCAGGTAGCTTAAAATATTGCTCCTAACATATGTTACTTCATGCTTTAACATTGAATTTCTTTTGTTTTCTGCACTCACATACCATTTTATGTTCTCTTGACATTACAGCTCATATAATTCTGTGTCCCCTGCAAATTTCAGCTCCTGACTTCTTGATCCTTTACATGACTAAACATCGTAAATAACACATTAACTAACATTCTATCTTCTGGAGATAATGAAAATGGATGATTTAATTTTTCTTTTCCCTCTCTTTACAATTAACCAGGGCCTAATTCATGATAAAGCTTTTCCTCTTGTCCCATGAGTACTTTGTTTTACTGTCAAGAGCAAAATCTTAACTGGTTTTTAATATTTTCGTATATTATGCCCTTTCAAAGTAATTGTTTTTGACAACTGTTATCCACGATTTTGGAGTTGTAGCTAGGATAGGATAAGCAGATTTGCTACCCTGCAGCCTTTCTCATTTTCAGTTAACTACTGCATAAAACTCACAGTTCAGCTAGATGACTTCGGGGCTCCTGCAGAACTCATGGATAACTGTATTTAGGCCTAATGAAGTATGGCTTTTCTGTGTAACAGGTTTTTTTCCCAGCATTTTCTTACTACTAATGTTTAGAAACTTTGTACACGACTTCTCCATCTTCTGGAGAAAAGTGAGAAAATAAAGTGTTTTCCTGCTTTTTTAATGTTAGCATTTTAAAAATTCATACCATATCACCAGTTCTTTCTTATCTTTTCATCTTTCTTCATTATTTGTTCATGTCTTTGGCTATTTACTTTTCATAGTCTGCTTTGGAGTCCTTCTAATTTACTTCTTACATTTTTACCTTCTAGAATCTTGAATTTTTCTGGGGAATATGGGTTCAGTAGCACAGAAGAAGGATTGTGTCTGTCACTGATGGAAGAAAATTATTTATCCATTGCATCATAAGAATTGGTATATTTATTTACTTATGATTTTAAGATATTAAAAACTGAATGATTTCCTGAATTTACTTTAGATGAAGTGGGATGATGTAGGGGCTGGATCTAACTGGGGAACATCCTCACTGTTGCTTTTCCAAGAGATATCAGAAGAATTCTTGTTGCCTATTTCAAATTCTTTCCACTTTGGTGTGTTTTGTTTTGTTTTATTTTTTTTTTCCCTGAGTTTCTCTTCAGGATTTTCCCATGGGAAAATTTAAAAGTGTGGTAAATTCATATTTACATGTATTAGGAAGGTAATGTTATCCATATCATGTAGTAAAATTCATTAGATACCTTAAGATCTCGTGTGCAAATCTAATCCCTCAGTGTCCACAGATGGACTGATATTTTTAAGCTTTAGTGGAAGACTTGAAAAAAAAATAAAAATGCCTATTAAATCAGAAGTCCTATGAGATATTTGCACTTTCAATAGTATGTGGAATTTAATTCAAGTCCTTTATTGGTGAGAAAAAAATACCTGTAAGTCAGGTATCCATAACTTTTTCTCATTTATGGGGTAAATATGATTTCTTTTTCCTCTCTCCTCCATTAGTCTGTTTATAATCTTGTGCTGTTCTCCTTCAATAGGATAGTGTTTAAGGTACAGAAGAACAGGGATTAAAGAATATTTTAGAAAACTTCAGATGAATGTGGAAATTCTGGTAATTATAATGTTAATTCTGGAAAATGTTGATTTAATATCATTCATACTGAAGGGCTATGACTTGTCCTTGAGAAATATCTAAGACTTGAAATATTCCCTAGAATCAAGGAAATCAACATTCACTATATCAAACTGAGTTGAATTAATAATTGCTAAAACTGTGTGTGCCTTCAGACCAGTGCAAGCATTCTATAGTCACAGAAACGTGCAAGAAGATGTCAGTATTTATGCATAATATTTGAGCATAAATTAATTGTACTGAATTTTGCAATTCATAAGTTGTTTATACGAGTGACATTTTTTAGGCACATGCCATCATTTTACTGCAGGAAAAGTTGTACTTATGGCAGCCCTGCCCACAGCAGGGGGTTAGAACTGAATGATCTTTAAAGCCCCTTCCAACACAAGCTATTCTATCATTTTATGTTTTCTGATTCTATTATTCATACAGTAAGATCTTGCTTCGAATGAGAATGATTTAAGATTTTCTGAAATGCCTATTTATTTTTATCTATTTAAATTTCTTTTTGTTGTTGTTATTTTTGTTTTGTTTTGCAAGGAACTTTAACATATCAAAGCCAAAAGTTCATCTAAAATATGCCCAAAGCTTTTGGCTGATTCAATGTCATAGATTTGCTGTTGAGAACAGTCATATGAGATAAAGTATGCTAACATTCAAATAAATGGGTTACATTTCCAAATCCAGTTTGTTTCCTTGTGTCACTACAAAATCCATCAGATAAACATGATATTTAAACTGCAAGAATGTTGTCTGTATCTCATCCACAGCACTGGAATGCTTCTGTCATATTAATGTTTTTATAAGTCATTGTGAATCAGCTATTGAAAAGTTTTGGTGCACTGGTCCTCCTGTTGGCTTGCACTGTTCTACAGAAGCAGGCTCAATGGTAATGCCTATTTACAGTGTGAGGGGAAAGCTTGTTAATAGACTCGTGTTAATAACAGAAATAATGGTATAGATTTAGAGGTAATTACAACTGTGATTGTTCTACACGTACTGTTATGATCAGATCAGGAATTTATATAAAAATTCGAAGAGATGTAATTTCATGTGTCTCTCCCAGTTGCTGTACTCTGTTCTGAATGACTGCTTTGTGTCAATGGAGCACAAAGAATCTGGGATACATCTTTAATACAGTCAGTAATTTAGGCAGTGGAGCAACAGATAGCATAGGAGTTCCTCCCTCAGATATTGGTACTGATGTAGCTACATAAGAAATCCCTAGCTGTTTGGCATTATGTTGATTATTTTATTTCACTAAGTTAATTGCTTTTATCCCCTTCTGTCCTTGCCACCTTTCCTCTGAGTTGAAGTCTGACAAATTCTGTCGTGAACAAAAGGAACAAAAAATTAAAATTGGAAAGCTAAGATGTACTCCAAGACAATAGGGAGTACTGCAGTGCTAAATACTGGTATTGTATAATACATGGTATGGTATTGTTAAGCCAATTCTTAAATGTATTCCAAAGCACATATTTAAAAAAAGAAAAAAGTAGTATTGCAGATGGTGGTGTAGAGTGTAATGAATCGTGCTTATGTTGTTTTTTTTTCGCCCCCGAATTATCTATCACCTGTGCATTCATTTTAAAGCTACCACATTCACTGGTTACCAGTGATGTCCTACATACTGGTCCTTTCAATGCTCTTTGACATATTTCATGTTCATTCTTTATTCTTCATTTTGTTTTTTAAGATTGTAATCAGGAGTTGTGATCCCTTCAATACCTGACTGAACCTGAATTTTCCAATCCAAAATACATTTTGTGCCTCTACAAAATGCCAAAAATGAGGGATTTGTATTAAATCTGTGTATTGATATTTGAGTTTGTGTAAAGAAGAGACAAAATAGTCAGTAGTTGACTGTCCATGCTAAAGAAATAAGAACTTGAGGGAAGAACTAGCCCAATCTTAACCGAGGCCAATGAACTTATACAAGTAGAAGGGAGATGCAATTTAATAAATTGGCAGAGACAGTGATTATTTCTTATATCAAGGTTATTTGTATTCTGACTTTCAAAATGTTGCTTGTTGCCTCAAAGACCTGTTGTCTGCCTCCCAGGTATTTTCCTTCATTGGTCCAAGGCTGAGATAGATTACAGAAATTAGATAATTTATCCTTATGTCAAAACTAGTGTTTATATTTTACATATTACATTTTCCATTTTAAAAGTGGCTAAAGGGCAAAGTCATATAAAAATCAAAATCAATAGATGAAGTGCTATTGACTAAAACCTTTAAAATTTATTTGTAAGTATTTTCAATATTATTGTTCAGTACTTGCTTTTCAAAATGAACTTCATCATTAAGAGCAGTTTGGAATTTATGAACCATACTTGAGATTTCTGAGGAAGATATATTTTCCACTGGAATTGGTGTTTGTCAGAGTAGTTCTTCCTTCTTTGAAAGAACAGGGAACACTATGCAATGTATCACAACTTCAGAAGAAAAATATATTGAGCTGGAATCAGCACTTGCAAGGGTAAAGACACCTTTTTCTTCCTCCTGCCTTTTCCTCCTCCTCCTTTTCTTTCTCCTCCTAGCTCTTTCTCTAGGTGGAGCTATCGATCTTCAAGTGAGTTTATTAGGAAGTTTATCATTCCTTTATTAACTTTTTTTTTTTAAATTTCCTGCTTTCTCAAGTGTTTTCAGCTAACCATTATTTCTTCTTAGGTTCTGAGAGTAAAAGATTATTTTAAACAGATCAATATAAAACAGGAAAAAAAAGAAGACATTTTCACGGTTCAAACTTTGGAGCTTGTACAGAAGCTGAATAAGAAAATTAAAGATGTTATGAAATAACTTTTGTAAAAAATACACAACTGTGCTTAGATTTGAAGCTTATTACAGTGCAAGATCATGTTTGTTTAATTTGCTTGTCTGCTTTCTGATGGCATCACGTTGTAGATTATAAGAAAGATTTTATTAGGTTCTATTTTTCTGTTTTAGCAGAATTCTTTTATTTATGTACTTTATTTGTGGGGATGATTTCTTTTGTCCCTAAATATCAAGGCTGTGTTAAAATGCCTCTCCTCTGGCAATTTAATTCCCTTACTTTCTTACTAGAAAACATCAGAGAGTTAGAAGGATTTTTTTTTTCTGAACATCCCTAGGCAACATCAAAAAATTCCAAAACACTCTGTTCTACCTGAGTTTTCCTTACATGCATATCCCTATGTCTTTACAAATGTTGAGCTACACTGTAATTCATAGACAGCTGTTAATTTAAATGCAATTTCAACAATCTTCAGAGAATCTGACTAGGCCAGGGAGAGAGAAACAGGTCCTCAAGAAAGAAACAGGTATTGCAAGTTCCAGAGTAATGAAACTGTCTTCAGTAAAAGGGAATAAGAGCTTACCTTTGGGATGGAATCGATTCTTCCCCAGTTTCTTACTTTTCTTTTTTTTTTCATCTGATTCTTCCTTCAGTGAGGCATTACCTCTTGCCTGCAAGAATAATGGGAAAAATAAAAGGAATATTTGCTAAAAGAAAACTTACCGCCAACCTAGAAAGTATAGCTGGAGAAGAAAATTATAAAGAACATATATAAAATGCATATATAAAAGAAATCTCTTTGAATGTAGTGGTTTCCCCAAAAATGTATCTGAGTTTCAAGTAAATAGTTCTGAAGTCTTCTAGGTGATTTTAATTTGTGTTTATTAAATCAGATCATTTTCATTGCTTTTTATCTTCTGTTTCCAAGTGAGAATGTATTTAGGTTAGCTTGCAGTGGGATTGGAGCCTGGAAATGAAGGTTGTTTCCTTAGATACTGTGTTTTGCTGTTGTTGTTTGTGTTTGTTTTTTTCTTTTTTGATAAATATTTTATAATCTTTCATTGTCCATGTGATGCTCTGTAATGCAGAAAAATGAAGATTAAACTTTCTCCAAAGATCATATATACTTGAAAATCACCACTTTCAATTCATGAAATTAATTTTTCTGAAAGTCTTTCTTCACATTCAGAAAGCAATTTTTCCATCAACTTGAAGTCAGTTGAACTTGAACTTTACAAAACAGAAACTATATAAATATGTATTACAATAAAAAAACACTTATTTTTATAAATAACATTATGATCAGTGCACGGATTCAAATTTGCACTTTTCAGTCTGATCTGACAAGATTTGCTCATCAGTGTGTGCAGAATAGACCTAATAAAGTACAGAATTCCTTTCCTAAAAATGTAAAAATATCATAAATTATAACTAAAGAATTCATTTCTTTTCATTGTGCAATTTGTGAAGTAATCTGTTCTATAGGAGGACATTTTTTTGTTAATTATTTTCTCATCATTTGACATATGTCTTTCCCATGAAGAGAGGGAGGGTGACCAGATTCACAAATCCCCCCTGGTTAAATTAAGGTGAAAATGACACTCAAGATCCAAAAACAATCATCAGTTTTAATGAGAATCTCTGTACTACAAGTATCTTAAAAGTACTGGCACTCTTACAATTATATCCATCTAAGCTGTGCAGCTAAATTATGTGACTTTATAAGAAATCCAAATAAGCCTCATGTTACTTAACAGTTTTAGGAGGGAAAAAGAAAGAGATGGAGTGTGGTGGAGGGGAGAAGGAGATGGATGGATACAGAAAGAGATCAACAGTTTGGGTACCAGCGTTGGTCCAGTTAACAAGGGGCTTTGCTCAGAAGTTCCAAACTATCCATGTCTCGAAGACCCCCCAAGTTTCTATCAGGCATCCTTTTATGCATACTAGATTTCTGGAATTCCTCGTCAACAAGTTTGCAATCAAAAAGTTTGTTCATCAATAAGTTTGTCATCGACTTCTCCATAAACAGATCATTGGTCGAAACTTCCACAGCAAATGGAAGTCTGCTGTGGAAGTTGTCTCAACAAGGATCTGTTCTGTGACCACAACTTCAGCCTTTAGCCTGTTGTCACAGTGATGGTCTTTCAAGTGTTTAATACAATTCCAGGCAAACCATGGAGGAAGTGTTTTCCCTTGTCTGCTACAAGTGGTCAACAATAGTTCATATAAACTAAAGAATACAGCAATTTTTTTTTCCTAATGCCAAAAAGCATTTAAAACTCACATGAAACTATGAACAAATAATTCTATTTCTGGATTTTCTATTGATTTCCTGCATGCCCTTGCATGAATGTTCCATAGTGAGTGCAGCACTGTTCCCATGTGCTTCTCACCTCTTCATATCATTGAATGTGAAATAAAAGCTGTAATCTGTCTAAATTTGAAAGCTATAAAAAAATTACCTGTCACCTATAGGATTTCACTTTATTATGTATTGTTTTGCAAATTGTCAAGTGCTGTAAAACAGTATTCAAAGCCATTATGACACTTGAGAAGTGTCCAGCAAGTACTGGAATTGAAAGTCTGAACAAATAGGCATTGGTATGATATATAATATTAAATGTGGAAGTATTAATATTCAGATTATCAACATATCAATACCTTATGCTTAGGAGTTTTATGAAGAAATACTGTTTTTCTAAATGGCTTCACTCCACTGAAAACAATGGGTCGAGTTGTAGTTAGGAGCACAAACTCTGACTCTTGCAAATGCAGGTTTTCATTCAGCCAATAAGTTTATGTGACAACTCACATAATAAAAGAGAATTTATTTAAATTTTCTTAAAAAAAAAAAAAAAAAAAGACTTCCAGTCATCAGATAACATTGCAACATTGCATCACACAGAAAAGTTAAGAAATAAATGTGGAAAAAAATCTTCCTCAGAAAGTATCAGTCATAAAATCTTTATAAAGCAATTAGAATACAGAAGTTTTCTCACAGGCCTCAGAAAAAAATGTATGCTGTCTTTAGTTAATACAGGAGAAAGAAAATATTTAATTTTTCAGATAATTATAATGTTCCTTCTTGCTTTGTAGCCACTAATTTCAGAAGGTGGGAGAGACAGTTAAGGCCTAGCTCATAGACATATGGTGTAGCAAAACTCATTTGCTCAAGTTGTCCTTTGCAGAAAGGTTTAGTATTTAGGGGCTGGACTGTGGAGAGAGAAGTTGCAACAAAAATGCTGAACACTGTGTTGCATTTCTGTATGGAGAACTTCTTTCTCAGATGATTAGACATCTGGCTGATGGTCACTAGGAGCCCTTGGGCTGCTGTTTCAAACAAACTGCCACCACCTTGTCTGTAAGTTGAGTTGATGTCGTCATAGCAGACGAGAACACATGCAAGAGTAGGACACAGGCCCGGCTTCTGTGCAGTGCTTGTCCTTTGGAGGAGGTGCTGAACTTCAGGCTGACTGATAGGCCAGCAATATCTTTTCTCTTGTCACCCCAGTGAGTGCAGAAACATTTATTCAATTCTATCTTGATACAAAATGTCATTATGAAATTTTAGAAAATATCGTGGGCTAATCAGAATTAGCTGAAACGTTTCAAATCTGCTGTCCCATAACTATCTTCTTATGCTCAGATTATACTCTCATTAACATTTCAAAGGCTATTGCAGTTTGCTTTTACTTTCTTGAAAGAAGACATCAATAGATTATCACAGAAATATAAGAGTTTGGCCATTCTGTGTAATTATCATCACAGCCAAATTTTGGAGATTAAGACATCAGTTTCCAGTATTTGTCTTTATTTAACAATTCTACTCATAGAAGCATGTAGTCATTTAATTTTCCAGATATACTAAAGGCACTGCATATGAAACTGAGTCTTTCAGGTTGAGAGTATAAATTGTCATATCTCACTAAAATGCTGCATTTTTCTGATAGAAAGAAAAAAAAAAAGGGCCAGAGCATGTCCTGGGACTTTGATTCACATGACTTCATGGGCAGTATGATAATATATTAAATGTTAAAACTGCCAACGTGGTAGCAGTTTCACTATGTATCTGAATGGTGTTTATCTAGAAAAGCATTCAACAAAATTGAGGAAATTTTGCTAAGTGCAAAGCTGTGAGTACAAGGGGTTGTGCCACTATTTTGGTTGGTACGGTGCTTCCCTTGTCTTTTAAGTTCACAGGAAATGTAGAGGGATGGGTTACATAAGGAAAGTCATCAATAGTCAATTGACTGTTATTGACTGAGTGAGCTACCAACTCACAGTCATCAGCAAAAAGAAGCTCACTAATGAAGAAATCAGCCACATATCTGCAGACTGAACAACTTGCATCTGAAAGAAAAGGAAAGAATACAGTTCTGTCAGTGGCATGAAATGCTCTCAACTGCATACCAGAAACAAGGTCAAAAATGGTATGGAAACTATGATATTAAAGAGATATTGCCATTTTTCCACCTGTATAGCCATCACCTTACCACAAAAGACTTAAATGTGTCAAGGATAAAATCTGCAGTGCTTTCGCATATCTGCAAAAGCTTTAAGAGTCCCTTGTAATTTACATTGTCAAAACCTTTACTTAGGTCAACAGTCAGCCAGCCAAGACTGCAATTTGACTTGATACTATTAGTAAGGCTCTAAAGGTCAGGTGTGTAGTGTGACTTACTAACTCCACATTGAAGTTTTGGGAAGGCAGATTACAAGAAAAAAACAGAAATTGAGTTGCTCAGTTTGGACATGCTAGGATTTTCCTAGCATCAGAGAACAGAAATGCCAAAATAATTGTCACAGTTTACATCATGTTTACTTGTAGCTAGTAGACATTATTGGTTCCTTTGAATTGCTGTGAAATTGCTTGCTTTCATATAATGTGGAAAGACCACGTAGATTTCACGTTGCTTTTTAAAATGTAATTTACCATCAAGTCAAGGCAATACTTTCGTTCAATGTCAAGTTATTGCAAAAGAATATTAGACTGAAAAATTAAACAAGTCATCTTTGAATTTAGAATACAGGAGACAACAAGTTTCAGTCTAGGAAAAATCACCGTAACTGCCAGCACTGAGACTATGGACTTTCTCTACTCTTCTATTACTAAAGTATTTATTGAGTTTATTGAGTATAGGCGTTGAGTTTATATGTCATAATAGGCATGCAAGGTGTAACTCTCTTGCCATTCAAGAAGTTTATGATATTGGTACAGGGACTGCACTGGGTAGGTTGATAACTACAAATGCAGATTGACTTTTGAGCTTCTTTTCTCTAGTGAATGGTATTGATTTCTCTGTATTCACTGCCATTCCAGAGTTCTTTTGGCAATTATGTATTCATGTAAAGATTGACTATGTCATTTATGCAACTGTATTCTAGTTTAATGGACAACTACTTCCACCATGTCCAAGACTGTCTTGAGCAACCGTCTTACATGTAATTATACTGCTATCTTTTTTTTTTTTTTTACCTGCGTCTGCTGTTTTTGTTTGTGTTTTCAGCTGTCAATCCAAAATTCATGACAATGCTTGAAAACAGAGGAATAGCCCCTGCAAACTGACAGAGCTCAGGAAAAGTTAGAGGAATTGAATTAGATGAAAAAATAACACCAAGCAGTGTACTGCTTTTTAGAGTTTTATACTGAAGAATCAGTCTGTATTTTTACTGCAGTTACATGGCTACCTGAAAAAAAAAACGAGAAAGAGAAGTCTTCTTTTGAATTCATCCTTCCCCACAAAAACGAAACAAAATCTTAATTTTAATTCAGTCTGAAACAATCAAGAGAAAAAAAAAAAAGCAATATATATACTAAAACTTAAAAAAAAACTTATGATTAATGTATGTTAAATGAAATACTGATTCAGAAGTGATTCAATTAAAAGATTCACTTTGATTCTTTTACATTTTCATAAAGCTTTTAAAATAGCAGTTATGAAGCTTTTGTAATACAGATCTTCAGCAAAACGAATGCATTTATGCATTATATCAGAGCTGTCTGATCTGGATTATTTTCCCCGAAAAGGTTTGAAGCTATGTGTCATCTCCGTGCATCTTTAGATTAAGGAAATTGAAGCGATCTTCCAATCTCATTATTGGATTGCTGGTGAGATATGGATAGCCATACCCCTTCCAGATTCAATAGATTAATGCATTATTAAAATAATATTAGATAAAATAAAGTAAATAAAATTGCAGAATTGAGCAGAATTTTTGAGTAATCTACATACACACATCATTGCATAACCATATTCTAACACTTTTTTGTTCATTATTCTTTCTATTAAAGTAGCAAATGCATTGGTTAACTGGGTGTTATCTCCAAACACTCTGGTTCTAAACCATATTGTCTTACATACTCTTCATGTTTTCTATTGTTTTCTCTCCTCCCCTTCCTTCCTCCCTCTGTCAACAGCTAAAGGGGAGGGTCTGGAATATGATTCACTAAGAAAATTGTTTTGAGGAAGTGTGTGACCTTTCTAAGCAGGGTCAGTGTCATCACAGCAAACATAGCGACTAGAACTCAGTATTTGCCTTCAGAGCTCAGTTGTTACCTTTAGACTTGAAAAAAATTGCAGCTTGGGGCTCTATAGGATGATGTGAGCCTAGGCGTGTGTGTCCTGTGTTTCATGCTGCTTTCACTAAGAAAGGGCAGCTATTTTTGAGCTCTGCAGGGATACTTTCTCCTTCTTTTTGAAAACGATTAGATTTCAACCAGAAGTGGTTGGCAGAACACAAAAGATGTCTGTCCTTTTTACTTTCTTCCTCTCCCTGCTCACTGGGAGAGCAGAGGCAGTGACAGTGCAGTGATGAATTGTTTGACCGTGCCAGCAGCAATTAGCCGTTCAAACAGTTGCTTCTATTCCCTAGTGAAATGCTAGTGAAGCAGTTGAAACCATCTTGTGACGGGGCTTGATCCATAGACTACCTGTAGAACCTGCAGCACTAATCAGTATCTTCTCTATTGTTTATGTTCTACTAGATGTAAAGGTATATGCAATTTAATTTCAAATTTTATATTCCCTTAATGAGACAGCATGTTTCATAAGGACGTTACTGACAATACATATAGCAGTTTTGTCAGGGCAAAATGATGTGTGCCTTTGGCATTAAGTGCTTTCTTGGGGGCTTAGAATCATAAACATTTCTACTGCTAGAGAAAGCTGTGAGAAAGTCCACTAGTAAAAATCGAAGGATATGCTAAGTAAGATCTTAAACAAGCCAGTATTCAAAAGTAATAAAGTTTGATGACTTAATTTACAAACTGCAAAGAAAGCAAGGACACTGTGTTTATGTAAAGATTCCACTTATGTTTGATTTATTATTTCCAAAGACTGAAAGGCCAAATCCCAAGGACTTCAGTGGAGGTTACTTATATTCAGGATTCTGGCAGAATTGTACTCCAGAATAACAGTTAACTACCTTTTAAGTATTTACTAGAGATATTAGAGGGTTAAACACTCAGCTTGTAGCTGTAGCATTTAAATTTGAGCTTGGGAGATTTAAATTCAATAAACATCCTAGCTAAGTTTCCTTTAGAAAACAAGTCTCATGCATTTTTATGTGCTTCTGTATTATTTAATATGCTACACCTTACTTAGGTAGAGTTCTGAAAGAAAATAAAAAATAAATACAACTGGGATACCTTTTAGATGTACTCTGCCAAACACCTTGCCCTGGTCATGTGCAAGGTGCTATCATTAGTGCTCCATGCTAGGAATTTTGTTGTTGTTTGTTTTTTGTTGTTGTTGTTTTATGCCCTTTGTTATGACCTTGGGCCTCGATCAGCTCATTAAAAATTAAATTGCTTATTATAACCTGGCTTCATTTTCCACTTTGATCAGAAAGCACAATAGGTTTCTTAAGTGGATTTACCCATAAAAAATTCTGGTAATGAGAATAGAAAAGGCAAGTTTAATAACTTTAATATCAAAACAAAAGCTACAGAAATACCACCCAGAGGATAATAACGAACATTTTCTCTAACTAAAAGATAAACCTCTTTGCAATATGAAAATTCTGTTTTCTGGCTTATTAAGCGAATATCTTTTACAATTTGAAATCAGTATAACTTCCACTTCTTCTGTGGCTAGTGCTCTCTCCCATCAGTTAGTGAACATTACAGCATTATTTTATTTGTGCCACAATTATTTGAATTCAAAGGAGGAGATAAAACTGCTTAAAATTATAGAGAAATTGTGCTGAATACTGTTCATTTTTAAACTATTGCTCATTTGGCTATGCTCACTCATTATTTGCTATCTAAGAATACTTTTGGATATAGACTTTTATCTCATATGCATTTGTTCACACAGAGAATTAGGAATGGGTTATTGAACAAACATAAAATAAAATCTGTAATGTAAAAGCACAACCTATTACTTACTCTAGTCTCCTGTTTCTAACAGAGTCTAGAGAAAGGTATGAGAATAGGAATTATTGATGCCTTTCTAGCATAGTAGCCCAGTTTTTTGTGCCCTTCATCTTCAGTGATCTGTTTCTTGCCTGTATACCCAAATGAACTCAAAGAGGAACATTCCTGTGTAAACACACATACTTTGTTCTTTTTATTCCCTTCCCATTAGTCTCCTTTTAAAAAAAAAAAAACAATCACACATCCTGAAAGGACAAATCACTGTAGCTGAAGTGGCCAGCGACAAACCTTGAATAGCGACTCGGCTAGGCAGATCACAGGTAAGTCCTTAATTGCATATCATCCTGAGTTGTGAAAACAATCAAAAAGGTGGAAAATAGTTAATGAGCAAGGGAACTGGTTAACGGTAACTATTAAAACCATTAGTCGGTCTGTCAAATATAACCCACACCTTTAAAAATAGATTAAAAAATAAAAAAATAGATTTGTTCTTACTAGTAATCTAAATTCTGACAGTCGAAATAGAATTGAAATCAATATTACTTTTAAATAAATATGGTGAGATTAAACGTCTATTTTAGGGTCTCTTCATAACTTTACAGCTAACAGACATGGTTAGCTGAAATTAACATTTGACAGGGGCATTTGTTCCTAGCCTGGTCCACCTCTCCTTCAGAAAACAAGAAGCTTCAAGTCTTATCTCTCCCATGGAGAGGTCTTGAAACAAAAGAGAGGAAAAGTTTTGAAGAAGCTTTATTTCTCTATATCATTTTCAGATTTTTGGAGAATGCTATAGATATGAATTTGCTTTATGTCACTCAAATCTTTGGTTCTGGAGCCTTGCAGGAAAAGTCTAAAATGGAAACAAATATTTCATGTTTATTTGTCTTATTTGTAAATCTCCTTAAAACCATCTGGGAAGTTTTTAAAAATGATTTTTTTTTTTTTTTTTTTTTTTTTGCTTTAAAATACATTGTATTATAAGGATCTTTTTCATGATAGATTGTATAATAAAAAGCCATTTCATGAAAAAAAATTAATACCCATAAGTTTAACAAATGATTTAACCACACAAACAAAGTTGTCTTGTGGATGGAATGCATTGATAGTTAGCAGGTTGATAATATAGAACATTTAGAGGGTTCCAAATTTGTCTCTGGATATTAATATATGATTGAATTATTCAGTTTTGCAATGTAGTATTCATATATATATGTATATATATTTAAATGAAGACATTCTCCTTGGAAAACTGCAATGGCCTAGATCAATCTGAAATTTTTGTAAATAGCTTGAATACATTTCCCCACATGATGTGTACATTTTATGCTGAATAATTTTTGTAATAAATGTGTTAGAATATTTCAGTATATACAATCTACTAGTATATTTCAGTGTACAAATGCATATTTTTGTACGTTATGAATAAAATATTTTTTTATACAACAAGATTTGTTATATTTTCATGTTATTTATGGTCACATCTTGTTTTAGGAGTGATTTGCTATATGATGGTGATCATGAATGCACTCGTATTTTTCAGTCTCAGGTTGAACGTTGAATTAAGTCATTTCTATTCAGAACAATATCTGAATGTAGATCAATGGTTTGAAATAAGCTTTGATCCATCGTTTAAAATTTTACATAGTTTGCATGTATATTTCTCTAATTTAATGCTTTTGACTGCTTTTTGTATTCATCGTGAGCAGATCACTTATTAAGGAAAAAAAAAAGAATCCGTTCTGAAATTCTCCAACCACTGCCACTTGTAAGTGATTAAATTAAACTAGTTTTTAAATCAGGGCAGAATATCAATAGCTCAGGGTAAGAAGAAATAGTAAGCAAAAGCTGTTTATAGCCAGAAGATTGAAAATTTATATATATATATATATATATATATATATATATATATATATATATATATATATATAAATTTATATATATATATGAATATAGAATAAATATTTATTTATTTAAAATATTTATTTTAAATATAGAATAAAATTTATATATATTTTATTGATATGTGCTATTATTATATTTATACATACACATACAGAGCTGTACTTACTTACTTATACATGAATCTTAGTATGTGTATACAAAGGAGATATGTACTTTAAATACATGAACAAATGAATAGAGGATAAGTTTATACTCAGTATTTTAAAAATATTATATAATTCTGAAGAATGTGTAGCATTTCATCTGTCTGTTTAAGATAACCCTTTCTTGGTGTAGGAACTTGGAGAGCTGGCTTCCTGGTTTGCTCCATGTACACTGACCAAGTAGATTGCTTTGTGATTGCACTGACTTTTGTTCTCAGTATTGGGCTTTGTAAATAAAAGATGAAGCATTTTGGCATATTGCAAAACATTAGCACTATCTAGCAATACATGGATTGTTTCTCACACTGAATTATACCAGTCAGGGTAACTTCCATTAAGTGTGTATCACTTCATACTGTCTCCGTTTCAGTTGGCACTAAAGCGTATGCTCGCATGCAAGCTATTGTTACAGCCATCCCAAATCAAAACACAAGTTACTCTTGTTTGGTTATTTGCAAATTTTCTATTATTTCAGTTATGTAAGGATTAGACTTCTACATTCAATTTAGCAGGTAAAAATAGAAGTTCAAGATCACAAGCACATAGTTCCATCATAACAGACCATCAGTCTTCCTCATGTATTTAAACAATATTCTGGTCTGAGTATAGTGAAGTTGTATTGCCTTCATGATACTACTGGTCAACCTGCTTCACTTTGCTCCTCATCTCTCATCTTCTTAAACAAGACTGAAATTGCTTTCTTTCTTCTTACCAGGAAAAACAGAGTCAGCTATGATTCTATTCTGGGAAAACAAAACTACTCTTTTGGTAGGAGGTTTACATTTCGTTATTTTTGGAGTAAAAGTTGGAAAAGTCTTTCTGCAGATAAACCACATTCACTTGACAGAAGGAATGTACATTTGTAATGTATCACATTGTTCTACAAAAACCACTGGCTTGAAGGAATAGGAAAGGATTTGGGCTATCAAGTCAAATCAGTTTCTGATTACTTCTTTTTCTTGAGGAGACCACCCTGTTGTGCTGGGAACATGCCCCTGCAATGCCATTCTGATTATCAATACACCAAAGAACCAGTGGCTTGTTAAAGGCCAGGTAGCTGAGGGACAGGTAGCCTTCTGCTCTTTCTCTTCCTCCATTTACCATCCTAATAATCACCATTAAGCATCAAGGGGCTATATGAGGAAATGCCTTTATTACAGATACAACAATAGCTGTTTTCAGTTCTAACACCTGAAATGGTACTTCACAGCTGTCTGACTTTACGGTGACTGTTATCTAGAGTGTTTTTACCTTTCAAAATTATTTTGTCTTTGCCTTTCTCCCCATTTTGACACATTTATTCTTAATCTCCAGTGAAGTTGTGTGACTTTTTGCCATTTCCTGTTGGTCAGTGAAAAACATAAACACAGTTACAGCTTTTAGTTTTTCCCATTATCCTCAAAATCATACAACAGAATTTAATGTATTTTTGCCATTTCCTTTATGCGCTACTTTTAAGCTTATCTATAGATATCTCTTACATTTTGTGGCAGAATATATCCAGAAGTGTTTAAAAGACAACTGACATCTTTTAGTGGAATCAAAATACCCTTTGGCAAAAAATAATAGATTATACACTCTTTGTATGTGATATTGTACTAGCTGGATTAGAATTTCCGCAAGAGCTTTTTTACATAATACAAAAAAGCACTGAAACCTAAAGTGCTGGAGAGCATAGTCAATTTTATTATTATTATTATTTTTTAATCAGAAAAATATTGGCTTTGTTACCTTCTCAAGGACAATCAGGTGACCTCTAAGGAAAATTTCTTTTGGAATCAGAAGCGGAACAAGCATGGGCTCTTTTACAGTGCAATTACTTCCTCATAGAATAGAATTGTTTGAGTTGGAAAAGACCCTTAAAAGCCATGTAGTCCAACTCCTCTGCAATGAACAGGGCCACCTAAAGCTCAGAGCCTGGTCTAGCCAGACGAATATCTCCAGGGATGGAGCAACCACCACCTCTCTGGGCAACCTTTGCCAGTGCCTCACTGTTCTTATTGTAAACGGTTTTTCCTTATGTCCATTCTAAACCTCCCCTCTTTTTGTTTGAATGCCCTTGTCCTACCACAACAGACACACAGATAAAAAGAGTCTGTCCCTTTCCTTCTTACAACCCTCCTTAGATACCAAAAGGACGCTCCCAGTTCTCCCCAGAGCCTTCTCTTCTCCAGGATGCACAACCCCAGCTCTCTCAGCCTGTCCTCATAGGAGAGGTGTTTTCTTGGATCATTTTTGTGGCTCTCCTCTGGACACGCTCCAACAGGTCTAAGTACTCCACATCTCGACACAGTACTCCAGGTGAAGTATCATAGCACATATCAGAGGGGCAGGATTACCTCCTTTGACCTGCTGGCCACATTTCTGTTGATGCAGCTCAGGGTATGGCTAGCTTTTTGGGCTGTGAGAGCACATTGCTGTCTCATGCCCAGTTTGCCATCCACCAGTACTCCCAGGTCCTTTTTGGCAGGGCTGTGCTCTACTCTTACATCCCCCTGCTCGTACTGATAGCAAGGGTTGCCACGACTCAGGTGCAAGATCTTGCACTTGGCTTTGTTAAACCTCATGAGGTTCTCCTGGGCCCACTGTTCAGCCTGTCTAGTTCTCTCTGAATGGCATCTCATCCCTTGGGTACGTCAAACGCATCACACAGCTTCACCATTACTTTATCATTGCTACTGAAGATTAGCAATGCATTACTGAACACAGATTTTTCCTTACCAAAAAACAGTTCATTTCATTCAACATATCTAAAATAGCACATTGCCTTCATTATCATGCAGTATTCCACAGTGTCTAATTTCAGTTAATAAGAATTTTAATATAATTAAAAGTTATATTGTAAATTGCACCCAGAAACACTTAAACACCCAAAAACTTACTTTCAATTTCATTATTTTCCTAAAATACTATTTAATTTTTGGAAACGCTATTGGCATGCCACTTATTTACCCAGGCATTAAGGTATTTGTTATCCCTGGTGACATTTCGTGTAACAACAGTTTGGATTATTGCTAGTTCAAATTAAGGTAAATACCTTTCATAGTGGAATACAGTTTTTGCAGGTTAATTTTTATAGTCCAACGCAGATAGGAATTGGAAGAGAAAGCTGGTACATCTGAAATAGTAAACCTCACTGAGCAGTTCTATGCTTTTAGTGGTTTTGTAAAATACCAGAAGTTACATTTTGTATATAAAATCAAAGTGATTATATTTTGTAAATGTGCATTTAACTGAGGCTATAATGAAAATTAACAAAGGTCTGCACAGAGTAATGCAAATGTATACTGTGCTATTTTTATATGATCTTAAATACTGGTAACAAAATCTAGGCCTTTTGGCCTACTCAGAGACATGTTGAGAGCTTCTTGTTCACTGCAATGAACAGGAGTCTGGAAGCATCAGGTGTTTTGGAAGACAAGTTGTGGGTCAGTTTGCTTATATCTGCTTATATTGCAAATCTTACTAGTATACAAGATAATGTTGAAAAATACTGGGAATGAGGGAAAATTTCTGGGCAATTCTTTTCATTGTTCATTGATCAGTTTTCAATTAACTCAACAAATGACTTCTCTGTTCATTGTTTTATTTTTTTTTTTCTTTTTATTATTAGAATAGCCAGTAGCTAGAATCGATTATCGAAGATCAAGTCTTTGTGGAGTAAATTCAAACCATAGGAGCCTCTTGTTGGTTTTATGGACTCTCTGAACCAGCAGTATGCTTGCATTATTATTGACAAAGTGAAACATTTTATTTGGACCAATGTATAAATGAAAACATTTTAAATGATTTTTAATATGTTGTACAATAAAAAAGGTTTTTTGCACAGTAAGATGAATAATAGCACCTCCCTTTCTCCTTCCCTCTTCTCTTCCTTCCTGTCTTCTGTGTGTGACTTTATTTTTGTGACATCTGCTCAGGTTGTTGCTAGTTGTGGAAGAAAGAAAAAGCTTGCAATGAGAGAACCTATTTGCTTACAGTTTAATGTATGCTGAAAGTTGTTGGCACATAGAGCAGAGCTGCTGATATCATTCTTCTTTATGTCCTATGAATCACCCAGAGACAGAAACTGGCATTATGAGCACAGAGGCTTTCCTCCTAAGACTCCAAATTCCATGAGGTCACAGATTTAAATCTTCTTACCATTTGCTGGAATTTTATGTCATCTTCTAGGCTGGCTAGCTTCAGCAATGGAGCAGCTAATAAAGAAATTGATATTAGCTTCAGCACCTGGATATCTTTCGCTATTAGCAGTACTTTTCAAAAAATCTCTTTCAATCTACAAAGATCACTCCTGGATGTTAAATAGTGGCTTTGGTTAAGAAAACTGGTTATATATCAGGTTATATCTATTTATTCCTAACATTTTATTTAAATAGAATAGGACATACAGGCAAGTAAACTGTTAAATGTGAATAGTCGTTAAAACATTTCAAGATGTAATTTATTTATCACTTTATTCTACTCTACATGGAACATAACAAGAGGTGCAACAACAGTTACTGGAGCAACTGCTTGTGGAAAATAGAAGAATGCCACTTTATAAGCTATTCAAAGTTCACTCTATATTTATGTGCAGATAGTCAAGAAAGCAGAGTTAAAGTTGTATTTGCAAACTTAGCATTCTCTTAATGTATTTTGGGCACAGAATTAGAAACAGATTTCACATTCAATGAATATAAACACCTTAATATACACACACTAAAGGGTAATATATCTTAAGTAATGGGAACAGGTTTTCCCAGAGAAAACCTTTGTATTATGGGTGACTTTTGATGACTTTTTTATTACATTTTCTTGAAAACATGTGCCTTATGATGGTAATTCAGATACTAGAACAGCTGCTTTTCAGAAGATGTAGAGAAGTAATGTTATGACTGCAAGCAGTTGCTTAAAGTTTGCTTTTCAACTTTTTTCCATACAATCATAGGAAAATTGAACAAGTAGGGGCACCAAGTGGCTATTCAGTCAATAGATCTCTCATCCTCCAAATGAAGGTCAACCATGCCTAATTTGTTTCTGCTAGATGTTTGTCTTAGCTGGTTTTTGAAAAAAATTAAAATGTTAGGAATGCTGTCTACTTTACAGACAGTGTAATTCCTTGAAAGAGTAAGAATAAAATATAAATAAAATACAAAATATGCTGAAGAGATATCTGCATGTTCATCCTTGTCTATCTAAACTATTCACTTGTTTTTCAGCTTAATTAATCTCTTATTTCATTTTCTGCTTAAAAACTGACATTAAAAATCCTGATGCAAAATGATTTTAGGAAAGATAAAGTGATGGATATATTGGGTAATTCAGTGGACTTTTTTTACTTAGATGAAGTGAATTTTTGGTGAAATTCCATATGATTTCACTAAAACCAGAATTTAACTCATATGACTTGAAGCTAAAGGTACTTAAATTCTTCACTGTTACTGATCAGTGAGAGTTGAGCTCCTTCTGTATGATAGGTTCCATGCAGATATAAACTTTGTCTCACTTGTGTATCTCAGGTTTGAGTGCTTTAACATATGTGAACTTGTACATGTATATTGATGGGGATTAATCTAGAGTACCTTAAAGCTTCACAGAGCAGTGAGTAAGGTTACAAATGAAGATGTAGAGAGGAAAAAAAGCACAAGCACAAGTGTGAAAGTTCTCCTTTAACTGAGAAGGAAATCTCCCTACCCAAAAGGCCTGCCGCAAAGTGGATGCTATAAATGTATGTCAATTAGGAGTGACCTGAAATGATCTGGAGTTCTCTTGGCAAAAATATAAGCTGTAACTTTTAAAAATTCCTGCATCTCCAACTTTGGTTATAACAGGTGTTTATAATGTCTTTCTAAACATATGGATGTTTTTAAAGATTTCTCCTTAAGGACCCATCTATATGAATTACTCCCATTGCACAAGACATTTCCTAAACCTTCTTGAATCACTGGATTCATCTCCATCTCTTTTCTTCAGGGGATCATTTTCTTGATGAAAATTGCATCTGTCAGAAGGAGAAAAGGAAGAATCAAACATTCTAATGGACTTTTATGTACTGCACACATAATTTTTTAAAATAGGATGGTATCTTTTTGCTACTGCTGACTTTTCTGCCAGAAATTGTAACATATCTTCTCAGAAACTAAATTTCATATTACAGTTTCTAAACTCAGCCGTTACATGCAGCAAAGAACACATCTCCATTAGCTGAATGGAGTAAAAGGTTTGCAATTGCTACTGGAGAGAACATAAAACTCAGTTTCTGAAAGGAATGTAGAAACTCCAGTATTCCTCTGCAAGTTTGGATTTTGCTCAGCATAGAGGGATTGTCCAAATCAACAAGCCAAAATGCCTAATCAGGTTCTTATCATGAAGTAAAAGAGAACGAGAAATGTGGCCATTGTTATCAAATCCAAAGATAAAGGCCGTTTTAAATAAATTGCTATTACACCCTGAAATACTTGAATGTAAACTTTTAATCTGTGTTGGGCTGTGGTCAGATCTACTGGTGCTTTTGTATGGAAATTTTCCTATTAGTAAATACAAAGGCTTACTACTAAAAGTACTCAAAGCAGACTGAACAAAGAGGTTTTTTAAAGTTTATTACTATAAAAGAGACGTTTCTCTGCAAGCAGAGTATTTGTTTCTGCAGATTTTATTGTATGAATAAAAACTAAATTCTATATACACTACATTTTATATTCTCAGCCTGGAAAGAAAATGGCAATCGATTAAAAGCAATTATGCCTATTTTTTAACACTTATGAAATTTATATTTTTACTCTTTGATTAGCAGGTTTGATATACTCTTCTGGTTATCTTTTCCTAAGTTAGAATGGAGTGTTTCTACAAATGAGAGTGTACAGCTGGACTGTCCCCATGGAAGTGCCTTCTAGAAAGATAGAGAATGAAGTCCATGCCAAAAAAAAAACAAAGCAGAAATTTACAAGGTAGAGCTTTAAATGTACAGTCACTATGTGCAATAAAGAATTTAAGTAGTTACCCATTATTTTGCTAGAATTCATGGGAATGCTGAAATAAACATTTTTGCAGCAGTACAATAGTTTCAAAGATGGTGCTGTTACATTATGGCAAAATCCCACTTTTTTCTGGTTATCTGTAGTTTTAACTGTATAATTTCACATTTTGTAAATGAGGCTTATTAGAAGGAGAACTTGTAGCCCCCCCCCCCCCCCCAAAAAAAAAGTCCAATGACAACAGAGAATAAAACAGTGTAATAGAGGGAATTTATAAGCAATATTGAAGGAGTCATGTTTCAGCCTCAAGGAGCTGTTTCAGAGGCCATAAATGTGCATTGTTCTGAATTCGCATGGAGAATTCCACCATATCAATCTTATAGCTTTAATCTGTAAGCAACTTTACCCATTCACTCAGTTTGGAGTGCCTTGCTGAGGATGGGCATCAGATTTGTGCAGTAGAGTGTGTGGACTTAGATGTGCTGGTCTGCCCCTTCCCTTCTGGTGATAATGTAGTTGGTTTCTCTTAAAAGAAATTGGTCACAATAGCATTTTGTTTATGTTCATTTTCTAAGCAATTCTGCAGACATATGTGCAGGACCTTACATGTATAGGGAACTACGCAAAAAGGTTCAAGGATGTGCATTTTCTCTGTAGAACTGCTATTCCAAAAATTTCTTTACCGTGGCAGATTTGATTTATGCACATTTTAATTACTACAGGGGAGCACTGTTTTTATAGGCAACTACTCAAAACCTAATGTTGGAGGTGGTTTGAACTGCCAGAAAAAATAGAAATTCCACCTCTACCTTGAGTTCTCTGTGACCTTGTATCTGCCAGGTACTAATTAAGTCAATCAAAAAATGCAGTTACTATAGGGAGATAGTTGCTTGAGAAATTAGTTGTAAGATGGACACTAATACGCAGAAATGTTAATATGGTATTAACATGATGGCTCAACCGTTATGCTAAAGTTTATGAAATCTGTTTTTATCTTAACTCCATATATGTGTTTTTGATTGTGAAGTTTTGATATGCAACAGAAACAATCTTTTAGCATCAATTGTATTGCATTACTTTATGGGCATCTCAGTATCTCAGAGGTGTAGATATTAGATGCAGTATCTTTGATTGTTTCACCTTGGAAAGATGGCAGTGTTTTCCGCTTAAGTACGCTAATTATGCTATAATGGAGTTATTAACAATATATTGGAAGGTGAAGGATCAAATGAAATAGGGATACCATATAATTTTTGTGTCAAAAACCTTGATAACACAAACATATGATCATAATATGTTTGTTTACCAGCCATGTTTAAAACAAAAAATGCTAGTAAATGTAGATAGAGTATGTGGAATATAACAGTTGGTACAGATAGAATTTTTGTTTGCTTCTTTTCTCAAACTTCCTCCTTGGTGAAAGCCTTCCTTTCAAAGGTTTCAGATGAATACCAAAAGCTTTTTTGATATGATAGCAGTAGAAGAAATATAATTCAATTATTTTCATGTCTGAGTTTCTGCTGATTTTAAATAATTAAATGATAAAATGAACATGTTAAACTCTCAAATCTGATCCAACTTTGGCTTCATATCTCACACCCTTTCTTTAGTACAACTCAGATAGATGGTTTTACTGACCTCAGCAGTATGCTGGTTCATAATAAAATAATATTTCTTAAACATAATTCTTGTTAGTCAAATAATAAAACATATTTCTTTAAAATACTTTACTGAGCAGGTATAAAAGTGTAATTTGAAAAATCTTATCTTGACAGTGACTTTGATATTGTAATTCAATTTACGTAATTTAGAAGCATGGCAATTGCTAGCTGCTCAAGGGAAGTAGTTGTCCTTCTCTACACTGCACTGGTATGTCCTCACTTTGAGTACTGTGTGCAGTTTTGGGCATCACAGTGCAAAAAAGGACATGAAAATCTTTGAGAGTTTCCAACAGAGGGCTACAAAGATGTGAAAGTTCTAGAGCAGAAGACACACAAGGAGAGGCAGAGGTCCCTTGGTTTGTTCAGCCTGGAGAAGAGAATGAGGGGAGACTTCATCACAGTCTACAGCTTCCTCATGTGGGGAGCAGAGGGGTATGGGCTGATCTCCTTTCTCTGCTGACCACAGTAATAGAACCCAAGGGAATGGCATGAAGCTGTGACAGGAAGGTTCAGGATAGGTACCAGGAAATGGTTCTTTGCCAAGAGGTTGGTCAGGCACTGGAACAGGCTCCCCATGGCAGTGGTCATGGCACTGAACTTGCCAGAGTTCGAGAAGCATCTGGACAACACTCTCAGTCTTGTGGTCTGATTATTGGGTGGTCCTGTGTGGAGTCAGGAGTTGGACTTGACAATCGTTATCGATTCCTTCCATCTCAGGATATTTTATGATTCTATGATTCTATGAAGCCTCTTGCATTTGACTCCAGGTAGATATCTTCCTTCTTATACATGTTGCTACCACAGTGAATTCACAAACATTCCTTGTATCTTAGATAAAATCTCTTGTCTGTGATTGATTTCCCATTTAATTCAGGGGTATGCTCATACACCAAGATAGAGTGAGACATGGGGAATCCAGCAGAAACAGGAAAGTGTAATGTAGTAGTAATTTGGTAACAAACTCCTTTTTCCTCTAAATCTAGCAAAATCAGTGTTAATAAACTAGTTTAGTCCTTTTCATTTAGTTTTATTAATGCCTTGTGCCTAAAATCTGAAAAATGGTAAATGGTATTCATAACAGTCACTTTATTTTCACGCATAAAACAAGCTCAGTCTTGAAGAACTGTTTAATAAATTCAAACTTGTTGTTGAACTGGCTAGTGAAAATGAAGTGGGGAAAGAAGTTAGCAGTATTTAATCTGGGAAAAAAAAAAAAAAAAATTATGAAAGCTTTCACACTGCCAACTGATGCCACGAACATTGCCCCAGTAGAGGTAGCACACAGATTTTCTTAAGATCTGCAGAGCATCTGCAGAGCCTCCTCTTTTAGTGTCTTTCCCTTCTTTCAAAAAAAGAACATATGGTTCAAATTTTCCTTCTAGTTATGGTTTGTTTTGTGTAAGTGTCTTCTTTAGATATTAGAGATGCATAAATTGCAATGGGAACCAACAGTGTGATTGAGTTGAAAACCAATCAGGATGAGGCAGTGTGGCATGGGCTGCATTGGTAATATAACATATGCGAAGTTCTCCATGCTTCTGTTTACTTTTGGTTTTACCTACCAGGCAGCATCTCTTGCAGGCTGCTTATGGTGAGAGGGCTAGAGGAGTGTCTCTGACAGCTTGTGGGTGGATGGGGCTGAGGCTCAACAGAAATCTTTCCCCTGTTTCAGCAGCCAAAGGCAAGACACAGAAATGAAGTAGTCTGGATGTAGGGTAATTTCACTCTTGCTTGCTGCCATAGTTAGAAATATGGCTCCTACTGTTCCCATCTAGAAAAGTAATTGCAGTTAATTAAAGGGAACTGATCTATTTATTTTTATCAGGAGGTACAGTGGGATCAACACAGCAAAGTATAATTTATCAAAGTTTAAAACAACTGTCAATTATTCATAATTTTTTCTTCACTGCTCCTTGATTCCACATCAGAGCAGCCAAGACAGAGGGAGACGCTGTTCTCAGGTACACAGGGGGTTGTCAATGCCTGTCCCAGGCTCTCAGGCTCAGTTCAGTATTTTAATCATCAAATCATCTCCCTCTCTTCCCCACTGATACATTTCTGAAATGTATTTTATCAGTCAAGGATCACTTGCCAGCTTCACAATAGAGAGCATATCAAGTGAAACATTTTAACTACGGGTATTTAATTTCACATCAGTAAGTGGCATTGCAGGAAAGAATCTGCTTTCGAAAGATAAAGCTTGCTTATATCTGCTAATCATTTAGCAGATGGCTGACATTGCTTTTGCTTGGCTGTTCAAATAATTATGTTGCCAGGTAATCATTGTTTAAACCAAAGAAAGAACTAAACTGAAGGAAGATCTGAGGGATCTGCATATACTAACTGCAATGAATCATCATTATATGCTCTCTGCAAACCCCATCTGCTCTTAGGTTGCTAGTGCCAGCAAGTTTTATTACAAATATTACTTTTAAAAAATACCTAATCCGCTGGCTTCAGTATTAGTTTCAAAGAATTATGGTACAGATGTGTATATTATGCATGTTATGTAACTCAGAATATATTTATCAGGGCAGTAATATTGTATTTGAATTCATCTTAACACAGAGCAGGCAGAACAATAATGTGAGTATCTGTCTTCTTGTTCACAGAGCTGAACTGTGAGTGTAAGTGATACATTGCTATTTACCTGGCATATCATTTTCACCTCAAAATTCCTAGGTGAATAAAACAATCCCAGTAATATTGGAATCCCTGTTAAAAAAAAAAAAAAAAAAAAAAAAAAAAAAAGTGCTTTACATATCCAGGAAATATCTATTCGGTTACATCTTTGGAGGTAAAATGAAATTTATAACACTCAGTTAAAAAAGAAAACATAATCTCTGAGGTCTTCTAGTTTGAATATTATTTTCATACAAAAAAATGATATATGCAGTTAATGCCAAAATAGGCATGAGTTATGTATTATTTGTTTAGTCAAATTTCAGCATTTGAGGAGATTATTGGAAATTTTCATTTAGCTTTCATTGTAAAGATGCTGCTCTTGACAGCCCATCTATTTAGAAAGTCTGGTTAGGTAGCTATCTCGTATCTTCATGTTCTTCCCTAAATCTTTACTTTCAGAAAAATCCCACATGTCCACTCCAGTTTTGCAGACCTTTGCTTTATTCACTTGCATTCTTTTAAGCCACAGCTCTCTTTTTGGATGAAAAAAAAATATTTTTTTTTTTTTTTTGCTTAACAGGTGTCTCAGTAGTTGTTTTGAGGCTATATGCCCAATATAACAGTTAAGAAGACGAATAATTTTCTATGTCCTATTATCTGTCAACTGCAGCATGTGTAATGATGTAGAAAACTTAAAGAAAGGCTAATTCCACATACATTTAAATAAGTTTTGGAGAATACTAACTATACAGTATTTTCACTGCACTATGCGGCCTATAATTTTGGGAGCTGTGTTGTTGAACCCTGCCATTGTTATGTATTTATGACAGAGCTGTTTTATAGTATTTCTAAATCTTGGAGTCATAGAATGGCTTGTATTGGAAGGGACCTTAAAGATCATCTAGTTCCAACCCCCCAGATACAGAGTATTGTTAGAGTGTGTGGCAGCGTATGAGAACTCTGGCCCACGGGTCCCCAAGGTTTAGAGTTACCGTTTCAGAAATCAGCTGATCCTCACTTGCCTATGCTTGTGTAGAAAATGCTCCATTAATAAACCTTCTTCCACAGAAACTAGGTGACATTAACACACAACCCTATTAAACTGTCTATCATTAGAAGCCAACCGTTCTGGAAGAGATAGTATTATACTTATCTGAAATACAGCAAATGTCTTTCCTCCTAGGTGATACACTTAGCTTACCATTAATGTGCTAAGCATTATGCTTATATTAAACATTATGCTTTTACTATTTCTTCCCTCTCTATTAAAACCTACAGCTTTGTAGTCACTAGGGAGTTTTCTATCTATACGATTTTCCATATCTGTTGGCTAAATTAGAGATCCAAATGCAAAATCTAGACCTCATAAACATTAGGTGGATTTGTGAGTGACAATCCCTGGAGGGCTTTAAGACCATAAACTAATGAGACATAAATATAGTGGAGTTGAGAAGGGTATTTTTATCTGTGATATACAAAATAGTTCCAGACCTGTTCAGGTTATTAATGGAAAACTATATCCATTTCCCTAACATCAGCATTACAAAATTTTGCAAGATAATTAGCATCTTTAAGCATCTTTTGAATACTTTATGAATTGAATATTTAATGGAAAAGTAATTTGGCATCATCTTTTAATACTTTGTAGTTTTAACCTGAGTAGCTTTCCACTAATTATCATGTAAAGACTTACACTGTGAAGGGAGCTGTACATTTAAATGTAAGTTGAGGTGTTAGCATTTTGTGACATATGGCATCCCCGTTATTGGAATCAGAGCCATGTCACAAAAGCAATAATGCTTTTACTCTCTGTCATACCACAAGGTAGCAGTGTTGTGGTATAATCTTGATAATTTTCTCACACAAGTCACTGAGCTTGGGATCAGGTTCTGCCCCCATCAAAATTAATAGAACTTTTACTGTTGACTTCAGAGGACTCTGCAACACAACCAGAGAAGCCTCATCTTAAAGATTTCTGTGTAGTGCACCAATAAATGTCACAGTGCCTGTTTCATATTTCACTGAACAATTATTGGACAATTGCTGAGGGAGTTAAAAGGAATGAAAAAGACATCTAATCAGTGCAAAAATAAGATAATTTCATTTTATTTTTCTGCATTCTTCACAGTATCTGTGAAAGTGAAAATGACTGCCACAAAAAGTGAAATAGTGTTATCAAGTTGAGTAAAACAGTAGCTAACCGCTTATTCCAATAAGAGGAATTGAGGATATTATTCAAGCAAGAAATTTTCTTGAAAAAATATGCTTTCCTATTAGATAACTTTCTGCTTTTGAAGGTATATGTAATCAGAGATGAACGGATTTTTTTTATTCTCATGATCAAATACTGTGGAAGGCCAATAGTCTCCTATTGAAAATTTAACATTAGTTCCATTTCAGCTATTCTGTTAAAATAAGTAGTTGGTACTAACTCAGCCAAAGAACTTTTTTTTTTTTTTCACATGGTAGTTTTCTTTGGTTGGCTTCTGTACATGAATGGCAAACCATTTTCACTAGAAGTGAAGGCACTGTCAGTTTCAGGTTCCATGCTCATAAATAGAGTAGTTTACATTGGACAAGTGGACAAAAAATGTTAAAGGTTTGTGGATGAAATAAGGAGTTCTATAATGAAAGTGTTTAAGCCTGCCAATCATTATCAAACTCTGTATCAATATGTAAACCCTTATGATGTGGTCTGTGACTTTTATTGGTATAAAGTGAGTATTTTTAGATATACGTAGGATACACATAAGTGGAGAAGTGATGATGGATTTGAGAAGGAGACCAGGGCAGATGGTCAAAGTTGTTTGCTGCATGGAAATTCTCTGCACATATGGGATACCAAACATAATGGAGGAAGCATTTATGGATTTAGAGACAAATGGATATGAAAGCTGGACTATTAAGTAGTATAGATTGGAAAGTTACAGCCAGAGTTATGGCCAATAGCTCCATGTCCAGGTGGAGACCAGTAACAAGTGGCATCTCCCAGGGGTCTGTCTTGGGACTGGTTCTCTTTAACATATTTATCATCTACATAGAGAGTGGGATTGAGTGCGCTCTCAGCAAGTTTGCTGATGACATTAAGCTGAGTGGTGCAGTTGTCACAACAGAAAGGAGGGTTACCATCCAGAGGGACTTGGACAGGCTCAATAAGGCTCAAAAAGTGGGCACATGAAAACCTAATGAGGTTTAACAAGGTCAATTGCAAGTGTTGCACTTGTGTCAATGCAATCTCAGATCTGAGTGCAGAGTGGGAGAAGAGCTCATTGAGAGTAGCCCTGTGGAAAGGGACTTGTGGGTCCTGATAGACCAAAATCTGGATATGAGCCAGCAGTGCAACACTGGAGGCCAATTGTTCTGGGCTGAATGAAATCAGGGGTGGCCAGCAGGGAGAGGGAGGTAATTGTCCTCTATTGTGTCTTTGTGACGTCCCATCTGGAGTTGTGTCCAAACCTGGGACCATAAGTACAGGAAGGTTTGAAGCTGTTGGAGCAGATCTTGAGAAGGGCCACAAAGATGGTTAAAGGGCTGGAGTATCTCTCCTGTGAAGAAGGGTTGAAAGAGTTAGGCTTGTTCGTCCTGGAGAAGAGAAGTCTGTAGTGAGATCTCATTGAGATCTTCCAGTATTTGAAGGGAGATTACAAGCAGGAGGGAGACCAACTTTTTACACAATCTGATTGTGATAGGACAAAGGGGAACAACTTTCAATTGAAAAAAGGGGAGATATAGGAAGAAATTTTTTATTCAGAGGGGGGTGAGGTGATGGAACTTGTTGCCCAGAGAGGTTGTGTAAGCTGCATCTCTGGAGGTGCTGGAGGCAGGTCAGATAGGACCAGGGCAGCCTGATCAAGTGGTTGGCAACCCTGTCTGTGGCAGGAGGGCTGGAACTGGATGATCCTTAAGGTCCTCTCCAAAGTAAGCAAATCTATGGTTTCTATTATTCTATGATTACTTTCAAGGTGGCTTCTCAATATGTTTTTTTGCAATAATTTATTTTCATTTGGATGTACATCTACTGTACTTGATGTGTTTGATTTGAAACATTCCAAAGGTGAAGATGAAGGTCTCTGAAAGGGAAATGATGTGAAAAGTCATTCTCATATGCTGAAATGACTCATCTTTCTCTTCCAGGTACAAAACAGAAAAGAAATATTGATTTGACTAGGCATAAAGTAGTAATGAAATCTAAAAACTTTTTTTTGTCATGAAACTTTGTCATCTCTATTATCTAAAAGTCTTTTCTTACCATTGTGAAAACATGCCCAGTGCATTGAAGGAGAGTCACTGGACTCTCACAGCTAAATTCAATTAGGATGTTCCCGGTACGAAACAGATCTGCCCTTTATGTCTCTTATATGCAAACCATGGAGGTGCTCCAAACTCAAGAAGAAAGCAGCAAAAATGGAAAGGAGTAAACATACCCTCTGCTTGCTACTAGGAGAACATTATGGCAATATACGAGATAGTTCAGTTCTGCTCTTAAGGCTTTTCCGGCTGTATGAGAGGAGGAAAATGAGGAAAGTTAAGAACATATGTGAGTAAAAGAAAGATATATGTCTAAAAAAAAGATAAATAAGAGGGCAGGACTGGAAGTAGGGATGACAACAGCACTTGGAACAGACTATAAATGATCTAGACACTTAAAGAGGAAGGAAATTACCAGCAGAGAAAAGGCAGATAGAAAAATATCTTCCCACCAAGCTGTGGAGAAAAAATATATATATATATATGCTTAACTATATATATATAAGCATACGCTATGTGCTGATGCTGTGTTCCTAGCAGGTTTTTAGGTCTCGTGATCATCAAATAGCGCAGAATAGTGTGTGAACATTGTCACATGGCATACACTAAATGGGAACAAACAGATCAGCAAAAACCTGAATCCTTGGGATCATGTAACTACTGTGACTTGACTCCACAGGTTTTCTTCTTTTTATCCCAATTCTTCTTTCCTGGATGTAATGACGTGTAAGTTAGATGGAAGATAATTGGCTACTATATGTTCTTCTCAGCGAGATTTCCTTAAAGAGTAGGAAAACTCACAGAACAGCCCTAATAACCTGCCAATACAAACAGATTCAGAGACAGACAGATGGCTCAAAGACAAAGATTGAGAATTTTATCAGCAAAATTCCTGACTTCAAGTTTGAAATTAATTATCTTAATCTCCTTTAAACAGCAGTTTTCTCGGTTTGTTATGTATTTTGGCTAGCACAGGTAACAAGCACAAATCTCTTTTCTTTCTAGACAGAGGGATGTTGGTCTTATAAAATGGAGGAGGAAAATTAAAAGGCACAAAGGCACAAGTGTTTTAATAAATATTGAAGTGGAGTCAGCTTTGATTTCCTTTCTTAGCCAGTCTACTTTTCTCCAGTATAAGAAAAAGAAGACTTCATCTCATTTTTTTGTTGTTGTTTAAAAATAAGTATACACATTTTTACAAAGAAACATGTCACAATCACACACAAACAGGGGTAAATTTTAAAATCTAATTATAACACTCTGAGTTTAGCACAAGTGTAGCCCAGTAAATTCAGCTTACTCAGAGTAGACACTTCCAGATTTAAAGCTAACCATAAAATGGCCTTGTATTTTTTAATCTGCATATATGATATTTTTTGAAGTTTCTCTGTCAAATATTGCTTGAAAAGTCATGAGCTATGGTTTGATGCTTTTGTCTTCAGTTATGTCACTCCTTCATTTTTAAGGTCATCCTAGCATCCATGTCTTTCTGTAAGCACTGTCAATACTTTGCAGTGCAGTTTTCTTCAATGATGTTCCATAAATAAAATAGAGCATCACTTGTAGTCAATAAGCAGAATATTGCTGATCATGGCAATATCTAGCTTCAGAAAGACGGAACTGTGAAAGTTTGGTTATCCCGAATTGATTAGCTATTAGTTAAGAGAGTAGAACTGTTGGCTGATATAGTTTATTTTACTATTTCAGACACATTTAATAGGCAGATCAGATTGTTACTTGGATGGAGACTCTCTAAGACAGTTTTTGCAATTGCAGAATATAGTGCTTACTTGACAGAATCATAGAATAGCTTTCCTTTCACAGAGTTGTACTAGATCAGATTGTCCAGGGCCCAATCAAACCTGACCTTAAACACCTCCAGGTACAGAGCATCCACAGCCCCTCTGGGCAGCCTTTGTGAGGGCCCTACCTTCCACTCAGTAAAAAACTTCCCAACATCCAATCTAAATCTCCCTTCCTTTAGTTTAAAATCATTCCCTCCTTGGAGGGAGATTGAAAAGATAGGAAATAAGCAAGAATTGCGTGAAGCAGGGATAGTCACCAGCAGGATCCAGCAGCGGTTCCCATTGCACATCGTTTCGAAGGTCCAAGGCAAAAGCGCAGGGGGAGAGCAGCAGCAGCGTGGCCAGCCTGGGCAGCAAGCAGGTAGCAGGAAAAAATCACAGAGCCAGTCTGGGAGGAAGCAGAAGGACTCAGGTAGCAGACCAAGGAGAATCTGTCAGCATGCAGGAATTCCGTAGTGAGGAATCTGATGGCAGACACCTTTGTTCTTCTTCAGCATGCAAGTAGAGCACAGAGCAAGTCCAGGAGGGAGAGAGGAAGGTCGTGAGGCTTCTCATGTCAGAAACCTCTTCTTCTTTTGAAGAATCTGTTGCCAGAAAACCTAACCTCATGGTTGTAGGTTCTCCTTCTTCTTCTGCCAGTGTGGCATTCCTGGGCGCTTGGGTAAGAGTCACATGCAGCACCTCCTGAGATGGCCATCTTCCTCAAGATAAGCCCACAAAAAACACTGCTTCCATTGCCACTGGCCATTAATCTGCAGCATATCTGTCTCTTGTTACCCCTGCCCTTGTCCATCTGTGTCCCTCAGACAAAGAATTTCACAACCCTTGCCCAGGACTTGCTTGGATTTGTTCAGCTGTGTCCCCAGCAAGCTTTGAGACAGTGATATAAAAGAATAATCTCTTGCACCTCTTCAAAAGCACATCTTTCTTGTGTTGGGAGCCCAAGGCTTGGACAAGTACTCCACCTGGGGCCTCACGACAGCAGAGTAGAGGGGGACAATCACCTCCCTCATCCTGCAGGCTATTCTTCTTCTAATGGAACCCAGGACACCATTGGCCTTTTGGGCTGCCAGCACAAACTGCTGGCTATTGTTAAGTTTTTTGTCAACCATGAACCCTGAGTCCTTCTCAGCAGGGCTACTCTCAAGAATTACTTCTCCTAATTTGCATATCTAGGGTTACCTCAACCCAAGTGCAAAACCTTGTTGAAACTCATTAGATTCACAAGGGCCCACTTTTTGAGTTTATCAAGGTTCCTCTGGATGGCATCTCTTCCTTCTTCTCCAGCAGCTGCACCACTCAGCTTGGTGTCATCAACAAGTTTGCTGAGGGTGCACTCAATCCCCTCATCTATGTCATTTATAAAGATGTTGAAGAGTACCAGACCAAAGACAGACTCCTATGGGACACTGCTCATTACCAGCCTCCACCTGGACATAGAGCTGTTGACCACAACCTTCTGGCTACAACCTTCCAACCAATTCCTTATCCACCAAATAATCCACCCTTCAAATCCAAATCTGTCCAATTTATAGATAAGGATGTGGTAGGGGACCATGTCAAAGGCCTTGCACAATTCCGGGTAGATGACAGGTTCTCCACCTGTTCCTGTTTCTCAGAGGGAGCGCTTTGCAGTCTATCCATTCTTTAATACAGGAGGCAACTGCCCTGCCCCTCCTTACCTTGCCTATCCCTTCTAAAAAGCTTGTAGTTCTCAGTTATGTGAACCATCCCATCATGTTTCCATGATAGCAATAAAATCAAAGTTTTCCAAGTACACCAGAATTTCTGTTTCCTCTTGTTTATTTTTCTTGCTGCAGGGGTACTTCAGCTGGACTTTCATACACATTACCTTCCCAGAGGAGCGTTTCCACAAACCTCCTGTACAAATCTGAGGTTTTCCCCAACTGTTTCCTAAAGTGACAGCATTCTCTGGCTCTTCTCTGTCTCTCAGTAGTACATACACTTCCACCGTCAGCTCTAGTTTAAAGCCCTCACAGTGAGCCCAGCTAGCTTGCTCCCTAGTATATTCTTGCCCCTAGTATATTCTTGGTGCAAATCATTCTTGAAAGCACTGTATACCAAATCACTGGAAGACAAACATGCAAAGATTTGCTAAAAGTGTTAGATTCATTAGAAATTCCAAACATAATTCCCAGTACTTATCAGAGTCCATTGTAATTTGGTTTGATATTGGCCTGCCTTTTTTGGTGTGTTTGAATAACAGGCTGGATTCTCTGACAAAAGAAAAGATTGAGAGAGAAGTGGCAATAGAATTTTTTTTTCTCTATTTGTAATTGTTGTGATCACTATGAAAGTAAGAAATGTAATCAGAAAAATATTGTACGTAGCATAAAAATATTTTGGTGAGAAAAATATAGGAGAGGCTATTCTTTTATCACAGGGAAAATCTAGGATATTGCATGGTAGAGAGCAGGAAAAGATGAAAATTATTTTTGCCTGGGAATTTGATGCTACTCTTTACAATTCCTAGACTTCCTTTCTCTAGTCATCTGGGGAAGTCAATTCTTTGTGAAAGCTGTCTCTAACAGAGCTATGTGAAAAGTCAACTTTTGTTTCCCAATTTTGACCCTATTCCTGACTGGTAGGAGCCTGAAGTCTCTACCTACTGGAGACAATGTATTTCTATCAGCTGAGAGAAAGAAGGGTCCTAGCTCTGGTTGATCTTTGAACTCTAGGCTCACCTTTTTCTCATTTTCCTTCACACTTCTCTATTACTTAACTATTCAACACAAAGTAGCAATTCACTTTTACTGAGAAGCCGTTTTAATTCCCTCTTTCATTCAGCCTGCCAATCTTTCTTCCAGCTTGCTGTCTAGTACCCTTATGGCCTTAATTTGAGATTGACTGTATGTAATCTCTTTGAACTTCAAGCCTAGCCTTTTACTCCAAAGCAAACTGATGTTCAGCAAAACTCAATGCACCTATGTACCTTTCTACTCTGTACCATTCTTCTCCATATTAGAAACCCAGCATTAGTAGTTGCAGAAAATCTTATACAAGTGGCTGGCCCGGGAATGCAGATTGTAGGCTACAAGGAAAGAAAATGGAACAGGAATAACATGTAAAGATAAAACTTGTCTGAACCTATCCAAGGATTGCAGAGTTCCCATGACCTTGAAAGAGTATATGTGGAAAGAGATCCCTCTTCTTTTCTCCTGTAAAGAAAACCTTAGTTTTTTAAAACCTCTTTTTCCCATTGTGAACAGAAATATATAGGTGGTGCTGTTTGAAGCATATGCCCTGCAGCACGAGAAAGCTTCTGGCAGGAGCAAGTGGGATTGTACAGAGCAACATAATTGGATAAAAAGCTTTGCTATTTAATGTAAAAGCCATGCTAGTACTAAGTGTGCTTAACTGACAAAGCCTCAACTTGCATAATAAAAATTCTAACTACCTAAAATATCATCTTGCAGTTTCTGTGAGTAGTATTACTCTTCATCATAGTCACCAAAAATAATTATAGAAACTTCTTAGAAATTATAATTTTGATGAATACAATTCTGTATTTTCAACTCTAAGGATTTTTTTAAATCAGAATTCTTGCATTGTTAGCTTTATCAGCTGGCTGTATGAAAATCTGTTTTCATTTTCTGAAGTAAATTGCTTGTTCTGGTACCTCTACAGAATAACAGAAATGAACAACAACAGAAGTTACATGTTTCAGAACTCTATTACAGCTCAGCAGGCATCTTATGCAGTTTTTTGAAGTGTACCAGAAATAGAAGTGCGCTAAGTAATTTCTGTCTGTCCCTGGAAATGTCTAAGTCTACATGTGAAATGTCCACAAGTCCTCCTCATTTGCTATCTCACCCTGGAGATTCGAAGACTATTACTACATTGTTTCTTGTTTTTTTTTTTTTTTTTTTTATTTTTTTATTTTTTAATTATTATTATTGAAAAAAATTGCCCAACCAATGAAATACTGGTCCTGAGCTTGTCTACATGAGCCTGAAAAACTGTCAAGACTTACTAAAATAAATCTTACTGGGAATGTAAGTATAGCTTTGGGCTTTCTGCCTGCCAATTCAAATCTAATGGGTATTTTTAAAGAACATCTAATAGGCTAATCCCAAGATACAGGAGAAATGCCTTCCCATTTTAGTTAAAGGTAGTTAGATGATTCACTTGTAGTTCCTTATATTTGCCTGAAGTGTTTTGAATTTGCTGATCTTATCATGTATGCCAATTCTAACTCTTATGATAACAAGGTGAGAGGATGTTCTTAACTTTGCTTATTTGGACCATTACACTTTTCAGAGAATAATTAAAGATTTCCTGGTACAGAAAATAAAAAGGAAGAGGGTGAACTTGCTTGCAAACTTGTGATAAATGCAATTTCATGACCAGGGACCCTAAGTTTTATTCCCTCTTCAGTTAAGGATTGCAGATTTTAAGTTAAGCATTAGGTTATGTTTGGAGAGGAATCTAGAGCTTCCCCATTTGGCAGGTGCCCCAGACACTTCTAGCTGCAATCTCAGGATTTTTCTGTGCGTGTTTAGATGTCAGGAAGAAGCAAGGGCACATATTGCTCCAAATGGCAAGGTTCCAGGAGCTGAGAGTAGTAACAAGGCAAGCTATGGCAGTGGCCTTACCAGCAAAGCTGATGCTACCTGAGCAAGGTGAGAAGAGCAGGTCCAAGGGACAGTGACCAGGGTCAACCAAAAGGTGAGGTTGCTAGAGAGGTTCATAGTGATGAGATTGAGATTGTGTCAAGTGTAAGGTCTGGGTCAGGTTTTGGATCCATAGGGTGCCTGGCTTGGCACAGACTCGATTGCTATACACCTCTAATAGTTCCCTCTCTTCTTAGGCCTGTACAAGGGAAGGTGGATCTTTCATCCATTAATTTCAGCCGCAGTTCTTGAACAAAAGTTATTACAGATACTTGCACCATCCCTAGACCACTGGACCATTTGAGCACTAGTTCTGCTCCTGAATTTAATATGTTACTAGAGAAAGCATAATAAATCCAATTTAATAGATTATCAGTGAATATATTTCCAAATGAATTTTGAAAGTGGGTCTTCTAGGGCTGATGTAGCCTTCGACATTTCTCTTATTGCAAAATAGCATGAATTTCTATCAAGATATTTTTCTTTCCTGAGTTCAGAATTCTTCAAAATGGAGAAATTCAATAGCCCAGGCAGCCAACAAGTGCTTACTCACTGAGATAGATACTTTTCCTTTGCTGAAGACAATAGAATATTATTTTTCCTCTTTTAAGAAATCTGGCTTCTCAGTTCAAAGATAGATACAAGTGACACATTGCCACATTATGGTTTTCACAACCACATACCAGATATTTGGGAGTAAAAAATAGTTCATCTTGGGACCCTGGTCTGCCCAGATTACAGATCCAAAAACTGACCTTTTCTCCTAGGCGTCATATTATCACTCCAGTCCAAACATGTTAGGATAAAAAAACATAAGGATAAGCACAATGTAAGAATAAAGTCTGGAAAGTGTAGTAGGCAACTACTTAAGAGAGAGTGACATGCCATCAAAAAAAATTTTCTGGAAGAAGAGGGGGTAGGAGAAAAATGAGGTGACCTTTTCCATTTTTTCAAAAATTAACATGACAAACATGATTAACATGTATATTTATCACACATTTAATGCACTACAATTATTACTAATATTTTTTATTATGTAAATATATTTAAAAACTCAAATTATACACTTGTGTTTGTGGGTAGAATTACCATCTACGAGATTTAATATTATGATTATACTTTTTAATTATTACTATCTGTGTAACACTGTTAGGTAATGAAATAGTAATAGGCTTCAGGCAATGGATCTTACAGCCTTAATTAGCTGTATCATGGGAAGAAAAAAAGAAGAGTCATAAAGTTTTGAGAGATCAAGTACTGAAATAAGTTAGTATTAGTTAAAATACTTTTGGTTCGTGTTTAGAATACAAGATCAAACATGAATCCTTGGAGTGTGATATTTTATCTGTGATGCAGCCTAGCATCACACTTTAAAGACGGCAAAAGAATCCCTTAGTGAACAATTATGAAATAATTTGCCTTTTGGGAAATTTTATTCTTTCTGTCAGTTGAACTTCTCTTGTTCCATAAAATATGAAGCTTATGTCTCCTCAGAAAAAAAAAAAAACGTGTTTAATCTTATCTAATGCAACTCTGGTTGCTATCATTATCTACATAAATGTCTAATCCTTTAAAAGCCTTAGCCCTCGGCCTCAGTGTATCTAATTAAAGACATTATAGTATACAGGCAGCATGAGAAATTAGAACCATAGGGCAGGTCAGCAAGGCCAACTGAAAGGACTGGTGTGGTAAATGCAGAGTATATAGATGCATAATATTACAAGTCTATAAAGATATATTCCCTTTTTCTACACCATGTAAAATTCCTCAGTCTTACTGCTATGACTTCGTTATTTTTTCTCCATTTCTGAATATTCCATTTTTCCTGCCTTTCTCATTCTCCTCTTTCTTCCTACTACTATGCTACTGATATTGCAGCAAAGAAATCCATGCAGTCACTCAAGCCACTTCACTAGCCTACCAAACTAGGTTTCTTTTTTTTTTTTTTCAGTCATTTATAAAGGAGGGCTCAGAGCATGGCTTTTAAATAGTTTTCAGCTTGAGGTTTTAAGACCAAAGGCAATTAAAGGTTTAAAAGAAGAAGCTAGCAGAAACAAGATAGTAAATGAAGGTGACCCATGTCCTGGGCAAACACAGGATCTGGAGACAGAGGAGAGAATCACCAAGTCATGCTTTTTGTCTTCTGACACTGAAAAAGACAATGAAACAATGCTCAGGCTGCTCCAGGTTGGTGTGAGTTTCATAACTCACCTGTAAAGCTGAAGACTGAGGGTCTGGCCAGAGAAAATGCCTGCTGTCTGCTCGTGTGTGTGCTCACAGTGCCAGTAGCATGTTGCATGTGGCAATTTAGGTGACTGTTCTATGTTCTATGGCGTAAGGGGAATTTGATTTTTTTTTTAGTCTATTTGTAACCCAGTGTATTTTGGAAGGGGAAAAGAAAAAGAATCTGAAGTTGTGACGGGGTGTATTTCTAGGGTTTTTATAACAACTGAGGGGATGGTTTTGCAGCAGTACACAGTATTGATGGATTCACATCATAATGACATATACACAACTACAGTTTGTCTATTGAAAACCATCAGCTATAGAATGATGTCATTAGGCATTTTTTTTTAGTTATATGAGAATACATAGCCACTTGAGGATGCAGAGCTGTAGGCACATAATAATTGTCACAAAACCAGCGCTTCTCCTATGTGGAACCTACTTATTCTTGCTTCTTTCTTCATAAAATGTTTTATCTTTCCCACCTGGGATGAACAAGAGTTAATACTTAGAATTTATAATTGGCCCTACAAGATAATTAGTATAATCTGTTATGTGCAAAGACTGTATTGGCAAGCCTTTGATTTTACTCATGCCCCATGGTATCAAATCAGCAAGTTTAGCTTTATGCTTACCGAATGCACAGATGTACAAATATGGATTTCTCATTGTGGATTTTATTTACTCAGGGTTTTTTTTCAGAGAGACAATCCTCTGAGTCTGATGCACTGTCCTTTGACTATTTTCCAGAACATGAGGAGACCTGTCTAGCTGGGCACAAACTTCTCTAAGCCACTGAACCAAAATTTAAAATCACTTTTAGAGATGAGAAGCATTGTAAAGGATTTTCCTGCAAAGAAAGGAAGATGCAATCAAATACTCAGTAAGAGCAGAGCTCTGCAGCTGGGACATTTTTATGCTGCCTCTTTAAGTTGAATCTGTGATGATGAATTCAGTAAAATTAAATGTATGCCACCTTTCAAATTTGGGTTTTTGGTTGTTTTTTTTGTTGTTGTTGTTTATTTGTTTTTGTTTTTTTGTTTTTTTGAGATCACTATGGTTTAGAGGCTTTGACCTTGTGTTATGCCAGTACCTGGTATATAGTATATATTATCTGAATGCATATATAATTCTTATTCCAGTATTCATTGCTGATTGCTAGATGCATACTATTCTGATGTAGAGGTTAATTGCTTTAAAGTAATTTACAAAATTCATGTGACTAACAAATGAAGTCGAAGCAATGAATTGAGGACAAATAGTAGCAGAGTGGTAACAGACTGATGCTCAAAGCAATGTGCTTGTCCAATGCATTATATGGCATTTAATGGCAACTCCACAATGCGTTTGAACATAGGAATAAACAAGGGGAGATGTGGAGGGGGATTCTGAATGTCATGTAATTCTGAAGCTTACTTTATCCCCTACCCTTGTCAAAGGGGATAAAGCGTGTGAACCAATGCTGTCCACACTGATGCCTCTCCAGTTAACTCAGCTTTGTACACACAAGTCTGTATGCACAAGTCCAAATGGATATGGATTTCTCAACCCCTCTTCCTTCACTTAACTGCTGAATACTGCTCCCTGCAGCACTACTGATGCTTGTATTCCCAGGTTGTCGCCACAAGCTGCCTCTGCCTTCCCTTGATGTGAAATAGTTCCTATAGCAGCTGCCCTGCCTCAGGGCTGCTGCTCTGCACCTCCCTCTCCAGAATTGGGCCCTGAAGGTCCCTTTGTTGATGGGCCACACTTACATCAAGTGACTGGGACTCCAGCTGAAGAGCAGGAATTAGAAGATAGAATAAATTCATGTCCTTTATCATACAGTCATATTTGTGTATATCATTTTACATCTTTGAACTTTTCTCACTTTCTGAGGTGTGGAATCTTACTCTCTTCCTCCTTTCTTAAAAATATCCTCCTTCCACCAGTTACTGTAGGAAGAGTTTCATAAAACCCTCCTTGCACTAGAGCTCAAATAATTTTTATATTGCTGAACAAAGAAGCTGCGAAAACTGTGACAGTATCTTAAGCATGAATGCAGAGGACTTGGGCAAGAGATAGAATTATCTACACTCAGTCTCCTCCCACATTTGCACAGGTCTGGGTTTCAGCTTTGGTCTTCAGCTAACATAAGATTTGAGTCAGAAGTTATTAGAATGTGGAACTCTAAGTTAAACTGAAACAGTAAAAGGTTTTGATACTTTAGAACAGCATAGGCTAAGCAATCATTTGGTTGATATAATCACTCAGGAGATGAAAGGAAACTCAAGGAGATTGACCCATGTCTTTGTCAATAACAGAATTGCCTTCAGGATCTGTGCTGACAAATATGAACTTCTTCAATAAAAAAATTAAAATAGAATAAAATAAAGTCTATGGCATTGAAACATAAAATGTCATACATTTACTTCTAATATTGACAGTATAAAAAACAGAATCTTCCAGGGAACAGCTCAGAAAAGAATCTAAAGATCTCTCTTGCTTTTATGTTTGAAGTGTATCCCAAAGAATTATTCTGTTAAATATCACCACATTTAAGTGCTGTAGTGTGAATGAGAAAATACAGAAAAGATTTCTGCTGTTTTGAGGGCAACATCCTGTCTCCAATCACTAGCTTTGATAGTAACACAGGTAGGGGTAAAAAGTGTAAGGCTATATTCTGTTTTTCACATTACCTCCCTCATTTTGGTTTAGGGAATTGCTTTAATAAGGAAGATAACATTTTCCTACATATATATATTTATTTTATTTTATTTTATTTTATTTTATTTTATTTTATTTTATTTTTCAGATTCCTACTTTAAAACTTCGGCAAGACATTATTGACCATGTGTCAACAAAAGTGCCACGATTCAGGACTTTTTTCTTCATTTCTTAATGGTGGATGAAGTGGCTATGCTGAATTATTATCGATAAGTGAAGTTGAAAATATCCATGTGATGGTGGCTGTGAGGAGAATGGGGTAGCATTGATGTAAGTCCTATTTCCAGTACTATTTCCAGTGCTATTTGCTATTTCCTTTTAAACCTTGCATTTTGCACACTTTATATAAATAATCTTGTGCCATGTTAGTGATTGTGCAGTTTAAACTTAGCAGTTACAGAAAACGTATCAGAAACCTAAGTAACAAGGTTGCGTGATTGTAAGGCTAACTCCCAGTGTTATTTCAAAGCCGTGAAAGAACTGCACTGGGTAACACAACCATGTTGAAGCATTCTGGTTATATGACTTTATGACAGACAGAGGAAGACCAAGTAGCAACATGCTTTTCCTAACAAAGGGAGTGTTAGGAAGGTGACAGCTGCCACCTATGAAGTGATGGAGGTATCCTGGGTGTCTTTGTCAAGCTACAGCCTAAGGCCAGTCTTGTTGGAGTTACAAGGAACTGTTAAAAGTATTGACAGGCATTTTAAGCACAAAAGAATTGAGGAAACAGTGAGGGAAAAAATCAGTAGGGAACTGTATTTGTTATTGTAATTTGTTACATAAAAATAGAGCAAGAAGACAGAACTTTTTTTCTTTGAGTGACAGAATTGTAAACAAGAGAATTAGGATTTCTTCTGAGAAATTAAGGTTGTGCTTTGTTCGTGACAAAAAATAAAATTTTATGTAATGTGCTAGTAAAATATTTACTAGAAGGCATACTGTTGCCTCTGACACAAAGGGATCTTGAGGCTGAGAGATCCCTTAAAACTATGAACTTTTAAGTAATTATATGATTGTTTTCTTGCTAAATGAGAATATACTCGGAAAACTTGAAAAAAGTTTGAGATATGCTAAACTGGAATGATACAGAATTTTATTAATTCTCATTCCTCTAGTCGGCAGACTGGTCTGCCTCTCAGGAATGACCCTTCATGAAAGAGTGTAGATGGAGTAGCTCACTTAACAGAAGGAAACTCATTCATTTTCACAGACATAAAATACTTTAGGGAACTAACTCCATTTGAAATGAACAGTAGGTAGATGCCTATATACTTTGCCAACCCCAGACCTTGTGTTTTAGGGTCCTCTCCCTGTTGAGAAGCGATTTAATGGCATCAGAAACTAAAACTTTTGGGCACTTTTCTAAAGAGAACCTTTTCTGCTTATTGTCATTATTACTATTGTAATTGCCGGAGGGTGCATAGGTAACAAAAGAGTGGCTGCGCATTGCAGCTGTAACAGCTGTGATCACCCACTGGTCAGATTTATAATATTTGTATTTGCCCAAATTTCCCTGTCTGTAAGAAATGTGTGTGTGCACCAGCACAAAAGCAACTACTCTGTTTCTGATTACTGCAGGTGTTGACATATGTGTCAGATAGTTCTTAGGAGAGAGCTTCTGGGTTGCTACTGGCTCAGTGCAATTGTAATTTTCCTGCAGTCTTAAACACTGAGTTGACAACTGGGAGTCATAGTAGTGGAACAAGGGGCTATTTTTTGCATAAATGTGTTGAGATCAAATGTGGATAAAATATTTCATTTACTGAGCAGTTGAATTATAATATCAGTTGCTCAAACTCTGTGTACCTTGACATTATCCCTGAAACAAACTGGCAATTCTGAAAATACAGTGCCTATATGTATTCTCTGAGGAGTAACAGCCAATCTGGCAACAAAAGGAAGAGGTAATAAGAAACATAATTGCCTAATATAAATAAGTTCTGTGGTGTCTGCTTTCCATTTTCAAAACACCACCTATTTATATCTTTCTATATCTCATATTTAAATTCTGTAGTATACCAGCTTGAGTGCAGTTTAAATGCAAGTTTATGAAGTTCTTAATTTTGAAGAAAAATAACAATAACATCAATAAATTTATGTACAAATTTTGATCTTGAATAACATGTTTTTGCTTCCCCCCCTCTCCCCCTCTGCTGCTTCCATGTAAACTCCTTAAGCGTTCTAAAATGCTTCTTAAAACAAATTCTTCAAAAGGAGAGATAAAAAGTGATACTGCATGGTCGTTAGGTTAATCAGTACAATTGACAGCTTGAAAAATCTCCCTTGTCAAACGAAACCGCAACACATATTCTTCAAGCTCTTTACATTTCATGGCATTTTAATTTCCCCCCCACAATCTGCAATAACAATGTATTTTTCCTCTTGCATGGCAATGCTTCACTAGTACCTCAGGTGAACACATACCCAGCTACTTTGACACCAAAAACAGTATTTCTGTCTAAACAAAACTAATGGAGAACTGACTGTAATCGGCAGTTAGCACACAGCAGCAGCATGTCCTCTTGCGTGAAATATCTATCATACTTCACTGTTGTGACAGCTGATGAAATAGTAACTGTTTATATAGAATTTTTCATACAATATGCATGTTTGTTCTCAAACAAAAGGCCTAGAAATGGGTCCAGCCTTAGAGCCCTGAATTCTAAGCATAATCAACATTCATACCACTCAGCACAAGTATTTGGAATGCAGGACATTATCTCATGGATCTGTGTTGATAGCCTTCTAACTTTAAAATACAATAAAGCAAATTTAGCACAACAGCAATAGTAAAAGTTTCACAGTCCAAATAGGCTATTTGTCTGCTTATTTGTCAACTTACTGATTAAATTTCTGTATAAAGGACTACAAACTACAGATTTTTATATTAAAAGTTAGCAAGGATGTGAATCTGAAAAGTAAACTGTAAGTAAAATGCTAACTTTGGTGCAGTAAGAGAAGAGACATTCTTGGCTGTGATGTTGGCAACATTTATGAAAATGATAGTCAATGTTTAATTCTGGCTAGCTTCCATGTTCTACAGTTGATACAGTTTACCTTGGCAAGCTCAGATTGGATTTTTACTAAACTGGAAGTTCATTTTGCAATTTACTTCACAATGAAATTTATTAAATTGAGTATGGAACAGTGGGCAAAAATAACTGATGTAAAATATTGATTAGTCCAAAATTTCAGGTTTCAGTCTCAGTTGAAAAAGCATTACGTGATTTCCAACCGATTGTAATTATGTGATATGTAAATAGTTATCCCTGAAGGGAAGAAAGCATTTCTGTGAATTACTTACCTTCTGTTTTATTGATCCTTACTTAGAAATATTATGCAATTTATTTTTTTTTTTGACAGTTTGCCCTCTATTCTTCCAGAAAAGTTTCACTTCTTCAGACTAAAATCTGGATTAGCAGAAACTGTAATATAAATGCAGAGAGATGCCACCATAGCAGACTTGCAGCTGAAAATTTATTAAGATAATAATAATAAAAAAAAAAAATATGAAGATAATACTAAATATCTTTAACTAACACAAATTAAGTATTTTGTAACTTATTAAAAAAATAGTTGTGCAAATAGAATAATTGAAATTTTTGGAAGGATATTCTTTATTTGTTATTTACTTTTAAAAGGCCATATATACCTTCTTGAGTGTGAAACTCAGCACACTCTTAAACATACTACTACTCATCTATAGTGCTTCAGATTCATTTCAATCATAGCACACAGAAAGGATCTTATGTCACACCAATGCAATCCGATAAATTAGTATTAGGAATGGACTAAAAATGAATTATCTCCCATCCTTTTACATATCAAAAGATGGCTTTCTAGGATCAGTAATGAAAGCTGGAAGACCTTATAACAAATTTATTTCCATAAATAAGATTAGTATATTCTTAGAATTACTTACGGGACTCATTTTATTATATTTTGTCTGAATTAGAAATAATATTGGCTGGAGAAAAAGAAAAAAACAAATTTTGTATGTGTGTGCGAAAAAAATCTCTTCTGAGCTTCATTTCATGGAATTATATTTTGTCACTTTCATACAAAGTGAAACTCAAAATCTTTCCAAAAATCCTTGTGCTCTTTCTCCCCCCAGAATCATAATGAATTCTGCAATAGCCAATGGGTCTCATAAGGTCTTTTTTCCAGTATAAGAGAGCTTACTTCAAGTCCCCAGTTTGCAAACAAAGACTGAAATTTGAATTTCTTGTATTTCAAGTGTTAAGTCACGATGCTATTGTGCTACTCTTTCTTATATGCATCCAAATTTCCATCAAGGAGCTGTGAAAACCACCTAATCTAATATGTACAAAACATATTTAAACATTTGTGGAAAATTTCATTTCTCACAAAAAGCAAACATCAGTAACTGCTCTCAGTCTGAAACTACATTTTTTATATTTACAGTGGTGCGGTTATGTACACAGCTAGGTCTGGAATCTAAAGTATGTTTGCTATTTGTACACACTGACTTCAGACTGAATTTTTTTATTTCCAGATAACATAGCCGTTACATCACTACTGGTTGATGTGACTCTTTGAAGAGCATCACTTATATGCTTTGACCGTGTTCCTTTAATGCTTTCATATGTCTCCATTTCTCAGAACTAACCCCAGTTTTAGATAAAGAAGTGATAGTGTTAAATTCATGGAATTGAAAATTATGAAAACATTAATTTTCCTGTAATTATATTTTTCCTTTATGATTGGCTAAACAAATAGTCAGCTGTTGTGAATCTGTTTATCCCTGTGGAGTGTATAACTGTATTGCTATTCTGATTTCCTTGAACGTACAATGCTATATTCCTTGGACACTTGTTTCTCTGTGGATATTTCTGTCAGTCTCAAAACTCAAAATTATAGGCACAGAGTGGTGCAGTGAAGAATTTTTGTTAGCAGCCCTTGCCTTATAGAATAAATTCTGGCTATATATATATATATATATATATATATATTTACCATGCATTTGTGAACCAGCAGTATTCATTGTATCCAGAATAAGGGGAAAAAAAAATCCAGTAATTTATGTTTATTATGCTAAACTAGATAGAGTGATAATGCAGAAGCTACAAGATGGTAACTCCTGATAAAGTAGCACTGATACAGTGCAATTCTTATGGTTTCTTGAGAAAATGAAGCAATTTTGTAGGTAGTGCTGTAGGATGCTTAAAAAAATGTGACATTATGGAGGAGAGGAGATGTAACAAGGGCTCGGACAAATGAGTGGAAGACTGCAGTCCCTTCAGGGATTCAACAGTGCACTTCTGAATCACAATGCTTCCTCTCTTTTCCCAAAGCTGCACCAATTTACAGTATAGCTGGGCTCTAATGAGGAATCAACAGACTTGTTTTCCTAAGAAAATAGATATGTAAACAGGGCTTTTATAAGAAAGCTAAAGAAAGTCAAATACTGAAATAAAGAAGGTTGGACAGAGCACAGGAAGTATAGAAGTTTCTGACAGGTACAATTTGAATAGAAAAAAGTGGAAGAGAATTTGCAGACTCTAGGAGGTAATTAATAGAAACCAAAATACTGACATTCAATTCTTCATGGAAGACAATTCTGGTTCTCTATTCATATTCCAAAGGTCAATCCCTCAAATGTGTTCTACACTTGGTGAGATTTAGTAATACAAGAAATTTATGGCTTATATTTCAAATTGTGGATTCTACACTTCCTTTATACTAGTAATTCCACTATTGTCAAAAGGACTACTTGCATAAGAGTCCATGAACAGACATAGATTTTGAGGAAGTATTACAGAACTTTAAACATATTAATTCAGTTTTTGTTTACAACAACAGCAACATGTTAGAACTAATAATGTTTAAAGAAGATGTCATTAGTACTGGATAAATCCATTACATCCCAGTATGCCATCCCCTAAAATTTTGTTGCTCCAGCATTGTTTTTGTTTGTTTGTTCTCTTTGTTTGTTCTTTGTTTTATAAAGTATATGTTATTTTTTTTTCCTTTTAACTATATAAAGTATAATCAACTCAATTTATTAGTAGGAACTTCTTGTGATTTGTAAACATGAATTCAATAGTTAACGGGAACTGTGGCTAATACCATCACCCCCAATTGAAACTCAAGTCCATAAAATCAGTCAGGACTCAGTGAGATTCTTTTTTTTTTTTTTTTTTCCTTGGTTCATATCAGAAAATGATTTCCTTGGGTATTTCAAAAGTACAATTAGAAAATGTAAATAAAACACTTTTACACAAAGTGTGGGCAAATTTAATAGTTTGGATAACAGAAACTCTTAGGATGTGGCATCATATGCTTCAGTTAATATCATCCGTGTGACAAAATTTCTAGGAGCACTCATGGGTTTTTAAAGAATAAACAGCAGCCTATGCCCTACAAGCAGTTTCATCACAAGTAATTGCCTATATTTTTAACAACCACATATCCTGAAAAGAACTACATGTTACCCGTAGAGTATTGCATATTGGTACTTCAGGCATTATTATTATAGGGAATTTTACTGCTATTTCTTCCAGCATCCAGTTGATCTACTAAAACTGTGCATATTGTCAAAATCCTACATGACCAATTCCATATGACATGGACAGTTGCATTTTCTCTACTTATAGTTTATAATTTCTTTGCCCACAGTGTGGTGAGAGAAAGGATAGGGGTTCATGGTAGTGAAAATAAAGATGAACAAGTTTTTTATAACTTTCTTTTTTTACTGTCAGAATTTTCAAGCAATCCAACAGAAAAAATATTTGTTTTATTTAAATTTAAATTATGAGGAAGAAATAGATATCCAGAAAATTCAAATTAATTCACAGAAACAGGCTGCAACCTCCTAGTTGTAGTGGGAAAAATGTCTGTATCTATCCCCATGTTTCTTTTCCTTTGACAGGTTTTCTTATTTCTCTTCTTCTTTTTTTCTTCTTTTTTTCATTTTTTTTTCCCAATGTCAAATGACAAATGAATAAGTAGCAAGGATTAAATGAAATTACCATGTATACAGCACAAGTAATTTATAACAATCAAGATCTCCATTGGTACACGGAAAACGAAGAATTCTAGGGAAAAATCTACAGTGTGAAAAGGTAGCATTAGTGTCATGGAAAGATTAGATAGTTAATGGTTTTTTAGCAGCAAAGTGCTACCTTTATAAAGATCTCAGTTTCATTAATCTAGTCCATGACAGAGAGGATTTTGAGCAGCAAGAGACCTCTATGAAGAATATGTAGACTATTACTGTTCTGCCATTACTGCTGATGCACTGTTGGGTTATCACGCTATGTCTCTTTCATCTTTTTATGATCTTTACATGCCCTATAGCTACTGCTACACTACATTTAATCATCTTTAACAGCTTGAATGTCAAAAAGTTAAATAGTTTTAACTATCCTTTTTTACTTTAACAATATGCAACTTAACAGCACCTGTGCTGAGCTCATTAGAGATTTTGTTCCATCCTGTGCCGATGCATTCACCATTCTTATGATCATGTGATACATTTATGTACTATTAAACCAATGGAAAGAACCACAATCTTTGACACCATTCTGCCATCTAACTTGTCTTCCACTAATTAGTCAGATATTCCTACGCTCACTACAGCTAAGGAAAAAACAGCTAGTAATATGTAGTCCACCATCTGTAAAGCTAATAATTCCTCAGATTTTTTCTTCAGATTTACTTATCTATTATTACATCTATGTGAAAAGCTCAATTCAGAGTTTGTTATCCAAACATTCCCATTTCTGGCCTATTTACAATCCAATCATTGTCACTGATGTTCAAGAAAGATGAGTTCGAATTGCAGTACATAATCAGAGGAATGGAAAATAACTCTTACACAAAGGGTCTAACAGAACACAACTCCTCTTCAAAGAGCAGAATTGAACAAAGATATCTTTTATAATCCACTGGGGATTAGACAACTTTGTAAAATAAGGAACTCTGAGGAAATCTGCAGAATTTCTAAAAATAATGTAAAGTCCTTGGAGATCTTCAACCACCTCTTGAGCATGGTCCTGGACAACCTGCTCTGGGGAGCTCAAACATGCAGGGGAAGGAGGTTTACTCAGATGACTTCCTGATGGTCCATCCACTCTTAATCATCTATGAATCTGTGAACAAAGGCTCTCATTCAGACCACTGTGTTTTCAGAAAATGAGATTTGTCTTTCAGAAAGCAAGCACATTATCACTAAATGCACTGTTATTTGACTGAAATTTTTCAATTTTAAATTCATTCTCAATTATTAGTTACCATTAGTGAACCAGTTATAAGTTCAAAGTAAAACCAAGTTATTTTCTAAAAATATAATTTAGAAACAAGGTCATGTTTTAAATTTTACAATACATTACCTGTTTTGATGCAGTGCCCAATTTTATTACATCAAGATTCAAATTAATTAAAAAAGCATTTAGTGGGAAAGAGTTGGTTTTGCTCTTTTGAAAACTGTTTTTTAATTGCACCATTCACATGAACATGAAGGTGCTCTGTTGCAGCATTTTTGAATGAGTTATCAAGAAACTGTTGTGGGTTTTTAAATATAATTAATATGAAAAGATACCTTAAATATTTTCAAAAATGTTGTCTAAAAATATTTACATTTTGAGTTTGTTTATTGCAGAAAAATTGCAGATAAAATGCATTTATTCTATATTTTTCAACTGCTTTTTCATCTTTTTTTAGTCAGAAGTTTTTTTTTTTTTTTTTTTTTTTTTTTAATCCAGACATTCTAAGGAGCAGAAGGCATTTCCCTGCCAAGCATTTACTGCCTCTGAAATATCCATTCAGCCTAAGATGATTTTTTTCCATCTATGTATTTGTGTTAGACATTATAATGACCTATAGTTCACTTATACAACATAATCAAAATCAACCAGGTTTATAATCTTATGCTTAGACTGGCTTCCATGATAAAAGGAAAAGAAATACTGCCCTCAGTAGAAGCAGATTATTATGTATCCACTGAAAAAAAGTGATAGTTACTAGACATCATCTGACTACATCAATATAAAATTGATCCTTGTACTTTCAGACTGTCTCCGGAGCAAATAGTAACAATATTCTTTGCAAATGTTTACAGATAGCTACTTTTACTTGCTTGAATTAAAACAAAAAGAACACAACACTCTTTATCATTCATGAGAGAGCATCTGGAAATTTTTCAGGCAATTTAATTTCTGAACAGAAATAATCTATGCATATCTATCTATCTGGTTCTAGAAATATTAAATATGTTCAGTGTGCCAGAGCTACACTTTAGCTTTTTCAGATATTCTAATTTCTAAATTATTTATTTGGCTAGCAGTGCTCTTTGCAGTACATTTCTCATGGATATAGAACCTGATATGAGCAGGCACTTCTGTCATGGAATCATAGAATCATGGAAGTATAGAATGGCATAGGTTGGAAAGAACCTTAAAAATCATGTGGTTACAACCCCCCTGGTGAGGGCTGGTTGCCACCCACTAGATCAGGCTGCCAGGATCACATCCAACGTGGCCTTGAGCACTTCCAAGGATGGGGCATCCAAAACCATCTGAAATACATCTATGCCAGTAAAAACTCATGTTTGCCTTAGTTTAAAGATTATGTTTTTGGCTGAAGCCTAAAAAAAATTAAAATAATGCTACTCTTCCAGGCATGGTAAGCACATACTGTGTCATAAGATCAAAAAAATACTGTTTGAATTTAGAGTGCAATGAAAGGGAATCTACAATTTTTTCTCTTTTCCATTCTTTTACCTGAAGGACACATACTTTTCTGGTGAAATTACAAGTCTTTTTTTTTTTTTTTTTTTTTTTTTTTTTGTAAGGGTCTACTTGAGCTTTTAAAAATCTACCACTTTTATTGACAACTTCTTGTCGTATAACAGTATGTTCTCTACAAGAAAACAAGTAATTTCTGAAGTAATTCCTGGCTAAAGGGACTATCTTTGCTTGAAATCAAGGGATTTGCTTTCACTATTAAGCAAAAGTACTTTATACCAAGTACCTACCTACATCAGCTTAATGAATTTTGAATTTAGATGGAGCTCCTTTAGAAGTAAATATGATGAATGATTATTAATTGATTTTATTTTGGCTTGAGCAATTACAGCGTGTTCATAATTTGTCTGCAAATACGAAAAGAATTGTCACAAGTAGCATTAGAGATACTTCTGAAACATGAAAAATATTCTGGTTAAGAAACAAGTATTGTAAGACCCCATTACTAGTGCAGATTAATGTCTCCATTACGCACTTCTTTTTTAAAAAATGCAAATGGATGGGATGCTCCAAAATGTCTAGTTTGTATTATCTACCTACGATTTCATTGTTATTCTTCAGACTTTGTGCCATTTGAAACATGGTCTGTCCTTCGTAGCAGGTGATCTGGTGTTGAGTAATGATTACATATTGATCGTGGAGAGATGGGTTTAGCAGAACTGCTCTGTACATTAAACTTTCAATTGATTTCAAACAGAATGATTTCCAAAGTAATTCAACACTGGTTTATTCATGATTCCACATGAACCATATAGATCATCATTTTTATTTGGCTGTGAAAGGTGGGATCTGATGCACTGGTCTTGCCATGATTCAAGTATTCACCCAACAGTGCTTCCTTGAGGTATATTTCTGTGAATAGAGATTGTCAGCTAACAGTTGTATCTTAAATTAAACTGAAATAACTTTCTTGTGCCACAGATGGAAGACATGAAAACAACTAAATGAAAAATGGAGCAAATACCAGTAAAAATTACAAATACAAATACTTTTTGTATAGTTTACCATGTAAACGCTTGATAGAGGTTGGAATTATGAAGTGCTAAAAATAGTTCTGTTTCTCAGAAGGAAACTGAGTCCACCTGAGTGTACCCTAAGATAAGTATTTCTCTAAAAGTTTCAAATTTAGAATATGTTCAAAATAATTTCTAAAATATAAGTAATTTAATGTATGAATGTATGGAAATATGTAGCTAAAAAGAATGTCTTCTTGAGTCTTAAGGCTGTATCATGCCAACATTAAAAACTGCATATACTACATAATTTATTGTTAGTGTTTTGTTGACATGTATCTTGTGATAATATCAAATCTACATTTATACAGAAATAAACCGACATAAAATGCATATTGTGACTTCCTATGCTGTAGCCCTGAGGCTGCCATCATCATCAACTTGTGTTTCCTTGCCTTGTTCAGGACCACAATTCAGCAAATTCCAAATCCATGATTCTGCAGAACTTTTGTCTTGTTTCTGTATTCTGAGTTCATTAACTGCACTAAAAGCTACTCCAGTCCTCAATGTCCAATGTAAAGGAATACTGAGGGCAGTGATTCATTCACAGATGCAGGAAGTAATCGTGATAACATTTGTTTGAAGAGTGAACTGAGTCATATTCTTATCCATATTTATGATGATGACAGAAAATTAGCTCTGTATCTGTACAAAGTCTGACATCTATGGAAGAACACACATACAGATTATCCTGGGCACTGAAGACATTGAAGTTATTATGAACCTAGGCCCTATGAATGTTAAAATTTTCTACAGTCCTTCAACAATATCTTGTATACCTACCTTTTAAGCATGAGAAACACAGGAACATGAAAAATATCGTACTCTAATTCTACTCAGGCTTCCACTGACAAGAAGATGAGATGGGACTCTATGCACATACATGATACTCTCACAGAGCCTATCCATACTACGTATTGACTAAAGATTTCACGGAAAAAAAGAAAAGCTTTGAAAAAGATAAAGCAAACAAGCAAGTTACATTAACTTTTTCACACCACTTCACACTGTAAGCACTGAATTTAAACAGCTTGTTTTGTTACGTATGAGTGACTTTCTTCCCTTCATGTACTAATTCAGCTAGATAAAGTAGCTTCTTGTGGCTATGAGCTCTAGAATATCTTGCCAGTCCTCCAAGGGCAACAGATTTTTTGTCAGATTTTCCAGCAAATGAGTTTCCCCTGTCATAATTTGGCTTTTACTTTTTCCTCTGAAGATAATTATACTTGTTGGAAGTCTTGCTAGCAAAATAGTATCTTATAAGATTTGTAAGGGCATTATAATAACATGCCATCAGATTTATCTAGACATTTACAACGCATTCATAAATTATCTAATGCCATTTTAGCAACCCTTCAGATGAATCTTTTAGTTTCACTGGAATTTATCTCTAAGGGTGCTTGAGAACATGAATAAAGAATCACAAGCAGGCTTCACTAAATATAACAACTGTCAGCAAAAATGTATGGTTAGTAGCATAGTGGTGCAGGAGTGGAAGACAAGTTAAGAAAATACCACCAAATGACTAGCAGTTTATATACTATATTATTTACTCTTTGTTCCACAATTTTTAAAAAATACATTTTCTGAAGAAAAACAGTCACAAATGTGAAAGCCATTTTTGTTTGTTTCTTTGTTTGTTTTGCCTGTATGTGCATGGTTACAAATTGTTAAATGTGCTGTACTGCTAGACAGATGTTTGATCCATGAGAATTCAGTGTCTCAGTATCTCCAGGATTTGGGTTCTCACTGGTATAACATTAAAGAGTTTTGAAGTGTTTTCTGTTTAAAGTAGCTTGGAAGTGGAATCCTATTCTAATAAAATATGGTATTAGTAGCATGTAGAAAATAAGCAATGTTGCTACTGCAACCTGTCTCTAGCTTGCTAATAGAGCATTTCCTTCATAGTTCTTCTCCCGGCACTAATCGTTTTCTGTTCATTTACAAAACATTTTCTATTTCGTATTTCCCTGAAGGACTCAGGGAAAACGAACATGTTGTCTTGTTCATAAAGTATCCTTGCCATTCAGTATTACGAGAGATTAATTACTCTGAAATTGTTGCCTAGTCTTACTCATCCTATTTGAACAATTTCTAACTAAGAGATCAGAAGAGGTACTGAGTACAAATTGAGCAAAAAGCTTTCAGCAATGTGGGTATGCAAAGAGCATGGATGTTTCTTAGCTTTAGTGCTCCTGAATCATCAAGAAGCTGTTTGTCTGTGTAGAGAGAAATGTTGACTAGTGAGTTGGAAAGATTTTGCCAGGAAACTCCTGTACACTATTACTTTGACAACTAAGATTCATGTATTTGCAAAGTCTTTCATTTTTCAAACTTATCTTGAACCCTTCAAAGTTTAATAACATTTGCATACATTACAGGAATATGGTTTAGAGTATATCACTTTTGCGTTTTTTATATATATATATATATAATTATATATATAATATATATATATATAAAATTATATATTATATATATATTATATATATTATATATATATAATATTATATTATATATAATATAATAATATATAATTATTATAATTATAATATATAATATATAATTATATATATATAATATTAATATTATATATATATAATATATATATAATAATCTGAAATAATAGATTTTACTATTTATATTTCATTGTATATTTTTAACTTTATGATTTCCTGGTTGTGTTTGATATAATCTTTTTATCGCACACATAAAATGAACTTATCTTCAGACACCAATTTGCAAAATTAAGCTTCCAAATAGGTGTGATTAGGAACGTATACACATTTCTGAAATCATCAGGGCCCTTTGAAGAACTGCCCATACATTACAGACTTTAATTGACAACTAATAGATCCTTAGAAGAAAAGGTTGCTGCTGTTTTGGCTCATGTTTATGTTCCTCTGCTTAGGTGTGCTTTCAGGTTTTGACATTTTTCCAAAAGCAAGAACAGCTCTTTTTTTAAGGAAGGAAAAATAACCTTTCCCACATGCATTGGCTTTGCAGGCAAAAAAAAGATGAAATCTTGGCCCAGTCTCTTAATGTGAGTCTGTAGTGCCACAGAGAGCCCCAACAGGCCTTAAGATACGTTTACTCAGAAATCCATTTAGTCATGGATTATTTCCTTTGTTTCCATGTGTATCACAGCTAACTATATAATCATCACGATGTGTTCTGTGTCCTCATATGGGATTGAGATGGTTTTGTTTGTTTGGTTTCTGTTTTTATAGTTGTCTGTTGTGCGTATATATATATATATAAATATAAATTTTCCAGTCAGACAGAGAAAAAGAAAGCTGGTAAAATCAGCCAGTAGCTGGAGATGAAGTACATTTGGCATGTTTTCATTCCTTAGGCTACCTGCTAGCAAACATGAACAAATATAGAGAATATGAAAATATAGAGTAGCATATTAAAGTTATGTATTATACAAATCTCATTGTTTGTATTTATTTAGGAGGTAGCAAACCTCTTTTAGCGCTGCATGAAATGAAGATACCCATGGCCACAAGTTCTTCTAGTACTAAACTCTAATCCAAAGTACCGCAATAGCCTCTGTAAACTGTGAAGCAATATATGTTTTCTTCCAAAGGGAATATCATGATTTAGATGTGTTATATTTTGCATGTGCCAACAGAATGCAAAAAACTGTCTTTCAGCTCTTTTCTTTACCCACAGTAAATCTCAGATGTCAGCTGCAAGCAATTTTTGATGGTAATGTTTGTTGGAGGCCATTAGAGGTACAGATGCTGTGTATTTGGCAACATGCATCAGGAAAATCTCAGGTTGGGAATCAGAGATCCTAGTAATATAAACAGAACTGTAAAATCTCAACTTTCTAAGGATTTATTGACAGTAGATTATTGTTAGCTTTAAATATTAATCTAATAAAATCACAAGACAAATCAAGTCCTATGTTTAAGTGCTACTCTGGGGAAATTGTTGCAGTGTTTGTTGTACAAAAATGAAGAAACAGGGATGCTGTAAATGGTTATACAGGATTTTTTTTCTTTTTTTTTAATGAAACTTAGAACCCAAGTACCTTCTAGCTTCAGATTTTGATGAAACAGCTAACTCTTTACAAATCAGTCAGCTCACCAAGAGAAATAGAGGTAAGTCAGATAGCCCCATGAAGAGAAATAAGTGCTTATTATGCTTTGTAAATACCACCTGTTTCTAATCACTTACTTGACATACCTGCCTGACAATAAAGAGTCAAATCCCAGAGATTATGTTAAGATACAAAGTCATATTTAGGAAACACTGAAAAAGTTGAAGAATGATCCTGCTTTTTCCAATCAAACTAGTAAAATAAGACTTTGCAGACTCATGTGAGAAAGTACTGCAGAATAAGCCAAACTGCTTGATAACACTTTGGGCTCTTACTTCTTTAAAAGAAGCATTGCATTCCCCAGGCTCAAACCTAGGGACCTTGAACTATTATCTGATTTCAAGCCTGCACAGGTGAGAGGTTGAATAGCTCGCCAATAATTACAGTAGTTTCATCCACTCCCACTGAGCATTTGACACGGCTTCTTAGCCTGTGTCTGACAAACAGCAGCTGGGTCTCTGGTGAGCTTGTGTTCCAGCTGGGAAGTAACAACCCCAAGCTCACTGGGAAGCAGAAGCTCCCAGCCTCAGCTATCTCTCAGCAGAGCTTATTCCCTGCAGCCAGATGGTTTAGCTTAACAAACAGTGCAGTCGGATATCAGTTGCAGGTTGGAAGCAGTGGTTGTATTGACTATCCTGCTGAGACTGGAGTCTGCTTATACAAGTTTTCCTTTCAGTATAGATTGTTTTCTTAATGGTTTTGTCCTAAGTAGCTGGCAGTGGAATGAGTTAGAATGGAAAATGTGCTTAACTGTACTAGTACCTTTTTTCCTATGCTCGATCCCTTCAGGAAAAAAGCTCCAGGTGGAAAACAGTCTTCTAAGTTGATAGCTTGCAGCTAGAATGTATATGAGCTCTGCAAATACTTATTCTCTTTGCTCAGTCTCTAACTCCTAGCTAAAACTGTTGCATTGCTGCATTAGTGCTATTCCACTTCTTGTTTCAAGGAGTTCCCGTTTTCTCTGTTTTAGGGGGCAGTGGCTAAGCAGAATTTCTAGCTTATAAAAATAAGCAAAGTTAAGGTAAGAGGCAACGCATAGGAGCATTTCTACTGTAACAATAGAATATTAACAAAGACATGTTAATGTGTAAGAAAGGAGAATGGGCATTTATTGTTTAACATCCATTTCTGAGCCATTACCTTGGGGGTAGACTTTATTCTGTAGAAAACAAACAAAACAGAATGTGTGCTAGAAAAGTTCATGAGAATTTTACTTTCCTCCTCTCCCTTTTACTCAGGCAACTCCTGGAGTACAAAAACTTCAGGATATTAACACAAAATTGGAAAGTGGTATACTGAGGAATGAAGGAAACAGAAAAAAGCTCATCTTTTTCCTTCCTAAAAGAATCCTGCTTTGCAGAACTTGCATGTAGCATGCTTCCATTGATAACTGATGCTAATTATAGTAGGAATAAAGCAGGGATAAACTGCAACTGAGAAATTTCTAATCTGCATTCAGTTCAGTTAGCTGTGTTGAACACAGATGCATGCAAAAAGACTGTTGTGGTGACTTAGTCACTCAGTACCATCTGAAAGTAAGGGGATTAAGAAACACCTGAGATGGATACTACTGCCAAAAAATGGTGAATTTTCTATCAAATACTGAGATGACAGGTGGGAAGACAACTGTTTTCTTTTCTGCCTGTGCAAATGCATCCCTAAGGGGAAAGAAGACACTTTTGCATCCCAGGTCCTATGAAACTTCAAGTAAATTCAATTTTTACTTAAATTCAAGATTTACTCTATTGGGGTGTATGTGTGCTTGTGTGAAAATCATCTTATTTCAGTTCATAACAAATGTTACTCAACAGTTATTACTATGAATATTTGACTATTGGATTAAGAGTTAAAAAAAAATTCTCTTTCATCAAATGAAATGACCAGAGAAATCCCTTAAGTTTAACTTCAGTGTTACTGGGACTGGGCTTTTCCTTCTCTATGGTAATAAATAATAAAACACAGTGTAATACAGGAAGAGGTAGACAAGTGAGAGAGAAGAAAAGCAAGCAAAGAAAGATGCATCCTGCCAAACAGAAATAATATGAAAGGTCAGGAGAAAAAAAAGTAAACATTCAGAGGTAGATAGTAGAACAGAATAATTAATCAGGATAAAATAGAATTAAGGTAAAATCTTTGTTTCACTGGGGGACTGGCTCAGCTCATAATCCAGTGATGCCGTTTCTGGATAATACAGAGTATACAGGAAAAGATGACAGACTGGGCATAAAGAAGGTAAGATTAAGGTAAGATTTGGGTTTTTTTTTCCTGTGGGGTATGTTCATGATATGAAAGATAACTGTGCTCAGATATGCCCTGAAGATGGCTTGTCTGTTTGTTTGTTGGGCTTTCTTTCTTTCTTTCTTTCTTTCTTTCTTTCTTTCTTTCGGACACTGCTGTTAGATGCCAATATATGACAATTTAGGTAGGACAATTTTTTTTTCCTAATATTATTATCTCCTTGTTGTTGTTGTTATTTTATAATTGTATACAGAATAGAAAAGATGTCTGCAAGTGTGTTTGAATTTCTTTTTATTTATCTTGCCTCTGCTTTTCAAAGAATTTTAGATCAGTCTGATGCTATCTTGAAATACTCTGACATCTTGAACAGTATAACTCCAAAGAACCTAGCATTTGCAGGACAGACTATATGAAAAACCAATATGAAGTTCAGTACCAATCATAAATGATCATGATTTATTGCACCACATCCAAAGCAGATAACCACTAAATCCATAATTCATTGTAATAGTATCATAGTCAAGCCTGACAAAAAGTCATCATATTTATACTTTGGTAGTTCAGATGAGTAATTTATTGGTTCTAAAAAATAATGTACTGTAAAAATACGCATAGGGCTGTAGACTAGAACAATAAAAAGCTGCTTTTTGTATACAGGTCCATGCACTGAAAAAGGTGCCCCTCAGGAAGCCCTCATGAATGTATTAAGAATATACAGTAGCCTGATATGCTAAGCAATCTTACTTGCCGTAACATTTTAAGACACTAACTTTTAATAATAATACCATTGAAAATCTTCCTTTATCAGTGCTCCAAGACGGAACACTTTATCCTCCCTGGCTCTTATACTAAGTCTACCTTAGCAGAATACAAGTAGTCTAAAGCTTTACACTCACAAAAGCAAGTTCACCTCATTTCCTCAAGTACCTGTTAAGTTTTATTGATCATATGTATAATTTGTAGAATGTTTACAGAATGTTATTAATAAATTATCAGAAGCTTAGTTCCAAAAAGAAAGATCACATCTTGTATCTCATGCCATCTTGAGATGGGAACAACTTATCTTCAGTCTGCTTATTTGAGTAATATGCTGAAATGGTGTAATGGATAGAAGAGTCTAACATTTAGAAAGACTTTTCACAGAATCACAGAATGGCCAGGGTTGGAAGGGACCTCAAGGATCATGAATCTCCAACTCCCCTGCCACATGCAGGGCCACATAATATTAGACCAGGCTGCCCAGGGCCCCATCCAATCTGGCCTTGAACACCTCTAGGGATGGGGCATCCACAACCTCTCTGGGCAGCCTGTTCCAGTACTTCATCACTCTCTCTGTAAAGAACTTCCCCCTGACAGCTAATAAATTGAATCACTTTTCAAACAAACGAATCAGTTCATATTTTTATCATTAAAAAAGTGTTACGTAATTTAGATAATGCTAAGAGTGGCACTACTTAAACAATGTACACTTGACAGCATGGAAAAAAAATCATTCAATAAATAACGTAGATCATTACTGTCATTTATCTCCTTCAGTTTAATGTGTTACATAGGATATGATAAATGTTTAGATGAAATCTTGGTAAGGGTTTAAAGAACAACTCTAAACAGTTTGTCTGCAGCATTCTAGGAGCATAAGTAAATTTCAAACTTTGCAAGGTTGAGCAAGCAGACTGTATATAAATCTAAACTGTCTGAATGGCTGACTTTGTGTTTTTTTTTTAAGTGCTGCACATTCCAGAGCCTCCTAGAATTCAGCTTCATCTGAATTCAGTGACATAAAAGATGAGAGCTGCATAAGAAAGGACCATTATACAGGTTCTTTGTTAGCAGCCTTCCAGTGTCATGGTAAGTGACATTTCACCATTTAGAAAGAATTCAATGTATAACTTTACAGACTGGCTCAAATTAGATATGGATACTATTGACACTTGGAGATAAGATGGGACAGCAACAAAACTAGGCTTTTTTTATTATGCTAATTGTCTTCAACTCAAAAATAGCAAGGCTATTGGAATGCTTTGGAGAGACATCCAATCAATCCACCTTATAAACATATATCTAAGTGTTTTGTTTTATATTTATCGTGCTCAGAAAACCATATTGTATTACTTATTCAATTTCTTTGCTCCCACGTGCTTTATGAACTGTTTTAAGGATTAAGAATAATGAGTGAATATAAAGATATATAGAGTATTAAGCTATCACTGGTTGAACTGAACACATCAGTTTAAAATTATAGCAATAATTATAGGTAATAATAAACATCTTTAGTTACGATTAGAGGTTCATCCTGTTAGGTGCTTTGTGTAAGTTAAGAATCAAATAGTTTATCATCTCATCTGAAATAACCCACAGAGTGAAAGTAGAGATTGTGAAGCAGGGCGTTTTGAAGTTAATAGAGGCAGTTTGTCTAACATTTGTTCTTTTCTTCTAAACAGATAACACTGAGAATGCTGCTCACTTTATTAGTAGTAAGGAGTTAAATATTTCTTAGATATCTGAAAAAGTGGGGGCTGAGGGATCAGCTAATACTTTCAGTTCCATTCACATATAAACCGCACAGAAAAAGTGGAAGCTAAAACCTGCAAGAGAAAACTGGCTGCATGTGGTTACTGAGTGACCTCATTTAATGTATTCTAGTCATTCTGTTTAACTCTCTGACATAAATCTCAAAGATTTTGATAATTGTTTACAGAAGACATAAAATTATTTTGCATCCTACTTAAAATATACTCTCTCTGAAGTTATGGTAGAGTAAATTGGTATATGGTTACTGCTTGTGTTGTCAGCAAGAGGGCATAAAATGTCCTAAACAACAAATATTTTACGTTCATTGAGTGCTGAAAATGGAAAAGTGATGCTTGCTGATGCAGAAAATGTATTGCAGTTCTTTTTTACCAAAAAATGTTAATGTGTTCATAGTTAATTAAGCATTAGGCAGCAACGTTTGTGAACTCCAGGCCTGGACGAGCCAGTTGCCAGCAGTGCTGTGCGTGCAGGCTGAAGGAGAAGCCTACACATGAAGAACAGCATCCTAAGGAGCTGATAATTCAGAAAAGAGTAACTCTTTCTGTGAGTGCAACATGTGTGGCACCTGTTTCCATTTTACTTTATACATTTTACAACGTGTATCTGACCACTTGATGAATGTTTGCAGGGAAAAATAAATTAATAATGAATTGTATACTACGCACAGACTATTATGAAATGTACTGTAAGTGTTGAAGGAAGCCTTCAGAAGAATCTTTACCTTATAGTTATATCTAGTCAGTGTTTGCAGGTGAGTCTCCACCTGGAAATCTTTTGGTTGCCTCAGAATCAGGCAAAACAAGGAAACAGTCTGTACAAGAAACCTCTTCTGAAATCATATGAGTGAGCAGCTATTTCTTCACCCTAATCACAGCACTGGAGAAGAAAGAGAAGCAAAGTAACAGTTGCAAGCTGTTAGGTCATGCAGCACTCATCTAAACTGCAAAATTCACAGCCAGCAAACCACGATGCTTTTAACTATTTCTTTTACAGATAAGCAGCATATTTCTTATATCCACGAACATCAATAAAACCTTAATTTGTGAAAGATGCAGACTGGGGCACAATCAATTGTAATAGAAAAGATATAGGCTGCCCAGAGAAGTTGTGGACTCTCCCTCTACAAAGGTATTTGAGACATGTCTGGATGCCTAATTGTGCAACCTGTTGTAGAATATCTGCTTCAACAGGGGGGTTGGACTTGATGATCTCTTGAGGTCCCTTTCGGCCCATGCAATTCTGTGATTCTACAGAGAGACCCAGTATAATTGTCAAACTTCAAGACCAACTGTTTTATAAGTTCAGATTATTCAGATAATTCCCCAGTTTGGCAATGGCCTTTTTGTGGAGTTAACTCAACTGAAAGCAGTGTTAGGCAAGTGATACTTTGATTATATCTTCCCATTTCACACATTAGATGATCCTGGGATGCAATCAGAGAGCAAACAAAGCACTGGTAGTTGTTACTGGGAAGGCTTGTCCAAAAGTTCTCAGCAATATCTGCTTATTTAGATTGGTTTAGGTATACACAGTAAAAATAAAAAATAAAAATGGACGGATGAAAGCTTTACATCTCGTTAAGGCACTTGAGACAGAAAGCCAGAAAATGATATTAGCCTGAGTAAGAACAGCTCATCAGCTTTAGACAAGGGAAAAATCAAATGGACTGTCCTGGGCTGATGCAGCCAACATGGCCATCAGCAACTTATGCCAAACATTTAAGGCAGAGCCCACAGATAATGAAAACAACAGCTCTGGGCAGTGGGAGATGTGCCCACAGGTATCCAGAGGCGTTCTGAAGGTGAAGCCAGAATTCCAGCCAGGGCTTGGACACCACATCCAGGCCCAGGTAATGTCCTGGCCCACTTGTCCATGGGGCTGAGAGACTGCAGGTCCTGCCTGCTGTGCATGTGTTCTGCACAGATCATGTGTGCAAGTGATAAATTGGACACTGGTTCACACTGGCTGTATCACCCTGCTTATTAATTACTTCTTATTGGTGGTTAGCAATATTCTGGAATAAAAAAAAGTTTCACCATTCTTTAGTCTATAAGGTGAATTGGTATAATTTTTTAAGAGTAAGGAACATCCTCAAAAAAATTCTATATTTATTGTTTGTAAAGATGCAACAAGAAGAAAGGCAATTTGCTTGTGCTTCAGTTAAATTACAGTAATAGTAATTAGTTTTAGCTTGTCTGAAAACATCTCTACAAGGATTAGTGCTATTTTTTTTCCACTTTCAAAATTGCCATTATTTCAGAGAAAAACAGCAATAATTTTTACTGCTTTATCCACACAACTTCCATAGTATTATTCAGGATTGAATTCATTGGATTTCTCGTAAATGCAGGCAAATATATAAGTATCAATAACTTGATATAATACATAGCCATAAATTACAAACTGCAGTAGAGAGAAAAGATTTGTGACAACATTACTAATTGTAATTAGTATAAGCAGTATAGAATGTCTAACATGACTTAAATCTATCACGGAATATGCTGAAAGAGAAGAAGAATCCAGTAAATGGGAGATACATCAAATATCAAGGAAAAATAGATATTGCATAATTAGCCACAATAAACATGTAGGCAGAAAATGTGTAATTGTGTTTTAAAAGTCATGTGCTCTTCTGCCAAGGCACATGTTGAATGAAAACATATAAACATCAATCAGCATACTCATGTTTTGTTGCAAGGACTCTTTTAAGGAAGAAAATAACAAAGGAAAGATCTTTAAAATCTTTAAAACATTAAAGCAATTAACTTGCTGTCCTAAGTTTTGTGGTTGAAGGAGATTCAGGACCTCTGCTGCTTTAAGACTTCTGTTTATGTTTTTAAGGTGTTGCTTGCAGTGGAAGCTAGGCCTTAATAGAGCTTTAAGGATCTAGAAAACTATCCACATATCTTAGTCATTCTGGTAAAATCTTCCATTTCTCTAACTGCTCTAGTCTCCAAGAAATAACACTGTGTGAGTACACACTTGTGGCTTATACTGGAAGATGTTGTTTGAATGGTCTGTCGGAGTAGTCTCTTGTTTGAATTGAAACCTCTACATCCGTTTTCTTCTATGGTAGTTTTGTAAAACTGCTGTTGTTGCATATGGCCCACAACTTCTGTGGTGAGCTGAATAGTTGAAAATATCCCCAGAGAGGAAACAACTTTTAGTTTTCAAAAATCAGTCAAAATGCCAACTGCTTAACTTCTTTCTAAGACCCAGAAAATGCAGACATCTTAATTAACCTGCCTCAAATGTTCTTAAATTGATTTGAAAGGGAATAACAAACTTAAAGGGACACAGTGAAAATATGCTGCTCATTGCCAAATAATATTGTTTTAGTAAAACAGTAGTACAAAATATCCTACAGTAGTAGCATAAGAATATGAAAATGCAGACTGTAGTATGTTTTCTATAAGAAGTGAATAGGCTAGTTTTTGGTGCTATGAAAGACTTTTTAAAAAGTGATGTAATTTAATTTAAGCCAAATTTTGTACCTTCTGAATGTATTTATACAACTGTAAAAATTATAAAATTTTAAAAAAGAATTTGAATGTATTGTCATTGATTATTTACCCAGAGATGACAAATAAAAAAATAAATCTATGGCACCAATGCAACAAAAATTCTGACAATGTGTCATTTCTCCTCTGTATACCATGCAGTATCAATTAGAGTAATACAAATAAGTGGGGTCCTCAGGCAAAATAAAATGTCTCTCGAAAAATATAGGCACTGAATATTATTATATGCGTACATTTATGCATACATTTAGAGCTATCTGAATGTCTTTGGTTTACCTAATATCTAGGTATTCAGAATCCTGCATAATCTTGATGCATATTCCTATTAAACTGACAGTAACATCATCAAATATGAATGTTTCTATGGCCCAAATGAATATTTTTGTTATTCAGTGTGTTTTGCTTGCTAAAAATAAGTAAAAATAAAACACAACAAATATTTGACCCACAGCCCCAAGCTGCTCCGGTATAAGAATGTTCAAATATAATGTAGGAAAACATTTGGCCAATTCAGCATTGATTGACAGGGTGTGTATCTGAAAAAGAGCCTATGAACAGCATGGATTACTGTTTCTGCTGTAGTGCTGTTCTGTTGAAGGCATTCTGTGAAGCCACTATAGGCTACCTGCTATGTAATTTTTTTTATTTTGGCACATAGAAGTGAGAAGATTTCCATGGGACAAAAAGAGAGCTGCTAGCTGACTGTGAGTGGCAGCACAAAACATTGAAACAATAATCCACCGAGATCATTTATGTAAAAAAAGGAACCCAGAGATATTCAGCCCCTGAGGCTTCTCTTGTAAGAGGCTATTATTATTTGTATTGATTTTAGTATGCAAGTTCTCGCTTTCCTTCCCTCTCCTGGCCCACAGTGCAAACTATAAATAATAAACTAAAGAAGTCTCCCTGAAACCATCACTACCTTTGCAGCACATTAATTTTGTGCACCTCCAGTTATAAAACCAGAAAAGCCATAGGGGAAATGGGCAGGCAGAATGAAACCTCCACAGTCAAAGAAAGTACTTTCCAGCATTCTCAGCTGCCTTAGACACTATTTACAGTTATAGTTAAATATAACATGAAAATGACCTTTTTTGATGCTAGTTGTGCTTTGACTACTCAGTTAATCAGGAACTTTTCTGTGTTCTCTCATGTATCAGACAATATCATTCAGCTTTTTATTACTAAATCCCAATATCACCATGATTACAATGTGTCTTGAAAACTGAGATATTTATTTGTACTCACTGTTTCAGGATGTGGGAATTAGCACAAGATTTTTCCGTATTTGTCTGCTTCTAGTATTTGAATAGAATTATAAGAATTAGAGATGGAAAATATCATAGCTGAAATACTGGCTTCATTTAACTTTATTTGCCTGTTATCATTAGCATAAAGGATGGTAAGATTTCACTTTGACAATATTAGGTATCTAATCCATGCCTACTTCATCTTACTTTTTATTTTCTACTTTTTTCATTTCTGCTCTTAATATGTAAAATGATATATCAACCACATCATAATTGAGGATTTCAGGGTTTTAGGTAGGTTTTAATGTAATCCAAGCATAACATATTTCTATCAAACATCTCTACTGAAATATGGGACTATGTAATACAGTATAAAGGGCTGTGCTCTAGTTTGAAGCCACTTGTGGTGAGTTGGCCAACAGCTAAACACCCATTGGCTGCTTGATCACTGCCCCAAGTTTTATTGCTGAGAATGGCATGGACAGTCTGTGGCCAGTTTTGATCAGCTGCCCCAACTGCGTCCCCTCCCAGCTTCTTGTCCACTCTGAGCCTTGCTGCAGGGACTGAGAAATGGAGAAGGTCATGATGCTGTGCAGGCACTGCTCAGCAATAGCTACGACAGTGGTATATTTTTAACACTATTTTAGTCATAAATGAAAAAGAAAAAGCAAGAAACACGGTATGGGTTGCTCCAAAGACAGTTAACTTCATCCCAGTCAAGCCTAGTACACTTTGCAAGTATTAAAGTTTTTTTATGAAAATCAAAGATAGCAAATATGTTTACGTGAATTATGCAATGGTGTTTAAACCAACACAAAATCCAGTTTCTATCACAGTAAGAATAAAGAACTTTATGAATGAAAATATATTCCAGTGATACTACTGAGAAGATATAAAAAAATAAGAGAATAATGGTGGAAGGTTGATAATAAAATGCAATTGATTCTGGCAAAGCAAGAGGATTTATTCTGTTTCTGTTTTGAGCAGAATAGATACAGAGCCCTGATGTATTTTAGGAGCTGATGCTTTCCTGATGCTTGCAAAATTGCAACAGAGAAACAGCTGAGGAACTAAAAACTTATACTCCACACAAAATTCAAGTAATGTATGTAACAATTGTGTTTTTTGTGTAAACTTAACATTGCTTTGTTGCCAAACTTCCTGTCTTTGCTGTCTGGCAAGTACAGATGTGACCAGCTTTTTTATTGCTGTCAGGAATCCATGATAAATAACACTCAGTGCAAGCATGTGATGAAACCTGGAGATACTGCTGAAAGCATTCAGTTCTTTTTTGATAGTAGTGTAGTATCTGTGTGCTGCTAGAATTTTGGAAATAAACTGAATAACCGAATAATCAGAAATGCTTCTGGAATGTGCTGGCCGGATGGATCTATATGGATGTTACACGAGGGATCAAATTCATCCTTTTCTTGGTGATATTATCATTCGTGAGAAATATCAAAGTTACAAGAAGATATTATCACAATAGGGACCTGACTGAATATGGATTTAGCTTATTTTGCTTATAACTCTGCTGCAGTTGGCTGTTTCATAGAGCCCTCCAGTTACCTGTTTGAAATAACTCTCCAAAGTGTGCTGTTAAGATGTTCTTTCACAGTGATTTTCTATACAAAAAAACACCCGTACTAATATGTTTTAATCCCTTTTATTTCAACAATGTTGTTAGGCATGACTATAACACAATAAGTAATTTCACTTACAGGCTACCTCAAAAAAAAAATTCACAACATCTTTATGACCACAGAAAAGTAAAGATGTGGTCAGCACCAATGGGCTGACTTAATAGGTTGCAGTGCATTTGAAATGTGATGTAGGATTATTTAATCAACCCATGACACTAATGGAGTTAAGCACTCTGTCCACTAGAAAATTGTATAATCTTTCATTAAATTCCTAAGTGCCTGTTTATGGTGCTTTTGAAGGTGCTGTACTGGTGATCATCCATTGCCATCCATCGTAGAGACTACAGAAATAAAAAAAAAGCTATTGCAGAGCATGAGAGACGTGTCAGATGCTATAAGCTAAGTATAATTTCAAGGATAATAGATATCAACTGTTCAAATAAAAATCCATAATCTGTGAAGTGTCAAGTATTCATTATCAAATTTCAAAACAGGGGTTGAGATACAATGTTTCTTTAAATTTTGATAGCACTGATCAGTGCTTTATCCTGATGTTTTATTAGAAGGAAAGCTACCTAAGCAGAACTGTTTTGCGCTTGAAATTATGGAAGTAGACAACATAACGCAACAACAAAATCTCTCGTTGTTCCACTGACAGCAATCAGGTATCTCCATCTATCTGGACTGTATTGTCTTTGTGAGGAAACAAACATTGAATTGGTGCTGCATTTGGCTATCATTTCTCACACTGAAATGATAGTCTGGAAAACTTACTTTGTAAGAGACTGTCTTTAAAATATTTATGATCCAAATTGCAAGCAAATGTCCTTTTGTAAGCACTTTTGGTTACATTAACATCTCTTAGGCAAGTAACTTACTTTTGCTGTGCCTTGATATTATTTTGCACTAGTGGCAAAAGCAGCTCCAAGAAAAGCTTGTTTCTGAAACATGCATAACAAACTGATGTTACCAGGAAATGCAGTATTTGAGTGCTTCTTCTTCTTCTTTTTTTTTTTTTTTTTTAACCTAGAGACAAAAGAAAGGTGTTTAGAAAGGCAGCTGAATGGGGGCTCTGTTAGCATTGGATGTTCAGGTGTTCACAATTGAATAGCGCTATAAGCTTGGAAAGCATTTGCCAGAAGCATTCCAAGGTCACAAGAATATATGTTAGTAATTCAGAAAACAAAACAAAAGAAAATAAAGCGACCCAAAATCCATGAAACAAAAACCCCACAAGCAAAAATACTACAAAACTTATCAGAATGCAAACGTCTAAATACTGCCTAAATAGCACTTCCAATACCTGACATTATTCTTGGAGTTTGTTCAAGATTAAAATCGTCTCTCCTAACTCCTCATTACATTTTTTAAATTGGGAATTATTGCTTTTCTTCAGGCTTGTAGAAGTCACTGAAGAAGTCACTGTGCCTTATCCAGATGCTTCAAATTCTATTCCTGGGCATACTGAGATGTAGCTCAGACTTGCTTGTGATAAGCAGGTCACCAAAGGTATTTCATGCATAAATCTCATTCAAATCTTTCTGTGCCTAAGTTAATATTAACTGAATAGCTTAATCAATTGAACATTAATTGAATAACAAGAGTACTCATCTCAAACCTCCCTGCTTCTGAAAAATTTATCTCAAATGGCAGGTTACTTACTCTCTTGAGAGGTGTGAAATATCAGACAAAGAAAAACTCTAGCTTTTCATCTTTGGAAATGATGAGTGATGAGACTGCACTAACTCCATATATATATATTTTTTTCTGTTTACATTTTGGAAGAAAATACTGGTTCCTCACTTTTTATATGAAAGAAAACACAAAGATCTACCACTTGGTCAGCTAATTAGCAGAAGAAAGTAGGAGTTGAAGTGAACTTAGAGTGCATTCTAGTGGCTGCCTTGGGCTCATCATTTTGGCTTGATCCTGCCTATAACTATTTTTCTGCTGTCAATGCCAGGGTACACTCCAGAACCCTTATGAATTTAGTTCAGGGAGCCCACAGACCACTATTTGTAAAAATAAGCAAGCAAACTTGTCTCATATAGTTTGGTCAATGGTCCAGCATTTAACCAGAAGATTCTCTCAGAAAAAAAAAAAAAACAAAACAACAACAACAACAACAACAAACAGCCATAATCACCTACAAAGTTTCAAAATACTTTTTAAAATAAGTTGTTAATTTGATAAGGTCTGTGAAATGGCTGTGACATTCTAACAGTCGTGTTCATGAAGAGAAGAGTTGTCAACTAAAAGTACAATATAGATTTTGTGCAATTAGATCAAAATACAAAATCAGAGAAAGGAAATTAAGAAGATTCTATTTAGCACCTAACACCTGTGGAAGGAATATGACCATTTCACAATCATGACAAAAATGGAAGGAGAAAAGAGGTGAAATCCATTCTATAATTTATCTACAACAGTTTGTTGATTCTGCTCCAGTTCAGTACTAGTGTCAGGGAGAAGAAACAATATACTTTAAATAACTTTTACATGCACTCTCTGTAGAGAAGTGTTTCAAGATATGTTGGTAGTGCTGTACTGATACATTATTTTTGAAGTAGGAATACAGTAGGTCACTTTCTCTATTAGAAATGTTCCTGTACCAGATAGTATGTGGCAGATTGTGCATCTCATTCTGTTATTCTGATGACAAAGCCTAATTTAATTGTAACTACCCGTGGGATTTATGGGGAAGTTGAAGCTCGGTTTTTAAAGAATTTAATATGGTTGCTGTAAAACTTAATTGTACTGTCTGGCTCTTTTAGTGGTAAATTCTAATTAATCTAAAGTGTAGAAAGGAAATGGAAGGCTAATTAAAAAAAAAAAATTCTTCCTTTCTTCCTGTCTACTTCTAAATCTGAATATAACTTAATGAAGCAATGTTAGTTCAGTGCTTAGCTTGAACATTCTTTGCCAGTGGTTAATATAACAACTGATTTTATTCTCTTAACTATTTTATGTGCTCTGTAACATTGCTGAAGCTATTGATTTGGTCAATAACCACTTACTCATGTCCAAACTAACTCTAATTGGTAGGACATAAAATAATGTGTAATACAATTATTATTTCACTGTCTATAGGAAGAGCTAAACATGTGAACTGAAGTTTCTGTCTTCCTCTGGGAAAATACTGTCTACACAACTGTCTTTGTCTGAAGTGCCTGGCATTTGCTGAAAATGGGAAGTGATAAGGTATAGAAAGATATTTCATTTGTGATCTTAAATACTCCTGCAGACTAATAAAAATGCTCCCTATCTAATGAATGTAATTTAACTATGCAATAGTTACACAAAGTTCCTTCAGTCTCAGGACTGCATTTTGACTCCCAGAACTCATACTGGTACATATAGCTAGAACATAGACTTAGATCTTTCACCTGTGTTGGCCTAGAGTGAATCAATGTGAAAATGACCTAACGGTATCAATGTGCTTGTATTATAGTTGATATTTTAGGGAGAATGATCCACTCACCTACCCTCTAGGAAATTCCTCATGCTTTCATAAGATATCAAGGATGAACACTGTGAAATAATTAGGGAATAATAAACTGCTGCCCCTTCACTAGCTATCAGTAATATGATTGTGTTTATGTTGCTTGCAGTAGCTCTAGATATGTAGTCATCCCAGACATGATTGGCTCTCTGCCAAAAAAAAGAGAAAAAAATGAACAAACATTTGTTCCTTTTCCTGTTTCTTATTTGAAATGAAAGAGGTGAATGGAAAAAAGATCTCATTACTTCCAAACTATCTTTCTTCTCCACATATAGAGTAGAGAACAAAAATACTTTCTCTGCTATAAAGAGAAAGGAATGAAACAGTGCTTTCCCAGACTTTAATCTCTAGTACTTGCAGCACATATGACAGTATTTGAGACAGGTATAATGGAATCAAGTAAGAGATCAACTATGCTGAAAACTAGTGTTTGTGCCTCCGGATGAAGCGCTTCCTCACATTTGAAAGGGATTCAGTGTGTGTGCAAGGGCAGATGACACCAGTGTGGGGAGTGCTGTTAGCACTGATTGTTTGAGGATTTGGAGGGCATAAAACTAGAGTCAGCAGGCTTTCGAAAGCAATGCTATTTTAACAGCTTTGTGAGGTCAGGTCCACTTTTGCTGCTTCTTTGGTCATGAACTGAAATGTGTCTGTACCCATCTCTCTCTGTGATCCCTTCTGTAACCGCCTTCACACTCTCCACAGGGTGCAGTTGCCTGTGAAGGTCTGGCTTGGATATGGCTCAGCTTCATAACCTTGCTTCAGACCTCCAGGGAAGCTGCTAAGTTGAGAGGAAGTTGGCAGAGTAGAGGTATGCAAGATAAGAGAGATAAAACTGCAGAGGGAGTAGCATTGTTGGGACCAGATCATTAGTAGCTCAAGGTTTCAAGAGGAAAAATATCAGCATAGAATAGTATAAAATCCTAGGGAAAAAAAAAAAAAAGTCAGTGAAAAAGGATCTGCTTCAGGGGCAGTGGAGGCTAGCCTTTCTCTGCCTGGCTGGTGCCTGCCTGGCCAGCACAGACTCTGGCTGTCTCGTCATGCTGGAGAGCATATTAGTACTTAGTCTAATAGATTGTAAAATCTTAGATATCGCCATGTGCATCAGCCAATAACTAACTGCTTTCTGCTTTTCAGCTGTATATATCTTGCTGGCAGAGGCTCTTTGTGCAGGGCTAGAAATGACTGACAAATGACTCCAAGAGGGAAGGTAACACACCTAGGCAAATGTTCCTCCTATGAAAGAAGAGATCAGTGTACATGACAAGAAACTTCTGTATTTAGAGTAGAACATTTTCTGCACTCTCGAATTATTGCCTTTTCCCATGATGATTTCATTTCCCTACTGATGTTGGAAGGGAAGCTATTGGAGTGACTGATGTGTGTAATCTGTGACTGGATATTTCTGCTGCATATATACGCACTAACGTGCGGCCACTTAACAACTGAAGCCTCAAAGTACCTACAATACATCAAAATGATACTGAACACTGGCGAATATGAACCTATAACAGGAAGGAAGCTCAGAGATGAAATCAAAATTTCAGTTTTCAGTGAGCTTGCCGTGTCTAGGTATTGCCATATTTTATCTGAGGTAAGTGTAATTCCAGAATAGTTTATGTTGTAGCGTAAGATAAGACAGGCTTTCTCATTTCAGTCCTGAAATGCTCAGTTCCCAGAAGTACATTTAAATGCTTTTTCTGCTTAATTAATACATTCAAAATGGGTAAGAAGAAATACTGGAGAAATATGAAGAAATGCAAAGCAAATTTCCTTAAATAAAGAGAGAACTTCTGTTACCACTCCTGACTCTATTAACAGTGACAGGCATAAACAACCTTGAAATTTATGTTATGGTTTACAAAGCATATTTTTACCATCTACTGGAATGCATTATCTTCTGATATTTTTAGGACTCTATAGCTGAACATTCCTCTAAAGCCATAGACAGTCTTATCTCAAAAGTAACTTTGATTTTTTTTAAACCCAAATCAAAATATTCTAAATAGAGAAATTGTTCAGAATTTTCATTAAATTGGATCATAGTTAATTATTTTAAGATAGGCAGTTAGGGGTACACAGTATATTATGGAGGTACATTTAGATTGTATGTCTTAGGAAACTATTATAATTTTAGCAATTCTACATAGCCAGTAATCCCAGTGTTCTAGAGCTAGAGTTTCATCTGAAATTCTAGATGACAAGGTAGATAGTCTTACAGAAATGTATACCAAAGTCTTTCTACTCTAAGTCAGTTTAGGATTAAATAACTGTCCATTCAAGATATTTTCTTTTGGATACTAACTAGGCTGATTTGGACCTGTAGCAGAACTTCTCCCAGTGCTCATTCCCACTAAGGGTCATTTCACACCTTATCCTATTAACATCAATATTTCAATAAGTCAGATGCCTTAGAAATGACCTGTGATTTCTCACTCCCTGACTGAAAATTATATGTAATTTGTGCTTTTTCACTCTAACATAAAGTGCTAAACAACAACAAAAATAGTGTGGTGCTCTTATCTTTAGAGCATTTGGATAAGAAATAAATTCTATGCACTGTACTGGAATGGAGCAAGTATTTGTGGGTTATATTCACAAACTGAATTAGCAAATGAATCTAAAGTTAGAAAAGAATAAAATTCTAATAATGTCCACCTTAGTAACTGGCAGGAGTGCAGCCGCTGTCATAAAAAGTAGACTGATTTAAACTGCTGTATTTCCACCAGTATTGTTTTTTAAGTAGCAACTGCTGGGAATGGGATGTTTAAATAATGATCAGTGAGATGTTCATCATTGTTTCTGCTATCATTTCCCTCTTACTTTTAAGTGTTACTGTTTTAACAGTTGCATAAGTCTCACAGACACACCATCATTAGACAAATGTTCTGTTGCCAAGCAACATTTCATCCACATTTTGAACTATTTATTACATTTTACATATATTTTTCATTTTCATATACAGGCTGAGATGACCTTAACTTTTATATTAAAAATACAAATAGTTTCCAATGGCACTGGTTGGCATACATTGCACTGAGGAAGCTAGAAACTACAATATGTTTGCTGAAAGCAGTAATGGTGTGAGCGAAGCTACTCTTTGTAGTATATCAAAGCTCTTTGTCAGCTCTTCTGTTTTAATGAACCTTGAGTTACAGGTATTTCAGCTGGTTAGATTTTCTAAAAATACTTAAACATTTAAAGTTCTAAAAGGATTTTAGACATTATCCATACTGGCTGTTGTGTTTTCAAAAGAAATATTTGCACTAATGGCCAGTGTTTCATTGAACTAAAACAGGAGTAAATATATGCTTTATGCTGTTCTATGCAATGCATGATGTGCATGATGATTTATTTTATTTTATTTTATTTTATTTTATTTTATTTTATTTTATTTTATTTTTAGGAATACAAATATACCTGTATAAATGGAAATGTGAAAGTGATGGCATGAAATTCTACACATCCTATGGAGGATTTCAAAATGTTTCAGCACACTTGCTTTAAAGTTACTATGTTGCATTAGACCCTTTTGGCAATAGAAATACACGATAATTTTGAATAATACAACATTGAAAAAAGAAACACAATCTTAGAATTCTGAAAAGAACATCAGAACAATTAATCCTGTTTTGAGTAGCTTAACAAACAGCAAAAGTCATCAGACGATCTGGATAGAGAGAGATTATTCTCATAGCTGTCCTCTCGTCTTGCTTTCTGCAGAAGTTTGAAATAAAGATCTCCCAAGGTCCCTTCCAACCTAAACAATTCTATGATTTTACACATATAAACCTGGGGCTCTGTTTCTTTCACAGATCCATTATTTATCGACTGAGTTAGGTCAGTGATAGGTCACTCAACAGTGACCTAATAAGGCATGTTCTGCAATATTTTAATCACAGGTAGCATCTATGAGCAGAGCTCGGCACTGGTTCATGTCAGATCAGAGCTGGCTCCCACTGCTCTGAAAGGGACCCACTGCTGCCAGAGCTGAGCCATGAGTGACACTGGGTATGCTCTGGGAGAGCAGAATGAAGGAGGGGGAAACTGCTGTGCAACAGTAGCTGGGAGAGACGAAGGAGAGCATCCCAATGGAAGGGCCCTACAATGTAGCAGGGGCAAAGTGACCACGAAGGAACATCAGAAAAAGTACTGTGGTCTGACAACAGCCTCCATTCCCTTGCACAGTTGGATGAGAAGAGGTGGGTGGAGGGAGCTGATTTAGTTTAGTCTTAGTTCTCACAGCTCTAATCTGTTGGCAACATGCAATAAATTACAACAATCTCCCTTACTCTGAATCTGTTTTGCCCATAATTGCAATTAGCAAGTAACCTCCTTGTTATTATCTCAACACATGAGGGTTTTTCATTATATTTTTTTCTGTTCTGTTAAGGATGGAGAATGAGAGAATGGCATGGTGGAACTTAGCTTGCTACAGATGTGAAACAACCACACAAACTTACTTCTCAATTCACCTTCCCAAGGGAATTTATAAATATGTCATATAACATACAGCCTGCACAACTGGAGTTTACCTCTCTACCCAAGAAAACTTTTTATTGGGTTCAGTGTATTTTAAGTGAAAATAAGCCAAGCAAGTCAACCAAAAACCTGTCAAAAGAAAGTAAATTGACAAAAAACACCAATTGTATTATGAAATTTCACCAATTCTCAGCTACAGTACATTTAGCAGTGAATTTGATTTTAAGGAGAATGGTGCTTTTCAGTGTTGGTGTATTCCACTGAAAATTAAAATCAATAATTGTAAAAATAACTAAAAATTTTTTTTTTGTTTGTTTGCCTTTAATCGAAGGGATTTGGAACTCTTGTGCCTTAGCTCAGCAAATGTTTTGAGCTTTTGGTAAAGTACATGTCTGCTGAAATCCCTGCAACTATTCATAGTTTTTCAGCATATTTGGGTGTTTCACTGAACTGAAGCGGTTGTTATACAGAAGGTCTGGATCACTGATATTAAACAAATGGATTTTTATAAGCAGAAAAGCTGAGACTTTTAAAGAATTGAAAATTCTTCTGCCCGATTTTGCAAGTAAAACCAGGTCCTTATGCAGTCTCTTAAGTCCAGTCAGACATGCATGATGTAAATATTTTGGGCGTATTTAAGCAAACAGAGCAAACAGGGCCTGTCAAACCGATGGCAATTTATCTGGGGTCTTCTATATACTAGTCTTGTGTCCATTTCCCAATCTGTCTTTTCCATTCTAGGGAATAGTGTCTTTCTAGAACTCTTTTTTGTGTTCATCATTTCTTTCTCTAATTTTTATTTATCTTTATCTTTTACTTTTATCTCTTTTTTAAAAATATATTTTGACATAAACTTGATTGGTGACTTTAAAACTATAAATCAAATGCTCTTCTTGCATTCTTAAAAATGTCTACAGAAATACAAGTGCATTCTGTCAGAGAAGACAATAAGGTGACTTTTTCTCCTTCCTAGTGAAGCATTATTTCTTCCAAGCTGTCAATAGCTGCAGCAAGCAGAGAGGAGGCTGTGTGGTAGGAAATTCACTGGTATACTGCTTGCCTAGTCCTTTCTCCTAGGCATGAAAGGAACCTGTTTTCCACCCAACCAGCAATTGTAATCTTATCACCATTCCTTAATTATAGAAATAAATTTATAATTTATATTACAGCTGCCAGGGGCCATTTTTTGTTAGTTTGTTTCCAGGTGTTTTGGAAATCATAATTGTTATGCCATTTTTAAAAATTATTGTATTATGGGGGGATATAATTGGATGTATTTATATAAACATAGATTTCCTGGTATAATTTAAACAAAAATTTGTCCCATTTCTTTTTTTTTTTTTTCCAGAATCTGGCAGTAGATTACATTACATATGAATCCGATTATTAGAAAAATGAGCAAGATGGAGGTTGAAAGGAAAAAGCTTCATTCTTTAGAGAAAGATGCCATCTGGATCATTATTCTATAAAGAGAATTACTAGAATACCTATAAAAGTCTGAAATGAAAATACTGGATTTTCGAAGCAGTCCTACAGCAGCTGTTTGTGGAGCTGGATATCTACACAATTAAAACGAAGCATTGCCTTCTTGTTGAAACTAGCAGTACTACTGTGTCCAGTCAAAAACAAATTAAAACAATATTTAATGTTCAGATACAATTTTTTTCTCCTTTTTGCAAGGAAGGTTAATTGGGTTCATAACATTATATGAAGGAGAGAAACAACTTAGCTCAATTTATATTTTGTTAGCATAGAAAATCTTTCTGAACATATTAATGGGGACAGGGCTATTGTATACAAAGAGAAGTCTACTAAGATAGACTCTGCAGTAAAATTTGTCTATGTATATTAAAGAAAATGAGCTAAATGATTTAGCTATTACTGTTGGATTAGACTAAGGAAAGGCTGAGGAAACTGGCTTACCTTCCTAGCAAGAGCAACTACAAACTCAACTATATGTCAGCTATTCTAAAAGAAGCTTTATTTACATTTTGCTTTCTGTGAGCTCATATCCATCCTCTGACAGTGGATGGCTGTGGTTGCCTGTGGAAAAATCGCAAGAAACAAAATTCAGTGTGATCCCACAAATTTCTGTCAATGAGAGGGCTGTTTGAATCCATCAGAACAGTTCTTTAATAGTTCTATCTGCTCATCTAGCCTTTCTCAAATTCTTATGTTTTGCTTTAATGTAGAATTTCCATAACTGCACAAGACTTCTACACATGGAGGTACCATGTACTTCCACTGTAGCACAACAATGTTTTATGTCTTGTTCACTACAGTTCTAACATTCTATTTAAATTTCTTACCAATTGCAACATGTTTGGGTGACATTTTCAGAGAACTATCCCCAGTATTTCCAAAATATATTTTCACACACTGGCAAAGGGTATTTTATTGTCAGTCCTGCTCTATGTTTTCTGTGTGCCATATTCTTTTCTGATATTGGTCATCTCAGATTTGATCAAATGGTCTATGATTTTGCTATATTCAAGGGCTGTTCTGAAAGCAATGTCTCCTATTTTATTATGTTATCAGAGGAGGTGTTATGGCAGTAGAGGTTGAAACTTCCCACTCCATTACATTTTGTTACTGTGAGACAGATGCCAGCAGAGGAATGGTCTGACCGCACAGCATCTGACATGGAAGTGCATATGAAGAAAAAGTGTGTTTTGGAATTCCTCTATGAGGAAAAGTTGCCCTCATTGCCATTCACTGACTTTTACTGAATGTTTATAGATAATAAACATTGGATGTGAGCACAGTGAGACTGGTTGGTGCATTTCAGAAGTGGTGACAGAAATGCGAAAGACAAGCCACGTTCCAGATGGGCATGCAGAACTCTCAAATCATGAAATGAAGAGTGCCTTGATCAGCTTATGTGCATGAATCAGCAGATTACAACCAGGAAACTGTGTATGGAGCTGAATAGTGGCATCAATGCATTGGAACCAATGGTGGTAATGTTGGAATATTGCAAAATTTACACCTATGAATGCTCACGCAGAAAGAGAAACACTGTAGGCAAGTTTATCAGGATCTATTGAAGTTCGAAGATGGCAGTGCCCTGGATTGTTTCATTACCAGTGATAAGATGTAGTGTCACCACTATGAGCCAGAGTCAAAACAGCAGTCCATGGAGTGAATTCCTCATTGAAGGAAAAGTTCAAGATGCAACACTCAGCAGCTAAAGTGATGTGCATTGTCTTTGAGGATAGGAAAAGGGGAATCCTTCTGGACTTTCTGGAACCTGGACAAACCAAAAGCTCTGTCTGCTACATCATTAAACTCACTAAGTTGAAAGCTTGACCTTCCAGAGTCAAGCCAGAGAAGACAACATTTTTTTTCTTTTGCAATATGATAATGCCAGGCCCCATGCCACTTTGAAGACAGTGGAGCACATTGTCAAGCTTGGCTGGATTGTTTAACACTCCTGTGAAATGTTCTGTCACTCTTTTGTAATTTACTCCCTCAAATGACAATATCTCACTCATTAATGTATTTCCAACAAGACTCAAAGATGTCCACTACACAAAAGTCAATATGTCAAGACAGATATTCTAATTAGTTTTCTTAATTTCTATGGCTCAGGCCTTCACAATGAAAGGTGGTCTTTGTAAGTATGGACTATCTTGTTTTCTGTGACACAGAATTGGTTGCTAAGAGTTATTGCTATGAAATTGAGAATCTTTTTGAGGAGGAGAAATTATATACATTTATATGTCATTTATACACTTCTTGCCTTGTGGCAATCATTTTTACAAAGATTATTTTGAGGGTTTTTTCTCATTTTGAACAATTCTGTATTTTAGGATGACTGTTACATGTTATTTCAGGATCAATGTAGAAATTTTCATTTAAAAAAAAAAATTGATTGAAAAGAATATGATTTAAACTGACCCAGGTTGCTGTGCTTGGTGCTTCGTCCCATTGTCTTGGTACACTATAGAGCTGCACAGAATGGCTTTTGATATTTTTTGATATAGAAGCTAACTGAAGTGTGCAGAGTGAGGAGCATCTGCAATAGGTCATAGAAACAGAGATGTTTTATATTAGGTATTGAGAGGATATGGGGTATGTCCTTAATGTCAACAGTAGTTGAAAATAATTAATAATAGGTAATAATAATAAGTAGCTGAAAATAAGTAGTTCAAAATCCTTATTATATTGTTCAGAAAAAGCATGGCAAAACTACTTTGCAGTTTATTTGAAGTCATAAAGTAGCTCAAATTTCTTCCATAAAGATATAGTATGCAGTCACTAAAAATATTTTCGTATAATCTAGATACTTACTATCTATATACCCATCTAATATTACCAATAATAGTTTTCCCCTGTTTCTGATCCAGGATTAAATAAAGAAATTAATACATTTTGTGAAGAAAACAAATGCAATAGAAAATGGTTTATCACATCCCAACTATGTTTGTTATATTCTGTTTTCCTTAACTAAACTGTTTATTTTATAGACTTTTTTTCTTGACATTTTTTCTGATTTTAAGTAACAGGGAACTCAAGTTCAACTTCCATGTGTATTTGTGCAATATCCAAGACAGTAAAATTGCCTGTTTGATTGAATCATGTATGCTGTATGGGAACTGTTGAGTCATGGCCTGAACCACTGATTGATCACCTGAGTTAAGGACTGAATCAACCATGGGAGCACAGGTGAAGGCAATTCAGCTGTGTGACTGGAAGGGGTGGATCCTGGCTGCACCTCTCCTAGACCCCATTTAAGGGCTGACTGCTGCTAGAGAAGGATCTTTTTCTGGAGATCCCTCTTTTTGGAGTTTTTGTACTGTGAGTCTAGGACACAGGTAAAAGTTTCATTTTTTGTCATCTCTTTCCACCACAATAATATTTTTAACTATAAACCTGAAGATACCATCCTAACCACACCACTTTTCTGACTATGCATTTGTTAATTGTACATATGCATAACTGCATGCTCAAAACATTGATGTTTAATAGTACGTGTTATTCTTCTAAGTGAAAATAGAGTAATACAGGAAGCATTAGGTTGCTGCTGTTGTTATTGTTGTTTTAAGAAGAGCACTTGGAAATATATAAGCCTTTAGCAAATCTAGTTCTGACTAGTGATACATCTGGAAGATTCTCCGATATTCTACATTTCCTTGTTACATTGGATAAGATAAATTACAACTAAATTGCAGTAAAATAGTTTATTAGTATATGCATGTATATCCCATTCTAGCTGAATAGATAGCTCATGTAACAGATAATGCTTAAACAGCATAAGTAGTACATGTAGCAGACCTATAACAAATGATAATAAATGTGTGACAAATTAAACTGATAGTTTTTTTTATCTGAAAGAAAATGAAAGTATAATATGGGATCCCATTTTTACAGTGATTTGGCCTTTAGTGGAGTTCACGAATTATTGTTATTGATGCTGCTACATATATTATCTTTCTACAGATTAATATTTTTTTGCTACAGGACCTTTAACATAAAAAGGAAAAACAAATATATGTATATATTGTTAAAAGCTAAATCTATATTTGAATTCTTATCTGTATGGACAGTAAAAACATAGTTTATGTACTTTTAAACACACTAAATCATTTCAGTCTTAAAATTTCCCTTATAGTACCATTCATATAGTTAAAGTTATAGTTGTAGCCTGAGGTCATTATGCAGAATGTATAACGTGTATCCTGGAAAGATACTTTGTGTTCACATATGCATGGGCAGTAGATCAGATGATTTTGCTAGTTGTATTATGATATTACAGTGTATGGCAAATATTAGGTTACAGCCTGAACTGGTGATTAAGCACCTGGTGAAGAGGTATGGCCAGCACAGGTGCAAGTAATTCACCTGTGGATCCTGAGTCCACCACTCCCTGTTGTCATTTAAGGGCTGGAAGCTATGTGGGAAACACCTCTACTTGGAGACTAGCTCCTTTGGGGGAGTTTTTTAGTGAGACCTTCTTTTTAGTGCAGTATAAGATATTCCTTTCTTATTATGGAGTTGTGACTAATGCTGTTCTTGGGTTATCAAAACGCTGGTCAGAGGCAGCTGTGTATCTCTATTTCATATCATATGTATAGAATTAAAGGAAGGCTAGTTTGAACTCTATGCAGTGAAATGGCAATTTATAAAATTGAGGTACAATGATGTTTTATCATTTCTCTTGGTAAGCCACCATGCTTAAACAAAATACACATTTAAGCAAATGCAGACGTAAGAACTACCAAAGAATGATACAGAAGAAGAAATACATAACTAAAACAGTAACTACAAGAGGGGAAGAAATAGTAAAAGAAGAAGAAAGAGGAAAAAAATGGTCAGTGGATGCAATATGTGAGAGTACACAGATGAGAATGAACTGCTGTATTTGCCACTCATTTAAGACTACTGCTTCCCACTTTATATATATGGTTGAAAATGATTTGTTTTCAATTGAGTTTACACACATAACTTCCTATTCACTACCACGGAGTCTACAACACCATCAACCCCTTCCACCCTCTTCCCCCCCTCCCCCCCCCCCCCAAATGTTCCAAACCACTATGATAAAGATATTCAATAAACAAATAGGTGGCTTGGGAATATCCCTCAGTTGTGAAGAGACTCTGAAATGCAGAAAAAAAGATAATTGAAGTCAGACTGGACTGGGTTCTGAACACCCTGATCGAGTTGTCTCTGCTCATTGCAGGGAGGGTTGAACAGGATGACCTTTAACAGTCCTTTCCAACGCAAACAATTCTATGATAATCATGAAATCCCTAAATGATGTTCACTAAAATACTGAACAAAGAAGTTTAATGTGGTTCTGTACTATTGTTATATGCAGCATATTTTTCTAAGTGAAATAAAGTTAAACATATGTACTTCAAGCAATTCTAAATGTTTATAGTATACAGTTCTTTTTTTAACCAAACAGTCCTTCTTTCATCTCGGCTACATTGTTTTTAAATAGTTTTAGTTTGAAAAGGTAAATGGTCCGTAGGTTATGGATCACTGTTTTGCAAACACAGGTCTGTTTGGTAGTGGACAGGCTGCAGTGGAAATACTATTGTGGAAGAGTTCTGTTGTGATAATGGCAATGTATCAATTATTTAGGAAACTGTGGAAGATGATGTTTAATCCCCTACAGTATAGAGATAGAGCATACAGTTCATAAAGTAATGGCTTGTTCAGACACTGAAAAAGAGAGCGACCTTATATTTATGACAGTGCTGGGCCCAGGAGTAAATCAAAGAGCACAATCCTTTAGATACATACTTATATGCTGAAGTTCATATTTGATCTATATGGTCATTGAAGCAATCATTCCTTACCTCTTTTTGGCCTTTCTCTGAAGTATAAAACAGAAGTACTACAATGGAAGGAAGGACAATTTGTTTCTATTATTTGAAGGCGATTATAGTAGTGCTTAGATGTGCTTGATCTCTTGTGTAGTTTCCATTCGAACTTTAGTTAGAGGCCAAAATATTAAGCTATCCGCTTCTCATTTTGCGGGAACTTATAACAGGCTGGAGACGATGTTGAAGCTGAAGGGCATCGTCAAGCTGAGCAATTCCACCAGAATTATTATTATGAACCTGCTGAATTTGCATGTGTTTTGTTTACACTACAAAAGAGATGAACTTAATTATGCAGACAACACTGAAAAAATAAACCTGTTAAAAAGCCTTCTTTAAACAAAGGTTGCACAAAACTACAAAGCTTCTTTTGGGAAGAATATTTTTAAATTTAACTTCCCTTTAACTTATTATTTCTGTGCATCATATATCAGAAGTGTTAATATTGTTATAAAAATATTTTAATCATTTCCTAGACGATGCATTTAACATGGAAATATTTTATTATGATGATCCAACTGCTCTCAATCTTAAAATAGAAATCACAGTTTGGGTGAATTAGTATGGATTTAATTTGCCCTACTCTGCCATGCTGACAAGTACAATATAAACAACAGTGTGATGAAGAAAAATGTACTAAGTCAAAAGAGTAAAACTGAATAAATATAGGTTTGGGACCTAACTGGAACCTTAAGTGAGAGTGGGCTAGGTCTCTTCTCACTGGTGACAGGTGACAAGACGAGGGGAAATGGCCTCAAGTTGCACCAAAGTAAGTTTAGGTTGGACATTAGGAAACACTTATTTACAGAAAGGGTGGTTAAACATAGGAATAAGCTCCCCAGGGAGGTGGTTGAGTCACTGTCCCTGGATGTGTTTAAGAGCTGTTTGGATGTGGTGCTTAGAGATATGATTTAGCAGAGGGTTGTTAGAGTTAGGGTACTATGGTTAGGCTGCGGTTGGACTTAAGGTGATGCGGATGATCCTTGAGGTCCCTTCCAACCTGAGTAATTCTATGATTAAAATTTTGTCCAGAAACATTTAATTACACCCCTCAAAAATGGTGTGGGTGCTCAGTTGTTCTGAGTTTTTGATTAAATTCCGGAAAACTCAAGAAAAAAGGATGTGCATAATTAGCTTTTAAAAGTGAAGTTACTTCAGTAGTCACATCTATAACTGTAAAGGTCGCTTTTAGGTCGTAACCAGGAAAAAAGAAAAAAATGTTTTCAGTTCTCAAGGACTGGATATTTTTGTTTTTGTTTTTTTTTTTTGTTTGCTTTGTTTCAATCTCAAATTATTTGCTGCACTACTTGAAGTCTAAGCCTCTGTGGATGAGTTTTTATGTGAGTATTTTGCTTTTCCTCTCTCTTAAGAAAAAAATTTCTCTAGACTGTGGTCATGGAAAGAAATCTTTAAAAAGAACTGAAGCCCAAAATCCAGTGAAGTAAAAGCAAGTGAGAAAAAAAGCATTAAGAGACATAAACCACATAGTTTTAGACCCATCTCATAATACTGAGACTGGGAATTACTCCTGCTTCTTAATATTTATCTGTATTCACATTGTGCTAGGTAAGATCTTTAACTTCTCCATACATAACTTTTATATATTATATCTGAAATAACTAATGAAACACTTCATTAATCATAGAGAGAATGTAATACAGAGGCATAGATTATTGTCATTATTAATTAAAAGAATCTCCCAAGACAGAAAAGGAATGATTATAGTCAGGTGATTTTAATTGTACTGTTATGTGACTTCTGTGATTTTTTTTTTTGAAAGAGACAGACTGGGTATATGTTAGTAGATTTGGATTTATAACTACACTCAAGTTTTCAGGTTTTTAAAAGATTCATTATTTTCTTTTCATCATTTAAATTTTAAGTAATTACTATGCAAATATTCTTGTATTTCTTTATGGGTAACCTTTGGTCTGGCACTTCTAGATAATATGTAAGATTATTGATTAAACAGTATTGAATAGCTACTGAGGCAGTGACAGTAGTTACTGAATATGTAAAATGCTCTCCAGAGTCTGAATATTTTTGAATAGGATGGTCTGTTTGCTTCAAAAATAAAAACATTCAGAGATACCTTCTCTTTTTCTCAAATACATCATTAAATCAAAAGTTTTCAAATATTTTCCAAGCTGACCACATTTTATTACTTAAGGGTGAATGTGCTAATACAGGTTGCTTTCTTATCCACATAATAAATTTCCTAAATAATACCAAGTAGAAAGCTCATTATAAAGGTATTCTGTCATCAATGTCAATAAAACTTTAGAAATATAAAATATGTGAAGTGATCTCAATATCTTCTACTCTCTATGAAATGTGCTTTTACACAATTAACAATTACAAAGCAAGAAGTCATAGAATAATGAATAATCAAGGTTGGACTAGATCTTACAGGTTTTTTCCAAACATAAATCTACCACCACTAAACTTTGTCATTCAGTGCTACATCTACACATTTCTTGAACATCTCTGGGAACAGTGACTCCACCAACTCCCTGGGCAGCCTGTTCCAATAACTCACCACTCATCCAGAGAATTTTTTTTCTTTAATCTGACATGAACCTCCCGTGTCACAACTTAATCCATTGCTTCTTGTCCTATCACTGTTACCTGGGAGAAGAGACCTACATCCACCTTGCCACAACCTCCTTGTGGCAGGCAGTTGTAGAGAGTGATTAGGTCTCTCCTGAGTCTTCTCTTCAACAGGTTAAATAATTCCAGTTCCTTCTGCAGCTTTTCTTAAGACTTATGTTCCAGACTTTTCATAGCTTCTTTGCCCTTCTCTGGACATATTCTAGGGCCTTGAAGTTTTTCTTGTATTGAGGGGCCCAAATCTGAACACGGTACTCAAAGTGTGGCCTCACTGCTGCCAAGTACAGAGGTTACTGCAAGTCACTAATGGTTTCCTCCTGAACTGTGGAGGGCTTACTCTGCTCCCCATCTTGGTCTCCCATCTCAGGTGGCTGAGTAGACTGAGGATAACTGCCCTGACTGTTATAGACAGAAGTAAAGAATCTTGGCTTTTTCCTCATCCTCAGTGACAATGTTCTACACTGCATCCAATGGAGACTGGATATTCTAATTGACTCTCTTGCTTTTAATATATTTCTAATAACATTTTTTAATTGTCTTCAACAGCTGCTGCTAGATTAAATTCTTACTATGCTTTTGCCTTTCTAATTTTCCCTTTGCATATTTTAGCCACATCCTTGCACTCTTCTCAACTTGTCTGATCCTTTTTCCAAAGATGGTAACTTTCTTTCCTGGAGTCTTAGCAAAATCTCACTTTTCAGCCAGACTGTTGGTCTTCCCCACCGGCTCACCTTATGGCACACAGAAGCAGCTTGTTCTTGCACCTTTAACACTTTCTTTTTGAGGAATATCCAGCCATTCTGAGTCCCTTAGACTCTCAGGACTAAATCGCAGGGGATTCTCACAACCAATATTCTGAACAGTTCAAAGTCCACCCTTGTAAGTCCAAGGGTGCCCCCCATCCCTGACTTCACTATAGTGAAATCTATTATATATTGGTTGCGATGTCCAGGATGACTTCTGACCAATGTGTCTCCTACCAGTCCTTCTCTGTAAACAGCAGGTTAATGGGGTGCTTACTCTAGTAGTTTCTCTTACCAGCTTTTTAATTTATATATGAATATTAACACTGCAGCAGTAAATTTTATATTTTGCTGCTGTCTTCCATATTGTCAAATCTGGTGGACCTTCAGCATTCTAGAGCAGCTTGTGAAATACTGTGACATCCAAGTTCCATAAAATAGAAAAGAGCAGAGAAGAACTATCCAGAGCCTCTTCCTCTCAGTTGTTCCTGAACCTGCTGAGGGTAGCTTCCAAGTAGAGGAAAAGAGGGAAATTAGGAATTTCTCATGAGATAAATTATTTGAATATCCAGATGTTTGTGACAGCTTTCTTTCCTAAAATTTTATCAGATTGAATCTGTTTATAATAGGTGCTTAGCAAGAGGTCTCTCAACTGTTCATGCTAAATGTGGTGAGGCAAGTCCTCATATACCTAGAAATATTGTATTGCTCGTGACACTCATAATATTTTCAAAATTATTTTCACCTTTCCAGATCTTCGGAGTTTATTTTACAATAAAGTTAAAATATAGACACCTTCTTAAAACAGTAATTCTAGCACTTAAACCTTTATTTAAAATGTTAAATATTGGGAAAATTAAAATAAAATACCCTAGTCTGGCAGTATTGTCCATTTGATCTGGTTCTCAAAAAGATTCTCTGCAGCATGATCTAACTGGCAAGCGAGTTAGATACTGACAAACTATATTTTCAGTTCAAAGCAATTTGTGTATTGCTTGTTTTTAAAGCAAAGTAAAGATATTATATTTTATATCTTGTTCTTCAAACTACAGATATATAAAATATAACACTGTTTTCTCTGAAGTAGTTACCAATTGACAAATTTGAGCTTTTGATTCTATTCCTGTGCAGTCTAAGGACACTGAAAGCCTTTAAGACATTGTCGTACTACTTGCTTCACATAATCTCAAATACAACATTTACTGATGTGTCAGCAAGAACATTTAAAAAATTTCAGACCATTGAGAGAATGAAACAAAAAAGTATATATTTTATATATTTATTTTTATGTAATTATTTTTATTTGTGTATATATTTATTTTATTTATATATGTTTCTAAACTAGGCCTAGGGCTACAAATATCCTTATTTTTCTTCTTAAGGAAAATAATGCCTGATGTGAACATTCAAGATTCAAGAAGGATGGATGCTGTATTTATGCTTAATCTGGCCCAGATACAGAGAGTACCAGCAGCTGCAAGATCAGGAATAGAGATCAGGAATAGCAGCCAACTTTTATGTGGCTCACCCGCAAGTAGTAAAAAAGAGACCTTTCCACTAACAGTGTTCTTTGAAATAAATTATCTCTCACTTCTTGGTAGAGTAAATTAAAGTTTGCTGAAAATAAATAACTGTTTTCAAAAATGTGCAAGATCATGGACAAAGTATATTTTCAATTCTTTATTTCCCTTGACTTTATGCTATTTTGGTGAAAGAACCAAACAACTTCAGTTTTTACAGGGAAAATATCCACTTTATATTACTCTAAATGTTAAAACAATTTATTGAATGAACTTCTCAAACCCAGTGATTTTTGTTGTATAGAGCTGTCAGAGTGATATTTAAAATGAGTGAATATGGTCAGTGTATTAAAAAAAAATCAGGCATTTAAAGTAGCAATGTGGAAAGATTAAAGGCCAGTCTTTTAGATATAATTACACTTGAAAGACTGCCAATTAAGTTAAGAATTGCAACTACAGTGCTTATTGCACATTTCTAGATCTGAAAAGACCAGTAGACGGGGGGGGGGGGGGGGGGGGGAAGGGGAACTGCATTATTTAAGACAATGATCCCCAGGGAGGGGAATTTGCTGGTGCTGTGCATTAGGACAAGCTTGTAATGCTAACATCCATTTGAGGCTTCTTGCCAGGAATGTATGTGGGTGTAACAGAAAAGTGCTTTCAGACAGCCTTATTTCTTTCCCATTTTATGTGAGGAGTTGAGAGATGTTGTAGCTTTCTATTGAGCTGCTCTGTAGCTTGACTCCTTTCAGTCATGAGTGCCTTCCTGTACAGGAATGGAGCAATGGAGGCACTGCAGTACCCTTCCTGTGCAGCTAACTTAGCTCAGGCAGTCTCCAGTCTTCTGTTCCTCAGCAACAAGTTAGAAACTGAGTGTCCTCTTATTATTATGGCCTGGTTGCATACTTCTACATAATAAAAAAATAAACAGTGACCAAACCAATCAAAGATAACTTACTACAATAAAACACTTTTATTTTATAAAGAGGAGGCTGTCATGTCAACTACATAGGAATAATGAGCATGCATCAGTACGAACTGATACACAAACCTTTCAAAACCCAGTGCTACCATGGGGATAAGCCTCTCCCAGGCCCAAAAGCACACCTCTCCCAGAAAATCTGTTTGCAGCACAGTCAACTCATAGTAGTCTACCAGAGATTTCAAAATTAGCGTTTCAGAATGATGGATTTTGCTGATAATCTACATTTTCTTCCTGTGAAATTATGAGAATTTAATTGATAGCTTGGGGTTTCCATGCTTCATATTCTGTAATGTACAAAATTCAACTATATTCTCTTGTCCCCTTGGAACACATATCTTCTAGCCAGTATTCTTATTAAGAATGACTAAACAGCACCACAGCTTCAAACCTATTTGTGCTACTATCTGGTGACCTGCCTAATGCAGTTGTAAATAAGGAACACTAGTAGCTATAAAACTGCAGGATACATCCTCAAGGACAACATTATATTTGACAAATTGTCAAAATACTTTAAAATCTTGAAGAACTGTAGTCAGAAAGCCATAAAAATGAAGATTTCAGGTTTAGTATTGATTTAAAAATATTTGTTTCTTTTTCTAGTGCTTGGATTTCTTTCCTTTTGTATTCCTCTGCTCCTTTTGAAATCACATTTAGCTAATGTAGCTAGAAGCCACAGCTTTTTGGGAGAGTTGGCATACCACAGTCCGCAACACTCTAAACATACAAAAACTGAAGACTTAAGATGAGATGTGGTTGTCTGGGTCACCAGGTATTGTTCTTGGAATATTCCACAGACTCACTTCCTTGATGACTAGAGACTTTTTTCTCATCGGTAGCAAAAAATTTATTTTTAGTTCATGCTTACACGTTGGTTTTCATGCCATCAATATGCCTTCTCTTCTATAGCTCTTTTTTGTCTTAAGTGGTTATTCAATGATGTATTAAAAAAAATCCCCTCTCGGTCTAAATTTTGCTTAAAAATAATTAAAAAACAAAACAACAACAACAACAAAACAATAAATAAACCAAACCAAACAGAAAAACCCTTGTCAGGCCTGAGAAGGTTTTTCATTCCTTTGATGGAGAATGTTAATGATCTTAACTTCTGTCTGCCGCACTTCCTATTTTCCTTAGGTACATTCTTATTAATTGTCCTCTTTGAAAGCAATTAGAGAATACATATTCATATAAAAAGTCATCTGCTTTCCTCAGCCTTTACACACTACAGTATATATAAAATAAGTCACTGAAATAAAGACTGTAATGTGGCAAAGACTTTAACGAACAGTTACCGCTATATACACACACATACTGTATGTGACAATTACCATACGGTACGAATTTAAGGGTGTTCTAAATTTTCAGGCACAGAAGAAAAAGAATCTATCAATATACACATAGGAAGCTAGGGAGATAAAGACAAGGAATTTCGGAAAAGCGCTAATTATTGATGGATAGGACTGTACCTTCTAGTCTGGTGCATAAGGCTTTTTGGTTGTTTTTGTTACTGTGGTATCAAATTAGGGTCTCAGTTTAAATCTGAAAGATATAAAGGGAATCTTCAGCAGTTATCCATTTTCTGCAGGTGGCTGGGATGGTTTGATTATGATTGATTCAGTCTTTGTGATACAGGCTATATGAAAGAGACAGGGAGAGGGAAGCATTGCATAACACAAGGACAGTAGATCATGATAAAATAAATTATGGATATACCAAACACAGAAGGAGATGTTTGTTAATCTGCTCATTCATTTAATAATTATAATAATACTACTATTGCAATTAAGAAAAAATGCATTTGAATAACTACTAATAATGTAATTCTAATTAGTGACTCATTTTTCAAACTCATTATATATATATCTTCTGATACATATGCTTAAAGGTTTTTCTTGTGAAAAAGAAATACAGTTAGTCACTTCTCATTTTAAATATGACTGTGGAGAGAAGGTGATGTTCTGAGTTTCAGTGAAATCAGTTTCATTTATTTAAAACATTCCCTCATGACAATGGAATTTAAAGACGTGCCTGCTTCATTAACAGGAAGCTTGTCTTTTCTTCTCAAATCCTGCTTTGAAAACTCCTTTACTTGGTGTTTGCAAGAGGAACTAGATGTCAGAACAGCAGTTTGAACTCTGTAGGAAATGTAAATCTTACTTTCTTCTGGAGTCTTAGTGGAACTATGAATCAGAAACAGGAACCCTGCAATACGTACCATGAGAGGCAACAGACCCTGAGGTAGCCCTTCTGAGAGCACTCTCAATAATGATCATTCCTGTGTAATTTCCTGAAAGACTGGTATGTTTATTTGCAAAACAGAAGCGTGAGGTAATTAAGAGCTACATTTTATCCCTTCTGATTAACGTTCTGCTGTAGGAGAGGCAGTCATCTAAACCATGACTCATGTCACTGCCAGTGTTGTGTCCTTATGTTCAATAAAATACACTGCTTTTATTTTGATCAAATATTTCACTGTTCTAATTACTTAATCATCTTCACATATGGGCTATAACTTTTCGAAATGCATTTTATCTATAACTAAGCCAATAGTATATACTTTACAGGTTAAAAGGTCTTTTTCAACCTCAGCAATCTATGATGATTAGAAAGATTCAAATTTACATTATATCTCTAAACTAAAGTAAACATAAAGTAGATGTGAAGTTTACATATCTAAATCCCACTGATTTCATTATGTCTGTCAGTGAAGATAAAGAGAATAAGCACTTTTATCCTGCTACATTTCATGACAAAGCATTTTGGGTGTCTGTGTTAATACTTCCTCTGAAAGAGATATTTCAAGATAGGTTTGTTAAACTGTAGTTACATAACTGAAACAAATAGGAGAAGTTAAAAGTGGATTTAAAGGAAATGCATTAATTTACTTTAAAGATTAACAAAATTTCTCTCAAAGTAAGTAAGGCCTTCCTACAGGACCCCATTTCAGGCCAACTGAGTCCCCCAGTCTGTACCTCAGACATGTTGCAGTCCTTCCTGCCCTTATCTTTTCCATGGGCATGTGGGTTTCTTGCATTAACCTCAGATATGATTTACTCCCCTCTCACTGGCCTTATGGCCATCTTAGTGTCCTGTCTGACTGGCTTTGGCCATGATACTCTGCCTCAAGGTGAGGTGATGGCCCAGCTGCCTTGTATTAATCATCAATGGGGAGCAGCCAAGCTCATGCTGTCTCTGTTATCTTGCTACTTTGCCTGGACAATCCCTGATTTTCATTGTTGAACTGAATTCTTAAATCTTACTTAGACTAATTGTGTGCTTGTGCAGCCATTAGCAAAGGGAGCTAACCAGTTGTTAACCTACATACTCAAGAAATTAACCTCACTCTATTGCTAATAAATACATTTGTGAATCTTATAATTAGACTCTGCTGATCTTTATGGACTTGATTGTGCCGTAGGATGAATGCCAGGAGTCCACAGAGAAAAAGATGCAGAAGGCAGCCAGCTAAGTGTTACAAAACTCTCATACAGAATCAATTTTTTAGTTAGAGTGTTTGAATTACAGAGATGTGTGACAGTAAAATATTGTGTCTAGCTCAGTGACTGGTGCTGTGAAGATACTGTTAGAGAAGATTACAGGGCTGTGTTTTCCACTAGCTTGGGTTAACAATGGCACTGGGCAGGCAGACCAGGCCTGCTTATCTTCCCTCCTGCAGGACTTCTTTACCAATAAATAAAATCAAGACTCGCTGGGCAAACAAGAGAGAACCAAAGGCATTTCATGAAGAGGGAGTGAGTTGTTTTAGAAAAAAAATTGATTCCCTCAGGGCATTCTTCTGATGGGGCATGTCCTGGAAGCTGCCTTGTTTGTAAGGGCTGACATTTGTTGACACTCCCTCAGATGAAGTTTTTCCTCTGGTTTAGGCAGAGGAGTATTCAATTCTGGCATCTTGATTTGGGGTAATATGACTTAGAAACACTGAATTAGCTTTTAAAACTACATTCTTGTTTTTCTGTGCTTTACAAATAATGTAGTCTAAACATACAGTGTTAAAGCTTTCATGATTAATCTTCAAGTTTTGGATTGGCAGGTGATGTCTCCTAGGATGTTCTAATTTTAGTAATCATGCTACTTTGGTGACAAGATGCTCTAGATATCAGGCAAATACTTCTCATGTGTCTTTAGATATGTCATTATTTCCCTGTGCATCATTCTTATATGTATAAAATTAACAGACTTACATGTCTTTTGTATCTGAAGGATATACTTATTTTTTTAGCTATAATAAGCATTGAAAGGAACCACATGCATAAAATAAACAGGAAATCAGCAACCAGAATCCAGAAATCCTTGCAAGAAAACTTGTATTAAAGTAAATTCTGGGAAGGGATCATTTTGAATATGAGTCAAACTTACAGATGAAGAAGTATTCACTAGTAGTAGCATAGGGGATATCAAATCTGCTGTTTTTAGGTTCCTGTTTTAAACTCCACTAGTTTACTCCACCTCAAGCTGTCTTCTTCCAATGTGTATACAAAGTGCAGACCTACTTTTTGCACAGAAATCAATAAAATCCTGAAAAATTTCTGCCTCTTAATGCACTAATATTGGAAGTATAATCTACACAAATAGAAACAAACTTTGGCCAGAACTGGGAAAAGCCCTGCATATTCTGGATAATTGGAATGATCTGTGACCTCAGGATTTTAAAATAAATATTTACTTTACAACAGGAACTTGAAATGGGACTTTCTCTGAGTTTATGAGAGCTACTGACTTGCACTGCCTTCCATTCTAAGCCATTTATACATTCTTTTTCATTAATAAAAAAGCATAAGATATTCCTTAAATAATTGTCGTAATCATCTGCCTTACTTTTTAATCATGCACATGACAATCTAAATCATTAATAAAAAGCTGAGTCTGTACAAAGCAATTTACAGTTTAAAATGTATATATTGTTTACATTAAGAACTACAAATGACATCCTTTTTCTCTCACTTAAAATTCTCTATTTTGTCCTCCTTAATGGTATATAGTGTCAAAGGATTGAAACCCAAAACTATGCATAAAGGATTTATTTATGGCAAAAGAAATTATGTACTTCATTAGATTCTGCCTGATTTGAGGTTTCTAAATAACATTTAATGAGGCTGTTCAGCAAAATTGAATACTGATTCTGACATAGTTAAAAGGAAGTGAAAGTACTTGTCTGTCTGAAAAACAAAGTGAATTGCTCAAAAAGCTTACTAACAAAAAGTGAAGCATTTCACGAACATTTATGGACTATAGAAAATTAACATTTGAGGAGATCACTGTTGTTTTTTTGTTTTTTTTTTTAAACCACTGTATGAGAAAGATCAGCATAAAATAACTAATTGGTTAAATTTATTCAGTTCTGTGACACGTCTAAACAAAAAGGCAGTTTTTTAAGGACATAAAAATTTAAATCTATATTTTTATCATGTTAAAGAGACAACAGAGTAAAATAAGATATAGAGTTTTGTAGAGCAGGTGTTATGTTTGGATTGCAGTAACCCAGGGAAATGAATAGAGTACAAGTTGATTAAAATTAAAAAAAAAAAAAAAAAAAAACTTTGTCATTCTATGAAAAACTTTATGATTCTATGTAGGTGTGTGTAGTCAGATATGGAATAAGGTAAACAGTTATACAGAATCTAACACCCATACCTTCATCAGGAACGTATTTATTAGTTGATCCAACAAAATCAGAGTTTCCTTCAGCAGGATTTAATAAATAATCACAACAGGTAAATTTTCAAGGATTTTGTCCAAGAAATTTTCAGCTGCAGATGCTAAAAATACTCTTGTCCCTGTTTGAAACTACTTCTCTGTGCCTAGGAAACTTTGGTGTTTTGTGTATCTACAGCAGTTACAGTTGCCTAGCTCAGACCTGAACCTTTGTAAATTCCTACACCAGAGATTATGTAGAGGCAAAAAACACACTGGTAGGAAATAAAGATTGTTTGATCTTGCATAACATAATCTTGTGGAATGGAGATGCTTATGACTAGTTATGACTCTCTTCCCCTAGATAGGTTGTTTACACTAAAGCCCAACAGGACATGGAGGGTGTATCACTAGAGGAAGGAGTGGTCAGAAGGAAGTTTGTGTTTGAGTAATTTGAAATTTCTGTTATTTAAATTACCAGTGTTTGTATAGTATAGTTGTAACTGAACAAATAAGGGCTCTTTAATTAAAGTGCAAAGGCCTAAATTAGACTTAAAGTCCTGCCTTTGTATATGCAGTGTGTTACTTTTATTGATAGCAAGATTTCAAATTATGGATCAGTTATTCAAGGAAGTTATTTTGGAATTTGGATGTGAGTGATTGCTGAGACTACTACAGTTTCCCAGAAAGAAAAAAAAAAAAAAAAAAAAATCCCAACAATGAAATGTGCAAATAGTTCTGGAAAAATGGAACCTAGGAAGGACATCCATTTAGTCTATAGACTGCAGCTATTAATATTATTCCAGCTATTATTATTATTCCAGGAAGGAAAAAATCTAATTTCTACTTCCAGTTTTATATCTTTGATTTTCCTAGTAGTCACTAGGTAAGATCACAACTTGAAATGTTCTTGCAGCCTGTTTTGGAGCTCCACTTCTCTAAAATTTAAGTGTTTGTACCATCCATTTTAATAAATATTTTACTGCACTAGTCATGTTTGGAAATCATCCATGGAGCTTACTTATTATCTACAGCTTTTGAGAAAAGTAGCTACTTGCAGCTCTTACTCCATTTTTTTAAAGTTTACTTTAATCACAGCTACATGTTCTTGACCATATGTAATAACTGCCAGTAAAAACATAAGGTTCTTTTGTTTAAAAAGTATAAGAAATTTCTTCAAGTGGCAATAGAGTAAACATAGGCATATAAAGTTTTTTCAATTCAGGCTTTCTTTTGCATTTAACTCTATACCAACATTTATGATTGAAATGAAGTGCAAAGTGATGCTCTTAAAAAGATGTAAATTCAAATTAGGACATTATATTAATGTGTGCATTTTTGTTCTGAATAAGCAATATTTTCATACAGTGTCACAATTTTCCAGATAGACTCAGTAAATGTAGGCAATGCTTTGAGTAAAATCTGTTTCACAGTTAAACATCAGTTTCAAAGCAGGACATTTGAAGACATAAAAGCAAAAGGTAATGACATTATCCTTGAATCTTCATGACTTTCCTAAAGGTGAATGTATTAAATAAGAGCTGCTGAAGTGTTTTTGGCACTGTTTAATGCATCCCATCTGTTAGCCATAATATTACATCAGCTAATTAATGCATGTTACCTTGTGTGTAAAACAACATGTACTCTATTGATTATGGAGTCAAGACTGAAGTTGTTCTCACTGGAGCTGTTTGGATTTTTATTTTTTTATTTTTTGTCAGAAAGTTAGGATTTTCCTCCATGAAAAATTCTGTTTTCATTAAAATCTACACATTTTTTGAAACACCTACACATATTATTAATGTGAAAATCATCCCAATTTTGTTCTTTCTGGAATAATGTCTTAAGATTTAAGTAACTTTGTAATGCTATATTTTCTTTATTTTCCTGTGTGGAACATTTGATCTAGATGATGGTGTGCTGCCACTATCATGTCATAGCAAAACTTGTCAAAAATTACATTCTGACTTGACAGTAGAGATTATGCATAACTAAATCTAATAAAGTCTGTCATTTTTACTTTTTAAATTCATTGGATTTGCATTGAAACAGTTGAATCATCTCTAAGTTTCCCTAATTATCTTGGAATAGTTTTGAAGTCAATATCATGTCTTGTGCTGCAATTAAGAAAATTCTATTTGGTTCCTGGAGCAGTGAAGTTGTTTATCATTTTTTTTCTATTTTATCATGGCATTTCTCTCTCATCTCATATGAACCTCTCTCCTTTATAAATTTGGGCTACAATAACTTTACAAAAACTATACTATTTACAATAGCTATACAAAAACTGGTAAAAATGAGATTGTTTTAGTGTTTTCTTAACTATACTGATTTTTTTTTTTTTTTTTGCTTGCTTTACTAGAAAATTGATATTAATCATACCAGCTCTGTTTCTGGTTACTTTCCTATTGTTTATGTGAAAATGCAATGAATGCCTTTCCAGAAAGTTCTTCGTTAACTACCTCTTGAGCTAACTATAATTTCTTATGTGTTAAGATTCAAGTGTTTACTGGTAAGATAGTTTTTGTAATAGACTGCAGAGTCCTCTTATTAAATCTTAACAGAACTTCCTTTGGTATAGTGGCAACAGCTATTAAATGCGCTTAGTCTGAACACGCAGTGTTCACAATCTCCAATAGCGTGAAATATTTGTGAATATATATGGGAGGGTTAGCCTTAAGTCAGAGCCCTCTATTAGATACAAAGCTTTCTAACTTCTGCCAGCTTCTCTTCATGCGCCGTATCTGATTCCAATCATCACTAATGTGTTGCTAATAAATAATTATTTGTATTCTTGAAGGAGTGAAAGTTTTCTATTTAAAAAATATGATTCCTGAAGAAAAAAAATAAAAACATCTTCATAGCAAATGCTATAAGTAATTGGCACCAATTTTATTGGATATTTTCTAGTGTTTGTAAATAAGATGAAATATTGCCAAATGCAATTTTTTAATTATTTTACTACTGATAATATGATCATAGTTAGCAGCTTACATTGAAGTATATTAAAGCATAATTTAATTAAAGCAAAAAGTGGCATTCAGTATTACCTGTTAATAGAGCCTTCATAAAAAGGTAAAAATAAAAAATAATAAATCTCTTTGAGTTAACATTAGGAGAAAAGTAGATCTTAGGTATTAACTCTTAGTTGAACCAGCTGTTTTCCATAAGAGTCTTCTTCAGTGTTGTTCTATGGTCCATATGTAAGCACTTCTCTTTAGTGGTGAGCACCAACAAGACGTTCTTATGCATCAAAGGAAGCTATATCCTTGAGTATAAATGGTCTGAGCAATTAGGAACATGAAGGATCTTCAATTTATGTAAGTCTTTTGGAAGGTGCCTAACTATAAGTGTTTGGTTTCTATTTTCTAGAAAAAATAGTTGTGTCTGAAATTGGCTTAGATGCCAGACCTGCAAAGTAGTAATACTGCTTAGTGTATCTGTGAAATGCTGCATGCTATCACCTACCACTGGCAGCTGTGGGAAGCATGAACATTCAGCAGGAAGTTTTCAGAACTCTGCCAGATTAGGTGACAGAAGGGGAGATTCTGTGATATTATCATTAATAATCCTGCTGAAGATTCATGAGTTCATAAAATTCTAATAGAAAAAATTTGGTCAGACTTCTCTTAGCAAATGAAAAATGTAGTACAACTACTACCTTTTTACCCAATGTCCAGTACTTAAAGAATTCACCTGAGACTTGGAAGATGAAGTTTTATGTTCCTTTACTTATTGTTTATAGCGAGGATCTGGAACCACATCTATATATGGCTTTTACAATAAGTTCACTGAATGAATCTTATTATATTTTACCAGTACTTCCTTCTCCTTTTATTTGCTCTGATGCAAAAGAAAGGTAAATTTTTGGAATTACAAAATCAAACATGTTGAGTTTGGAAGGGACCTCTGGAAGTCACCTAGTCCAACTCCCCTGCTCAAACAAAGGCACTTAGGGCAAGTTGCCCAGGACTCTGTGTAGATGTCTTTTGAATATCTCCAAGGATGTATGCTCCACCACCTCTTGGGGGAACTTGTCAGTGCTCAGTTTAAAATATATATATATATATTTTTTTTTTCCTTATGTGTAGATGGAACCTCTTGTGTTTCACTTTGTGCTCATTGCCTCTCTTCCTGTTGCAAGGAACCAATGAAGAGAGGCTGGCTCCATTTTTTTATCCCCTACCTTCAGATATTTATGTACATTAGTACAATCACCTTAAACTTTCTCTTCTCTAGTTTGAACAGGCACTGTTCTCTCAGCCTCTCCTGAACTGAGAGGTGTTAGACTCATCTAGTCATATTTGTGGCTCTATATTGTACTCAATCCAGTATGTTCATTTCTCTCTTGTACTGAGGGACAGAACTGGAGCAAAGAACTCCAAATGTGTTCTTACCTCTGCTGAGCTGGGAGGAAGGATCATGCTCCTTTACCTGTTGACAACATTCCTCCTAATGTAGCCTAGTATGCTGTTGCCCTTCTTAATGACAAGTATATGTTGCTGTCTAATGCACAATTTAATGCTCACCAGAATACCCAGGGTTTTTTATGCAGAGCTGCTTTCCAGCTAGGTGGTTCCCAGCATGTATCAGTACCTGATATTATTCCTCCTCAGGTTCAGGACTTTGCAGTTCCCTTCCTGTATTTTGTGGGGTTCCTTTCTGTTTATTTCTCCATCCTGGTGGAGTCCTTCCAAATGACAGCACAACGACAGCCAAAATAAATATGTTATTACCTCCCAAACTGCTCCTGCTTTTGTGTCTTCTGCAAATTACTGAGAGTACACTTTGCCTTATCATCCAGACTATTGATGAAGATGTTAAACAGGACTGGTGCCAGTATTGTCCCCTGGGATACACTACTAGTTGCTGGCCTCCAGCAAATGATCACTACTCTTTCTTGCAGTTTTCAGTGTACACAAACTGTCTGCCTGTCCAGCCTGTACATTATCATCTTCTCTATGAAGATCTATGTGATACAGTGTTAAGAGCCTAATTGAAGTCAAGATTGACAATACATACTGCTCTCCCCTTGTGTACCGATTGACTGAATTTATACAAATCCAGCAGATGTGTTCAAAATCAAATTTCATCAATTTAAACACCCCCTTGAATTTTCTGGAGGTTAAATATGAGAAAACTTGGTAAAGTTATTTAATCAGTGCATCACACTATGTATTTCTTTGCTAATAACACCCCTTGTTAGACAATTAGAATCACTTTAGGTTTTCAGTATATTTTCATTCCTGAAATGCAAAAGCTAGCTGCCAGATTTGATAAAATATATCAATAATAGAAAAGAATGATCTGTGAATTAAAGAAAATGTTAATTTTAAATAAAATCAGATCAGAAGAAACTAGCAAAGCCAAATATTAAGAATAAATTAATCACAAAATAATGTTTTCTTTGTTTTGTTTTAAAAGACAATTTAATAGTAATCAGACAACTTTGTTGAATTTACCAACTCTTCAATTCTGAGCCTACAAGCACAGGGAACAACAGCAGGATGTTTTGTTTTATGGGATAGTTTAAATTTTATTTTATTATACACATCAGTATGCACTAAGAAACACACATCCAAGGGTTCCTAAACTTCAAAGTTCACAAATCTAAGTCTAATTTGCACTTTAGAGGAGGCACATGAAGAACTTCAGTCAATACAGTGGGACTCATAGTGCTACTGTGTTTAGTATTTGATAGCCTTTTCTAGTAATTCAGTCACATACCTCATTTGCATGAAGACTTTCTTTTAAATGTCAGAATTGAGATATGACAATAAGTATTCACTTTGATTAACATGTTCAAGGTTTTTCTTGACCTTAAATGAAGACATTGCTTTAAAATATAATCAGATCTTTAAACTAGGTGGAGAATGAGGTATGGAAATGCTATACAGACATCAAAGCAAAACATGTACAGACTCTCGGCCAAAATACATACTTTGTTATTTTCCAACATGTTCCTTATGGAACTTGTGTTCTCAATTCTCATTCAAATGAAAACAGAAGTGGCATTATGATCCTCTTTATTATTTCTCTTTCATGGAATTCACTTTCTGTTTGTTTTCTTTTTGTTGTTTGTTAGTTTCTTTTTGATTGAGCTAGATATTAAAGTCATTTTATAACATAAATGTTATAAAAACGGTGATGTAGAAAATTAACTTTTTCTAATAGTTTAGGCCTAAGACTGTGAGTACATGTCTAAGTGACACATGATTTTATATTCCATTTTTTTTTAGTTCACGTTTGCTTCACTGTATTTTTGGGCTAATACAATGGGAAAAGCCCTGAATATATCTTCAAGCAAACTGTAAAATTTATTTTAACACAGTATATTAAGGTGGTTCTGATGAGTAGATTGCTGTTAAGATATCACCATTTCAAGATTTGTCATGTAACATGTCCTATATGCAGATGAAGGGTGAACATGATGAAAAAAACTTGATGCTGAATATCAAAGATATAAATTGTTTTATTTCAGTGAGGATTAAGAATGGATAAGAAAGGTTAAACACCCCTTACTTATTCCAATCCCTTACTGTGATAAGTAAAAACCAATTTAAAAAGAAAATACTAATAAAAAACTGAATGTAGGCAAAAAAATCTGGTGTTATGTGAGAAAATGTGAGTTCCTGAAGAAGAGTTCGTAGTGGTTTACCTTCATCAGTGAATTCTGGGCAGCAAGTTCAGAATGTTATAAAATGCATACTAAATATATGAGGCTAATACATCTCTTTGCAGTGTATTCCTAGTAGATAGGCTAGATGGCAAAGGGGTTGGAACTGAATGGTCTTTAAGGCCCCTTCCAACCCAATCCATTCTATGATTCTATATTTGTCACAGAGATGTTGATAAATCCTGTATGGCCATATAACTTGTAAATGTTTTATATAGACTCTAAGCACTTGACATGTGCTGTGGATTCTACAACAGCATTGAAATAGTCAGTGTTTACATTTTCTCAAGCTCTCTTGGTAGTTCCTAGCTCCCTGTTATTTTTGCCACAAAACCTTTGTTCTTTGATGACCTTCTATATGCTAAATCTAAGCAACTCTAGATCTCTTCCTCTAAAAATTAGCAACACCACTATATATATAAAATTACAGTTCTGAATCTATCCAATTTTTGGAAAACAACAACAAAACAACAACAAAACCCCACAATATCTGCCAAATAGGGGGCTTGCTGAATAGTTGTCTCATTTTAGCATCATTAATTACTACTAGTGCAAGTTCAAAAGCACTTCAGAATTTGTGTAAATGAAGTTAGCAGACTAAGAAGCTTAACTGAGGAATAGTAAAGAAAGCTGAAAGGTTAAATTCCTATTCAAACCATTAATTTTTTTGTAATAGTTTTATAAGCGTGCATAAAATTTCTTTGGCAGATTCTGTTCTCATCATCATTAATCAGAAGTATACCCTATTCCCAGTGTTTGTTCATTGTGTTTGTGTTCAAGTTCAACTGTTACTTACAGGATTTAATAATCTTGGTAACAACTGCATTAACATGTATTTTTTTCTTCATTGGATTTCAAAGAGATTTAGTGATGCTTTTTTTTTTTTTTTTCGTGGTATATTGTAACTATTTCAAAATCATACAAGGTAGACTGAGCAAAATTTCACATGCGTTCTAAGAAAATGGAGAAAGAGAGGATGAAGGATTTTCTAGAATTATTGATTGGATTAATGATTGTTTGTTTAATAGACCTATATTTTAACAATCAGTACTTACTGCCTAAGGGGTTGCTGTGAGACCATAAATTCAATTCTCAATTGCTCTCTAAATACTTAGTTTCCCTGAAATAAAGGAAGCTGAAAAATTAATTATTAATATTCAAGAATCAGACTCTGCATGGTGCTCAGGACTTATTAGAGACAACAAGAATTGGAATGCTTTGCAGCTTAAAGCCTGGAATCCCAGCAGAAGTGTTTCTTAATCAAAATTATAGGTAACATGTAATACAAACTGTGACACTGGATAACAGTTTCATATTTCATAAAGAACAGACGGTAGTGGTAGTACTCATTCTTGATATAGCATTTCTGAACTGGCTAAAATTCAAATTTATAATGGTCACATTTGAGACCATGTATGTCCTTGCTGGTTCTTCTAAATTCTGTAATTTCTAGATTTCTCTAGATTGTTCTGTCTCAAGATAAACTTTTTAATCACTTTACCATTACTGCTTCTTAAGAAGTTTGATTAAGGAGTATTTGCAACTCTTGATGACACATTCTTTTTATGTTAAAATTTAAAAGTATTTGACATTCTCTAAAAGGATGAATTTTGTATGCTGAATATGTCTACCTTTTTATTCTCTATTCTGTCCACCATATCTTAATTGGGCTTGAGAATAGTTGAGTTTCAGCTAACATTAAATGTTTCTATTTCTGTTTCACAACTGTGGAATCCGGGCAGGGAAAAATGAAATAATTTACCCAGAATCATATAAAACTAGGAATAAACAGGAGATCTCCCTAGCCTGCTACTATACACAGACACTATTTTTAATCACTTCCTCAAATAATAACTTGTGTTTAAGGCACTATCATGTGCATGTATTGTAACTTCTCTGTTGCACTGCATTACTCCTGGCATATGATTCTCAATGACTTTTTAAAGTTTAATTTCCTGAAACCTCTGCCTCAATTCAGTTACTTACTACAGTGCAAGATCCTGTTATTACAACTTTTGTGAACTACTCCAGTAACCAAACTGCATTGAATAAGCAGGTGGTATGCAGATGTGAACTGGAAGGAGAAACGTTTTAGTTAAGTCCACTGGGATATAGCCATGCAACTTCTATTAACATTAATGAGAATTAAGCAGCTAAAATCTCAGTGCACTGTGTTGAAAATGCTCCCTGATGTGTTTGAAGGAATATAATCTTCATACCGAGTATTTTCAAATGTGGTGGTGCTGCTCCATAAAACCCGAATCCTATCCTAGAAAAGGATTCTCAGATCTTCCATACTCTGTAGCAAACATGATCTCTGGAAACAGCTGACTGAGTAACTCTACAGGATGCTGTACATGATTTTTATGATTAAAGAAGTTGCCATCTCTGTTACCTCAGTATAAACCTGTATGGGCGTGAATTACTTTAAAGCTTAATGTTTTTGACTACTCATCAAAATTACAGCTAAAAATTGGTCCAATTCAGGCTATGAAATGTCTTTTATTATTCTGGCCTTAGCTGTAAACTTGAAAGACAGAGCCAAAGGTCTGTATGGATTCTGACCAAGGTGCTAGTTGTTCAAAAAATGTTGCATTATAATGATGAAAACAAAACAAACAAAAACCCCTACTTCTGTTGAAGAGAACAACAGATTTATTGTTTTTTGTATGATTAGTGATTTCTAGATGGATATTATGTAGTGGGCAGAATGAGTCTAATTTAGGTTACTCTGCTTGATTCAGAGAAAGGATGCAATTCATAAATGAACTTTTATTTTCCATTTCATTCTTTTATTTCAGAGGAACAAACATTTGCATAATATGAAGTACATGCATACTGTAATATGTGGGACAAGAAATAGTTAACTGAATTTACGGTACTTATAGTCTGTGTTACATGAGAGGCAATTCTGGGAAAGGAATATTTACACACTCATTACACAGCATCAAGTGAAATTGCAAAATGTATATATTTCTAACCAATTACACATCAGATAAAAATTGCGGGAGAGTATACAAGACTAGAAAAGGCTCTCCATTCCCCACTAAAAAGTAACTCTATAGGGTAGATAATTACTAAAACATCTACATTGTAGCTTGAGGCAAAGAATTATTATGATTTTCTGTATTTCTGCTGTCATTCTCTGCCTTCTGCTCTTGTACTTTGGAGTATTCAGAATATTATCTGCATAGTTTGTAGTCAATTTTTCCCTGTTATTTGATTGGCTTAAAATATTATCATGTGTTGAAAATTAAAAGTAATTCAGAAAAAATAATTTCATGAATCTCACCTTCCTCCCTTTGAGAGACTCATTTCTTTAATTTATTCATTATTCTGCAATTCCTTTAGCAAATAAGTCTTGGTGTGTTATTTCAATTGTGAATTATGAATATTACCATCACTTTGGGCTCCAACTTTTGTGCAATAGCACATGTATTTGACTAACTTACGCAATCTAGTTTAGATTTCCAACTGTGTTTGATTGTAATAGGTGTCAGAAATGTATGCTAGGCAATCAAAATCCATGTATCATGTGATCCATGGTAACTAACCAACCCAGCGTGAAGTCAGACTTCAAATTTGACAATCAGATGTTCAGTTTAAAATTTGTGTTCAGCAAATACTCAAGCAATCAAGCCAAAAGTGTACCTACCGAATTCTGAACAATTGAATGCTTTCGGAAAGTGAAGATAAAAAGATTCGCTGAAACTAAAAACATACAGTCAAGGGTAATTCCTTCAAATATTTGGGTAGTTTGGGCTGTCATCTAGTTTACCAGTCTCAATTCTTTTTCCCCTGCAGATATAAGGAATTTAGTGAAGCATTAAAAAACAAGGAAAGACTTAACTGAACATCAGCAAGTGTATCTGTTCCTAGGATGAATGGGAGGACATTCACTCTTGTGTAACTTTCCAATTTTAATCCTTTCAAAGATTTTAAGTCATGCAAAGGATGAATTTAGGTAATTTACACAACTTCTGTATTGAGATTCTTGGTTTTTAATGTGTCTGCATTTAATCAAAATGATTGAGCAGTGTATTTCTGATAGATAATAGTATGTTGATAAACAATGTAGCATCTGTAGGGAATTAAACTATTTATAAGCTTCAAAAACTGTCATACAGACTTTCGTTCCAACTGACCAAGATAAATAGTATTTTCATGCTACCTTTCCTTTTTAAAAATCAGTTTTGTTAGAACATATATGTAAACATTTCTGTGTAAGTTATGCATAAGAACAAAATCCTGACAGAAAAGGAAATGTAGCATTTCACTGTAGCCCTGTGGCTGTAGAAACAAATGGGGCTGTTTCTAGTTTATAGGGGTTTTTTATTTTTCTTTATTATGTGTTTTCTTGATAATATAGGTGATAAATGATTTATTTTAAAATGTAACTAGGAAAAGAGCCTACCCACTTTTAAATAGCTATGCTATTGCATCACTTTCTTTGAATGTACTGCCTACACTGCGGGGTATCTTCTCCCATGTGTCCCACAGTCGTGGTACTGTTTTGGAGGACAGGCATTAGTAAAAGTAGTAAAAGCACAACTGAGTTTCCTCCTTTCATTTCATTGAATCATTATTGTTGAAAAGACCAATAAAATCATCTAGACCAACCATTGATCTATGCCTATGACCCCTCTAGATCATATCACTCAGTGCAACATCTATCCTTTTCTTGAAAACCTCAAGGGAGAGTGACTCCACCACCTCCCTGGGCAACCTGTTTCTCACCACTCTTTTTGATGCTAGTTTCCTAATATCCAATCTGAAATCTCCCGTGGCAACTTTTGTCCTATCACTGTTACCTGGGACCTCCACCTCACGACAGCCTCCTTTCAGGGAGTTGTAGAAAGCGATAAAGTCTCTCCTGAACCTCCTCAATATTCTTCTGATGCCAACTTCAAGATTGTATGAAAAAGTAGATGTGATAGGCTTTTTTTTTCTGCTGTTGTCTTTGAAAAAGACAAGAAAAGCCCAAACTGATACAATCTATTTTGATTTCTGAAGGACTTTTAACTAAGTTCCTTTCCAAAATCTCTTAAAGAAATTAAGCATTTATGACGTAAAATAATAAATGGATGGTGTCAACAGTTTACGGGCTGGTTCAGCCCAGTTCTGTGACTGGCGGGGCAGAAGGATTTTGCAAAATCCGTGCTTCCAGAAAAAGGGAACAGGGGACCCCAAAATAATTAAAAACAGCGGCAATGATCTGAGGAGAAACAAACTAATTTACTAAATATATTTTCGGAATGCAAAATAACACACTGTAATACAATATAATTAAAATTGAAGCTAATAAATCAAATATAATGAGAGAGAGAATGTCTGAAAGGTGGATAGGCCTCACCACAATGCTGAGGTGAGATGTGCAGTGCAGTTGAGAAGCAGGAAGACGGAGGAAAGCCGACGAAAAAGAGCAGATGAAGAAGAGTGCATCAGATGACCTTGCCAGGAGTCTCCTCTCTGTGACCACATAGTCTCCTGGAGAATGTAGTAGTTCTTCTCTTCTGGGCAGGTACCCAGAACTTGAGCATTAACAGTTAAACTCCCAGTGCCCTACATGATGTTATGATGTGGAATACCGAAAACCAAAAATCACAAAACCATGACAGATGGATAAGTTCTTTATTCAAAAATTAAAGAAGAGTATTAAGCAGTTTGTTTTCATAATGGAGAGATCAGCAGTGTGGTTTCTAAGGATCAATGCTGAAAACTGTGTTGCTGAAACAAGCTGAGGAATTTTGTAGAAAAGAAGTTGAATGACAAAATTTGCTAGGACCAAAGATGAGGGTTGATGGCAAAGAACATTAATGGGATTGAGTGTCTGTGCTTTAAAAGGATGAAAATTATTTTAGTCAATAATCTCTGAATTGGTCATTAATACTAATGAAAAAGAATTATTGGATAATTCTTTGAAAACCACAACTGATTGTCCAGTAAGTTCACAAAACAATTGAATATTAGGGTTTAGAAATAATTAGAGAATAGCAAACTAAACAGAACCTCTATTTAAATGTCCAGAGTCTTCATACCTTGGATACTGTAAATACCTATGGTTTTCAAAAAAAGAAAAAAAAAAAAACACAAAAAAAACCTACTGCAGAATTGAAGAAAAGAAAATCTAATTAGAGAGGGAAGAGTGATGAAAGGAACTGAGCATCGGGATGACTAACCTGACCAGTACTGTTCATTCCTGAGCACTGTGGAAAGGGTTAAGAGAGACTGAATTGTTATTGATTTCTTCAAATTGAAGAACTACAACACAGTGAGTGAAGCTAGCTGGTAACAAACAAGAGTAGATAGTTGTTAATAAGAAATGTAATTATAAGTGTAGAATTCCTTGCCCCAAGATGCTAGTAGTTCTCATGAAATAATGAGGAATTTTTATACAAAACAGCTCCACATTTGGCTCAGACAGCCCTCAAACTGAAAGCTGTTGAGGGTAATGCTCCTGAATACCCCCAGGAAAGTACCATCTACAAGCTCATTCTGCTCACAGGCCTCATCCTATGTACTTATCAGAGGCAGGATTCTCAACTAAATGAGACTAGGGTCGAAGCCACTATGGCTAGTATATTTAATCCTGGCTCCTGGGATTTCTAAAGCAAATCAGAAAATGAAAATAACTTCTCAAAATATCTGGGTGCCAGTTATCTAATGTTTAGTGAAACCACACAGGCACCAATTGCCCAGAGCAAATTTTAATCCTAACTGGGCCATAGAGTAGGCAAGCTTTGACAAGACGTTTGACTCCTCTGTTCCTCAGCCAACCCAGCTGTGATATTGATAAAAGAAATTTTGTTAAAATCCAGACCTCACTGAAAAACAGATCTGCTTCTGGCTTGGACAAAAAGATATGGGTGAGTAAATGGCGAACGTGTCTGAGTTTTCATGTCCTGTTATGCTTTATGCTTAAATAATAGAAGCTAAATCTGAAAAGTTGATTCATCACATATTCCTGGTTAAAAGAGATTAAAAACTGTGAGATATCACTGACATGTGATTCCACCAGCCTCATGGGAAATGTACTACAACTTCAGTATTTGTTATCATTAGATGCAGAATAGTTTTGTGCAAGTCAGTCTGCTGCACTTCTGCTCATGATTATCTCACTATGAGGGATACTGATAGTCTCATAGCTGTATACTCTCACAAGAAAAAATACATCTTTACTGTTTTTTCTCTTTTGTAAATATCTGATATTATTAAGACAGATTTTTTTTTTTCAATATTTTAAGTTATTGAATTGGTAACTGATATCCCTCAACCATAGCAATGAGAATTTCTTGAAAACCATTCAGATCAGATATATTTTATTATCTAGAGACTCTAAATGTAGGTCTTGCATCAGAGGTTACTGCTTTTCACTGTCTTATGTATCCATATTTTGGGTGCTTATTTCTGTATATGGCAAATACATTTGTATGATGTGACAATTTCATTCTAAAAATGCTTCTCTGTCTGCCTTGTAGAATACACTGTAGCCATATAATTTAACATATGTTTAGCAACCAAGTCACTTATTAAATACTGAAAAAAAAACCAACGACTAATGTGTTGTCAGTAATAGTTCTTTTAATTTTCAGCAGAGTTTAGAAGTTCTTAATCTCCCGAGGATACATTACTTTATGTTCTATCGTTGACTGAGGAATAAAAGAACACAACAGACACTAGCAATATCTAATTCACTCACTATTACTTCCGCTATGTGGCAAGGCAGTGAGGGATTTTTGTAAATATGACTTGTAAAAAATAAGTGGGATTTGTGCTGTAGGTGGGAAACATGTCATTGGATGCTATCTACAATAGGAAACAATATAAATTCCACAAAACAGTTGAGCAAAATCTGCTTTTTTTTTTTTTTTTTTTTTCGTAAATTGCTATTGGTAATACATAGTAAATCTATTTTTGTCTTAATCATTCAAGATGTTTTTTTTTTGCCTCTTCAAGTGATCATATTATTTCCATGCTATGTTCTAGTGTTACTCAATAAGGTTTGACTCTCAAAAGAAAATAACTAATTATGCATAACCTTTGCAATAATCTGAATTGTGGCTGCTGTAGAAGAGACTTTCAAAGCGACAATACTATGTGTCACATATATAATGCTAGCTGCTAATGTCACTTTCATCATCATACATAGAGGATCACAAATGCAGTCAAATGTATTTTTTATATTTCAACAAGAAAATCTTGAGTGATATATATCCTGTCATGTAGTGTAGGTGTATCTGTATTTAGAAATAGGCTTTGTTACAACTGCCTGATCAAAACAGTTCAGTGTGAATTGGGAAGGACAATCTCAAATTATTCATATGTTTACCTGAGTTTTATATACAAATGATTTTTTTTTTTTTCTGCTGCAGAACTGGATCATTTTTTGAGTACCTTGACAGAGACCACAATAGTGGTCATTATGTTGAGGATAATCAGCCTTTCATTCTCTTTTATATGTAACTTTGAATATACTGATTTTAGTCCAGAAGTCTGCATTGTTTTTCATGAAAATTAAATTATTTTAAAATAAATTGTTAAAGTTATTTTCCACAGAAAGTAGTTATGAGATTTTTCGTTCATGCTTCTCAAAGAAGTACTTGGGTGGAGGGAGGTTGCCTTTAATGCTGTGTCCCATCCAAAGCAGACGAAAACTCTTTAAAAGCACAGGTGTTGTGTAGTTATATTCTAAATGATTACCTTTTTCATAACTTCAGCAAATGGTAGGAAAGATATTGAGACTACTCTGTTTAAAACTTGAAGCTGTCAAAACATTGTAGAAATTTTTTTCTCCCTTCTATGACATTTTAGATTTTATGTCAGTGTAAAGGAAAACTTTATATTACAGCTCTTCTTGAAAGGAAATGCACAACTTGCCAGACATAATTTTTAAAAAAGACAGAAATGTCTTTTTTAAGACTAAACTGATACAAATGCTAAACAACTTTTTTTTCACAAACTGCTGTTTTTTTAGTTAGTATACCAGTAAGGAGTATATTCTGTTCTGCTTAAACAACCCGTTTATAATTTCTATATACTGGGTGCTATAAGGCGGTAAACCATTTTTCTTATCTTTTATTATTTAGGGGTTAAGGAGCAAATGTGGATCAAATCCAAGATCTTTGTCTCAGCCTCAACAGTAACCTGTCGAGGTTCTGGTACATATCTGTACTAGAGTATGATTTTAACTCAAACTAACATCTCCTGCAGTGCCTGCTTAAATAAGAACCATAAAAAGTAATTTATTGTTTAAATAACAGACATTTTCCTCTCTTCACTTCACTGGTTTAACATATCAAAATGACTTCAGTCATTATGCTGTGATGCATATATTGGTCCTGTTATTCGCTAAATATGTAATATATCAGTCTGGAAGGAACTGGAAGTCTGGGCAGCATTTCTGTCTGGTGTGAGGTTTGGAGAAGAAAATTTCTCTGATAAAATCCTTACTAAAATAGAAACAAATCTGTCATTACTGCCAGAATATATTGTTCAATTCATGATATTGTGGAGAAAAGTAATTATAAGTTTAGACGGAACAAGCTCTTATACTGCTGTTGCACTAAATCAAATTATTTTCATATAGCAGCTCTCATAATTTCAATAAGTATCTTCATCTTTTTTTTCAGGTCTTTCTATTTATAGAACTTGGCATAGATTAAGGAGTATGTTTTTATTAAAGGCATTGCAAAAATTGATGTTACCTTCAAGTTTGATGAACAAAAATAGAGTATGTAGATGAAAAAGCTGTTTCTTTTGTTGTTGTTTTGTTCTGTTGCTGTTTTGTTTTCCCATTACTTGATTACATAAAGTTCTAATACATTTGAACGATTTAGTGTTTTTCTATCCATTCAGTAAAGGAGGTCTTCCATGGAATTTTTCAGAAATGCAAAGAAGGCATCTAGCATGTCAGAAAGGAATTGTGCTGAGGGGTTAGAATAGCACTCTTATAGGTAGGTACCCTGTTTGTGTACTTGCCAGTCAACCAGAATACTGTTTATCATCTTGAATGTTTACTTCTGGCTTCAAGCTTCACTTGCACTGATATGCAGCTGTTATAGTCAACATGCTGACACTTTGCAGCTTGACTTATTGCTTGAATCTTACAGAGAAAACTTTATATTTCTTGTCACTTTGCTTTCTTGAAGTTTTCCTTGAAGGATCAGCATAAATGTAACAGAGTCAAACCCATTTCTACAGCTCTCATTCCTATCTCAGACAACCTTAGCAAAACTGACAAGTGTAGAATTTTAGCTATATAATCTACTCCTTATTATGAAAATAAGAGTACAGATTTTGTATTTCCTTGTCAATTTAAGGATCACCCATATATAAGTGTAATTTCTGTTAATATTGTAATAAAAAAAAAATAGTGTATCACCTAAAGAAACAAATTTCTTCAGAACTGTTTTGGCTTGAAAATTCTTTTGGTTTACACTTTGCTGCAGTCATGTACACATTTCTATGCATGCTGTGAGAACTACCTCTTTACCTTTAAGCTTTCTACTTGTCTAAAAAGTAAGGGAAAAAAAGAATTTTTCACAAAGGTGATTACTTAGGGAAAGAACATGAATCAATATGAGGGCTTCAGCAGCCCTGTTGGAAGAGCACATTTTCCTAACATGGGGGAACCGCTGCGTATGTGTGAATGAACTTTGGATAACAGGCTTCAAACAAGTAACAACTGACTGACTTCATGGCAATGAAAATAACACATTATGATGTACACCTGACTTTTGTCCTGATCTTTGTGTAACTGCTTGCAATTATGCAACAAAATATGGATGTCCTAAATACGCCTTATGTTCCTTAATGTACTTTTACCACTGTATTAGATGTTGGTGAATTCAAACATGAAAAGTATCAGTTCTTACCTTTTTCAGAATGATGAAGAATACAGAACTGTCTGTGTTTATGAATATTTTGATCATTTTAAGTATGTGTGCACATGTATATATTTAACCATTATGTGTGTTATTAAAAAAAAAATATTGATTACCGGGGAGTTATCATTAGTTTTTGGTAACAAGGAATAGGAATGATACATACATCTAAATGTTTCAGATAATACAAACAAAATTTGAAAAAGACTGAACAAAAACAAACCAAATGTCCAAATACTTGAGTAAGTTCTGGCCTAGTTTATATAAATATTTGATAAAATATATATTTGTGTGCAATTTTAGTCCATGAACAAAAATGCAAAGATGTTCTTGGAGTAAAATTTTGACTGGTCAATCAGAGAAAGAAAACTTTGAATCTAATTAACAGTAAGTTAGATTGAATAATAAGTAATTGATTACTATTTACAATGAATAATTCTTGAGATCTTTCAGGATCACTGTCAGTGTTTGACTGATGTTCGTCTCAATGAAATATAAGTCAAGCATCATAAATATTGTACTAAGTTAAAAATAACAGCTTTTTAATGATTTTTGCTCTCTGGCAACAATGAGCTAAATTTGAACTGTGTTTCCATTAGGTGTGTGACTGACAAGGAATGGATATTAAAACAGGTAGTTTGTTTATTTTATCCATTATGGAATTTCTTTTGTTTTAGAATCAAAGTAAAATCTAAGGATTTTATTCTAAATAATTCTGAATGATCTGTTTCATAGCATACACAGTTTCACAGGCCCATAATTGTTTACAGCACTTCAATGGAAGAAATTGCTTTTTAAAACTGTATTTTGTAATGAACTCTGCTAAGGTCTACTACCTTTTTAAAATTCTTCTGTGGTTTTCCTTTCTCTGCCTACATCTTTCTAAACTAAGGCTGAACTTTGCAGTGTACTTTTGCCAAAATCTCATCTCTGAAGTAATCTCAAATATTAATATTCATGCATATAAAGATTCAGAATTCCTTACTTATTTTTTTAATTATTTCTTTATTATTATAATGTGACTGTTACTGCATGTGCAATTCACTACTGCTAATTGTGCTCTCAGATACTTTCCTACTGAACTGCTACTTCATGTCTTGTAGTCCATTTACTTTCTTTTTGAGAGAATGTATTTAGGATATGTTATTTACTTCTTTCTGTCCATTTCAAGAAGTTACTGACAGGAATTTGAATTGAATACTGCTCTTCAGACTGCTTTGAATTTCACAAAGCTTGGCTTCTTCTGTGTATTTGATCAGTGCAGGCTTTGAGTTTACTATTACTCACTGATTTGCCAGTCCAATTTGAGACACGTTTCTCAATAATGCTTTTTCTGCTCTTCCAGTCATGAAACCTTTTGAAATTAATTTGGTCTAGATAATATTTTTGCTTTTTTTCTTATGGAATTTCATGTCAGATATCACACTGCAATGTTAAGAGAGCTGTAAATTAGATCTCTGACTCCCATAATTCTGTAAGCCAATTACCTCATAAAAAGAGAAATTAAGTCAACACGATTTTAAAGATCATGACTGATTCATATCATTTCATTGTCCTCTAAGTGCTGCAGATTGTTTAGTAATTTGCCACAATATATTTATGTGCATTCATCTAGTCTGATCACTTTCTGCAACTCTGACTTTTTTCTATGTCCTCTTCCAGACCTTTAGAATTCTGACTTTCTCTACATGATTTTGGAATTTATCGTTATTATTCAAAGCTAATACATATGGCAATACCAAATTACCCGTCTTCCTTGTTGTTCCCTTCAGGCTGGAAAGTCTACAGCAGATACATACACTAGAATTATAGAATCACCAAAGTTGGGAAAAGACCTACAAGATCATCCAGTCCAACCATCCACCTATCACCAATAGTTCTCACTAAACCATGTCCCTCAACACAATGTCTAAACATTCCTTGAACACCTCCAGGGTTGATGACTCCACCACCTCCCTGGGCAGCCCATTTCAGTGCCTGACCACTCTTTCAGAAAAGAAGCATCTTCTAACATCCGGTCTGAATTTCCCCTGGTGCAACTTGAGGCCATTCCCTCTAGTCCTATTACGAGTTACACAGGAGAAGAGGCCGGCCCCCAGCTCACTACAACCTCCCTTCAGGTAGTTATAGAGAGCAATAAGTTATCCCCTGAGGCTCCTCTTCTGTACAATCCCAGATTCCTCAGCTGCTCCTCATAAGGTTTGTGCTCCAGACCCCTCACCAGCTTCATTGCCCTTCTCTGAACATGCCCCAAGGCCTCAATGTCTTTCTTGCAGTGAGGGGCCAAAAACTGAACACACGAGGCGTGTCCTCACCAGTGCTGAGTACAGAGGTACAATTTCTTCCCTGCTCCTGCTATTTCTGATACAAGCCAGGATGCCATTGGCCTTCTTGGCCACCTGGGCACACTGCTGGCTCTTGTTTAGCTGAGCACTGACCAATAATTTCAGGTCCGTTTTCTCTACACAGTCTTCCAGACACTCTGCCCCAAGACTGTAGCATTGCCTGCAGTTGTTGTGGCCAAAGTGCAGGAACCAACACTTGGTCTTGTTGAACCTCATCTCACTGGCTTCAGCCCAGTGATCCAGCCTGTCCAGATCTCTCTGTAGGGCCTTCCTACCCCCAGGCAGGAATTACATTATTCCCATCTATATCTTCCTAGTGAACTGTAAATATATTGAAAGCTGAAGTTGTGTTAGAGAAGCTTGACAGAGCTGCAGCTGTAAAATAAGCAGATTTGCAAATTGTTTTTATATTTTGTATGTGATATAGCTACACAGATAAATGCTCTGTATCTTATTTCAGTAGTGAGGTTTGTAGTAATCAGATCTAAATTGATACTTTTATGGGAAAAAAAAGTAGAGAGTTGAGATACAGAGTTGTCTGTAGTTCTGACAAATGTAAAAATGAATTTGCTAACTGAGTAAGAATGATTGTAGGAAAGAAGAAAATTATTACACAAATTTACAAATAAGAAAACATTCAGTGGGGATACCATTAACAGTGCCTGAACATATTGCTTATTCAAACTAGGTTACCTGAATCTCAGATTTACTTTGCCAAAGAGAAGCACTGGACTTTTGTTTTACAAACCAGCTTGGACTCTTTCCTCTGAATGGTATGTACTACTTAAAAATTTAGAATGGGCTATAGGCACATATTTAGAATGGGTTAAGTCATTTCTCTTAGCGTAGCTGGAATAACCTTGGAATATGTTAGATTTGAAAAGCTTTGAATTCAAAATGCCTGGAGGTTTCTGTCTCTTAGTTCCCGAAGGTCTCAGCATGACTACGCATTTCAGAAGGCAAAGAATGCCATGAACTACTTGGAACTGTGCATTACATTTGTTTTATCACTGGATAGCCATGTTTTTCTGAGAAAAATCTGCAGTTATGCAGATATAATGTACATCTGTACTAAAACACATAGCATTGTAAATTAATAAATAATTTTTACTTAAATACTTGTAATGGCTTAAAAAAGATCTAATTAAATCAAAGCAAATCTAAATTACATAAACATCAGTTTTCCTTCCTAATTCTACGTAACAGCAACCTTTGTGATCTGTAGCATTCAATGGTGTTTTTCAATTGGCTTTCTGCATGCAAAAAGTCCTGTTCTAGACAGATGAATTCAATTATACCACAGTCAAAATGTGAAGATCCTTCAATGTACTCTGAGCTCACAACCATTAAGATCTCATATGATACATTGAATCCATTTGGATGATTTGGAAATACAATGATTTTTGGTCCCCTTTCTCTCTACCACTTACACTGGAGAAGGAAATAATGGCACAAGAGGTTTCTGTTCCTACCTCAAATGTGTTAAAAAGGTACTGAGCACTCATCTATGGGTCTGAAGGCATTTTCAGCAAGGCTTAGAAGAAATTCTTCGATGTGAAACAATGTTATTAGCAAGCCTTCAAAATTCTTGCTTCCCTGAAATCCTGATGGTTACATGGCTTATCCTGCATAGAAAAGAGTCTAGATGCCCTCAGATTCATGCATATCAGGATCTTTGGGATCTTTATTGTCATGTAATTTTTTTCTTCTCTGATTGGTGAATATAGTTTTTTTTTTTTTTAACTTCACATTACAAATTTTGAAATGGGATGTGGTGAGTTTGATTTTGTTTTGTTTTTATTATTTATATAATTATTTGTTTGTGTTTGTATGTGTGTGTGTGTGTGTGTGTATGAAAAGATAAACAGAACTAGGTTTTTCATAGTTTCATGCAATGTTTTCAAGCCATTTACATCCATCATTTTAATGAGAAATGAATGCTAACAGGGGGCTCTCAGAAGGGATCTTCACTTTGAAGTAATCTCTTATGTTCTGTCATCTCTCAGACTTCTTAACCTCAGAAAACATATTTCAAAGCCCATTTCTTGGGCTTCTTTAGAAGGTAAAGAAAGTAAAACAGTTGCAATTTCCTGTATTAGCCTATTGTTGGAAAGAAAACACATTGCTCTGATACTTGTATGTGGATTTTTTTTTTATACCACTTCTTATTGTGCTTTTAGACGTCTGTGCAATTCTATAGACTGCAATATGCATTCTGAAGCAAAACTTCAAATGTTTATATAAAAAGTAAATTAATTCATATCATTATGAAGTCCTCGCAGCAGCACGTAATGAAGTGAGATAGATGTGCATCTCTATGAAGTTCTTATTGCACTGAATGAAATGGGCTTTTCATAGTTATCTGGTGAGAAAACAAGACCAAATAAATAGGGAGTATATTGGTGAGCAGGTTTGCTGTTATATCTTCTCTATTATAGCTGTGATGATCCATCTCTTTGCCTTTGATACAGTTTCCCTGGCATAACTAGAGACAGAATAATGCATACTATATCAAATGAGTAAAATAAGTTTTATCTGGCTGCAAGATAAAGATTGCAGAATTTTCTATTCTTTTAATTTTGCTTGATAAGACTTAGAAATAGACTATGGCTACACTGGCAAGCAGACATTAATAGACTCATTTATTGCCAAAGACTTGTGTTTTGTTTGTTTTCCCCCAGTGTAATTTTGCAACTATTCCAGGCTTTAGAATAATCTCAATCCTTTTCCTAATGATGACTGTCTCCTACCTCTTTTTCCTTCTCGCAATTAACATCACATTCTGTCCTGTTGCCACTTTCTGAATGCCAAAGAGATATAAAAGTGTAGTCTCTACTATTTAATTACTTTGAACAGACAAACAACTTTCCCAGTTTGTGACTAGATGCATAAGAGAGAGAATAAAAGGAGAGGCTGAGCTGTGGCTTGTAGGGGGGTCTGTTTGGGACATAGCATTTTAATCATCCGCTTCTATTGTCCATTGAGATATCTAAACAGACATATTTAAAAGTGGTGGGTTTTTGTTTCTTTTTTTTTTTCTGTTTCATACATCAATTCTGACTTTCAGTCAGCTAAGATTTTCCTTTTTATTGCACTAAGTGTTTAATTTCTTCAGTTCTCAGTGACAGTTCTCACCTCTGCTTTCATTTCTTTCTTTCTTTCTTTTCTTTTTTATCTCTCAGTGCTTTTTATTATCTGCTGATCTGTTGTCATTATGTTTCACTTCATATCTATCTATCTATCTATCTATCATCTATCTATCTATATACATTCAACAGATAACTTGAGGGCATAGAAATTTTCTTCCTTTTTTTTTTTAATGTATATTCTGTATTTTAAAAATAATTCCTTACCTTCTCCCACATGAATAAAAAACTAAGTTTTGATAAATAGAAAGCATCTCTCTTTTCTAGTCATTTGTGTTGCAAATGTTGTCCCATAGCAGTATACACAGCATTTTTACCTCTGTCACTGAGAATTAAGGAACTCTAGAAAGAAAATATAACCCTAAGAATCCTTCTTGTTTTGAATTCTCATAGGCTTTCCTTGAACATACTCATCTGTGCTAAACTAAAGGAATGTTTCTGCATTTCATTCAAGTGGACTGACTATATTACTGCAGTTCTTCTTTTGGTATATACTACTATAATCTGAATCAAAATATTATTCTTGTTGATGAAGACAAAACTAGTAATTTTTTCCTGAAAATGAAGAAACATACATACATGAAGATGTTAGAAAAGACAACTAAATAAATTATTAGTGCTCTTTGCCAATTTTACTAGTGCCAGCTGTACCCTCTAGCTATAGGTTAGGACTTTAGGACTATTACCAAGTCAAGAAAAGAAAATTTTGTATGTATCATTGATTCTTGGGCAGATAAAAGTATAAAATTTGCTTGCAGCCAGAGTTACTATATGTCTAAAGAAAACATTTTCGCCAGTGGAAAATTCAAACTATATAGCCTGTATTCAGTCAAGAGCATGCATATCCAAAGGAAGGAGATCTTTGGTACAATTTCCCAATGATCTTCACAAGGAGATCTACCCTGTGTGTTCCTTGGACCAAACTCAGTTATGTGTTTGTTGTTAGTGATAACAGTGAAAAGCAGTCTGGGAAATAAGTCTGCATAGAGAAAAATAGTTCAAGGAAAGGTTTCCTTTTATATAGCTTTCAAAGTTCCCTAATTAAAATGCAATCAATTTATTAAAATTATTGAAAAAACTAAGGACTTAAAAAAACACAAGTTGAAGTGAATTTACCATGATGCCTTTCCATCAAAAGAGAAAGCAATCAAGTAACCATATAGAAGTGATCATCAGTTACAGGTATTGTTTGTGTTGTTCAAGGGCTTCAGTCATGCTGGCTCCATGATACTGGTTACATGAATTCAAAAAGAAAGACAGGTTGTTTGTGAGTTGGGTTGTACCTGAAAATATAAAGAGAGCTAGCAAACAAAGGGAGAGAAATTATAGGAGAATGAATATCAAGTGAAATAATCAGTTATCAGTAAGACTTTTCCAGTGTGGCTGGATGAATTGTGTTTTCCATGTGTGAAAATGTTATTTGGGCAAATAACTCAGGCAGAAAAAACTAAATACTTCAAGAAGAAAATTGCCCTTCTTGAAAACAAATTTCCAACCCCCCCTCAAAAAACAAAAACAAAAACAAGAAAAGCTTATAAGTTTGACATTGATTGTGTTTCATCACAATTAATTAGAACTCTCCAGAAATTTACTGTAAGATTTTATATTCAAGAAGCACAGTAAGGTTGTCTAGCTAGATGCCAGTGTTAATTTTTTTTCAACAGGATTTTTTTTTCATTTTTCCACTTTTACAGGAGTTGTTTCAGAGTAAAGACTGTTTAAGAACCTTCCTGGTAATTTACTGCTCAAAAATTACCAGTGAAATAACTTATAATCGTTAAATCTCTGAACACTGTTTTGATCTTGCCTATATGACTATAAAAACACAGAGGCAGCGATAGCTGAAAAATACAAACATTCAGACAGACTTATCTGCTAAAGCATTTTTCCTGAGGCAAAGCCAACAGCTAAAAATTTGCCATACAGTTGGCAACTGGGATTAGAGAGAAGGTGCCAAGTCTGCTCAGCTTTCAGAAAATGAACAAACCTATTATGATTGAGTTCTTTTTATATATATTTTTAATGTTTTTATTTTTTTATTTTGCTTTATTCAGAGCACAAAGTCATTTTGTAAGTTTATAGTAGTACGTTCCATTTTTTAATGTATAGATTAATACACAGTTATAAGCCTATTACTTAATAGCTATCTCTTTATTTATTAAAGGTCATAATACTTTTTAATTATTCTGCTGTTAATGTACTGCAGACTAAAACAATACATAAGTTGAATTAAGTTTCAATCATAACCAGCACCATTAATACTGCAAACATAATGTGAAGCAATTGCTGCACTGGAAACTTAGTGCCATTCTATTTCAAGTACTAATATGTATTAAACAGGAGAGTAACAAATATTCCAGGATAATTTGTTTGTAGAGTGATTTACTGAAATGCAGTTGGACGTTACCTAATGTTGGAAACATCCAAATAATTTTTGTCAGGACGGTATCTCTGATAAAAGCAGATTTTATTCGCGATTGCAATGGCGGGCGTCCCGCAAGCAGGAGCGCACCTATGGACACAAGATGACAGTCTTTATACCCTGTTTTTCCCTTTACCCATCCCCCTGCCCTGTTTCCCCATTGGCTGGGTACTCCAAGTTCACAATCTTATCACAGTTTACATTTGTTGATTCGTGTGTTATCTGGTGTCAATCAGTAGCCATCCTGTTGTTTCCAAGATGTCTCAGTGCTCTGCTTGTCGTATTGATAAGGTGATTGTCTCCGAAGTCTTCGTTAAACAAAGAGCACCGGGGAGGGGGGGGATGATGCCAGACCTTCCGATTGTCTCTTCAGGCACTTCCTCGGGCATGCCATGCCTTGTTCTCTGGTTTGATCTCGTGCAGGATATTCTTGCAATGTTGTGACAAAATAAACATATATACACCTATATACAGAGCGTGCATTCCTGGGAACGTTTGTCTAGAGGATAAGCGACGTAAACTATCAGAGATCTTCCCCAAGTTAAGTAGAAAGACTCCCAAAAAGAACTATGACAACGGAGATCATGAAATAAAAAAAATATTATCCAATTCTAATGCAGAAACAACATTTGATTCCCGCACTAATAAGACTATTATTCCACATGGATATTATGTTTCATACACCAGTTTCACAGAAAAGGCAATGGAGTTTTGGAACATTGGGATGAAGCTGCTACTGATTCATAACTATCCAAAGAGTAAAATCATCAGTAAAATCCACATGAAGATACTTGACTTTAATAAGCTCTTCATATACAAACTATTAGTAATTCTTATTGATCAAGACAAAATCCTTCTTTAACTACTGCTCTGCAAAACTCCAGTTGCATCATAGTCAAATTTTCTAATGAAGTTAAAGATAAGATTTTATTATTTTCATTTATCTTTCTTTATTCCATTCTGATCTTCCTTCCAGTACTTTCACATCTTTTAAAAAACTAAGTTGGCTTGCATTTGAAACAGAATGGAGCCTTACAGAATGAAGCCTTAACGATTGTAGAAGGATCTTCTTGTCTCAAACAAGGAGCCTTAACGACTGGTGGAGAATGAAAGAATGGAGCCTCAACGACTCAGGTTGGAAGCTGTAAGGTTGGAAGCAGAGTGGATAGACTGTCTTTCGGTCGCGGCTCCTCACGGCTCATAAACATCAGAAAAGGGAGGAGGAGGTGCACAACCACCAGGGACCCTCGTTGGAAAACCCCCGAGTACGCAAGTGGTGTGCCAACCCGAAGGCGAGTTTGGACCAACTGGACTGTATAAAAGTGAAAACGCACGTTTACCTTTGTCGACCCACCACCTGCAGACAAAGACCCCAGACAACGCTGGATCGAGGAGTGGTGAAATTTATCTACCTCTAAATCTCTCTGTCTCTCTTCTTTACTCTCGATCTTCTTTTACTTCATCATCTTCTGCAGTTTGCCTTAAAGTAGTTGATAAAAAAATAACACCTATGCCGAGCAACCGTTATCCTTTATGCTTACTAACTTATTGTTAGAAAGTTCCTTAATTTTGCCTCGAAGTAGTCGGCTAGCTGTTGTTAGAAAGCTCAATAAATTGTCCTGTATTGTTCCTCTGGGTCATTCCCCTGGAGTGCAGCGGGATTCCAAAGACTCACCCACTGAGTTGGACAGGACCACTTGTATGAACATTAACCTTTTTTTTTTTTTTTTTTTTTTTTTTTTTTGGAATAATAGTAATTTCTGCAGGCTTCTTTTAGTGGTTCTTAGTTTAGTACGTGTTTTGTAACACTGGAAAATGAACTGTTGTAACTGATGAGAACCCAAATATGCGTAAAGCCTAGCAGGGATATAGTAATGCCGCTCCATTCCATCAGTGCAATTGCGTTTTGTTTACTCATATGTCAATCAGCATTAACCCCTTGCATGACTAAGATGTTCAAATACGCTAGGTTTAGAAATACTGTTCTGAAATCTAACTTGGACCATTACTTTTTCTCTTTAGCCTGAACTTGTGCTTTTTCCTGGAGATGGTTGAGTCACCGTCCCTGGGTATGTTTAAGAGCCATTTGGATGTGGTGCTCGGAGATATGATTTAGCAGAGGGTTGTTAGAGTTAGGGTATTATGGTTAGGCTGCGGTTGGACTTGATGATCCTTGAGGTCCCTTCCAACCTGAGTAATTCTATGATTCTATGATATGCATTTGATTGTAGCAGGAAACAAAGGAATTTCTGACATGCATGCTGCACATTCATCATATTCCTTAATAGAAGTCTGTAATAATTTCACATGTCCAGACAGGTTTTGCCTCCCTTCTACAAGGCTGATGGTTCATACTGAGAGACCTGAGGGATTTAAAGTCAGTTATAGTGGAAATGTCATAATTCTATTGTTTTTAAGTACAGATAAATTTACTTTTTTTTTGTGGTTCATCATCATTTTCCATGAAACATGCTATGGAGGTGGGTAAATAGGTAAAGAAATTTCAAGTACCAGACGTCCAACAGAATGATGCTAACAAGAAGCCAGTTCTGTGGCTGGACCCCTTGGGAGCTTTAGGAAACGACAAAATTATATCTTGCAAGAATTACATGGATGCACAATCCCATCTGTTTAAAAAATGCTGAAGATGCAACAGACATTGTAAAATTTTTCTTTGTTATTATCATAGTTTTACTTGTATAGCACCTGTGTTAGGATCAGTAGAAATTCTGAAGCAAAGATGATTTCTATCCAGATTAGACTCAGTATTTGTGGGATTATATCAGGGAGGATATAGGTAACAAACCAAAATTATAGAATTAAGATGCAGTCTACAAGATGAAGACACTGGCATAATTTTTATTTCTAAGTGGAAGACAGATTTCATGATACTAAGTATTAAGAGAAAAAAACAGTAATTTTTATCAAAGTGTCTAAATTTCTTTCAACATCTGTGCTATTAATAGGGTATCGGGGAAACTTTGAGCATTACATGTTTTGACATATTACATTTCTAAGGAATGTTAAATTACCTAGTATTTGAAATGCCGAGCATGCTTAGCAATATAAAATAGAAAGAAATGTCTGATCAAAAAGAGAAAAAAAAAAAAAAACCAAAAACCTTCTCGCTGTTGATCTCTCCTAAAAAGGAACAACCTTTGATAGAAAATGTACAGTCAGATTTTTAGCAGCAATTTTGTTTAACTAAATGCTCCAGTCATTGGAGTGAAAACCACTTCAAAAGAATATAGAATATATTTTTGACTCTCTCTATAAAGTTTCCGTGCTCTGTATAGTTATTTAGGTGGTTAAGCCCTCAGATTTCCATGACATACTTTCTGAAGAGCTTTACAAATATTTTAAGCATTTCCCTAAACAGCACGCACAAATGATATGTTTCACTTAAAAAAAAAAAAAAAAAAAAAAAAAGGGGGAGTTTTTTAGTAACTAAAAGATTTTTAAAAATTCTTTGAATGACCATTATTTGACTGATACTCATTACTTGACTGCTGCTCTCACTGGAAATGCTGAAAAAAGAACAAATGGACTGATCTCTAAATAATATTAAAAATTTATTAATTCTATAAATTGCAACAAAAATTGAAATAAAAATGATTGCTTATTTCTCTAATGAGTCGTTTCAGTAATTTTTTATATTAGGAAAGATGCTTCCTTGAAAAAAATCTCTTCAGAAGTCTATAAAATAGAAATAAACACTCGATTTGTTAAATTTGCCCTAATGTAATAAGCTGGTACTTATTTCTTTAATATTTCAGCATTACTTAAGTAATCCTGCTATTCTTCATTCAAATAGCAACTCTGAGTAATTCAGAGAACACTACATATTGATACTGAAATATGTCTATGCTCAAATTAATGTTAATAGTAATATAATACATGAGTTACAAATTATATGCCTTCTTTTTTTCTAAAAAAATCTTGAAACTTTGGTCTTAATCAAAAGTCTTTTTACATTTGCTTTGCACAATGCTTCCCATACGCGTAATTCAACATGTTAAGGGTTCACTGAGAGCTGTAATCTGTTAAGTTTCACAGTAGACATTTTTGAAGAAGATTGAACAAACGTGAAAATATCTCAGATGTTCATAGGAGAACTTTCTCCTTGCTCTCCATCACTGGGTTTTGATTTGAAATGTAGATCTAATGAAACTAAATATTATGTGTAGACAACATTTCTAATTTGAAAAATTCTCCTTCGAAGACAAAATTGAAAGTTGCTTATCAAGCTCGAGTCATATTCAAATGTTTCTTCTTATGGGAAAGAAGAGCAAAGAAAAATGTAGGGCATTTAGGAAATATTGAAACTAGAGGATAAGATGGCTAGTGCTGTCACTTATAGAGATGTTTTCCTCTGCTGGCTTTATAATATTTGAGATTTGTTACCATTTTTCTTGACTAGGCATGACTGTTCTGGCATGATTTCATATAGAACAGCCCTAAACTCACTTAGCTGCTCAGTTCTCACATTTTTTCCCCAAACAGTGTTCCAACTTTTTAATATGTCCATAAATTACTACAACACTTGAGAGATTAGGACGGAGTAGTGCATGAATGCATGAATAAAGGGTACAAGTCTTCCCCTCTGGAAGCCCCAAAAATATATATGTTTTTAAAAAGGGAACTTTTTTGTTGTTTTGCATCTTTAATTATGTTTAATTAAGTGCTGAGCACTGATGTTAGCAGATGCAGTGCATGTGTTTAGCATGGCTTGCCTTGACTGTTTCTATGACAAACTGAAGTGACTCAGACAAGAAATAAAAATTCTATTTTACAAATAACCTTCATACCAAGTGGGAATGATTCTGTCAACATCTTTTTCTACATGATTAATCATTCTTTCCCTTTCCTATCAGTAGAATCAGTTCATCATAGAAATATGTGATGCTGGCGTTGGTGTGATGGTGAAGATAGCAACCTAGAAGTTTGCTCATTAGGATAACAATGAAGGAAAAGTTAGGAAATAATTAGTGATGCAGTTTGATTATCTACATGCATTAATTCTACATGTCATACCAGTTATTGAAAAATAGTATATTGAAAATTCATTGACTCTTGGGCTTTCTTCACTGGCCACTGAATAGGTAACACTATGTGAAATGTGGCATGTGGATGAGCTGTGTTCTGAACTTTTATTGTGACTCAGTTGTGAAATATGCTGGATCTCTGTCACAGGAAAAACAGCAATTTCACTTAAGCTTGTAAACCTATTCTGAGTGGCAGAGGTTTTTTAAACTCTGAAAAATCACAGTCATGGAACTACCAATAGCATGTTTTCAGAAAAAAAAAAAAAAAGGGAAAAAAAAAAAAATGGCACCAAATACAGTTACTTTGACAAGCTACTTTTTTTTTTTTTTTTTAATAAAAATCACTCCTGGCTGAAATTCCAGGATATTTGATGTTATTTGTTTGTTCTGCTACAGCAGAATCCTTTGGTTACAGTAATTTCAGAGAAGTTCTGAATACAAGTGTAAAATAGTGGTCAGGCACTGGAATGGGCTGCCCACCAGGGAGGTGGTGGAGTCACTGATCCTGGAGGTGTTCAAGGAATGTTTGGATTTTGTGTTGAGGGATACGGTTTAGTGAGAACTATTGGTGATAGGTGGATGGTTGGACTGGATGATCTTATAGGTCTTTTCCAACCTTGGTGTTTCTGTGATTCTGTGATAGTTAAAGAATTACATAATTCATTTATGTCACAATTTATTGTCAGTAGAACACATGAAGAAAAAACAGTCAAGCCTATGAATTTCTTAAACAGTGAAAAAAGTGTCTTCAAAGAGTGATCTATAATGCATCAAAAGATGTACTCTACAAATCAGCATGAGGATCCTCAAAAATCCATGGTAATCAGGTAGCGATCTAGAAGCACTCTCAGAAGCACAAGTATTTGACTCTTCTTAAATAGTAGGCACCTCTCTTCACCTAGGGTATAAGCTCATACTATCCAGAATCTGCATTTGTCAAATACCAACTAAGTAGAACAGTATCCCGAAAGGAAAGGGCCTAGTCTGTAGGCTCAGCTCAAAAAGAATTAAATACACCTGGCTGACTTCCCAGGAGAAGTCAGAAATATTGGATGAGCAAACTCAAACCAGCTGAATGGGACAGTTTCTCTTCCTCCTAGTGATTCTTAGCAGAAAAAGAATTAATTGCTGCCCCTGTTGAAAGTGCTTATGTGATATTGCACACATACAATGTCTCACTGTATGACACCGTCCCACCCTTACAGAAGGACATCCAGCGTGTCTCACACCACGATTCCAGGACTCTGCTTTTGTTTAAGAGAAAATATTAGTATATCCATACTTCAGTTATGTATTGCATAATTTTATGTAGTTAGCTCACAAGCTAGCAGGAATTTTGAAAAATATTTGGTACTTTGGTAATGGAGATAATAAAAACTGTAAAATAATAAAGAATAAATAATTCTGTCTTCATAATAAACTGAGTGAAAAAAGAATCATCATTGTGGTAAGGCTGTAGCTTACATGTAATGTAGTAAAATTATGCTGTTACAATTGGAAAGATTAATGGAAAGGTGATAAGAGTGAAATAGCAAAAGGGACAAACAGGGAAAGAATTGAACTAATTGTGTTAGAATCAGTCATTCCATAAAATGGATGAAACAGGAAAATATCTAGTTATATATAAACTGTGGTGGATATTTACAGTCAGTAATGAATTAATGTTCTTTTTGTACTTTACCTCGGAGAGTCTTATTCCTGATCTATAAGATCATGATATTGAGGAAAGGATGTTCTATATATATGCCCATTTCACACTCTTTGGAAGATATTATTTTTAGCAATTATTTGCTGAACATCTCTGAAGTATGTCAGTTTTACTGAGGAAAGATAAGGGAGATGCAATATCTCTGAAGAAACTTTTTCAGGCCAAAAGATAACATTTCAATGTAAAGCATAATCATATTCAGATGTGAAAACAATAGATGATCTTCAGGACAGTACGCTGTGTAGATACCAGACAAATATTAAAATATCCAAGATGCTTTTGTAGTTTTGTGATCTCCATACTAACCAGTAGGGGAAGGTCTAGCACCTTCAGCTGTAAAAGAATTGGAAGAATGGATATGCTTGTTTATATTGCAGTTTCTATCTTTCTTCTTTGTTTGATACTTTGTATATCTTTTGTTGAATGTTCTTTGGAGATAATAAAAAAGTACTTAATCTTTTCAAGACAGCATGACTAACATATACAGTTGCAGATAAAATTTGTTTAAGTTCAAATACATTTGAAAAATCCATGTCAAAGTCAATCTTTTCCTGAGCTGCATCAAAAAGGAGTGGTTAGCAGAGTGAAGGGAATGATTTCCCCCTCTAGTCTGTCCTAGTGAACTTCAGCTGGAGTTCTGCATCCAGGTCTGGGGCCTCAGTTCAAGGAAGACACAGTCCAGAGGAAGGCTGTGAAGATGATCAGAGGTCTTGAGCACCTCCCTTATGAAGAAAGGCTGAGAATGAGTAGAGGGGAATGATCAATTTGAAGGTGATTCACTGCCTAGCACAGAATCTTCTGTCTCTTTTTTTTTTTTTTTTCTTTCCTCCTGCAAGAGTGCATTTCTGGCTCACATTTAACTTGGTGTCCACTAGGATACCAGGACCTGCAGGTCTTTCTCTGAAATACTGTTTTACAGTCAGTAATCCCCTAAGTTGTACTGGCATATGGCATTATTCCTCCACTGGTATAAGGCTTCATATCTCCCTTTCTTGAATTTTTGAGATTCCTGCTGGCTCACTTCCAGTCTGTTGAATTCTTCAAGCACAACTGTGTGGTACATCAACCATCCTTCACAGCTTTGTTTCATCTACAGACTTTCTGAAGATGTGCTTTGTCCCATTGAGGTCATTAGTAACTTTTTTTTTTAATACCTTCAGTCCTTTCATCTTGTAGACAGACAGAAGATTAGAACTGCAAAATCCTTAAAAAATACCTGCTGAAATGGCTCTTTTTCAGTTCAGCGACTTCAAAGAAGGGAACAATTTCCTTCAGCCTCACTTTTGCTAGAAAAATCTGCAATGTGTTATCAGCATAGAAGTCTTTTATGTAGTTTCCATTTACTCTATCTGGCAGACATTGTTGTCCTCCTCTCTAATCGTGTCAGGGCAAAATGAAAATTCTGTCAAGCACAGAGAAGAGATTTTCTGTGTGTCAGCACAATGTTCTTCAGCACAGGTGTTTTCATAATGATGATATATTATGAAACTTCATGGTGTTCAATGGCTCTCATACTCCTACTTCCACCTCATCAGTCACATGTCAGTGTGACTCCACCCTGTGCCCTCGATAATCTTGGAATGGTGTTGATAATGCAAAAGAATATTCTGAATTCTCTTTTCATTTTCATCTCTAAATTTATATGCATTAGTACATGGAAAATAATACTTTTTTTTTTTTTCTTAAGTCTCTAGAAAACAGGAATTTCAGGTATGCTTCAGTTGAATTCCTTCACTAAGAGTTTTTGTCAGTACAGCAGACTGCTCTGTAAATGATCAGCAACTACACTCAAGTAGATGACTCTTTCAAGTAGAATCTCAAAGTAGATAGCTGCATCTTGATAATCTAGACAAAAGCCAGTTGAGTCAATAATGTCTTCCAACTGACAAAATAAATTAACTCCAAAATACTCAAAATGATTTAACTCTTATCAATTCAACACAGACTGCAACACAAATGTGTTTCATTTAGTAAATATTTAATATCTCAAGGTTTCTGATTTAGAAGTTGTAAATTCCTGCTTTGAATATAGGTCATAATACGAATATGATCTTCAGTCAAATTTAAAAGTATGCTAATATTTATTTTTGTGATTACCTTGTCAAAGAGGCAATATTTGTCAGCGTTTAGTATGTGCCAGAAATTTTTTCCTACCCACAAAGTATCAGTTATTATAAATAAATTTACTAATTAAGTATGAGCAATGACTAATGTATAAAATATATCTGTGCCTTTATTTAACAATATCATTTTGCAATAGCAATATTACAGCTGAACTTAGATGGCAAATAAGGAGATTAGGTATTTTAAGCCCAAATTTTTCAAATTAAAGTCAGAAGTTTGCCACTGCATGTTAAGAATATTTTGTAGCATTCTATCTTGGTTGTTCTGATTTTAGAACTTTTAAATAAATTTTGGTGTATGATTTTAAGTAAGTTTTATTAAAAAAAAAAAAAAAAAAAAAAAAAGGGAAGGATGTTCTGGCGAACATCAAAGATGAATGAAGTGGTACTTGACCAGATGGCACAAATCATTGTTATCATAATAAGAAAGGAAAACAAATGTCAATTATAATATAAACAAGATTGATACTTACATTTATTTTTGTTTGAAATAATTGTAAATACAGTTGTTTAACATGATGCAAGACTAGGGCTGAAAAATAACAGTCTTGTAGAAAAGTTAGGTAGTCTTGCTGAAAAGTTTGAACAAATTACGAAAGGCAAGTGACAGAATTCAGTGAGATAATCCACTTTCATTTTGTAGTAAAACAAATATATATGTCTCATGATATAACTTGTAGCCTATTCTTATAGAACTGCTTTTGCTACTTGTTTTCTTGTTCCCCACTTGCACTATTTGTCAACATTCTATTTAGTGTTAAAGACGTACTTCAAAGGCATATTGATGAATATGAATTAAACTAAAAGACTGAAATACATACATTTAGAAGTAGAAGAATTTTATTCAGTTTGATAGCAACATTATCCCTTTTACCTTCTTGAGTCTGACCTTTCATTTCAACAGCAAGATCTTATACAATATTGTAATAAAATTAGTAACAAATTCATGTCAATATTCTCATTCAGTTTTAGTGGCTTTTACATAAGTTTCCATTTCTTCATTTAGCATGTTGATGTTTACATATTTTTATTTGAATCAAGTTCATTGTGCTTACATGCTTAGGAAATTTTAGGGTTTAAGTTGACTTATTTTAAATTATTTGTTGCTACAGCAAAAATGCTGCTCCAAATTAACTAGAAAATCAAAGGTTCCAAGAGATACTGGTCAGATCTGACTCAACCATGGTTAGAGTAACGAGATTTGTAATGATCATACAGGGTTCAGTGCGAGCAATAACTGATTTCTTGAACTAAAATGCTAGTCTTGTGTAAAGGCATACACGCCACCCTGTATGAGGCAATAAAAAACAAATTTCCTTTTTCAGATACTGAAGTATAGGTTGATGTAGTCCAAGCTAAAAGCATTGTTAACACATGCAAGTTATTTTAAACAATAGAAAAATTTACTTTTTTTTTTTGTGTGTGTCTTTCTGTGCCTTTGAGTTTGTCTCTGTGAATGACTATTTAGAAACAATGATTCAGAACTATGCTTTTTTAATGAAAGATAACATTCTTTATTGTCACTAGATGATATAAACATAAAAAAGGTAAAATAGAAAATATCATACCTAAGATTCATCAATATACGTGCCTTCCTAACAATTTTGTGTCTTAAATATAAATTTAACAGTAGTTTCAGAAAAAATGTACAGATGACAGCTATGAAATTTCTGTGTATGCACTGTAATTCATCATCATCTTGCTCTGTTTATGTAATCTTATGTAATAACAGCATCTGTGCTTTACTTAATTTCAAGTAGGCTACAGGAACTTTTTCAAATGTTATTCTTTATCGAAGTTCTTTTATGTTTATTCTTGGGTTTTAGTTCTGAAGTTCTATAAGATTCAGTTTTAGTTGTTGGAAAAAGCACATTTCTCAAATTATTTCTAAACTAATTTTTGCAAAATTTCCTATCATTTTTCTGTAGCTACATTACTTTAGAAGAGAAGTGTGGGAATAGATATGATAGTAGTCTTCAAAAAGAAAGTGAAAATATGACTTCTGTTTTCATTCAGAATAGAAAGAACTTGAAATGAATTTAACTTCCTGAAAAGAGATTTAGGCTGGGCAGTGGGAAATATTTCTAAATATAGGCAAATAAACACTAAACTAAGGAATCTGTACTTGCATCTTCATTACTAGAATTTTAAATTACATCATATCTAAATATTCTTGTTATTGTGTAGGGATAGCTAGTCCTACCTTGGTGAGGTGGATGTAAGGCTAAATTCTCAAGCTTCATATAGCCATAGTTTCTTATTTATAGCTCGTATTTTCCATAATCTGAGGATTTAAGTATTTGCAAATATTCACCTGGTATTCCTTTTCTTTCTGAATTCAAAGAATCAATTACTTAAGCTGTCACTATTTTAAAATTCTATTCTCATATGCAACCACACAATGATATTTCTTTTATTCTCACAGATACAAAGAGGAAATAGTCAGAATGATCTTTTAGGGTAAAGGAATAAAAGAACAATGTGGGGAAAAAAAAGAAGTTCTGCACAAGAGGACACAGACAGTCATAAACTCTTCAGCTTCATTCTATGTATTTTGTCATTCTAAGAGGTCATGTTTTGCTTCTAATCTGCATTACTTCAAAGTCAATAGAGAAGTGTATCCAAAATATCTGGAAAGCCCTGTAAACATTACAAGTACCTAGAAATTTGAAAAGGCAGTACATAATATAAAATATTCAGTGATTTCATCATATAATAAATGACAAGTAGATACATTTTATTCAGTTTTGTAAAAATGGAGGTTTCATAAGTGTGGTATGATTGAAGCGTAATTTCAGGTGATTTTTTTAGAAAAAACATCTCAACTAAAAAGCTATAAAATTATCTCTGATATGCTGTTCTCTCTCATGGAAATCACACATTCAGATTTGTATTAAATAAGAGTTAGAGTACATAGAAAAATACTGTTTTTAAAGGAGTATGACAGATAGTTCTTTTCCTCGCCTTGAATTTGATAGCTTTGTGACTTTTATTGTAAATCTCTTTTATATAATATTTGGTACAAGCTGTGGCACAGAAGGGCATACCCTCAGAATGCTTATATTGATATAATGAGTCAGCTAATTTTTTGCAGTTCTGTCTAAAGAGGCCTTGAAATCCGTGTCTTCTACTCAGAAGTTGTAAACTGTGTTGAAGAATTGTTATAGAATATTAAGACTCGCATCTGGTATAACTTGGGTTGAATTAAAATTCACAAGAATTTCCTTGTGCTTTAGTGATTTCCACAAACAGAATGAAACGAGTGCAAGTACCTAACTTCTAAAAAAGCTATCTTCAGGACTTCCATTGTTGATATGTTGAATATAATTCTTTGGATGCTGAGAGGATCTCCTTATCTAGATTTTCAAATAGGAAGGATTGTATGAACATTAGCTTCTAAGAAAAATCAGGTAGCATATGTATAATATATGTATATATGTGTATTTTATATTATACGTATATTTTATATGTATAATAAGATTCAATGCAAGTTATAATATAATAGGCTTATTATATCGTGTATTTGAGTTTTCAAAATAAGTGTATTATGCTAGTAGAGCAGACTAGGAAGTCTCTATCAAGAGATAGATAAAAGAAGTCAGACAAAAGAAGTCAGGTTTATTACAATTTTACCAAAACATTTCATTTGAAGTTCACTGTTTTACTTCACAGTTCTATAAGGGGAACTGTTAGATCTGGTGTTGAATCAGTGATTGAGCACCTGGTGAAGGGGTGTGTTTGGCCCAGAGAGCACAGGCAAATTGTTTGCATTTGTGTTCAACAGATAATCAGAAGGGGTGGACCCACAGCAGAGTCCCCCTGGGCTCATGTAAGATTCAAATGCTGAAGGAGAGACTATTGTTGGAACCTCGGCTACTTCCTGAGAAGGAATGCTGTATAGCTAGAAAACCCCATTGCTAGCTGGGTGAGTTTGACCTGGATGTGTTTGATCCTTCTTTCTGTATGCGAGTACTGGCCTACTGTAAATGCTTTGTCTGGTATCACCCAGAACCTGTTGCTTCTTTGTGAGCAGAACACAGGTCTCAGAAAAAAAAACAGGGAAAAAAAAGAAAAGAAAGACAACAAAAATCAGAGATGTGAAATAAAGGAATAAATAACCCTGGTGCCTTGTATTATATAGCTCCAAATCCTTATCTAAAACTGAAACAAAAGAAATAAAATTCTTCCAAATACTTTTCTTGCTCTGATTACTGAAGTCCTTTGATTGATGTTATTATTTCTGTAAAGCGTATGTGAGAGAAGAAAGGAAATGAAAACCTGAAAAGGAATAGCAAATAGAAATCAAAATGGTTGATAAGGAAAGTGGAAATTTCAGTGACGTAACCAACTGCAATATCAAAAGAAATATCAATCTTATTTGTTAAGAATTAATTGGGCAAAAAAATTGAACTATGTACCTTTACATTTACAGGCTGTAGGAATTTCTATTGAACTAAAAGTTACCTTGCTTTTCCTGTCAGCATGCGTCCCATTGTTAGTCTGTAAGCGGCCTGGTACACAAAACATAAGCATGTTCTGTACACTACTTTCTTTTCTCAGTCTCTGGTAACTGTATTGCCTTGTGGAGAAAGGAATTCAAACATATACATTAAACTCTTTCTAGTAGGAAGTAGTAGGTTTTCTCTGGCAGAATACTTTTGAGTTTTATGCTTGCCTGAAGATTTGACACATCACTGGGGTTTTCAAAACATACAGAAGGCATAACTTTAAAAAGTTTATTATTATAGCCAATTTGACCTTCTCTGGGTTTTAAAAATACAGATGGTATAAGATATAGCTGTCTAATTTATGATTGCGTTCTTACTCAGCTGGTATTAGTTTTTATATTTGATGACTATCTCACATCTATCGCTAGTGAATATTGATTCTAACGTACTCATTGCATATGTATTCATATATGCCTATTTATATATATTCATTCATAATTCCTTCTGCAATTGTTATTTTCCTTCTTGCTTAATCTGTATTTAAAATATAATTGAAAATTTAAGATATATTTTTTTCTGGATATTTTTTTGCTATCCATATACATGTGAATAAAAACCTTTTTTTTTTTTTTTTTTTTTTTTTTTTTTTTTTTTTTAAGAGTATAGATCTTTGACATACAGTACGTACAAGTTGGTTTTGTGAACTAAGTCATCAAAACCAAACTACAGTGTATAAGGATTTCCAGTGCAGTGGCTACTTCATAACAGTTGTCTGCCTTTATTCTTATCTTCTGTGATAATGAAAAACAATTTTTTGCACTTACAGTGAGGAATTCACAACCTCAAATTTTGTCTCATTTGCTGTGAGAGTCAGTGCTACTTGTAAAGCATAAATGCAGTCTAAATGCCTCACGATAACTTCTTCATAGTACCATCTCCTTGGTGTTCCAGTCTGACGTCTGTGCTTTTTGTAGACATTTCTCTAGAAAAATTATTTTCATAGTACAGTTAGTCTGAAATATACAAGTGTTCATCCTTAGTATGTACAGAACGATATTTGATAGTTTTGTTTACTCCAGGAAAACAAAACAAAACAGTTTTTATGAATTAAGCAAACAGAAATCTTTATAAGACAGCTGAAATGGAAAATAATTCTTAAAACAAAAACACTCTGGACTCTTTAAAATACATGGGACTTCTATGAAGCCAATATATGTATTCCACATAGAAGATTATGTACATTAGCTCTTATCTTTGAAAACTTCATTTTTAGATGTAAATAGAAAGAATGAAATATTACAATAATGCTTTATTATTCAGATAACAAAAAGCAACAACAGAAAATTGAATAAGACTAAGAAGAAACAGTGCTAGCACACTAGCTTTAAAGGGAAATTACAAGCAAGGATCAAGCAGTTTAGTTCTTATGTAGTTTACAACAGAAGCTATTGAGTTGAGCAAGAACAGTATTAAGCTTTAATCAGTTCTTTAATATTAAACTTAATGAGTGTGATATAACCCAACAAGTTCATGGAACTTATGAATATGTTTCTAGTTAAACATACAGTAAAGTATTTTGCTGACTAGGGTCGGCTTCCTGAATCAGTGCCTGATATAATAAATTCTCACTTTTTCTGTAAACTAATTAATTTCCTGCTGTTATCTTCTCATTGTTGTTTCTCAAGTGCGTGGTGACATTTTGTCATATTCACCTATTTCAGATGAAAAGATGGTTTCATTTTTTAAATCAATATTGGCTTTTTGGACTTATCTTTGCTTTCATTAATACCTTGCTGTGCAGAATATATGAAGATGGTCACAGCAGAACTCTCTTTAATCCTCACACTGGGTTTTGTCTTTGATCATCTATTAGCTGAGACTATAGTATATTAACTTTCGGCTGAGTCAAGATAAAAGGTTTCTGTGAGAGGAAAGTTTCCTTCTTTGCTATTCAGCACTCTTAGTTATTAATAACAAGCAATATATGAGCTGTCTTTCCTTATAAACAATGTAGACCAGAGAGAACTAACACTCAAACGCATTTTGTTCTGTATAGACTTATTGTGCTTGATACATTGACAGAACTTTGTATCACATATCTCTTAAAAGAAGAAAGCCCTTGAAAAGGGAAAAAAAAAAAAAAAAAAAAAAAAGCTGGCATATACTTTGAAGATGTAAGTAAAATGACATCATTACAGATTAATATAAAGGTTCAGATTAATATAAAGGTTTACTCTATTTTGTAAAGTTTAACTTGAATGAGTAGTTTAAATGTTATTTCATTTTGTTCTTTGGAACTGTTATCTTTAGGACAATAAGACAAGGTAGATAACTAGCGCCATGCCTGAACGGACCAGAAGCTTGGTTAGTGCCTTATCTGTAATGACCAATAGCTGGTCAGAGAATGACTTCTGTGAAATTGGCAGGCAGAAATAAATGTTCATAATTTAATCTTCCAACAACACTTACGGTTTATTGTCTGTCCCCAAAATTTTAAAGGCATTATAGTTCTAATCATTCTGAATCTTCTAAATAAGTATTCTAACTTTGTAAATTACTTTTCAGAATTTTTTGCACCGTTTTCAATGACATTAATGCCACATGTTGATTCCGAATTATGATTGGTAAGACATTTTTATTTTTTTTTTAAATTGTCCACTTGAGTGTCTTATTGTTCATATTAAAGAGGATGTATGGGTGGCAGGTTTGTGCTTGGCTGTTAGCATTCAATACTTAATTCAGATGCTGGAGTAATTTTTCCTATGAGATGAAACAAGGAATGGTTATTTACCTTTTTTTTTCTTCTAACGCTGTTCCTTCTGAATTCTGTTATAAGACATTTTCTGGACTTCTATTTCTTTTCTCTTGTGGCTGCAATACTCCCTAAAATCTTCTGATTGTGATAGTGAATTTGAAGAAAAGCATATTGTTGGAGGCAGAGTGTTTAGAAAGTGGAGACTGGAAAATCATTTTTTCCTTAACATATAGCTGATGAAAATGTATTACTCAAATATTTAAGGGCCTGATCTTTTAGCTTTTGAAGACTCTTGTTATTGAATTAAATTAATATAGCCATTAATAGTGATGATCATTCACAGCAATTTTGAATTAGAGTTACAATTGTTAGTGTATATTCTTTGATAACATTTTTTTTTTTTTTTAATTTACTTTTTTTAAACAAGCCACTGGCTAAACAAATACCACAGAACAGTTCTTTTCTAGCAGGGCACAACATGAAACACATGATTTAGCGTTTCTATCAAATTTTTAAAGGTTTACGGTTGATTTTTATTTTTTATTTTTTTAATATCTTTAAATTTTCTCCAAAAAGTGATTGCTATAAAGTGAAGCATTACACCACAAATGTCTGAACTTTTGGCTTATCTGGACTACAGTGAGTGAAGAGGAGCATTCCAGTGCCACATCTATGAAGCTCTGAAAATAATGCCTCATGATTACTTGCATGGAAACCAAAAGAGATACGAAGGGCACAATAATGATACTTGAAACAGCAAATTCTCAGCTACAAAACACTATTTTTTTTTTCAAGATGGTCACCATCATTATCTGTATTTTCACCAGTGATAAACAAGAGCCTGCGTTCAATGCTCTTATACATCTGCTTCTGTGGAGGTGATCCACTGTTGCTGTCACTACTGCTGAAGCTCAGTACCTACCATTTCACTTTACTTGATTGGTCTCCATAAGCATTCAGAAAGCATTGATGAATGTCAATGGTTGCCGTTTTGTCTGCATGGAGGAATTCAATGACACCCCTTTCTTCATAAGCACTTCCACGTCAAGCAGTTTGTCAGACTGCCCTTCTGCTGCCATTCATCACATGGCAACAAAATATAATGGAATGTTGATGGGAAGGTTCAGCCTCTACTGCTATACCACTAACATCCACTTCTGATGTTGTTGGCAAACATCGTAAAATAGGAGACATTACTTTCCAAACAGTTGTATAATATAATTTATGTATATAAGTAACAAAACTTTAAAAATACATTTCAATTTAAAAAGACATTAAAAAGTTAAATAAGAGCGATAGAAAAGAAACATAAAACAAGTGAAACATTTGACCTGGTTATACTCTGTCTTGTGAAACTGTTGCCGTAGGGACCAATAGTAAAGCAGAGGAAGTACTTTGTTAGCACAAATGATTTTTCTAAGTGAGAACGTGAAATCTTTTTAACAGTAACCTGAATGTCAAATGTAGACCAAAACAAACCTGAGAACAGACTTTAAGGCAATCTGCATACTACTTCTGATGATAATATTTCAAATATCTTGAACCAAAAATTCTCCTGGAATCATCAGAGATCATGACACTAAAAAGTATATAGAGACACGGCAAAAACACCAGGTTAGAAAAATCTAACACTGAGAACTAATATTCAGACTCAATCAAAATAGTGATGTCAGCTTAGTGATGTTTTGTGTCATAAACCCAAGCAAAAGATCCTGTTCCATTTTAGTCCTTAAAAATCTCCTCTGGACACTTCAAAGATTTTCTATACTTCAAAGAAATCTCTATATTGATTCTGGGTCAATTTTCTTAGTATACTGATTTATAGTTTTCATTTAAAATATGTAAAATGTACATTGATTAAACAAAATGGAATTTAGCTGTTATGTGCTACTATCTCAACTTCAGAACTAAAAGTCAAGGAAAATTTAGGGCTTATAAATTCATGAGGAAGTAATATGAAGTAAATGGTAGTAACTTTCAGATATGCACTAGTCAGGTAAAATAAATTTCCTGTTTTCCTTCACTAGAATTGTCAAGAACTATCAGAGCATACTAGCATATCTTGCTCAATGCTGCAAGATGCTTTTCAAAAGAAAAATATATTTTACAGAGATGTTTTTTTCTTTTCAACTTTCTTTTTCCTTTTCTACTGGGTATCACCTGATCTTTCATTAAGCAATTGTATATATTTTTCCCATCATTTTAAGAAAACATACTGATATGATAGTTACAACCACTGAAATCCAAAAAAACTCAGACCAAAACAAAACATTACCACTACGGCAATTTATTGGATGTTAGCCAGGTCCTTATGATCTAAGATGATTGATGAGGCTTATTATACTTTATATACAATGGTTATATTTTTCCATCCTGAAATTTTTGTGATGATAAACCAATCAGTTTAAATTACTTTGGAAAAATATTTTTGTCTGTTTCTTCAACTGACAAACATTACTCTTTTTTAGTCATATTAACTGATTGAAGTATCTATCACATTCACTTTTGTTAATGAACAATCTAGATATAATCTCCTGAAAATTAAAAAAAAAAATCAAAAATAGTAATGGTATTTTGGAAGCTTAAGTTTCTGATTATTGCACACTTCCAAATCTGCCTGATCTTCTTTATTTTTTTTCTACACCTTGTGGGTGCTTGTGCAGAACAGCTGGACAGCTGATGAGTCAAGATTTTTGAAAACAAATAAGATCTGCTTCACTCACTGAATCTGTTTTCTCTTGAGATTTTGAAAGCATAAAGGATTTCAATTTCACACATCAATAAAACAAAAAATGTATTTTGATGTGGGTAGCTCACAACAAAGATGCTGATTTAAGGAAGTCAGTTCTGACTTGTGAGGTATACGTTGCCTGGATGAAGATTTACTTGCAAACAAAGGATGTCAAGACAATAACAGTTGTCTATATGTAACTTAAGGTGTACCTCATCCTACAGAGAGAGAGCATGCTTGATAGTGGTAAGATGTGTGGAGCCATCTTCACAAGTTTTGGCAGTAGAAAACAAAATTTCAGGAGAAATCTATGAAAAAATGTACTTGACTTTTTTTTTTTTTAAATTATTTCTTAAAGTATCTTGCATTTTAAAAACTTTTTTTTGTTTTGCATATTTTACATGATGAACTTTGGTAACAGAGGAAAAATGACAGAACAATTACGTTTTACTATTAAAAAAATGTATTTGTTATATATTAAATCATATAAGTTCAGTCCACCATGAAAGAATAATCAGAAAAAATAATGCTAGCAGAAGCTTACAGTAGCTTTGTGCAAGATATAGGAAGAACCTGAAATCTCACGTCAGTAAATAAATTTCCAATGTTGACAGAAGCATACATTGTGACAAGAATGTGTTCTTCTTTCTAAATCCATTCTTAAATCATAAAGCTGGACAAGGTAGGAGCTTATTAATGAGCAATTCCGATGGGATCTGGGACCACTCGATACTTTAGGTAATCCAGTATCTCTCATCATTTTGAGAAGTTTAAATTTATGTAAAAGATATTCTCCAGGTATCACAAGGCCTATCCAATTACTGAAGTAAGTTTACCATTGTAATGATGAGCTGAAGAGAGACTGATTTTTCTCTTACTCTCATCTGCTTACTCCCAATCTGATCATTATCAAAACATATATCTGATTCTTATGAAAGATCCAGCTTATCCTTGGTATTACTGGTTTATGGAGTTTGTTGATAGAAGAGTAATTGGCAAAAAGTTTGTGGGTTTTTTTTTTTTTTTTTGGTTATCATTGTTTGTTTTCATATCAACGGTTGAGCACCATGTAGGGCTAACACAGGGAGCTCAGGCACAAGCAATGCACCTGATTGACCAGGAGGAGTGGAGTCAAATCCACCCCTCCTCACCAGCCGAAAGAGCAGTATCTTTCTGGATAGACAGTGGTACTCTTGAACTGTTGCTGTTCATCAGAAAAGGGTAAGATATTTTTTAAATTATTTATTATTGGTATGTAGTGCCTGTATTCTGTGAGAAGGTACTGTTGTTGTCTTCTTTTGCTTTACACTTTTGTTTCTTGTTTGTCTGAACTCTAAGACTGGAACTAGGGACATCAGATAAAGTCTGTACTGATGTTGATGAGAACAGCTTGCAGCTTATGATAGATATGTTGCTGTTAGGTTTTCCTGATTTATGTGGCAAGAAGTTGCTAGTTGGATAAGCATGGTGGAGGACGGCAAGGAGAGAGGGTTGTAATTGTATCTATAGTTCTCATGGTTGTGATTGGTGTTAATCTAAGGCATGGAGCTAAAAGCTAGAGTATTGTTCAGTGAAAGTGTAAGTAAGTGGACCAGAGTATGTTGTTATTCTGGTTCTGGAGTTCTTTTTTTTTTTTTTTTTTTTTTTCCTTCATTTTGGTGCAATGCTCTGTACTAGCTTTGGAAGAAAAACAACATTGATAACACATTTATGTCTTAGTTGTTGCTGAGCAGTGCTGCAAAGAGCCAAGAATGTTTCTGCTTTTCATCTTATGCTGCCTGGTCAGGGAGGGAGTTGGGAGCACAAGTTGCTGGGAGGGAATGAACCAGAGCAGCTGGTCTAAAAGCTAAGGGGAGTTAGTCAAGGGGGGAGCTGCTGCTCAGGGACTGGCTGGTCATTGGTCAGCAGGTAGTAAGTAAATATGTTGTGCATCACTTGTTTGGTAAATACATATGATACTATAATAATTACTGGTTTTTTTTTTTTTTCTCTTCCTCTTGTGTCTTAGTAAATATGTTTTTTTTAATCTCAACCAGTAAGTTTTTTTGCTTTTTTTTTTTTCCTGGTTCTCTCCCCTGTTGCACTGGGAAGGGGATGTGAGTGAATGGCTGTGTGGTACTTAGCTTCCTGCTGGGTTAGACCGCAAAACTAGTGCTACAAATTCCTGAGAATCCGTTTATCAGTCAGAGAAAAAATGGATTAGAATTATAAACTAAATGGGAAAAACGCGGTTTGATCTCTATGCCAAATTGAAATACTTAGAAAAAAATGATTGCTTTTTAATGTCTAAAGACTTTCAAAATATACAGTGCAAAATGGATGGATTTTAAGTATTGCCCAAAGGCTAGGATGTAAACTATGTAAGTTTTTTCTAAAGATTTGTATAGTTTGGTTGGCAGATGTGTTGTAACTTTGCATGTTGACTAAAAGCTGTGAATATGAATTAAGGAGTGTGTCAGAAACATTCTGCCATTTGTTATTATTTTTTGTGTCAATGAATGTCTGTGCTGTTCATGTCTTTGCTCCTCCTGTAGTAGTGAATGAAAGCAATAACAATGTTCACATAAACAAGTATAAAAGATAAAATGATTGGACTTCTGGAGAATGAAGACTGCATAACAGACTGATGTTACGCTAATGTTAAACTAACATGGCAGTATCTTAGTTCCTAATTTAAGTACCTGTGCAAGTAGTATTGTATGATACATTTGTGATATGTGTTTTAGACACGATGCTTCCACTGTGGATTTTCATAGCTGTAATGCTTGTGTAGCTGCAGTTAAGTCAGCTTCTCAATCTTTGGATTCTGTTCATATATATACTTATATGGAGGATGAGGTTAAAATGATTTTGCGGTCGATTTCTTCCTACTTCATGTTGGCTGATGTGGAGCTGTTGTATTGAATGATGCTTTCCTTGGAAAATAAAAGCTACATATGTATTAGTAAATTAAATGGTGTTAGTGACAACATAGCACTTTCACAAGTGGTTCAGTAGAATTTTCAAGAACCATCCCTGATTGGCAGCTTCCATCTTTTGCAGCCCAAACTTTTGGTAGGATGTGGTGATCTAGTTGGTGTCAGAGGCTGGGAATGTTCTGAGGCAGGCTTAATTTGCTAGTACAGACCAAGGTATGTGGTCCTAACTCTTGCAGTAGTGATGACCGTTAAACGCTCCCTCAGGGGTCCTGTTTTGTAGTGTCTTGATCAGAGATTCTTCCCCATGTTGTGCAGTGGGTTTTGTTGTCTATAATGTCACACAAGGCTTAATTGCCAGTTTTTGGATTAGACTTCTGTCTCTGAAGTTAAGGATTAACTAAGTTCTTATGAGGAAGGACGGTCGTACTTTAACAGAGCCCGTTCCTTCCAAAGTGAAGATGTGATGCTCTCCTGCTTTAGGACTTTTTCCATTGAATGAATGTTTCTGTTGTTAAAAGGATGGAACTATCTTGCATATTTGTTGATTGTGAAACAAAAAAACTGTGAGTAAGATGTCCTGCTCTAAAGCGGTTGTGACAATTCTTATTTTGACTGGCAGAAGAGAAAAGCTTTGTTTCCTTTTCCTTTCATTCTTTAAGATGAGTTGATTGTGCAGTGGGCTTTTTTTTATACATTTTCTCTCTGAAGGTGACGCAAGATCTCAGCAAAGGGCTGTACTTAAGCAACAATTAAAATGTCTTCAATAATCAGAAGTCAAATATAGCTACTACAAACCTTCTGCAAATCATATTTATAAAGAATGGAACTTAATCGCATTCCTGTATTCATCTATGAAATAACATCTACTCAGCCTAGCCCTGAAAAAATAGATCTAAACTTAGCTTAACTGTCTTATCTCTCTGGGGGACTATCTAGGCTGACAAGATCTCTTAGTTTAACATCGCATGACAGTATTTAAACAATTTCTTTGGAACTAGTTTTGTTACAGGTGATTTTACTGTAGTTTTCAGTAGAATTAAAAAAGCAAATTACTTACAAGCACCTGAACACTATATAATTCATTATTTTTCACTTTCAGTAAAATGTGTGTACTCAAGAAGTAACTCAGTCCATAGAGAACTTTAGCATAAGTGACTTGCAATCTTAGAAGCAGATTTCAATAGGCCAACCTACTACTTTCAATTACAAAGTATATGCTAGCAAATAGATAACTATCTATAGTTGTCAAAGCATGAACAACATTTTTAGAATCGCAATTTAAAATGAGTTGGACCTTACCAAGAGTTATTGAAAATAACAAACTGCATGTTTCAAGTATTTTTCAACAAATAGAAATTCATCTCAAGATGACTTAATATCTGATAAAGGAAACCACATGAATTAACTTAGTTCAATAGCTGTAATAAATTGAACTTCCTGATCCGATTATGTCTAATACATTTTTACTTAAAAAAAAAAAAAAAAAAACAAACTTAAAAACAAACAAAACAGGTATTTAAAAAGGAAGCTAACCTAGACACTTAAAAATTCCAGAGTATTTCAATGGTTATGGATAAGTACGCTCATGATACAGACTTACTTCCCATATATTTCATTTATAACCAAAATTTGTACTGAAGATGGAATATATAAATATTAACTTTTAAAGTACCTTTAATCTGTTACTTCTTATAATAAAATGAGGAATTAGAGTACACCTGAAGTAGACTTTGCTTTTACAAACCTAGGTAATAGTTTACTTATTCCTTTTAATCACATTTTTGTATTTGAAAAGCACCAAAATAATATTTTGAAGTGAACTATTTTTTGTCTGGAAACCTGATTTCTTCAAGTACAATTGAAAGCAATTAAAAATAAATAGTTACAATATCTATATGCTTAATTATCTCCAGGACTTTGAATTTGCTTGAAGATTACATGCAGCCCATGGAGTGAGGGTTGGACAGGCCTGTCCTAAAATATTCACAAATTTAAAAATTGTAGAATTATGGTCTTTTGCCTTGTTTGCCTGATTTCTTATTCTGGGGGATGGAGAGTTTTTTGTTCTCAGATAGGCATCCTCCAAGTGCTGTCAGCTCTGTTCTGATCCAAAAATAAACTCAAAAAAACAAAACAAAACAAACAAACAAACAAAAAAACCCAAGAATTTTAGTACTATTTGTAAAACATTTCTGAAACGTTTTAATAGTCATTACACTGTGGTATATATTTGGCAAAGAGCAATTACCAAAATTTAGTATATAAATAGTAAATTGTAATCTTCCTGAAAAAAATATCGCCTAATTATGGTGGTCTTGATGTATTTATACTCTAAATATAATAAGACTGGATTTACCAAATCAAATTCAGTTAATCATAAAGTTGAAACAGAAGATATCACAGTAGACAAATCAATTTTTGAGGGTAACTAAAAAAAAAATCTCTCATTCTTGATCATCTAATTTATGCTCTGTCAGCTGTTTTGGTAGAATTTCATAGTGTATGACATAATAGTACACAGAAAAAACAACAGTTGTTAAGCATCTTCTGTATAAGCATGTGAACAGAAACTATTGCTTGTTCCACTGCTGCTAATAGCAATTGAATAAATGAGTTTAAGAACAGTTTGTTTAATTTACTGATGAAACCTGGGTTCTTTAAGCATGTAAAAAATTTGAAATACTAGTCATGACTGGTTATTAATATCTTGTTCATTCTGAATCTACATGCTTTCAAAAGTAATACATGAAGTTTGGACAAAATAATAGATTATAAAAGAATACTAATATTAAGATTGCTCTTTAATTTTTCTTGCATATAAAATGCTGAGTAGTAATTGATATGATCCAAATCAACTGGATATAGACTCAGCAACAGTAGCTAAGTTAAACTATAAAAAAATATTAACCTTGAGGAGGTTATGTAACAGATTGCCTTTTCGGATGGGTCTGACTCATTTGGAACCAAAGTCAAATCAGAAAGGGAGGAATTGAAAATGATTTCTGTTTCATCGACAGATTGGTTCCAGGACCGATAGCATTGCAAGTTTAGTTACTAGTAAAGAGTATGTTCGATGTTATGTTTTCATTAAAAACTCAGGCAAATTGTTAACTGGTTGCCTTAAGGTGGGATCTTGTTTCTGTTAAAGAAATCAGAGACACAACTGAGTAAAATGAAGAAGATATGCTTGAGCATGAGAAGGAATTTTATCTTAATTTCTAATATTGTTTCCAGTGGTTGAATCAGCACAGAAGTTTTGTGTTGCTTTTTCTCAAGTAGTTGTAAACTCTGGAGTATGTTCCTGTTTTTCTGAAAGTTTGAAGATGCTAAATTACATACTGTTTTGAAGTGTCATATCATAAAGGCTGAGCTCCTATTTCTAAATGGAAATTGCTAGAGGTGAGCAAGAGGGGAAGTAGCTATGTGTGCACTGAAGTTCAAAGGTGTTCCCTGCTATAACTCAGTGTACTTTGTGAGCTTTAAGTAGAAACAATAAAGTGGCAAGTTCCTATGTTACTGTTGGGAGACTTTCAGATTAACAGCTTTTCTTTTTACACTTCCTTGGAGAATGTCAAGCACTACTTTACAGTGTGTAATAAATGTGTCTTGAATATTATTGTTCTGATGATACATTCTTTTTCCAAAAATTATGAGAACAGGGTACATTTTATAAGAACGTTGCAAACAGTGGTCTTTGTGTTTATATAATGCTTTTTTCAAAGTGCAGAGCTCTTACACGTGTATTAGTTTAAACTTAAGCTGAGATGCTGGGAAGAAGAAAATGTTTATCATATTGCACCAAAATCCCTTTCTTCTGTTATATTTGCAGACTGGCAACACTTTCATTTTAGATAATATATGGTAGTATCTTTTTATATTGATGGACCACATATGCCTAAGGACTATATCACATAAAATGTATTTTATATTGTAGTCTTACTTACTTTTCCAACATTTTGAGGAAGCAAGGAAAAAAAAATCCATACGGAGGGTTGAGGGAATGATTTACTTCCCATCCCAACTAAGATGTATGGATTTCTCTTGTACATGTTGTCTGCCTAAAGGTGTCTGACAACTTTTTTAGTATTCTACTAATGAGAGTTATTTTTCATATTTTTCTTATTTCAAATATGGAAGTTTTGATTTACTTATCAGAGAACACATCTATCTGAAGAGACAATTTTTTTCAAGCTGGTAGTGATCTTCACTTAAGATCAACTAAATGATCTTTAATTTCTCCAAGACTGCGATTTTGTACTTGAATGAAAGCAACAAATGGAAAACAAATTATGCATCTTCCTTGAAAATGGAAATCAAATGAAATGCTTTTATTTCTCCACCCTGCCATAGATGACTCTTGGTTGTTTTGGATGTAACTCAAAGAAAGACTGCATCCATTCTAAAAAAGTGCTGTTAATAATAGTAAGCAAAATGTGCACTATAAACTAGCAAAAACCTGGAAAATCTAATGAATGAATATAGTCACAAATAAATGCCCAAAGATTTGTTAGAGGCCTAAACCCAAAGGTAATTGAAAAAGATTTTAACTTTCAGAAACGTATTTCACTTCTTGTAAGAGTCTAGACAACAGGACCTTTTCTCAGTCTCTGGATGTTTAGATTCCAGTTATGTGCAAGACTTGGTTTCACTGGCATGTTCTAAGAATGATCAGAGCAACTTGTAGTATTAATTGGTTACAAAGCTCAGGACTGCAAGTAGCCACAGAGCCTTTGATTCCCAGGTGGTACAGTAGGTACTTGTCGTATATAAACAGATTTCTGCAAAACTTCTAGGCAAAAATTTATGTTGCTATTCCCTGATGGCTACGTTTCCTTTTCATGGATATCTAGAGTTCTGCATTACATTTCTGTGATGCACTGAAGGTTTTTTTCATATCCATGTAAATACATTGTATATAGTGTGGCTAAGAACTTTCAACATTATTTAGATTTGAGGCTTAACATTGCCAAATTATCTTGTTTTAATGATAAATCTGCAGGGCAGGGCACACTTTGCATGAGCAGAAGCATTAACATTATCTGAAGCAGAAAAGAAAACAACCTGAATTCACCCACTGAAACTAAATACATCCTGGATGACTGGTGTAAAGTAGAGTAGATTGGTGGTTTCTACCTTGCCTGTGAATTTTAACAAAGGACTGATTTAATTTTAGGATGTGCTGATGGTCTATAAATTTAGATTGAAGCTAGGCCTTGCTGGGACTTCAAGTAAGGAAACCAAGTCGTTGAAAGAAATAGAGTTAGTGACTCAACAGTATCTCTGGTAGTTCCTAATAGACCATTTACATGGCACCCTCTCAGGACGTTGACCTTGTGCCCTACAGCTTCCTCTCAGTACAGCACTGATCTCATTTACAGGGACAAGGCTTTAGGGAACAGCGTGAGCTACACTAGGGAGGGTTGTGTTGAGTGTTAGGAAAAGATTATTTACTAGAGGGTGGATAGACATGGAGTAGGCTCCCCAGGACAATGGTCACAGCATTCAAGAGGTGTTTTGATACCTCTTAGTCTTGTATGGTCCTGTGTGAAATCAGGAGTTGGATTCAGTGATTTCTATGTGTCCCTTGCAATTCAGGACATTTTATGATTTTGAAGACTGTAATAGGAAGCCTAACTGTTTTTCCTGCAAAGAAAATAAGGAAATGATTTTGTTGCTTATTTTGTTTTACTTTTCTAGTTAAAAAATTGGTTTTTTTGTTAGTTAAAAAAAAAAAAGTCTAAGTGGCTTTCAAAGAAGGTCAAAGAATGTCTTTCACCAGTGATTTTTTTAAAAGCAACTTGTCAAAAATTTTTGACATCTATTTGATCCAACATAATAGACAGAATAGATAATCTCCTGCTGTTAGCTTCTAGAGATCAGTGTTCGTTTCCATTTTGCATAAGAGCAGTAGATTAACAATCAATTTGTCACTATTTTTTATGGTAAAACTCATCTCTAGGTAATAGTATCTATTGATTACAAGTTCCAGTATAACCACTTCAGAAAAATTTAAATATTTAATTGGGCTTTCTTTAGGAAAGGGACCCATCTGTCATATCATAATTTAACAAATTAGGTTAAAATATGAAATAAATAGGAGTATATCTTCTGTGTAGTATGTGGAAATAATACTTGTGATGGAAATCATATTTTGAAGGACCTTGAAAGCTAGATGCTTATGCAAAGTACTATAAGACAAAATAGCTCTTATGAAAATGGAATTCTTGTTTTATTTGAAACGACAAAATTTCAATGTAAGGTATTTCAGTGCCATCTGTGTGCCATTTGAGTAGTTTCAGAAATGCTTAGTCTATAGCAGTGAATTTTCTGTGGGAATATCATCTTACTGAGTATGTTGAGTTCAAGAAGCTGAGTATATTCACACCAGAGGTGGACTATCAATTCTGATTGACCATGACAAGATGTACAGCAAAATTCAGTTTGCTTGCGAACAGGATGCAGTTTAGATGTAAGGCTAGAAATTATTTTTCCTTAGATCTATGATCAAATAAATGTCAAATAGATCAACATTTCTTCAAGCAAGTCAAAGGGAACAGATACTTTGATCAGTGTTATCAAATTTTACTGATGCAATCTTTGGATGAATTAAAATTTGCTAAGATAAACACAGGAACTGTGAAAGGATGGTGAATAAGTAGCATGGGTCGGTAGGATGTTTTTACTAAGTGAGTTTTTGGACTATAAGAATAGAGAGTGAAACACTGGAGGAGAAAACAACTTTAAATGAAAGACTACATATGTATTTTTTCTAGTACTGGGAGGAAAATGCAAGCACAGCAGAGCTCAGTATAATTCAGTGGCTGATCAAATGCTCAAATGAGATGATTGTCAATTAATTACTTTATACTCCATCAAAGGATTTGTTTTAGTATTGCTATTTTTCTTGGCAGTCCTTGAGTGCCATGATAGTCCTGGTCATTATTGGGCCTTTCTGCTGCAGGGCTTACTTTTACTTAAGGATCTTTAGTACAATAGAAGGCAAAGTTCACCGTTCTGAAAAATACACTTATTTCAGCTGACTAAGCTGCTTGCACTTAAAACAATAAAGAATTTCCTTCTTTCACTATTTTATTGATATTCTTGCTGAGAAGAGCAAAGAATGGAATATCTGACAACTTTAGGCAGCTTTAAGTGAACATTTGGATGAAAATCTGTTACATATATACATACTCAGTGAGGAGTTTTGGCCTTGTTTTGCAGCAGTGTTTTTTGTTTCCCTGTCTAGGGTCTAGATTACTTCTTTGGTTTTCAACATTCAGAAGTTATATAGGTAGCTTTTACATATGCAGATAGCAACCTACATCTTTCTATATTTCTCCAGAATCATAATCTTGAGAATTACAGTGAGAGCAAACATCCTAATGGGAAAATAGGGTAACTTTGTATTATATCCTTAAATCTTGTTCACTGGATTTCTACCAGTGACAACAATAACAGGTGTCCCAGAATATTTTCTGACTTTTTTTTTGCCTGAAGAAAACTCTGAGTTTAATTACATGGTACCTATGACCTTTGTTGTGCTCATGCTTTAAAAGACTAAATGAGTGCATGGTGGAGAAAAATATACAGATTTGCCCAGAACATAAGTCTATTTTGCATCTAGCGTATATAAGCCTAAAATTGCATGTTCCTCGCAGCAAGAATTGCAGGAAGGAAAAAAGGAACAAATGAAAAGATTCAGAAAGAAGTAGCTATATACCTCCATGTAAGGCTACCTGCAGTGTACAAAGTGTGGGGCAGGATATGCCTTACATGGAATGAAGAATTGGGAAGTGTATTATGACTAATATATTTCTTATTTTTCATACTCTTGATTTCACGCTTGATAGACAATTTTGGTAGCAGCATATTACAGACGCAAACTAACTTGTAGCATGACCTCAGTGTAGCACTGATGTATATTGACTCAACATATGTGGACTCAATACCATAAAAATATATCAGAAGTTCCATCAACCTTTGTGTTTGCTCATATGAAGCCTAATTCCTTTGTTTTGGTATATTATATATATATGTAATTATTTTATTTTTAGTATTTCAGCTTCTCTGTTGGAAAAACAATGCTTCAGAGTAATTTTCTTATAGATTTTTGGCACTGAGAGTTTTCTGCAAGGAGAATTCCTTGCACCACTTTTTAACATATAAAATTTTCAGGTTATTTTTTGCTGAGTAGGTTGCTTAATTTAGGAGAAAAGTATATAGAAATATATGTACATACACATGCAAATGTGTTTCACTAAGGAAATTGTTTCTAATACTGGTATACAATAATTTTTGCTGACATTTCTATACCTAATCTTTAATAGCTCTAAAAGCAGCATCGCATTTGCACATAGATTTACTTGGGTGTGAGGTGTTAGGCTCTTTTAGACACTGGATTCTCTTGAATACTGTCTTTATGCTTTATTAGACATGCTCTTTATATCATTCTCTCTGTCAGATTTTTTTCCGCACAAGAATCCTTCAGTCTTTAAATTGTTGAGATGTCACCTGAAGTGAAGTTCTGTGTTTCTAGGACCTCAGTACTTTTCTACTTGCTTGGGCCAGCTTGTACAACGCTGTTATATTATATTATTTAATTCCTATAGTGTTTTAACTCTAACTGTGAATGTTTAGATTCTTTCCAAATTGTCTAAGCACACGCTGATAAATATTTACATAAATTTAGGTGTGTGAGAACAATAGGGTAAATAATAAAATAATCTTATACCACAAGGATGTAAGAAGGAAGTTAAAATACAATGTTAGGAAGTATCTTATTGGATTTTGACTTATAAAGTAGCTAGTGACTTTCTGATTTACAGTCGGAGAACCAGTTCTCTGTTAAACTGCAACAAGAAAAAATAGAAGAGCTATCATTCAGGTTAAGGAACAATATTCTCCTGATTAAATTACAAATTATAACTGTTTAGATGCTGGCATGTATATGCAGTATTGGAAGAAACTGAAGTAGTAAAACAAAGAAATGCAGCAGGAGCAAAAGACGTCCTAAAATCTGTGTTCAATTTTGGGGAAAAAAAAAAAAAAAACAAAACATTTTTGTACTGGTTCGCAGAGCCTTCCATGTCCAAGAACTGAGAGCTGTTAAGATTTAAGGTCATTGTATTGAAAGGAAACTTGGGAACTTGTACATCAGAAATTAAGAGTAATCCAGTAATCACCTGGTCTAGTAAGGGTGGTGTAGGACCACCTGTGAATTCATTTCCTTCTTATTAAGTTACTACAGGGCAAAACCTAAGACCGTAGCGTCAGGTCAATTCCCTCTGAGTTTCAGGCTTGCTTAAGAAGGTTTATGTACCTTCAATATGGAGATGTTCGGGCTTAAGATAATCCCCTGTAAGAATGTCATACTTGAATTTTAAGATCATGCATAGTTTTATAAGTTTTTAGAGTTATGGCTCATTCCTAGAATTTTGCACGTGATTTAAAACTGTTTAGGTGGAAGACAGGCCTGCTGAGATTCAAACTTCAAATTCTCTTTATTCCAGCAGTGTGCTTTGTGAATGCTACCTTTGTAGTAATTTTGACTTCTCCTAAAGCCAAAATTGATGAAGAAAAAAGGTAATTTCTTCACAGTTATGTAGATAAGTATTTAAAGAATCCAAATAGTGCTGGATTTGTAAGACAAAAGAAACAGTTGTCTTTTACAAAATAATGTTGGCACCGTTTGTTTTTGTCATAACTTTAGTGTTTCTACTCTAATGTGTAGATAAGCTACCCAACTTCCTTTCTTTACTTTCCAATTGTATAGCGTTCCTACTTGCCTCTGAATTTTTAAGTACATGATTTATCTTTTTGTTTTATATACTAATGTGCATTTCAACATTGTAAATTAACATCTTTCCTCTCCCATCACAATTAGTAGTGTAGTAGGTTTGCTGTGAATCAACTACAAGGTGATGGTTACCCTTTTGTGACTGTCATATTTTTCTAAAAGTTAGTACTTTCATACTGTTTAAAACATTTTAGGTCCTTAATAATATATTTGATTTTAAATTTGAAAACAAGCATAAGTTTTTTGTTGATAGGTGGAAAAGGCTGTTTTATTTTGTTTTTTCTGTTATCAGGACGGGGGTGACAGTTCCTATTTTTTGATGGGAAACCAAGTATTGAGTCCTGCATTTCAAATTAAACAACCCAGTGAATTGCTACTGGTTTGAGACAGTAGCTGGAAGACTGTATGGAATAAATGGATCTGGGGGTGTTGGTTAATATTTGGCTGAACTTGAGTCAGCAGCGTGTCCAGACAGTTGGGAAGGCCAGTGGCATCCTGGACTGTATCAAGAATAGTCCACAAGCAGGAGGTGATCATACCTCCCCTATACTTGGCACTGGTGAGACCACATCTCAAGTATTGTATTCAATGTTTGGCCCCTCACTATGAGAAAGGCACTGAGACCCTGGAGCATGTTCAGAGAAGGGCAGTGAAGCTGTGAAGGGTCTGGAGCATAAGTCTTATGAGGAGTAGCTGAGGGAACTAGGATTGTTTAGTCTGGAGAAGAGCAGGCACGTGTTATCATTCTCTACAACTCCCAGAAAGGACATGATGTTGAGATGGGGGTTGGACTTTTCTCCTTGGTAACAGTGATAGGATGAGAGGGAATGGCCTCAAGATGTACCAAGGGAAATTTGGGTTGGATAATAGGGGAAGGTTATTGCTCAAAAGAATAGGTAAGCATTGGCACAGGCTTCCCAGAGATGTTTTGGAGTCACGGGCTCTTGAGGTGTTGAAGAAATGTGGAGATGTAGCACTGGGGGATGTGGTTTAGTAGGCATGGTGGTGATGGGTTGACAGTTGAAATAGATGATTTTAGAGGTTTCTTATCAGCACCAATACCAGTTCAACTAAAGTACACAACCCTAGTGTATGGTGTCATAACTGTGCACATATCAGTTCACACTGACAGTAATTGGTTTATATTTAATCTCTAGGCAAACATTATTCATTCCAGTCTTGTATGTCATACACTAGTAGTGCATATTTTTTTATAAAATGCTTTACCAGTGAAATGTGAATGCTGAGTTTATCATATCTATACCAAACCAATATCACAGAATCACAGAATTGCCAGGGTTGGAAGGGACCTCAAGGATCATGAATCTCCAACCACCCTGCCACGTGGAGGGCCACCAACCTCCTCATTTAATGCTAGACCAGGCTGCCCAGGGCCCCATCCAATATGGCTGGAAGGCAGGTACTTGCCTTTCTGTAGATCTAGTACAGTAATATCAGACACAAACCTTGTCAGAACAAATGTGTATGCTTTATTTTTCCTCACTACAAAAATGGAAATTTATTTCATCCTTCATCTATTTTGCTGATGTTACCATCAAGAGTGAGATCTGTAAAAAATATTTTGTTCTGGCGCTCCCAATAATCATTGTCAACTGCATTAATGCTATGACAAACAGCACCACGTCTGATCTCAGTATTTGCTACTCATTACCTTTCTATCTGTCTACATACCTGTATGTTTATCTATCTCTTGATTTATCTCTATTTGACAGCCTTTATATAGAAAAAATTATAAGAAGGAATAGGCAGAACTGAGTCAGAAATAAAGCTGAACTTTTTGTTTTTTCTGTACATGGGGAACAAATACCGTGTTGCAGACTAAAAAGAAAAGCTTTGTTTTTGTGTTTTTTGTATTTTTTTTGTGTTTTGGTTCCAGGTTTTTCCTAATGCAGTACTTTTAAATAAAGCAAAAATATCCAGTGCTCCAGACTCAGTGCATGCTTTTCTTGTGGCATCTCAGTCTTAGGGACACAACAGGGGTGCTCCTGAAGTGGAACTAGTCAATTTAAACAATGCTGCAGCCTCTTGCTGGCATTTTATACCAAGTGACAATTTTGTGTTATCCTCCTTACTTTTCATCTTCCTATTCAGTGTCAGCAGTGTGCTAGCTTTCCATCTTCTGAGATTTTCATTTGTCTGCTGACAATTTGCCAAGTAATGATGTTCTTCCCAAGAACAATCTTTGCCTCCTCATGGAGAATTTCTACCTGCTCTTACAGATGTTTACTTTGAAGTGAGAAAGCTGTGATCTGAAATATCACTGATGTAGCTGCAGGCTGAAACAGTGCTGAAAAGTTCAAAACAGATTTATAATGAGATTTCCAAAAGTAAATGATGATTAGTTTTAGTACTTGGGTTAATAAGATTGCATGCTAAGACAAACGTACTTTACTCTTACACACCATAAAAATTATCAGCTAGAAGTAATAAAGAAGAAAAATTGGATTGGATAGCCATTATCAATAGTGCATTACTGCATCCCAAGTCTGCATAAACTGCTCTTAGGGGAAAAAAAACAAAAGCTGACATGCTGTGTCCATTTTTAACAATCAATATAGTGTCTAATCATGTGGAGCAAAGAATGGAGTTGATGGCTAGAATCTTTATTTGCTTTTAAGCAGATTGAAATGTGAACTTTTCTTAAATGTAAACAGAGCGACATCAAAAAACAGATACTCTAATAAAATATATTTTGAAGCTGAGAAGTTAGTGTGTTATTAGGATTTCAGTGTATTTGACATTCAAGTGGTCTCTTGTTCTACAATATCGTTTTCATTAACAGATTTGTCTGGATATGATTTTAACGCAATGTTGGTGATAGTGCTATATACAGCATAATATTTTCTGATACTTTATTTTTCTTGCAGGAAGATTATTCTGTATTTATGGTGTAGAAAATATATTAACTTTTTTTTAGTTCTTGATCCCAAAACTGTCTGGAAGTAGAGAAAACACTTAAACTTGAAGGAATAATGCTTGAAATATACCAGTATTTTATTTTTGGAATCTGGTGGAAGAGGATGAAGATTGATTTAGGGACCGTTTAAACAAACTGGATGTATGCAAGACTATTGAATAGAATTGGGTAATATGCAAACCAGACTGCTGAAGAAGGTAGCTGATGTCATTGCAGTGTTATTTTATGTCAATTTTGAAATATCATGGGGATTTGGGATGCCACTGACAGTAAAAGGCATTAAATGTGACACCCATCTTGAAGAAAGAAAGAGGAAGTACAAGTTTTATCAGCTTCATCCCAGTTTTTAGGAGGACTGGCTCTGTGAACTAAGGAAGAGCAATGGAAAGTGCTTACATTGTGTTTAGCCAGATAACATTCTATGAGCCAAACTGTGGGGAGATAGTCTGGGCTTTTACAAAGTGGAAAACTGACAGCGCGGCTGAGTGTAGGCACTAATTGACAACTTGATGCGTAACTGGTGCATTGATTTTCATTAGCAATATTAAATATATCAGAAAAGACTGGAACAGAGTAGAGAAATAAGATGAAGTAAAAAGAGCTTGTCTAACAAAATGGTAATTACTCAGAGACTGGCTGGCCATTGGTCTGCTTGTGGAAAGTGGTGAGTGATTGCCTTTGTATTGTTTCTCACTTTTTTTCTCCTCTCTGCATCTCTTTGCTTCACTTAAGTTGTCTTTCTCTTTAACCATGAGTTTTCTCACTTCTGCTCTTTTCGTTCCCTACTTTATTCCACTGAGAGTATAAGAGTGAATGTGTAGGTGCTTAGCTGCTGACTTGGAGTAAAACCACAGCAAGCACCTTGATGATCTGGAGGATTGAATTTATAAAATTCAGCAAGTGCTACCATGAACTTCCCGGCTTGTGAAGAAATTTGGTGGAGGAGGCATAAATAGCACACTGAAATGTAAAATTTGCAGTGCATCTTTATTGTAAATGATCAAGGATGATAATTATGAAACAGGGAAAAGCTAACAGGAAGGTCACTGTCACACTGTAAGTGTTAAATTTGGAATAGGCTTTTGAAGATGGTGGCTTAACATAGCTAATACCTGTTAGCTGTACAGAGCTTCTTGCCAAAGAATACTGAGGTTCCAAAACATTAATCTATATTTAGGAACAGGTTGCATCTGGAGTTAATAGAAAAATAGTATCAAACTGATTTGACAGTCTGTGAAAGCAGTATTAGGAAAGAGGTGCAATGTATATAAAAGGAAGGAACATATTTATGGACTATATAAAGAAATTTTTAGTCTTCCTTGAGACCTCTATTAAAGCGAGAGCACTGAATTCTTGAAAATTTTATCTGTTGCGTTGTCTTAAAGATAGTCTGTGAGAAAATTTGCACCCATTTCCATTAAAACTTGAAAGTAAGTTTTTTTTTTATTTTAAACTGATGCAGAAACTGTCTTGACTGTTCTTGTCCAGGGTTGAATCAACTCTTCTAGTTTGGTTAAAAATGACTGAAACAGATTTAAGCCACGCTGAAGTATGAACTTAGTAGCAGTAACTGATAGCTAAATTCCTGCAGGATATATATTTGTTGTATTTATTTATCCAGTTAAGTTTTTTAGCTGTAGTGATCTAATTTAAGCTCAAGATAAACAGGATGTTAAGGAAGCTGTATTTTCAGCGACTTGGTTAATCAGCTATTACCTGAATAATTGGAAAGAAACAAAGGCAAGCACAGTGCTCCAGAGGTTAGTGTTGTAGTAGATGGTAACCTAAATAATGATTTGCAAAATAAAGGCACAAGGAATTACAACTCATTTTTAGTCAAATTCTAGAAGAAATCAATAGGTCACAAAAGGGAGTACTCATTAAACTTCAAAAAACTTTGCTGTTAATTAGTTGAAATTAATATTAAAAAAGTGCAATAACATGTACCTCAATACATAGAAGGCATTACTTTCAGAGCAACCTATTTATTTTCATGGAAACTACAACTGCTACAAAGAGCACAATAACACTATTTGATACAGCAAATTCTCAGCTACAAAACACTTTTCAGTGCAGTCATCACCATTATCTACGCATTTTCACCACGGAACAAGAGCCTCCATGCTGAGCTTGTAAATATCTGTAGTAGAGGAAGTGATCCACTGTCATTGCCTCCACTGCTGAAACACAGCACCCACTGCCTCACTGTGCTCACATCTATTTTTTGGTCTCATAAATATTTAGAAAGTGTCAGTGAATGTCAATGGGTGCCATCTTTTCTGCATAGAGGGATTCAATGACACATCTTTTTTCATAAGCACTTTCATGTCAGATGCCATTTTGTCAAACTGTCCCTCTGCTTCCATCTATTGCATGGGACCAAAATGTGCAATATTGCCAGGAAGGTTCAACCTCTTATTGCCATGCCACCAACATCCACCCCTGACATCATGGGTCAATATCATGAAATAAGCTGATGATAATTACTTTCAAAGGAGCCCTCATATATGATGTATAAAAGGCAAACTATAAATACTATGTTAAGGAGAGATATGGTAAAGTTTTGATTATCTTAATCTACTAAGAACAGTCCCATCATCAGAAGGAACATGTAGAAAAGGAGTAAAAGTCTGTTTTAAATTGAACAGAAGCAATAGAAGTGACAAATGATATCCTGCAGAACTGTACTATTGCAGCTTGCTGAACTTGATTTCCAAGAGATTTCCAAAACACTGAGAAAAGAAACATAATTTCTTACCATCTAGATATCTATAGGACCATCTAGATAACTATTTTACTTCTAAAAATGGTATTTAAAGAAGCTATAGTTGTTTTTGCAAGCAAGACTGCTGGAGACAAAAATCTACATATTGTTTTATAAAAAGTTCCATTGTAGCACAATCAAGAATGCTACTGTGTTACAGCACTCTTGTAAAATGAGTTTGTCAAAACTTACTCCACTGACAATTGTAGGAGAGCAGACTTGGGGAATATTGACATAGACCAAGCTTGACATTTGATAAACTGCTAGTTACTGCTGCAGCAAGAAAGCATTACTTGGTGTCATGCATAAAACATAAATGAAACTGTTCCAGAAGCACAACAGCTAAATCTATCAAGCACAAAGCAGCAAAGTCAGTGGACATGGTGGTAGTTTTATGGGTCTGTCTGAACAAGAGATAACATGGTGCTAAAGAGGCCCACCTGGGTCATTTTGCTTGGAGATTTCCCTCAGTAGGGAACAGAAAATACAGTTGTACACAAGTCTGTCCTGGAGAAGGCAGACAAACAAAATGCCTTTACATGGAGACATTAAAAAATGATGATATACAAAGTAAAACTAACACTGTATGATGAAGGGAAAATTAGAAAAAAAGTGAAAGTATAAGTAATTTTCAGAAAGAGATTCATAAAACTTTCTGAGCTTTATTTACTTTTTTTTTTTTTTGTGAAGACATGACAAGTAATCTTAGTCTTTTACTAAGACATTCATAAAAACTTTTCCATAACATATGTGGTGCTATCACTTTCTCTGTGAATTAAATTACTAAAGTGAGTTTAATCAGAAAAAAGTCTTGTCCATTTTGCACATAGTTTGTATAGGAATTTGACAACAGTACATAATATCTCTTAATTCAGTACAGCGCAAGAAAGTTGTCAGTGTTCAAAATTCTGCGTCCCAGTCTTACTCTTTTACCATTCTTAGCTTTTTCTAGAAGACTACTTCAACCCGTTACAGACTGATATTACCTTCTCTTGCTGCTCGTTCATAAGTTTTGATGGTGGGGAAAAGAGATGAAGAAGTGAACTAATTGTTGGAACTGCAGGGTTTTGTCACAAATTTTTAGTTTTTTGCATGAGTGTATAAAATAATTATGCTATTTATAATGCTATAAATGTGTCTAAAGCCAGGAAAGAATGATAAAATGAGCATGTAGGCCAGGGTTTGGCTGATAACAATAGGAGCAGATAATAAAGAAATGGCAAGAGTGCTTGTATGTCTTGAAAGTCAGGAAAATTAGGAGAGCAGCTAAGCCTATGGCTAATGCTTTTATAAGAGAATATAGGACATAAAGAGTCAAGAACAGTAATGCTGTGTTGCGGAATTGTGCATATGAAAAGAAAGCCATCATTTAATTTGTTTAATTTCTCCTTGTATTTTCCTTCAGTGTCAGAAAAAGCTGAACTTAATGATTTTATGTCATGCATTTCATGTTTAAAGTTATTTACTTGTTTTTCAGCTGTATTTTAACTATGTTTTGGAATCTTTTTTTCTTTAAATGTCCTGTCACATTTCTAAAAAAAAAAAACAAACAATAAAAAAACTTTCTTTTTCGAAAACATCTCTGGTATTAGGATCAACCCAGTGTTGTTCCTGCATTGGATAGGAAGGGAAAATGCTGACTTACCATTATTTTAAAGTTACTGATAAAGTGCTTCTTAACATCTTCATATATTTATGATTTCACTGTAAATACGATGGATGCTATGTAAAAAACAAACAAAAAAACAACAAAGCTTCTGTAAGTGATGATCTTCTTTTTAATTTGTATATCTAATAATGGTACAAGACTCGTTGTTAGACTCAGTTGATACTCTAAATGCCACTGCATTCTTCTTTAATTTTTCTTGGATCACCTACCTGCAACTCTGTAGTGTATTTCCAGAGTATTTCCACTATTATCTAGTGGATTCAACATCAGTGCTATCACTTCAAGAAAGTTTAAAAGGTAATAAGTGGCAATTTAATTTCATTTTATTTAACATATTCCTAAAAAAAATTATGTTTAACCATATTTCTCTTTTCCCAATTGATTTTAAAACCAGTGATCTCATGACAGTCATTAATATTTTGAGTCATGCTTTTGAACACTGCTCTGAGTTCTGGCTGTTCTACACTTAGTGACATATGGGGTTCCAATGAGCAGAAAAGTTGTGAGAATGTGAGTGAAGGGAAGGTACATTGGCTTGAAAAACTATATATCAAAAAGTGAAATATCAAATGATTTGAAAGGAAAGAAAGTGACAACTATTGCAGAATGTGCAGCATGCACACAAAAGGACACATTTATAAAAATTTATCAACTGTCCTGTCGAACAGAGATAGTAGCAGGACTAGTAATGTAAGTTTATAATGTCATTTGATCTAAGACTGTCTACATGCATCTGTTCTTATTACACTATTTCCTTATTCTGAGACCCCATTGCTGCTTCTCTTGGTTGTACAACAAAAAGTAGTAGATACTTTTTTTATGGAATAATTTGCATACTATCTAGTAGTTGACAAGCTCATTAATCTTCGTGCAGAGAGAAGATAATCTTTATTTCCATATTGTTTCTTCTCAGACATCAGGCACTGCAGAGAATGTTCTATTCAAATAGAAATATAAAAAATGGAATTCCCCTATTAGGACAAAAAGCATATTTTTGCATACATTTTTTCCTTGAAGTGTAATAATGTGGTGCAAAGTCCAGATGTAATTAAGTATACATGTGGACATTGCTATGTGTATATATAAAGCACTGTGCAAATCAAGATTAAGAAAGAACAAAACTTTATTATAGTGTGATTTTTTTTTTTTTTTTTTTTAAGAATCTGTTTGTTGTTCTTTCCACTGAAGTGACTCTTAGATCTAGTTTTGTTTCAGTAAGTTATAGGACAGAAGTCCTATAGGTTAACCTACATGAAGAGCCTATTTCTTGTGTAATTAATGAAAAGAAGCTGGAATATATACAGAAATCAACTGGACTCATAGATCAATTGATCTCTGTTAGTTGTTAGAAGTATGTAGCTATTTCCAATAAGAAGGAGGAGGGAGCTGATGATGTTTTGTATACCTAATTTAGATGCTTTCAATAATTGTCTAGGCAAGATGAATGAATCACTTCCAAGACAAGAAAGACAAGAAGCCTGAATGGAGGGAATCCACCTCTGACTTGACATACATGCTGCATAAATTCCACATCTTACAGAAATGCAATTTTTTAAATTCATGGACAAATATTATTTAAGCCCATGGACAAATTTTCTAATACTTCTGTTAGAGGAGGATTGTTACTTGTTTAAAATGTCTCTCAAACATTTGCCCTGTATGGAGAGTACAATATATGTGACTTTTGCTTATGAATATGTGCTCTGACTCTCTCAGAATACAAATAAGATAGCTTAAAAAGTTAAAGTAGATTAATATTAAGGAACTATGGAAGTAACATATTTAGTTTCTGTTTAAATAATGATAAATCTGTGGACTGTGCTGTAAAAGATCTAACCTCATACATTAATATAGTGCTTTACTTCTCCCTGCAAGTATGGACAACTGTATAGCTATGACAAGGAAAAATACTTTACATATGGATCAAGCTCAATTTATAAACATTTGCATGTATGCTATAAATAACTAACATAGTTGAAGTGACATGTACAAATAAGAATAATGAGTTAGAGTAGTTGTTCAATAATGTGTAACTGAGAAAAGGTGAAGTTTCAATATGTATAGTTTATGGTGTTTATTAATGATTATTGCATATAATTCAAGAATAAGGTTATCTAGACATACTTTTTCCTGGTAAATATGATAATATTATTTGTTATTTGTAGAATTGCATTAGAATGAAATCTTTGTTTCTTATCTTTAAAAACTCCCTCATGCATTCATCTGTTCCTTTTTTTTTTTTTTTTTTTTTTTTGGAATAGCTAATAATTTCAGCTAGGTCTCATCTGGGATGTGAAGAAACAAATTCAAATCCTTCTTCATGTTTATAAAATCTCTTGTTAGACCCACTTAACCTTGTATAAATATCAGATGGTCAGAGGAAAGATTATAACTTACAACGTTACCACAGTTTTCCAGCTATTTTAACCTTTACCATTTAAAACAAACAAAAAGAAACAACAATGATCTTGTAATTGAAAGAAGTTATACAGGGATTCCTGCAGACAGCTGTCCTTGCATCACAGATAAAATATCATATTTATTAAATATGGAAAGAAGAGAAGGAAGATATGTAATCATAAAGGTCTCTTCTTTAACTTATGAGCTTTATATTTTTAAGTCATTTAATAGGCAGGAACTCTCAGTCTGATCAAACACTTTTAATTTTTGGATGCATCTATATACTTACAAACACACTTGCAGGCGTGTACACAAATATGCACATGCTGAAATTCTCTGAACACCTTTAAGTTCTACGCTTGTAAAAAGGTATGAAGCAGTTGCTTAATATTAGCTTATTTTCTACTGTAAGCTTTAGTGAGAAAGGTGAAATAAAATAGGAGGACTATTATAGTTTTCAGTCAGGAATTTTAAATGGCATTAATTAAATTGACTTCCAAAGGGCACAATTTGTAGGGAGCTTCTCCATTTAAATAATTAGTCCATGTTTGTCAAACACATTAGTTTTGGTAGAAAGCCAAATTCAAAATGAGGAGATACAGACCACATAAGTGTTAACCTTAAGTGCCTCCTAATTGTTTTGTACTAATTATTGGGAGCTTTTATTATGTAACTTTTCATAGTATTTCTTCAGTAAGAAATACTGCCAACATGTATCCTAACTGAATGCACCTTTCACATTACAAATCTAATGGTGAAAGCATGATAAATAAGTAAGAGTGCTCAGAAAATGTGTAGAGTCAATAACTCTTCCTATGCTATCCTGACGTGTATGACTTCTGGCTTAGTAAATCCAGAAAGTAATTTTATTAAAGCCTTGTTTTGTATCACGTGGCTATTTTCTGTGTATTTTTCTTTCAGCTCTTAGTAAAATATTATGTTGGAACTATGAAACATTCAGTTTCTGTGCATGCTGCCTGACAGGATTATATTTTCCATAATGAACCTTCCTTTCTATCCAGTCTCTTGCTTTTTTTTTCTTTTTCTTTTCAAAGTTTCTTCTCTTAGGCAAAAATTTACAAAATAAATCCAGGCGCTTTTTGTTCTAAGAACATTCCTTCTGCTATTGTGTCCTTTTGATTGGAAACTACAAGATCTTAGTTCAAGCAGCTTTTAAGTGCACTGTAATAAGATATGCCTTCAACGAGCTCATATCCAATTCCTACCCACAACTCTTGCATAAAGATCACTTTAGTTTTAGAATTAAGATGTTGAAGCTGGAATTGTTAGATGCATAGAGAGCTTTGTATCCAGAGTTAAGTAGTGAAAAGATTTAATCAATGTTGTCTGAGTGTTAAGATTAGTAGGGTTAGGTAAATCAGCCAGGGATATTTTATTTCAGCAATCTAATGAAGAGAATTCTTAGGGGAGATGAGAAGAGGTTTGTTTTATTTTTTTTTCTTTAAATTAACTGTGTGATAATATTCAGAAGTGATTAGCCACTCAAGTATGGTAGAACCCTCTTACTGAATGAGCTGAAACTGTCATGACCGATCAAAAAAACCCACAGTGTATCAGGAAAGCGCTTGATACAAAGAAAAAAACACAGGAGTGTGAGAGAATCTCTATTAAGATCGCAAAGGACAGTCATAAAACAAACCCACTTATTTGTTAAGTGCAATTTAAATGATTGATACCTAAATGAGAAGAGGAAAAGGATATGGGGATTTACCATATTTAAACGAAGAAAGGAAAATGTGGCTTTATGATGACTTGTTAGTATCCAGAGAGCCTCACTTTCAAGAGAGAATTGTTCAAGAGAGCAATAAAGAATGTTAGGAATTTTAGAATTTAAATCAAGCTCAAGTCAACACCGAATAATGATATTTCCATTTTAGCAAAACTCATAGCATCTATCAGATATGCTTCAATCTGCTTAGCTTGTATTTATGTTGATATTTTTTCCCTTTATATTGTCTCTCCAAAATGTCTTGATTTTAAGATAATAGGGGTTGGTAATTTCACCAAGGAAATATACTGTATTACAATGCACAGCTCAAAAAAATCTACTAAAGCATGACTGTGCTTAAAGTTTCATTATTCTATTCTTCTGAAGTGTTTGACTTTCAGCCCAGAGGACCAAGATTGTAAACTTTCTCCATCAGCTCTGCATCCCTTCCTACTGGGATGCTCTTCTCTAGACCCCAATTCAGAGGCACTGTGCATGGAGGGTATAAAAAACACACCAGTTGTGTGTGGCTAATACATATAGAGAATAACTATAGTACGAGGTTAAACACTGTTCCCATGAGCCCTAATACTCGTGAATATATTCTGCTGGCCAATAAGTGGTCCATCAGGGGTCAGGGTGTCACTTTCCTTAATCCTGAAAAAGCCTGGCCTTTGATCTTGCAGATTTGTCATGTTCAAATTTCCTGACTTCCTTGCAATGCCATATCTTCCATCCCTGTTTTTTTCTCTTGATTCACTGAGTTGCCAACTGTTGTCACTGGAACAATTTTTCTTCCTCTTCTGTTATTACTTTGTGTGGTTTCCATTTATGTCTTCTTACAGCTTAACAGCAGTCATCTCAGTAGGACTGAACCAAGGTCACACAGCTGTGTTGCAGCAAATTAGGCCTGGGGTTTGAAAGATCAACTCGGGGTCTGTGGGTTATGCTATCCAGCTGCTTGTATTATATAATAGATTTTAGGTACCTTATGACTTACTGATCACAGTGTAAAACTTACGTAAATATTTCTTTCTATATTCTTAACCAGACAGGATAAATAATTTTATTTACAGGATATGGTACTGAGCCATTATTATCTCTGAGAGAGGGGTAGAGGGAAAACCCCTAGGATATCTTGGAATATTTATTCATGTATTTATTTTTAGAATTCTTTCCTTGAAAATATGCAGCTTCAGTTTTTGGAGGGATTTGGATGTTTTCCAGTATTTTTTCCTGATACCGACAACAGAAAAAGATATGCTGTTAACACAATTTAAATATAAGCAAGTTTTATGCTTTGAATGAGTGTATGAGAGAGAATTTTGTAAAACTGCTGTATTCCTTGAGCATTTTGAGCTTTGTGGAAGGGGATGGGAAAGCACAATGAGTTATTTACATTTGCTAACAACACTTGTTCTTTCCTAATGTTCATCACTAGACCTGATGGCCAATCTCTTCCTCAGAAGAACAGAAGAATTCCTAATAAAATGTGGGCAAGTAACTAACTCTTAGTTAGCAGAGAGGAAAAACAGAGGTCTAAGAGAAAATACAGAGTGGAAGAGAAGAAGGTTTGGTAATGCATGGGTAACATGGAGAGGTTTGGGCATGAGCAAGTACTGGAGGATGAAAAAAAAAAAAATGGAGAGCTGTTTTAGATAGCGTGAAAAGCAGTACTAAAACAGCAACAGTATGGGAATATCTGAGGAGAGTGTGTTACTTTTTAGAACCAGAAATGTTGCAAGTACTCCTATTACCTCAAAAAATCAGACCTAGACCACTGTGTTGGAATAGGAGAGCTTTATATGACTTAATTCTTCAGTGGGATTTAGCATGTGTAGGGCAGTAATAGCATGCCTATTTGTCTTCAGTGGGCATGAAAGTTCCAGCCAAAGTTCTTGTTTTAATCTGAAAATAAACTGGGGTGTCCATGACATTGGTGAGACTGGTATCTGTATCCACTCCATCTTAACAGTCTGCACAGATTTCCATTATAGCCCTTGCAAAAGAATCCGTATATCCAATTCTAACTGATCTGAATGAGGCATTTGGTGATACTTCATAGACTGAGAAAAATAAGTGTCAGAATTGTTTACTTCATTTTTTGAATCATCTTTTCCTTTTGCTTTTGTAGTGAACTTCATATTGCTTTTTAGGCAGTGGGCAATTGGAAGTTGGTACTTATTAGCTTATACTACTTACATTATTTATATCTACTGTACAACAAAGAAATGTCTTTGAAAGAGGATGAAGAATGTCTGTATTAAGTGGGAAGGATATATCTCTAGTGGTCAGACAGCATTTTTCAAATAGATATCCCAGTTTTTCTCTTTTTGCTTTGATTTATATTATGCTATGGTCTTGAAGTATAGGAACTGGATTTGTCGTGGATGAAACTTACTTGATTGTGCTTCAGAGGCATATGACTCACTAGCTGCAAATCAACTGGCAGTCATTAGGACCAGACTAGAGCTTAAAGTTTAAAATTGAAGACTAGCAACAGCCAAGAAAAGTTCTGAAATGCTTCCAGTGTTTGTCTCCAGATGCACTGTCATTGTTCTGCACACCTCAATGCTTATGCACAGTTTCAAACTCTGAGGACATACCAATGAACTATGTCTTAATCAAAATGCTTTATTTCAGTTCATACCAGGCCTCTCAAGTGCCATGCGCCCTAGGCAGCTGAAATTCTTATCTAGCTTAAAAAAACCACAGGTGTGAAATCTCTTCTCTTTTTGTATTTGTCTTCAAGAAAAGTATCGGAACTTCCTTTTGTCATAGATCATGAGCTGAGATCAGTATGCTGTGGTGCAAGAAATAACATTAATCAATAATGTAGAGCCTGATAGTGGCCTGAAAGTGTGACGTAATTTCAAAATAGCAACTAATGAACTCAGAACTGGCCAACTTAGACTAGTTTTCCATGATCAAAAATCTTTTTTGATGCTGTTATTTCAGACCTGTTCTCATCATGTAATTATATAAAAGTCCATCTCTAAAGTAAGACTGTCTGCTCATTTGTCAGACACTTAAGTCCACTTGTTCATAAATACATCAAAAATATTCATGCTATACTTCCTAACTTCTGTAACTATTTAATAACTTTTTTTTCTGAACATCTAATGAAAAGATTAGGACACCTTCCCGCTAATTTCATTATGTCAAAGACTGCACTTTTTCCTTTAGATTTTAATAATTGTTTTTGCAAAAAAGGCCCTATAGAATGAATAAAACATAAAATAAAAATGAAATAAAAATTCTATTATAATGTTGTTTCTAAAATGAAATTGAATACAAAGAAAAGATCATATTTTAACCAGAGAATTTATAAAAAAATTTCTTAATGTAAAAAAGAACCTTAAATAAATCTTTGCATTCAGGAGCAGTTTTCATTATTCATTGAAAAGCTCAGTATTATTTTTTATTGACATACTTTTTTGAGATGTTTTAACCTTTTCGTGTTCACATTTCTCAGGTTCTGTCCAGCTCAAGTAGTAAAAATCCATTATGAAAAATATGCAAATAAGGCTTTCAAAAGTTGTCACAAAAATAAAGAATAAATGATAGAAAGGAGTAAATGAGGCTCTTTTCATGAAACAGAAATAATTCCAATGTTTTAAATTTAGGGTGAAAAGCAGATTAGTATCCTATTAATCATGTTTATACTCTTTTTTTCAGGTGGTGAGATCTAGTTTTACAATGGGAAAAATAAAGTTAACATATGGTAAAATGTATACATATAAAATAAAAATTTACTACCACCTGACATCTTTTTAATCATTTGTCTGTAAGTAATAATCTAAGAATGTTTTTTATGGGTGGCTATGGAGCTGGGTTTCAACTCCATGACTTCAACTTGTGACTAATCATTCATGAATGAATATATTTATTAATCCAATTAGAGATCATGGAGAGCTGCAGCATAGCAACTGCAAGATATTTATTTGCTCCTTGCAGGTATGTATATATTATATAAATACAATATGTTCATATGGACCTATAAAGGATTTTGCAGAATTATTGCTCTCTTACAGAAACTTGTTAGCTATAGATAATTCATATTCAGAATATTGCGAATTTCTTTTTCTCTACCTTTTTTCCCCTATGGCTCCAGTCCTAGTAATCTGTCTGCAGTTTGTCCAAATCTTCTTCCTGCTGATGACCTCCTGATGCTTATTCATGTTTTTTAAATTTATTTTTATGGAACGTGGGCCCAGGAAATATTCTTTTGTTGTTGTTGTATACAAAATGCAGTAATTGGCATGTCAGGACATCACTTGAGCTGATGTAGGGACATTTTTATTTTCAGTTCATTAATGTAAGTTAAACATAATATAACTCATTGCTTTAAAAGAATTATTTCTTGCAATCACAGAATATCCCACATGGCTATTTTATTTTTTGACCCAGAAAAGGAAAGGCCCTGGGGAGTCCTGATTACAGCCTTTCAGTACCTAAATGGGGGCTAAAGAAAAAAGGGTGCAGACTCTTCAGCAGGATCTGTTGTGATAGGCCAAAGGAGGAAGTAGTTTCAAACCTAAAGAGGGAGAGTGTTGAAACACTGGCATGGGTTGCCCAGAAAGGTGGTGGATGCCTGGAGACATTCAAGGTCAGACTGGAAGGACTCCAAGCACTTGATTGAGCTGTGGATGCTCCTGTTCACCTCAGAGGAGTTGAACCTTTCCAATTCAACTGAATCTACAGTTCTATGAAGTTGTATATGATCACTAAACAGATTAACAGCTATTAAGAGCTTGTTCTTCTGAAAGTTCAAATTCCAAAGCACTTTGAAAGTCTGATTTAAATAGATAGACGAAGAAATCCTCATTCATCTGGAATGCCAACATCCTTGTTGTAGTTGTGAATTCTTTCATGATCAAGGATCTTACTGTTGAACAGAAGTATTGAGACAATGAGCTAGGGTAATATAAAATTCAACTCAAAACTGTTTCCCTAAGCTCTTACTTGATGAAGTAACTTCTGAACAACTTGGTAACGCCCATTAAATGGAAATAGTTGAGCATCACATAGTTCTGTGGCAACTTGGGCAGTTGCCTTTCAGGCCTGAAAAGTACAGCTTAGTGCTTATCCCATTGCTATTAATGAGCAAGTCTAAGGCAGAAGTAGAGAAAAAAGCATTACGACTTTTCTCTCTGCCATATCCTGTTCCCAGAGTTCTTGCCTGGGAGCCACAGTCAAGCCTCCTTCCAACAGTTTTCTGTGTCCGACTGGTTTCATCTAACACTTTAGGGTAAATGCACCTATCAGCGTGGTAATCATAGTTGTCTTATCAAAATCTTAATAAACTGAAGTACAGAAGAATGGTCATATATTAAATTTATAACCAGATGTTGCGAATTCATTGCAATAGAAGAAAATTAATTGTAGAATATTGATGTCTATTTGAGTTCAGTATTAACTAGGAAAATGGACATGTCAAAGTTTCCAGAATATGTATGTATCTGTTTTAGATGTTGGCTAAAATGTTGCATCTGTTAAAATGAAAACTGGCAGTATATTCTTAAAATATGCATGTTTCTAAAGATATAGGGGTGAAAAAAAAAAAAACAACCACGCTTCTATTTGGTTTTGCAACAGGCATCTTGTCACTGACAAAACACGCAGGCTTAAGAGGGAATTGAAAACAGCCAGGCTGAGGTGTCAGAAAATAATTGCTTTACAGAACTAATGTTTATCTTTCAGAGGTCACAGCTCTTTGGCAAAAGAGAACTATCTATGCTTGTTACAGGGAACTTCATCTTTGAAGTTTTATTCTATGGGAAAATAGAGGTATTCTGTAGATTACACCTTCCATTTATGAGAGAGTATTTAAAAAAAAAAAGTTAGAAAAAATAAAGGTATTTTTCCTGAAGAACTTGCAGATAAGATCACTTGAAATCTTTATCTTGAATTAGTGTGAGACTCTGAGTTACTATTATAATACATCTTACTGGTTTGTACTACAATAATGTGTAGTTTTGTTAAAAATCATGAGAAATAAAAATAAGAGGAACCACATTAAAAGCTATACTATTTGAGCTAGTTAAGAACTACTTCAAACACAAGGATCAAATAGAATATGTCCTGGTGTGCAGATTCTCCTAAGATATTAGAAAGTACCCACCTTAAAACTATTTCATTTTGTTGCTATTGTTTGTGTGTATAGAATGATGCATGACTTTTTCTAGAAAAGAATGATTACGAGCTGGAAAAAACATTTACTGGTGATAGATATATTCAGTTTATCTAGGGAGTGAATGACCATAGAGATATCAGTTTAACCTCTGGAGAATCAACCCAACCTGTCCTAGCATTTTGCTTCTGAGATTTAGAACTAGAATAAGCACAAGGCTTGGAGTTCCAATTTGTTTTCGCTGTTTTTGTGAGCAACTGCTTTAAACTTGGAATGAATAGTAATTACTAGAATATTATCGTAACATGTTGGGTTTGAAGAGCTACCACTAATGAAAAATACAATTGAAATGGACCAGGGAGAACATTTCTTATGGTTTAAAAGCGGCTGGATAATAATGCCTGGGGAGCTTGATGGCAATCTTTAAATGAATATTACAGCAGTTACTTTAAATTCTTTTTTCCAGAATTTGAAAGGTTTTTAAAATACTCAACAACTAATTTCACTGAAATTAAAGCAGTATGATATTGTTAAAAACACTACCAAACTGAACAGAAATAGAAATGAAATTAAATATCATTGAACCATTAGGTGAGTACCTCTAGAGGAAAACAGATGTAACTTAAGAGTAAAAAACATCACATCTAAATCATGGTTAAAAAAAAAAGAAAAAGAAAAAAAAAAATTACCCTAAACCAAACAACTCATCTTTATCTTAGATTTTGAAGCAAGAAGCTTCACTACAGGTATATCAGTCAGAGGCTTTAACCTGCTTTTTATCACATACAATGAAGTTGTAGTGACACAAACTGCAGCAAAATTTATGGGAGATTAATTGAGAAAATTGCAAGAGATAAAATGGCTGGCTGTTCTGAGGCAAAAACATAATTGGATTTTTTTTGGTGGTATGTTATAGGTAACTGTCTCTAATTAATTCATGACATCAAACATGGACAAGGTAGCAAACATACAATGGTTTAGGACTGATCTATCTATCTAACTGTCTACCTTGGCAAACAAGTATAGGGATGAAGAAAGGGAAAAGAGGGAAAACTGCTGACAAAAGTCATGCCAGTGCATTCTTTAAAGTTAGTTTAGCAACTGTGATTAAAAAAAAAAAAGTTGACTACAAAAAAAAAAAAAAAAGAATATATCTGCTTTCTAGTCATAAAGATATTCTGAATACTACATGAACTGCAGAGTATATAATTGCTCTTGTGGTGAGCATCTATCATACATTAGTGCTATTACGGTTGTTGCTTAAGGTTTCATAATAGTCTAACTGTATAGCTCTCCTTGGATGAGTTGTATTGAAATAGATGACATTACTCACCTGTCTAAGCTTAGCAGTACTTGACCCATTAGCTCCTCATATGTGGGTTAAATGTCTTTTCATAAATAGTTAATAGGTATCATGTTGCTTATTGCACGTTTGTTTCCTCTTTCAGAAGCTTATTCTTTCTTGAGTCTTTGTTTATACTAAACTAAGTGGTCATTATTATTTTGTCTGTATGAAAAAAGAAGTAGCACTAATTCTGGTTTCCATGGTTATAGACTGTCAAATAAATCATTAACATGAGAATGACTGAAAAATAAGTTAATGAAAAATTGTAGGTCTTCTGAAAATCATTTTGAGCCATTTATGATTAACTAGTTAGAAAAACTTGAGTAAGTTTTTACATTATTTATTGTGTTGTGCTTTTTTAAATCTAACATGCATGTTTTCTTTTTAAATTAAAATTGAAATTAAAGTTTATTGCTATTTTAAATAAAAATTAAAATTCTTTTTAAATTTAATTTAAAGTAAAGTTTATTGCTATCAGTGTGGGTCTAACCTGACTAAGTCTAACTTGGTTGCCTTTTTCCTCTTAAAAAAAAAAAAAAAAAAAAAAAAACTTTTGGTAGCTCAGGTTTTCTTCCAAAATAAAATAGATTACAACCACTTGTACTCTAAAATAATTTAAATCACTTTTAACCTTGAGCATGCAGACAGTCATGTTCTACACAATAATCTTTGGTATCTGCATATGACCTGTAGAATGACAGAATGCAAGCTTTGATACAAAATGTTTTATCTCCTTCTAAATGAACATTTAGATGAAAGTTTCCAAAACTTCTGTAATGTATACTTGGTAGTTCTGTGAGAATTATTGTCCCTAACTTCAAATTCTTTTTTCCTTTATTCAGGCATCTAGTCAACACTGGGGAACTAGTCATATTAATTTTAGTGGAATTGTGATGCAAGTGCATATGCATGATATGTTTCTGAGTTGCATTCTGTTTGTATTGACTTGGCTTGAGGTACAAATTACTAAAAAAGAACATTTCTTATTTTCATAAATAATGATCTTCTTGCAACAGATAAGGAGGCTGTTGAATTTTTTGTCTGATTTTGATACTAGCCTGCTTGACTTTTTGATCAAATGTTTTTTTATTTACCAGCCATTTTAGCAGCTTGGTTCATTTAGCCTATGTGATGGCATTTGTTGATCCATGACAGCTCCTGTTTTTAATTTCACATAGAATGCTTACCATTTTGAAGGGAAAAAAAACAAACAAAAAAAAAACACCAAAAAATTGTGAAAAAGCAGGAGCTGTAATCAAATACTTTATTAAAAAAAAAAAAGTTTTTTATCTGAATACCAGACATGGACCATACTTTCACTTTAGTAACTCATTCTATTTTATCATGTAGATGACCCCCAGACATGCCTTATAACCTTGACCATTCTGTGATGATATCAAGTTATTACCTTTCAGAAATAAAGTACAATTTCTGATTGGTAAGTCTTTAAGCCACACTATTAAAAATAAACAAACAAACAAAAAATCCTACCCAATGGTATTTATTTTTCGGTGTTTGGTTTTTTTTGCAAAGGGTCTTCATACTTTTTCATTGCTAACCTGATAGTTTCCCATTCCTTTATTGGCGAATTCTCTTGCTTTTTCTCAGAAATATATACATTCTAAGTACTTGTGGAACCATCTTTTTCTGTCTTCACAACTTCCTTGACAAAACTTTTACCCACATTCCAAGAAACTCATAAATTGTATTCAACATTAGCTATGCTAAAGGAATGTGACATGCAGAACTGATAATAGTAAATATTCCAGTGGATGTTTTTTGCACCTCAGACTTTTAAAAAACTGTTGGTTTTAAGCAAGTCATTCTCTTTTTCCTCATTTTGCTCAAGTACTACGGGAAAGATTTATTGCCGCTTCTCATTGTAGCCCTTCTTAAGTTCACAGATACATGCGAGTCTGTGTTTATACATGTACAAAGCAGAGGTGTAGATATTTTTAAAAGCACTTAAAGTGCCATCCATCCATGAAAGAAGTTGTTACTGAAATCAAAGTAGTCCCGTTCTCCTTCCTCTTTCTCTACTGAAGGAAAAAAATGTTAAAGGTTATGGATATAATCCACCTAAACTTCAATAAATTCTTTCATTTTGTTTCACACAGTATTTTCCTGGAGAAGCTGGCAGCAAGCACACTCTTTGCAATGTAAAGAACTGGCTTGAGGGTGGAGTCTGTAACGTGGAGGTGAATGGAGTTAAATGCAGCTGGCAACTGGTGACAAATGGTGTCCCTTAGAAGGGGGGCAGGGGAGTGCTGGTGATCAGTGCTAGGGCCTGTCCTGTGTAATATAGTTCTTCCTCATCTGAACAAGAAGACTGAGTACACCCTCAGTAAGTTTGCACATGATGCCAAGTTGGAAGGAAGTGTTGATCTGCCTGAGGGTAGGAGGGCCCTGCAGAGGGATCTGGATAGTTTGGATAAATGCGCTGAGGCCAGCTATGTGAGTTTTAGCAAGATAAATGTCTAATTCTTCACTTTGGATGCAACAACCATGGCTGTGTGGTAGAAATCTGGGGGTTTTAGTTGACAGTCATCTGAACAGTAGCGTGGACAAGAAGGCCAGTGGATCCTGGCTTATGTCAAAATAAGTAGTCAGCAGGAGCAAGGAGGTGATTGTCCCTCTTACTTGGCACAAGTAAGGCTGCACTTTAAGTTCTGTGTTCACTGTATGGCACCTCACTACAAGAAAGACACTGAGGACCTGAAGTGTGTCCAGAGAAAAGCAATAAATTTGTAAATGGTCTGAATCACAAATCTTATGGGGAGAGAGGCTGAGGGAACTGGGATTGTTTAGTTTGGAGAAGAGTCTCATGAGAGACTTTATCACTCTCTACAGCTTCCTGAAAGGAGGGTGTAGTGAGGTAGGGGTCAGCCTCTTCTCCCAGGTAATGACCAGATCGGATGATAGAGAATGGCCTCAAGTTACATCGGGAGATTCAGGTTGGATGTTATGAAAAACCTTTTTTCAGAAGAGTGGCGAAGTGGTGGAATGAGCTGCCGAGGGAGGTGGTGGAGTTTTACATGTTTAGGGTTGATGTGGCACTGAGTTGGCATGCTTTAGTGTGCTTGGTAGTGATGAGCTGTCAGTTGGAGTAGGTGATCTTAGTGGTCTTTTCCAACCTTAATGATTTTATGATTCCAGCCAACTGTGCTGCAGGGTGTGTAGCTTCCAAAGTAATGCTTTACAGAGTAGAAGTAAGAGCCTTGTGGAGGTCTGATATTAAAAACAACAACAACAACAACAACAACAAAAAAGGCAGGAAACTCACTAATTCATCATAGTTTCCTTAGGCTGAAGAACTGTTACCCCTTTGCAATTGCATTATCATTCCTGATAATGTTCTTCAGGCAATGCAATTCCTGCTCATCTCCTTAGTGCGCATATATATACCACAGATCTTAAAAACTGTCACTGTGTTTTGTCAAAATATAGAGACAATATTATCTGCTATTATTGTATTTAAATTGCATACATAAATGTGTATTTTAGTTTCTAGCACTGTAGAATTATTCTATAAATACTTTGTCATCTGCAGTTGCAAGATAGCAGATTTTTAAGATAAGACTATTTCTGTATTTCTGCTCATAAAATTCTTCATAGGAAAATATTTTTATGAAATTGAAATATAGAAAATACTGTTTTGGTAAAGAACACCACTTAATTGAAGCCAACTTCTTTAGCTAGATTTATGTAAAGTTTCATTTATACTCATGTGAAATCTTTTTTTTTTTTTTGTCAGGTATATATAGTTCAATTTTATGTCCTTTTAGTTTTTTATTTTTTTAACCTTTAACTCTTATTTTGAAAACTACCCTGGATTATGTTCATACTTGTCAATTCTTGTTGCTGTTTCTTTTTTTATCATGAGAAAAAAGATGACAAATACAATGCTGTGCATACTAACCGAATTAAACAGCATTGTCTTTTCGTATTCCTCTCATTCTTCATGTTCAGGAAATGTTGATACATCCTTTGCAAAGAAGAGACTTAGCATTGATTTCTACCTTTTAGTTTTAAAATTATCATGAAAGATTTAAAACAAGATGTACTGCTGTAATTGGCAGAAAAGCAATGTATCATATATAAATGGTGCAGAGAGGTTTAGTGGCTTTATGGTTCTAAGTAGTAATTCTCTGAGGCATGAATGAGTTAGTTTGGTAAATACATTTGATAGCAGACTTGTCTGTGCATGTTAGATCAGGGCGTATTATCAGATAAGTAGATTTCAGATGTTTTCAGAGGAAGGGCCATCACTACCCAAAATCATTAATTAACCTAGAACGCAGTAGTTATGGGTATTCCCCCCCAGTTTTTTAATGAGGAATGTGATAAGCCATTACTATGAATATATTTGTTAAGGCTACATCCTAATTGTTTCTGTTCTGCCCACACACAGAAAAAGGATCACTTAAAAACAGCAAGAGCATGGTAGTTCTGAAATCTTTCCTTGTTTTGATAAAATGTCAACAAGAGATGAGCAGAGAAAGCCAGTTTGGTGGATTTACTGTGATATATGTGAAAGTCTATTACAAGGAAATTTATGAGATATCAATGTTTTATCAATTGTTTATCTGTTACAAATCTTTCCATATGCCATTGCATTTAAAACATTTTCAGTCAGTTTAGTGCTGTTTTCTGACTTCAAAGAAAATCAGCTTTACTGTGTTTTCATTTTCAAACTTTTTTATCTAAAAAATATTTTTCACATTCAGTTTTGAGTGTAATGCACTGTTTGGCACTTCTGAGTGTAATCCAGTTTAGCATTAGGTGTGAGATTTTTAGAACCAAGAGATGGTTCCTAAAGAGTCAGGCTGCTGTGTTTCTCTTCTGTTCTCTCTTTCACTTTGAGCAGACTTTGCTTTTGACAAGTGCATAAGCATAGCCTTGTAACCCATGGAGTATTGTGTTGCTGTTGTAACAGACTTACGGGATTTGTGCTAAGCTAACACCACAGGCTTCAAACCCACCAGAACGTGTCTTGAGTAGTTTGGAGTTGTGTTTTAGCCTGTAATAGCAATGACCAAATCGTTATTACTCACTTCATTTTAGTTACTATAGTGTAACTTTGTGGTGATATATCTTATTTATATATTTTCTGACCAACAAACAGTAATAGTAGCCATTTGCTCTGTGTAAAAAGGACTCTCTCAGATAATACAGTACTGTGGTGTTAAGCAAAGTTCTCAATGACTGGAAAAAGGGAAGCATCACTCCCATTTTTAAGGAAAAGAGAAAAAAAGAACTGTGAAACAAGAAAGCTAAAAATGAGGAAGAAGGATACCATCAGCATTATACCCCCCCTCACCCCCCGGTATATGCCTTGGGATAGTCACAGTTCACTGTACATACTTTCCTAGACTATCATATTTCAGATTCAGAAGGACAGTGGAAGGGTTAGCACAAGAGAAATCCACATATGGATTTTCCTATACTTTTATGTATATTGAGATACCTTGCAGATATACATGAGGTGCACTAGCTTATTCCGTTAAATGTCTGTGGCTCCAAATATTTCCAGAATAAGTTTTCTTAAAGTTTAAATCCTTCTATTTACCATTCTGTCAGTGATGCTCTTTGCTGAAGTGAGAAATGAAGTATTTATACATTCAAATTCTGTTTGAGCATCTGTTAAATTAGCAGTCTCATTTGCTTTCTCATTCAGACAAATTTCTGAAGTTATTCTTAAATAGTTGCCATTCTATCTTGAAGAACTTCAAATATTTAGAAAAATTCAATCAAATAATTCACAATCTTATTTCCACTATGATTTATGACTTGCAAAAGCTATCCTGGGACTTTCCACTTTCACTTGTGGAAATCGGTGCAGGAAAAAAAGCGTTTTCTATAGCATTGTATTTATAGATTAAAATATTTCGTTATTGATTATTGTTGAAATGACTGTATTGGTTTTTGTATTGAAAGTATTCTAAGATGGGAATAGTAAAACAAGAAAAGTATCTTAAGTCTTTCCATCTACCCTTTTCATAAAGTATCTTATACTTTTATCTCTGTATATATGGTATGCACGGTGGGAATTTAACTCTTTTTTCAGAACAAAACAATTTTTAGAATGTGTCATGTCATTAAATAGAGGCCTTTTCCATTCTCATCTCATCACCATGCAGTGGTGCACCAAGCACTTGTGTACTTTGACAGAAAGGGAATGAAGATATAAAACATGCAAATAAATCCTCTAACATAAAGGTGTTATTTCTGACAGCCTGAAATCACACACTTTCCAATTCATTGTAGATATTCCTTTCCCAGATGTGTTACTTACCTCTCCAACATAATCCAATCACTCCCTGTTTTCTATATGCTCTGTTGTGAGGTTACTGCTTTGGTGATGGTAGATGTAGACACTGAAAATAAAAAATATTTTATTAGGAATTCCACTGTATTCCCTGATTATTTCATAATGTTTCACCATTTTGAATATAAGTTCTGTAAGATCCTAATACCTTCAGTACTTTCAGGCTCTTTGTGTTGCATTCTGCTGTGATATAGCTTTTATTTGTCTGTGTAATCTTTGTATTTTGTTCTTTTACTGTTCTCAGCATCCTGTCATCATCTACAGAGACCTCTAAAAGTGATTCCTGTAACTAAATTGCCCTTTCCCTCCTGAGGTATGTCACTTAAAGTCACTTTTTTTTTTTTTTTTTTTTTTTCAGGAGTTCTTTTCCCTTGTTTATTTTTACAAATGCAGACTTGTATTAAAAAAAGAAAAAAGAAAAAAAAAAAGAATCTTCTCATATTAAAGTGATGCATACTTAAAAATATTGTCCAATGGTGTTCCTTCCTACTTCTATATTGTCTGCTTACTTTTATTAGTAAGCTATACAAGAAAGTTGGCAAACTTCACTTATTTGTGCGATACGAGAGCAATTAATTTCTTGTATTGCACTCATTAACAAGTGTTTTTTTTTTGTTTTTTTTT